>PYXC01001128.1:1997500-2597500 GCA_015244755.2 Tenualosa ilisha
CAGTGATGCCACTGCCATGTCCCGGCTTGGCACTTTGGGAGCCAGCCAGCCCGTTTTAGATCAGAAATATCTCCCAGTTTAACAATGGAAGCGAGCTAGAACTGCCATCATTTCGAGTCTGAGGCAGCCGTGTCTGTGACCTGACTGTGACAGTGTGCTGGCTGTCTGAGAGGTAAGGCGAAGACGAGAAGGAGTGGAGGCTATGCAGATGGACGAGGACAGTTTAGGCACAATAGAAGAGCATTTAAGTGATTTGCCGGATGAAAACACAACAGTTGGCACATCTGTAGACATACGTGTGTCCTTTGTGATAAATGACTCAAATATGTAGGGGTGGGACCTGGGTGTTTCTCTTTCTCTTTGTTTTTTTTCTCCCTCTCTGTCTGTCTGTCTGTCGTGCTTTCATTCATTTTGTCTTCCTTCCGTTTTCCCCTGTGACAACTCTCACCGTCTGTGGGTCCCCAGCAGGTAAACTGGCCCCTGAGATGAGGGTCATCTGTGCACCTTTGTGCACACACGTGCATGCACACACATGCACACGCGCACACACACACACACACACACACACACACACCCTCTTTCTCTCACACGCATAAACACACACACGCGCGCACACACACACACTCTCACAGGACAGTACGGGGTGAGGCGTGAGACGTTGTCCCACCGACTTTCATTTTCACCTCCTCCGCCGAGTCAACGCCATGGAAACGGAGGGCAGAAACGAGTCCATCCGGCACCATGGATACACTCCTCTGCCCACGCCCGCCAGAATGCTCACACACACACACACACACAGACATGGGCTCACATACACACACACACACACACATACAGTAAATGCATACAGCTGACCCACTGAGATGCACTAAAACACACACTGGGACACAATCACATACCCCACGCCTGTAAGAGTGTGTGTCACCTTACACTTTACACATGCATCTTAGTGCGTCTGTCAGTGGAAATGCATGTGTGTACACTATATTAAACACAGACACACACTCCACAACAAACAACCAACAACAAGTTCAAGTGTTTATTGTAATAGTTTATATGGTTATATGTTATGTGTGTGTGTGTGTGTTTGTGTGAGAGAGAGAGAGAGTATGTGTGTGTATGTGTGTATGTGTGTGTGTGTGTGTGTGTGTGTGTGTGTGAGTGAGTGAGAGTGAGAGAGTGTATCTCACATAAGTAATGTATTAGGGGGCCCACGGAGCCCCAGTCTGGCTCATCAGTTGATGAGGTGTTTACAGGGCCTCTGTAGCCTGGGGGGAGCCCGCTGCAGGTGTCAGGAGGATGGCTGGGCCGGGGGTAATTGGCTATCCCACAGCCAAAGCTTCATTACTCCCACTATCATTTGCAATGCTGAGCAAAGACTTGGGGAGGTGGAGGGGAGATGCTGTGTGTGTGTGTGTGTGTGTGTGTGTGTGTGTGTGTGTGTGTGTGTGTGTGTGTGTGTTGGGGGAGGCTGAACACACTGCACTCTGGAGCCGAGCGGGGATAGAGGTGAGGTGCCATATGAAAGCTGGCCTCTGCCAAGGGTGGGAGGGTGGGACTGCTGAGAGCAGTAAGTGGGCCATTCCAAACGTGCAAACACTTTCTGTGTAGACTGTGATGTGACTGCACTACCTCAGCTTAGAATTCTACGCACATTCTCCCCAGATGCCCTTTGAACGTCAAAGAAAAAGGTCCTTTGCTGTCCTTTTAAACCAAACCATAAACATGTGGCCCACTTCATGAACTGGTGCATTTTGATGAGCTCTGAAATACTCATTTCAAACAATAAATGCTCTAAGCATCCTTTTGGACCTGACACATTAGGTTATTGGACTGTCTGTGTTATGTGTGTGTGGCTCAGCACAATATGTGATGCAGAGTAACAAATCTAGTGCTGGCAGGCATCTTCATCTCAGTGAGTGTTTAAGCAGAGATTGGGGAAGAAGAGGAAGGCCTAGAAAGGGCTCATTACTCAATGCTCAGGTCAGAGGTCAGCCCACAGTCACCCACCAAGTCTACAAAAAGGGATGTACTCTGATGAGGCCATGGAAAGATGTGTGTGTGAAGTGTGTGTGTGTGTGTGTGTCACAGCCAGTGTCTGCCATGACATTAATCAGTCCCCCAGTCTCCCACTACCCAGGCACATTTTTACACTAAGATACAGGGAGACAGATTTTCACACAGACACACACACACACACACACACACACACACACACAGTTTCGGTGAAAATGCATTTTAATCTGACAAAATAACAATGCTCAAATGTCATTTTAAACAAAATAGTAGTAGCAATATTCTGAGCCTAAAATTGTATTTGGCATTTTGATCAATGAAAAACACTATACAATGGCCAAAAACAGCAGTTACAAAACAATGAAAACAACTTCTAATAAAAAAGTGGAAATGAGACATTTCTAGGTGCCTTAGTCTATATATTTACTTTCACTGTGTAGGTTGCATAAGACCAAAAGGAAACTGGTCAGAAAGGTCCCTGTTTGAGACCACTAATTACAACTCTGCCTTTCAAAGAAACCATGACTGAAACAAAAATGCAACAAGTGGTCTCCTTCAAACAGGCAAATCTGCTAGAATAACCAAAACCACAGCCAATTCATGTAAAAACTCTTCAAAGTGGACAGTGTCTGCCTCATGAAAAAAAATAGCGATATATACTGTATATTTTAATTTGGTAGTGTTGCTGAGAATTGACTGATAAAAACATGAGAACAGATATCTTCATCTTTTAAAAATCTTCAATGTCCTTCTTTTAATTATCCCTGCAATCTTCAAAAATTAGTGTAGAAAAATATCATATGTATGATACATCTTTGTTTTTGGTTCACCTAACATGAAGTTAAGTTGAACATCCTTCAAAAACACACACACTGACATGCTTGCAGCTTACAGGTGCACATGCTTATGTGCACACATTTAGACTTTACACACACACACACACACACACACACACACACAGTGCTGTTAATCTAATGAGGCCATCTCAGACACTTGTATAACCGTGTAGGGGGCTGTGTGAGGGTGGACAGAGAGAAGACATCTAAAGCCTTGTTCCAGAAACCCCTACTCTTTCCTCTGATCTTCACGTGCTGTACACACATTCTGAAACTCTACCAGGCTGCCGTTACATCAGGAGGGTCTTTCCCTCAAGCTGGCATCTGAGAGTGATTCTCATGCTAAGCAGTAGCCAACTTTTGTCATCCTTCCTCAAACACATTCATCTCCCTGTGTCACAACACAATAAGACTCTCCTTTTCCATTCTCGTCGATTACCATTAAGACTTTGCTCATATTTAACTGCCATCATAAATCATACAAAGAACCAATGTACTAGTAAAAACTCCGCTATAAAGTACAACAGGAGTCAAAATGCATACCTATCACACGCTTTCTGAATCTGGTTCAGAAATCTGCATCAGTTTCATATTTTTATCTATCTGTCTCTGTGTGGGGTGACTGTTTCTCCATACCTACCTCACACTGATGTAATCATATCTCTTGCTAAAGGTGACCAGCACGTGTATGCATTGTACCTTGGCTAGTGGTGTCTGGTGCAAATGTCTCTGATGACACGGTCCGATAGCCTTCAAGTCAAACATGACTGCTCACATTTATCTCTGTATTTTTGGAAATGACAACAGGGGGAAAGTTTTGAACGGTAAACTAATTTAATCTGGTTTCAGCAGTCTTTTCCTGTCCTCATAATCATTTGATCATGTTCTCTGGAGATTTACAACAATCCAAAACATAGATTTTTTTTTCCCTCAAAAAATTACAAATTCTGGTAGGTGGTTGGTCTGTTTGGTAGCTTGATGTTTTGTGATTCCAAGGTTGATCTCTAATTTGTGGAGTGTGAGAGTGAGAAAGCTTCTCTTAAAACATAATTTTCTTGTGTACCATTAGCCATGTGATGTTCAGTGAATAAACTTTACACCCTATGACACATGTTAGTGACAGAAAATAGCCCCGTTTTTTAACCCTCTTTCTAGCACACTTCCCTGTCTAAGGTTTTGAGTTTGACGTTGGTGTGAAGACTGTGCTTGCCTACACAATGCAACTTGCTCTTAAGAACAGAGGAAAGAACACAACCAGTTAAGCTCTCCAGCAAGGTAAGGAAATCCCATTAAATATTCACTTTTTCTCTTTAGCTTGATGACCTGATGTGATCTGTGCCATGTGCTGAAGTGATGGAAATCCACTTAGGTCAGAAAATCATCTTGCACATTTATCCATTTACAGAAAAACAAAGATCTTGTGTTTTTGGGGGTAAACAGCTAAGCCTTATCTTGTTAGTTTGTGAAAGTCAGTGGTGTTGAAGTGCAAGGTGGAGAAGAGGAGTGGAGCCTCGTCAGCGCTCAGGTTTGCCTTTGGCAACCAGAAATGCCCAAGGAGACGTGCTGATTAGAGTCTCCTGTCAGCAGGCCACTGCCACTGAACAATGTGCTATTTATGGAGTGAAAGGTGATAGAACAACATAAGGCTGGGCTACAGTGGCCACTGGCCTTAAAACATGTTACTCCTGATTTTCACTCATTGTCATGAATGTATACGTTTCTGATCTTGCTGGGTGGTGGTTGGCTTGGAAGGTCACAGTTTCACTAATTGCATGAGTATGTGCAGAATTGTTTTCAATTTGGGAGGAGAGGATTTTATTAATTCACCGTCATAAGTTGTTAGATATTCAATCCCTTTCAATACTTAATCAGTGGTGCTTAGCACTGTTATGCCCTGTAATCTATAATCAATTAAGTGAACACTTAAAAGTTAAAGCCATCACTATTAGAAGTTAAAGCCACCACACCCTGTAGCAGTTGTTAAATTGAAATCTACCTTGAAAGAGCTCTCAGTGATATTGTGTGGATCCATTATCTGAAGGCAACTGATGTGTAATCTTTGCCATCATGGATTCTTTGAAAACATCAGTTAAAACTTCAGTTAAAATTTCAAACATAGTAGCATAGTCAGTTAAGTTGATATTTTAGCTTGCACTGACGGGACATTAGTCAGCTGTCTCCTGGGTGAGGAGCTCAGTGCTGAAGTATAACATCATCAAAATGTACTGCTAAGAATATATTACAGTTCATCTCAGCATAAGCCATAACTGTTAATTATTATACACAAACGTACAACTATAAATACATACTAAATATAACATAGGCCTACATAATTATTGAATTCAGTATTCAAGACCTTATTCAATAGACAAGCACTACAAAAATGCAATTGCACCAACCTCAAATACTGCTTTTTAGACTTAGCATTGTATGTAAAAAGATAGAAATATAGAAATTCAAGAAGTAGATCATCTTAGAAATACAAGAACATAATATAAATATTGACAATTTAAAAATAAAATACAATGTTAAATGCAATATTTGGGGATTTCTGATGAATAGTCTATTGGAGTCTACAATGGAGCCTGACACTGGTCTTAAAATTCACTAGTTTTGTCTGACCAGAGCGAAGAAGGGGGTGTACTGTTTCTCAGGATGCAACTGACTGAAAGGTTTAGTATGGTACATTTCTTAAAACATTTGCTGTTTCTAAAATGGCACACTGGCGTTCTTACTGGGAAGACAAGGGAAGTCATTGCGAGACTATCAAGGAAACGTGCTTATTTGAAATGTTCAATTAGGTTACTTTATGGATTTGTTTAAGGAAACAAGAGCTCTGTTTTTTAAATGAGCACAGTAATAAAATAGACACACATCTTTTCAGTATCAAAAAAAGACAAGGGCTTCATCCAAGTAGTATGCGGTACATAGTACAGAAGTATGTCATGTCAGAGACAGCCAGTGCATTGCCTGATAGGTCAAACATAGTGCTAGTTTTCATTAAAGGTGCAGACAACCATGTTAACACTGTTTATAGTGTTCACAGTAATTTACAGTAATGTCTTCTCACAATCTGTTCTACGCAATTTAAGATCTGATTTGAAACAGGAAGGCTGTTTTAAGACAATTCAAGAAGCCCTGCTCTCCTGTGAGCTGATGTCTAAATATAGAATTAGAATATCCCAAATGTAGCCTGGTGGGCCAGACTCTCACTGATTAGCATTTCATTTGCTTCTGTAGGAAGTGATCATCATCCATCTTGGATAGGCTGGGATTATCCCATATGCTTTAATCTGGCTATGTGTAAAATTCAGAAAGGTTCAATTTGTTTTGAAAGCATCTCATCTTTTAGTAGCATTAGCATTCTACCTTGACTTGTACTGTGTTCGATAAAGCACCACTTGAGGTGTAAAGTAATATTCCAAGAAGACAGATGGTCCAGCGGTTGACACGGTTCACTAACTTCAGTGCATATTTAAAACAATAATGAAATAATGAAATAAATACATAATACATTCGTAAATATAAGCAGCAATTTAGAAAGCTTAATAGCATTTGGTCTAAAATTTCTGATGAAACATGGAAAATAAACCCTGGATAATCCATAGTCAACAGTATACTCATAAAGTATGTGATTTCAAATACACCACTGATATGGTGTCGTAGGAAAAACATCTGGTGTTAAAAAAAACATAAATATAACAGCTGAAATTATGAGATGATGATTTGCCAATTTAGTCAGATTTGACAGAATGAATCTGTGTTCTGCTGAGCACACAGCCAATCCTGGCTGTAGTGATTTAAAGGCAGCACAGGCATGAGAGATTTGGGGTTGTAGGTTGTCAATGGGTGTAACCCAAAACCATTGGCACGGGAAAGTCACATAAGGATTGCCACCCTGCCCAGGGCCGGAGCTAAGGAGAGAGTAGCTAAGCTACGCACCCATGGCAGACATGTGCTGGGATGTGCCAGACAGACTGCTGGGGCACACAGGTCAGCAGAGGGGTTAGCTCAGTTTGGATTCACTATTATGGTAACATGGTGGCCACCACTTAATCAGACTTCATACAGACAGTGTTTTGCCTGATTTCAGTGATGAATTTGAACACTGCTTGTGTTTTTGGGTTTACATGTCTGACAGGTGACTGGAATTTGTTTCATTGTGGGTTGACTGTGTGTGGTTGTGTAGCTGTATTAACAGCAAATCTAAAAGTATGTGTAGTATTTGTGGCTGTCTTTGAATTACCAATGTCCTTCCAGTCTTGCTTTATGTGTGTGTGTGTGTGTGTGTGTGTGTGTGTGCGCATGTGTGCATGTGTGTGTGTGTGAGTGAGTGAGAGAGAAAGTGAGTGAGTGATATGTTCTCTGAGCAGCCCAGGCTTGCATCCATGTCTGGTATATTTGGTGGGAGTGGGGCAGCCGGCCGGCTCTGGCCCGTGGGCCTGGCACGGGTGGGAGGGTCGGGTGGCTGGCCCATCTGCATGCACGCAATTGTAGGTTGCCTCTGTGTGCGGAGCCTAAAACTATGATAAATAATGAGGGCGGCGGATCCTGAAATAGCCTCCCCCCTCTTCTCTGTGGTCCGTGCTCAAGAAGCCCTCGTCCAGCCGTGACTTTTCCAAGTGAACCCTCCCTTCTGCCTCCTCCGTTTTGGTTAGCATCCTGGCTAAATTTGTTTGCCGGGTTCCTGTAATTAAAGCGCGTGCTGCTGCAGTTTCTCGATACACGCTGGCAGCTGGCTTCACTTGGGCTTTGCAATGCCGCTCCCCAGTGCTGCCCGGGCAGCCATTGTCTGATTATTTACGAGGTGGCAGTGCTCACTAACGAGCAGGCCATTGATATAGCACAGCAGAGCTGTCAATGGCATGAGTGCAATCAAATTCTCCATTCACAACTCTGTAGTACAGGACTGGAAATGAAATGTCAGTACTGCTATCACTCTTCAGTTTAATTGCATTCTCATTATCCATTCAGCAATCCAAAAACCTGACTTTAATACTGCTTTTACACGTTTATTTCACATTTCTGTATCAGGTCTGTCATCATTTGCATAGTAATTTCTTTCTGTGTAAAACTTAGCCAAGCATATATAGGCTAAATATAAACAATGGGCCTCTCTCTTCAAACCCCATCCCCCTGATCTGTAGGCCTGGAGTGTGGAGTGGGCTGCAGGGAAGAGAGGATGGAGAAGAGTGTTCTCAGTCTATAAAAGAACATCTGAGCCATATTACCTCAGCTCTCCAGCCGCCCAGGGAAGGGGCCTGTGGAGAACGTCCACCACCACGCTTAAACGCCCTTTTTTCCATTGCCTTCAACACTGAATCATAAATTGCATAAGAAACACACACACATATACACACACACACACACACGCACATGCACATACACACCATGTGGTGTCCAACAAAGAACCCACTGCTGTTGTCTCTAAAACTTGATCCAAAGGAAGATATTTTTGGTTTGTTCATTCAGTGACATCCAGACAAATGCCTTATCATTTCATGCATGTAAACATGAATCAAAGCCTATGGACACTCAATAGCATTTGAGTAAGGGTTTATTTGCTAATGACTGCAGGCTACGCAGAATCCCGAACTCAAAGAGAGTGAATATGAATGTTGATGAAAAGAGTTCAAACTGAGGGTGAACTTGAACAAAATGTTTCTTCCAGTCCCCCACCATCCTGTACTGAAACATCAGAAAACCTGTTGAGAAGAATAGACCCACTGACCACTGGTTTCTGCTTATAGGACATTCAGACCGATGAATTGTGCTTAGCACATTGTGGTCAAGACTCTGAAATAGAAATGCAATGGAAATGAGTTGGGCTGGACGGACCAGGTCATGCTTATGGTAGTTCACAATCAATAGCAAACATCAGTGACATGAGATACATGTGATATATGAGATCCATATATTACAAGAAAACCAAAAACAAAAAAAGGTTGAAATGTTTCCTAAAGATTTCCTTAAAATCCTGAGAGTAAGGAGTGTTTGACCATGAAAAAAAAAACAGAATCACATGATCCCCTTGTCCTCCTGTGGCAGAGATTTATGGTTTCCGACAAGCTCTTTGATTCAGCGATCTCAGATGAAAGGCGGAGAGGCAGTCATTTCTGTCGGCGCGGCGGTTCAGTGTTCCCTGCCAGTCGTAGCAGTAGTGCCTGCCCTCTGTGCAGTCCCTCTGTGCGCAAGCTGGCTATTTTAACAGCTTCCACTGCAAACCCACAATCACTCACTGACCAGCCACTTCGATGCCCCCATGATCATTACGTGGATATTGATAGTCCGCAGTAATAATTATGTAGAGTATATATATATTCTATTGCACCACATGTGGTCATCTCAGTCAGGGAAACACTAAACAAGTAATGGTGGTTATAATGATGCCTTCTCTCCTCCCCTCCCTCCTCTCCTTAGATGTCCCCAGCACAAACACAAGTGGACTCCTGGACTCCTTGCTAGATTCTAGCCTGGACATGTCCAAGAATCAAACATGGCTAAGTCAACATGACTTTGACATACACTATTGCTCCCAATCGGATAGAATCCCTTAATTTATTATTCAATTCAATTCAATTCAATTTCATTTATACAGTGCCTTTTACAATAGTATTGTCTCATCTACACTTTACAGAGAGAGCACCCAAGAACAACAGGAGCAAGGAGGAACTTGGCCCTGTTCTAGCCTCCCCTGTTCTAGCCTCTAGCCTAGGAAGAAACCTTGGGCAGATCCACGACTCAAGGGGCTAACCCAACTGCCAGGGGCCATGCAGGAAAAGTGCAAACAATAGTAACCATGACAGATGTCAAGTTGTCCATGATTTTAGCTGAGCATTATAACAGTTCCAGAATATTATCCCATAACATTACATGGTAGTCAGTCCATAGGTGGTTATCAAGATTTATGGCTGGACAGTGTAGTAGTAGCCAGACATGGTGTTAAAGTCAAGGTGTGAGATGGATCATGGGGGTAACAGTAAAGGTCCATTTGACAGTGCCATTGTGAGGGGGGCTCAGTCACAAAGCCTCAGGGAAGGAGAGTCTGTCCTGGCAAGGGGGGAGATTATTCGACAAGAGGGGCGCACGGTAGCAAAAGGCTCTTCCTCGTATCATAGATTTTAATATTCTCGGGATTACAAGAAGACCAGCATTCTGGGATCTTAGGGTTCTAGGAGGGTGGTAAGGGGCAAGTAAGTCTTTAATATATGTTGGGGCATGGCCATTGAAGGCTTTGTAGGTTAGGAGAAGTATTTTAAAATCGATTCGACTCTTAATAGGGAGCCAATGTAAGGAAGCAAGGACACGAGAGATATGTTCATATTTTGAACAGTGTTTGGGCCACAGCATTTTGTATTAGCTGTAGGTTTCTGATACCGGTATTATTATTTGTCCCAACACATCCCAAACACTTATCACAAAAAGCGGTATATAATACTCTAACCGACTTCAGTGTAAAGAGCTTTGCTGTCTTGCTACAGTAATGTGAGTGAACCCATACATGACTTCTGAAGCTCATGTCAGTCCTTCATTTTGCTCAGCATGGTAATATGCATATTGACACACACACACACACACACACACACACACACACACACACACACACACACACACTGATTCTGAAGTAATAGTTGTGGTACAATGTTACAGATCCAGAAAACTGTTCATGTGTTGGCTGGTAAATATGTAAGTATGTACTTAATTATCCACTGAGGGAGACACAGCTAAAGCACTGTAAGGCATATGGTATTGATTAGAGGAAGTAAAGACATGAGAATGTGATTCACGTATCAGCATAACATCTTGTGGTAGCTACCAAAACCACAAGCCTCATAATGAGCTTTTGACTGCAGCTGCACCCACTACACAGGTTGAAGGTCAAATCATATTTCACCACCTGTTCCCTGTCAAGAATCATGCCCTTTTTTTCCAAAAGCCCAAACAAAACAAATAGTTGCTTACAGCATGCCCATGCTCAAGTACGAGCATCCAGTACTGATGAACTGTTCATGCCCAGCCTAAATACCCACCATTTTATACAATAACATTTTGATATTCTTCAGCAAAAAGATCCAATCATAAATTCCTTCATAACGACAAAAAATAAAATAAGTGGTGAACTACTGCTGTCCAGATGTGTTGTGGTGGACTGCATTTTTACTAGACTACCAATGATTGGATGTAAAAAGCAGTGCCAAGGATCTACAGCAGGGCTAAGTTCATGTGAGCCTTGAGGCTGTGGAAATATGACTATACACCGTTACCCCTCACCCTGGTGAAGAGAGTGAATAGTCCAACAGAAGGAGAGAGAGAGAGGCCGGCTCTGTGTGAATGTGTGTAGGAGAGGCTAAGAAAAACACTGGGGCCTGGCAGTTCCAATGCAGCCGTGGAGGAGGGGAGAAGAAGAGAGAGAGGGCTGGGGGTGGGTGAGGTAATATCTCAGGGAGAGCATGCTTAGATCACATTCCTCTCCCTGTCTTCTCATGCAGCGGATTGTAGCGCCTGGCAGGGACACAGAGGGGTGTGTGTGTGTGTGTGTGTGTGTGTGTGTATTGTGCGTGTGAGAGAGGAGAGGGGAGCGGGAGGGGAAGGGGATGGGGGCAGCTAGTGTGAACCAGTCGAACTGCTTGAAGGGTGTGTATCTGTGGCACCGCCTCTCTCTGGGAACCGCTGGCCCTCGGTGCTTTGCCATCCCTCCCTCCGAGTCTTTCTCTCTCCCTCTCTCCCTCCCTCCCTCCCTCCCTCTCCATTACTCAGGTTTTCTTTGGGTGTTCACATCTCACCATACATGCATAGACCTCAGGAGACTCCTGTCCCAACATGATCTAGAGGTCTTAATGCTGTGCCATGGCTTATTAAAGCTAATTACAATTAATGTATAAGCTTGATTTGTGTCAGCGTCATACTGTGAGTTTGTTCATCATTTAGCTCTCTCTCTTTCAAATAATCTGAATCCAGTCTGTTCTGAGGTTCAGTGATTACGGCTGAGTTTCATCACTCTTTATCAGAGTCAATCTGCCTTTCTGGGCCTCTAATGACATTGGTATTTTTCAAGTCAGTTGCCCAGACTCTTGCCAGTGACTGATGTCCTCTGGCAGTGGTTATGGTCCAGTAGTAGCTATTAGTCCTGAGTGGCCTTAATCTGCAGCAACTCAACACTTCCTCCTCCTCCTCCTCCTCCTCTGACTAAAACTCTACCAGGCATTCACTTCTCTTCCTCCTCCCTAGTCTGCTGCTGCTGCTGCTGCTCATGCCTCCATGCATTTTCACCCATTGGTGTCTCTTATTCTCCCTCACTTTCAGACAGCGCTGTGGTTGAACACAACTGTATTAGCTCACAGCTTAAATGACTGTACAGGAAGATTCAGCAGCTAATCTCCACCTTTCTCTGGAGTGGGCTGAGTGCTAATGTGGAGCACTAGAGCATCCAGTAGTATTTAATGCACTTTTATTACCTGTTCCACAGTCAAATATGCTATGAGACAGTATGTCGAACCACATCTTCACCACAATCGACATCCCAGTGTGGTGTGTGAGATTGTGTGGCTGTGGGAGTGGTGTGTGTCAGGCCTGGGCCTAAGCTCAAGGGCTGAGAGCAGGCCTGAGCAGCTGTGGGTCTGTGTCTGGGTGGGGGGTGTTTGTGTAAGGGAGTGTCTCAGCCCGAGTGCATCCTGAAAGTGACACATGAGGTCGACCCTGCGCTTGAGAGACGCACGGACACTGCTGACTCCTGACTGCTGACTGCGATTTACTGTAAAGTTCAGCATAGCTGCTGGCTGCAGTAATAAATGTGTCATCCATGACATTTGCGTTGCAAGTAATGATCTTTCAGTCCGGCCAAGCAGCTGTCAGATGTGAAGTGAGAATTTATGTGTTTATGTGCAGCTCTAAAATGGTGAAATGGTCTCTACGTCTGTACGTCTGTACGTCTGTACGTCTTCTCAAACAATGAGATACCTTGAGGCTTCCAAACACTAATCCTCATTGAGCACATTTACTTCTGATCAGGGACACTTACCAAGCCCTAGCAAAAGCTATATGGCACATAACCTACATGCAGGAGGCCATCACGTCAGAACCAGTCATTTGTAGGGGGACTGAGAGACAGAGAGAGTGTGGGTGGAAACGATAGTTTCTGTCCAGTCAGCCAAAAAAACAAAAGGTTCTCATTTTCTGTGTCGTTGTGGCCAAGCCAGGTCTTGGTCAGAGGGCTCTGAGAAAGGAGAGAGGAGGAGAGAGAGAGAGGTGTATCTGCTCTCTCCAGACATCTCTATACATTGGCTGAATATACATGAAATGGCACACAACAGATTCAGTCTGCCATATCTTTGAATGACTGTTTCTTAGAGAAACTTTTTTATTTATTATTTTTTTATTCAATGAGAAGTAAAATTCTTTACCTATGAGATATAGTCTTGATTTACAACTAGATTTTGGCCTTATGTGACCTGTTCTGGCATCGATATACAATGCAATATACCACAGTGTCAAATACTTATCCATCACAATAGTTCTCTACTTTGTAAGCTACTCAACCTATTGTGCAAGGCAACAATGAATGTTAACGTCTGAATAAAATGCTACTGCAATTCTATGTCAGGGGTCCAACCATTTGTTGAGCAAATAGGAATCCAACACACAATGATTCTAATATCCCCAATGATTACGGTGTGTTGATACTGGAGGTGAATGGATCCATGAAACAGCTTCTTTTTCAGCTGCAAGTCCACCCTCAGAGATTTGAACCTGTGAATAGGCCTCACACAATGCAATCATCAAAGAATAACTCATTTATAATCAGCGCTGAATAAAGACATATAAAGTATATCAGATTAAGCATACATGGGGGAAGGCAGTAAGATTTATTTGCTGTTACTCAGTGCATTGAAGGAAGTCTAGAGGTGATTATCTTTATGGTGCACACACCTGTTTTTCAAGTGTGTTGCTCACTAAGTAAAGAACACCCCACACCCTTTTTTGGTGCCTTTTAATTACCCTAGTGAGACTGATAGAGAGAGCCCCTCCCAAACTTAAGCCTTCGAGCTTGGCTGCTGGAATATAATAGACAGTCAGGACATTAGCTAACCTAAATGAACATGGCAACAACTTCAAATAGATCATGTAACATACTACTTTATTGGCAGGCCTACTGTCATTATCAATATCTGTAACTGATATTTATTTATATATTACATATTTATTGAAAGTAATTACACGTTATATTTTCATTATGACATCAGTTTATTAATGGTATATCTGTGATTAAAATCTGGTGAAGTATTTCAGCCAAAACCTTACATGGTTCTAAATGATTATTGCCATTGGGTGAGCTCTTGGCTTCATGAGCCTACAGGTATAATAGACTAGAAGTCATCAGGTACAGTGCTGTACAGTGAGTAAAATCTCCCTTCCTCACATGTGCTACCAATACACTCTAACAGCTAGAGTTCAACCTTGTTGCCAGCCTGTCTCCCTCCCATGCCCAAAACTGCCAGTTCAGGTTTAGTGCATGTCTACGCAAGGCCAGGAGGACTTGTATTTGCCATTATTGCATTTTTATCATCTTATGATTATATTACATGTACATGTTAACAAATATGTCTTTCTTCACAAATTCAAAGCATGCTGTCTTCCATGAAGCACTCTGACTCACACATTGTCTATGCTGAAAGGAGCTATTCCACTGAAGGCCATACATTTCCCTGGCCTTTGAGAGCTGTGTGACAGTTGTAGCAGACAAGAACAGCAGTTCTAATGTGAATAGTATCATATGAGTGCATCAGTATAATATTGTGACGGTGTGAACGTGTGTGTGTGTGTGTGTCTCCATTCTTAATTGTATTTCTGTCTCTTTGTGCATTATACTTTACAGTGCTGATGAAGTGTGTTGCGTCCCTCCTGTGCTGTCCCACCACCTCCCTGTGTTGCGTGGCCCCATCAGTGAAATTGGAGCAGGTTAGCAGGCAGGCAGGCAGGCAGGAGTGCTGGGTGTGCTCCTCCTCTCCCCACCCAAGTAACAGCACAGGTGGATGTTTAGGGACCGCTGCCAAATACTTTTGGTTAAGAGGGAGGGTGTTGGTAGGTGGGTGTGCACATTTGTTTTGTTTTGTTTCTCTCTCTCTCTCTCTCTCTTTCTCTCAGTAACCATTCAGTGGTAGGGCTCATTTTCCAATCCCGAATCAGAGACACACCTTCTGTGCAAAAAATTGAGCTCCTCTCCCACCCCCTCTCCTTTTTTCTCTCTCTCTCTCTCTTTCTGTTTCTCTCTCTGTCTCTCTCTCCTTCTCTCTCTCTTTCGCTGTCTCTCAGTCATTTCTCTCACTTTCATCGTGTTTCTGACAGAGGATAACAGCCTGCTTCCTGACAGGGACTAAGACCGAGAAGAGCAACAACAGAGAACACCACAGAAAGGTCAGCAACATCTCTCTCTCTCCCTCCATCTCTCTCTCCCCCTCTCACTCTCATACTCTCTTTTTCCATATCCCTAGAAGTACAGTGTTTTACAGGTTACTTGAGAGAGCTCTCCAGAATGTGTCATGCTTCTGTCCGTGGGTTGGTGACTTTTCACTTTTAGTCATTAGAGCTCACGGTGTTTGCCCCTCACCTGCTGCTGTTAGCCTTATGGAGATATAGCCCTCAGTCTGCAGTCATGGCCTCACTCTTCCTCTCGCTTACTCTCACTCTTTCTCACTCTCCCCCTCTCTCTTTCTCTCTCTCTATCTGATTTAGACACACAGGATAACAAATGTGTCTAGGCCGGCAAGGTTGTGTATTCAGTCTGTAATAATGACAGCTCATAATCACATTACTTTATAGTCATTTCACAACTTGGTCTGTGTATGTGTATGTGTTTGTGTGTCTCTCTGTGTGTGTGTGTGTGTGTGTGTGTGTGAGAGAGAGAGAGAGAGAGAGAGAAAGAGAGTGTGTATATATCTTTTTGCCTGCCTATGCAAACTTAATGAGAATTTTTACAAGAACACATAATTATGTGAATATTGCAAAGAAACTATATTATTATTAATCTTTTTATTTGAATTGAGTATGCACTTTGGAAAGCCTTAGTGTGAATATCTAAGATTTCATATAGAACCTCATGTTTCCAGTGTCCTTAAAGTACCTTTCAGGACTTTGTGCAGAAACAGCAAAAGATTCAGGACATATTGAGATCACAAAATGTGTATGTCTCTTTCAACACATCTTCATTCACTCCACAATCTGTTTTTTAATCACTTTTATATAAATCCTCTAAAATATACCAGTGACACATTTGAAAGAAATTTTACCAGATGAAAATAGTAAGCTGTACATGTCTACATTTTGGTGCAATGGCAAAACATGAGTATATTTTGCCTAGTATTGGACTCCAATGGCCATTATTAGAAAATCTAAAAAAAACCCTCATTGTGCTGAAACCATAGAGATGGCATGAAGGATAAAAGGTACTTGCCTTTGGTGAAGAGGTAGATAGTTTAGTATCAAGTGCAAAAGCAGACGATTGGACAGACTGAATTATTCATCCATTTTACCGTGGCCGCATCCCATCCCTTATAGACCATAGCTGTCCATCTATGTCTTTCACCCTAAATGAAAATAGATGATTTTTCTATCATATGCAGTGTTTGCTTTACAGCTCCACTAAGGAGCAATTATTCAAGTGTCCCCATGCAGCCCTGAGATGACGTGAGTCAGCAGCCTAAAAAGCTAACAGTGGGGGAGAGGAGGAAGTGAGAGGCAACTTCACACAATTGAGGCTTACAGAATCATAAAAAAATGACAGAAAAGTCAACTGATGATGGAAACAGAGAGAACTAGAAAGAAAAACAAAAAAGTGAAGAAAAATTGTAAGAAACATTAAGTGTGAGAGGAGAGGTAGAGGGTGAAAGCCTACGATAAAGAAGTGGCGGGAGAGAGAGAGGGGTTACACGGGGATAAGCACCACACCTTTGTCTTTTCAGCCACCAGGACTGAAGGTTTATCAAGGTTCTGAACCTGATCCGAGAGGTGCTTTTGTTCCAGCGGGGATACTTTTACATTGGCGTGTTCACAAACATTGCAGGAGTAGCCTCCTATTTGCTCACCCTAGCAGTGGTGTGTGGGAACGCAACAGGCAGCACAAAGCCCGGCCATATCAGCCGTCTTACGCCAGCACTCTCTCTCCCCCCCACCCCTGCTGTCATTATTTATCTGAGCCACGACCAAACACCTTTACAATCCACGCAGGAGAAATAGCTTTAGAATGAACTGGACAATCATGCTACACCCATCAGAGCGCAGGAAAGTGAGTGAACACAACACTGAACAAACTTCTGTACAATAAATAGAATGTATTCACAATAGAGGATCTATTGAGAATATAATATGGGAATACATTCACATTAGAGGATATTTAATGTAGCTATATCATGAAGATTAAATATATGGATAATGTTCTGAATATAGTGAGATTAAGGAGTGAATGTCTGAATGTAATTTAATTCCCCTCCCTCTGAGGACAAGGTGTAGTCTCATTACATCTAAGCCTAAATAACATTATTTGTGCTCCAGCCCTAGAGATTGCTGTTGGAAAGTATACAGCATTACAGTAATCAGAAAAGAGAGACATGGAAAATGGTCAGAGGAGTGCAGTTGGGACTGATGAGAGGTGCTGTTAGTGTGAGTGAAGGACTGCTTCTGTTCCTTTATTGGTGCTGTGATCAGTGCAAGAGAGGTGAAGTGAAGTCACAAACACCCTTGAAGCTTTCACGTCTGCCCTGGGTGACTTCCACTCACGCGTTGTTAGATTATTGAGTGAAGATGTGGTAGGGTACTTTTCAAGGCAGTTGAAAGTTTAAAAAAAATGTCGGAGTGTGACTTCCTTACAGGATCATTTAAACTGCACATCTTCCCAAGCTTCCACTCTTCTTTGGCCTTGTTCTACACTGACAGAGACCTTAGTCGTGCGCAAAACAATTCTAATAGGTTGGCAGAGTAGAGCAGACCAGGATACAGCATGGGAGAAGAGAATAGGTTAATATTGATTGTGTGGTAAAAATGCGTTGGTGGCTTAGGTTCTGATCTCATGGACGTACAAGTGTATGAGTGCGTGCGTGTGTGTGTATGTGTGTGAGGGAGAGAGAGAGAGAGAGAGAAAGTGCTGTGTATGTGTGTGTGTGTGTGTGTGTGAGAGAGAGAGAGAGAGAGAGAGAGTGTATGTGTGTGTTTGTCTGTGTGTGTGTGTGTGTGAGTGAGTGCATGAGTGTGTGAGTAAGCGGTAGAGTGCACAGATGAATAGGGGGTGGGAGGAGGCTTGAGGAGGGTGCCGTGGGTGGGTGCAGGGCCAGCTCCCTGCCAAAAAAGCAAGTTTGGGGGATTTGTGTACTCTGCCTTACTCACGATCCGCCCTTCTCAAACCCGACAGGCACGCACACACTCCCTCACTTACACACCCTGAGGTCAATCACCTCCCCACTCTCTCTCTCTCTATCTCTCTCTCTCCCTCTCTCTCTCCCTCTCCCTAATGTGGAGACTAAGAGGAATTTTCTGAGGTTCAGGAAGTCACCTAGGCTTGTCACCTTTTGCTTGTCCTTAGTTCACCCAGCCTCTTGATCCAAGACAGAGTATAAAAAAGTGATTGAGGTGTAACCTTTATCTGACATCACTGTTGCTGTGAAACACTATCAAACATTGCCGTGATGCAATCAAATCAAAGCAATGTTTTACTGTCACGCTATAATTACTGCAGTTTTACTTGACATTTGTATGCAATAGAGATCTGGAAAAATACCTATATTATTACAACAGAGACTCATACCTGAATTCCCCTCATGTGTGTTAACGGCTTTTATGTTGAAGTTAGCGGGATGACACACAAAAGATCATGTTACTATTTTCAAATTTGGCCCACCATTTCCAACAACATTAAACAAAAGCTCTGGTTACTTTCCTTCAAGGCCCCCATGTGTTCTTTCACAATCTCACGCTGTTGGTCATAATTCAACTGAGCTACAAGAATGACATAAGATTACACTCTCAGTCTCCTCAATCCCAAAACCCCATATGCCAATGTAATACACTCACTTCAACTGCATCAGAGTAGTACACTCACTCCAACTGCATCAGAGTAGTACACTCACTCCAGCTACTCACTCAGAATTTATTGGCTTTTAGCTATTCGGACATTTCTGTTCAAAGCTTTGTAGAAGTAGCCTTCTCTTTTAATCTATTAATGCCTTGTCAACAATAACAAAAAAACTGAACCAGGATTTATTTGATACATCACCTTTTACAGTTGAAGCCTTCTACACCTCATGCGGGTGCATGCGGGCACATGGTCTACTGTTGTGTAGGTGTTTCCTGTGCGGCCAAGCCGATCAGAAATAGTCTTTGTAACCACTGGCAACCCCCTGACTTTCCTTTCCACCCTCTCCATGTGCAAAGCCTGATGGGTAAATGACAGTAAGACACATACAGTCACGTTTCTCAGTCTCTCAGGTAAAATTATCACTGACAAATTACTGACAAATTAAATACAGTTGGAAAGAGAACGCGAAAAAAAAACCCTACACACACCATGTCTAAACCCTGAAAGCTCACATACGTACATAAGGACACACAAACAAGCACATATTATAGCACCGATTCTTTGTTTTGAATGTCTCTGAAAGATTTCAGTGTTGAAAAGTGGGTCCACCCACCATTGAGAGGAGAGGAGAGGAGAGGAGCAGAGAAGAGAGGAGGGGTGGGCTGCATTTGGAGATGAGTGTGTGGGCTATCACTCTCTCAAACAGGGACGGCATTAATCTGCCCACCCACCCATCCAGCCCAACTCACATTTAGTGGCGCATTACTCCTCCTGTCACTGACCCAGCACCAAAGCACCAAAGCACCAAAGCAGCAAAGCACCAAAGCACCAAAGCAGCAAAGCTGCACCCAGATGAAAGCCTAGCGCCCAAATTAGCACACTTTGGACCAACGTCAACCAGAATCACAACCAAAGTCAAGACATCTGGCATAGACAAGATATAGGAAAACAGAGTCTGAGAGTGTGTGAGAGTGTGCATAGTGTGTTTAAGTGTGTCTGTGTGAGAGAATGTGTGTTGTGAGTGAGCCTCTCTTTGTGTGTGTGTGTGTGTGTGTGTGTGTGTGTGCGCGCGTGCGTGCATGTGCACTGTGTGTAGTCCTGCTATGACAGACGTCTGTCTCCCCTGCCCTGCAGCTTGGCTGGTTTTAATTAGGAGGTGGCAGATCGCTGGAGGGCAGACAGAGGCTAGCCTCCCCCTCATTATCACCACTGGGAGCAGGAGCTGTCCTTGCTCACCCCAGCCCCTAACATACACACACACACTCACTCTCTCACACACACACACACACACACACTCTGTCTGTCTCTCTCTCTCTCTCTCTCTTACACACACACACACACACACACTCATAGGGACACTTCTTGCTTGCTTTCAGTACAAACACACACACATACACATTCATCAGACACACATGCTCTCTCACACAGGTGAATGCAGTGGTCTTATACACATTAGGATCAGAAATTTGCACCCCACAAATAGACACACAATCAATACAGTCACTAACAGAGAGTTTTTTCTCCCAATACACAAATGTACAAAGTACAGGCACGTCGTAGATTATAGTGCGCACTGTTTAAATCCAGCTCAACTTTGCCTCAGTGTTATTTGACCATAGGAAAACATACCCAAGCCCCCACCTCCTTGCACAGACCTCCCCCAAAAAGTCCACGACTACAGAAATATTCTGGTGCAATCTTTGTGCTTCATCTCTTCATTGACTATTCCTTTTTGAATGAACAAACAGCTTTCAGGCTTTCGCTCATTCAGTGTAAGCTGTGGCTTTTACTGACATGTGGCATCTTTCTGTTGTGATTATTCTGGAAACTGAAGTGAAGTGTTAGCATGTGAAATGTGTGGAGACTACGAGAAGTGAAACCTTTCACCTGTTTTCACTGGCAGCACGGGCCAGGGATACAAAAATATTCACAATACCAAATTCTATTTGTGTGTGTGTGTGTGTGTGTGTGTGTGTGTGTGTGTGTGTGTGTGTGTGTGTGTGTGTCTGTCTGTCTTTGTGGGTTGAAGAAAGGTCTATATACACCATACTCAATGGCCGCAAATGCTAAGACACTTGTTTTCCCATTCTCCGTGCTCTACTCCATCCATGCATTTGCCCCCTTGACAACGGACTTGTAGTCCGAGCTGAGAGCTGTGTTCACACCACCCCTAGTCCCAGGGCCTCACAAACCAGCCAGCTGACAAAGGGGTAATCAGGTGGCACCTAGCGAGCACCAGAGCTGTCGGAGAGCAACACAGCTGTACGACAGGCCTCTACCCACCCAACCCTACTCCACCCCCATCCAACAAGCACCCCCACCCCCCCACAGGTGCATCTGCCACCCCAGGCAACAGCCCCATGTCAGATGAGTCTGTTTAACACCAACACAGACTAAACAATGCAACCGGACGGAGAAGTGGGCTAGATTTGTCAGCAGAAATGAAGACTGTGAACCTCCTCAACACTGCCTTTGTGAGGTGCAAAAAAAATGAACTTGCAGCAGATTTTCTGTGGCTTGAGTGAATGCCTGTGTGTGTGTGTGAACGTATGTGTGTATTTGTATGTCTGTGTGTGTGTGTGTCTACAGTATCTCTCTCTCTGTCTCTGTGTGTGCGTGTGTGTGCGTGCACTGTCCTTGGAGGAGGTCTGGGAGAGCTGAGGGTCTGTCCAGAGTCAGTGGACCTGTGGGGGTGCTCGCTCTTTCCCACAATCCTCTGCACTCCCCCAGAGTGCCTCCCACACAAACACCCGTGCAACAAACACCCCCTCCCCCCCTGCCCCCACCCCTGCCAAGCAGAGGCTAGTGAGGTGAGAGAGGCAGGCATGAAGACAGAGAGAGAGAGGCCATCCAGGCCAGAGAGAGAGAGACAGAGACAGAGACAGAGAGAAAAAGAAAGAGAGAGATTGAGAGAACTACAGTCCTGTACAAGTCCACAGTCTTTACTGGCAGTTCCACATTGAAAGTGACTCCAGTTTGTCTCACAAGACATAGTCAGACAGACTCCTTCAGAATGTTATTAAAGCTGGGAGATGTGCTGACCTTCCTCTAGTCTGAGAGTGATGCAGTGGTGGCCAGCCTCAAAGACATCCAATGGGTTTGTCGGACTATAAAAGAAAAGAAAAAAAACTTTTTTTTTCCCCTGAAAGACCTGTGAGAATTAATCAGGGGTGAGGGCTAGGGTCCAGCCCACTGCAAAGGCTGGGCGATGTGGTCTGTTTATGGCATTCACTTTGGCTGGGAGTGAGTGAATGCTTACCAGACGCCCACTGCTAAGACTGTGTCTCATGCGAGATTTAATTTTCAAAAAAGCTGTTGTAAAACTGGCTGACACATTCTGATGAACCACCCTATTCTGGCTCACTTTAACACACACACTCCTTTGGCTTTTGTCTCACATTTCCCAGCTTTTTTCACTCTTCTTCCTATGCTGTTCTTCCTTTCTCTCTCTTTACGCGGCTTTTGTTCTGCTTGAGTCTATCATCTCCCTTTGTCCCTCTCATTCTCATTTGACTCTTCTCACTCATTCGTACTCGCCTTTCTTTTTCCTGTCCTCTTGCTATTTCTCTCTTCTGTTTCTCCTTCATTCTCTCTCTCTCTCTCTCTGCATGTGTGTGTCTGTGCTGAGAGCTGTGGCTGCCTGCTATGACAGGAACGGTGGGTGAAAGCAAACAGGTAGCGTGGAGCCAAACACTTACTCAGCCCCAGCTTCCTGGGTGCGAACAGACTGGAGCTGCTCTCAAAGAACAGCTCAAAACAGGCAGAACGGCCACTCAAGCCCTCAGCAACTTACAGCCAAGTTCAGATGGGCTGAAATACTGAAATACACAAGATGACAGATTTCAAAAAAGCCACTCAGAGTTTGTCATAAGAGAAAATTGGACCGTTTAAATTCCTGTGTTTTGAACAAGATGATGAAAATGCTGAAATATTCAAGACTGAATGATTATGGTTGGTAGTCCAGCAGTTTCACATACAGATATATCGAAAGGAGAGATACCTGCAAGGAGTTTCTATGACAACAGGCTGAACATTCAGATAACCAGTGTTCTGTGATGGTTGGTTGTCTGGCTGTCTGGCTAGCCTACTAGCATTTAGAGGAAGCTGTGTTTATTTGGCACATACAGTACAGAGGACTTTTGAATCCTCATCGTCAAAACAGTGTAACCACGAGGGAAAAGACTGTGGTCTCCACTAGAAAGTCCCTGGGAGGCCATGGGCGGATATGAACGCAAATACTGAGCTTTCATTCTTAAAACGGCTTTTCTAGTTCACTGCCACACACTTTTCACATTCAGCTACCAAACTACTGTTAGCAATTTTTTTTACTCTCTGAAGTAAACTGAAGTAACCATTTGTTCAAAGAAAATCATTATTGTTATTTCTTTTTTGTCCCATAATCCATTTTGCAAGCTGTGCATTATGGAGCAGATGAAACAATGAAAAAGAGCAGCTACTTCATGGGTTGGTGAAGAGAAAGCAGGCCAGTTGAGACTGATGGTTTGAATGTGTCCAAATTACATAATTAGGCGTGCAGCACCTCTGATGTCATATAGGATATCCTGCCTCTGCTCCCAGCACAGTCGTTAGAAAACCACTTTGTCACTCTCAACACATTTAGTAGGGGAATCCACTGCTCAGAGACAAGGAGAATAGAAAGCCAGAGAGAGAGAGAGAGGGCAATAATCTCTTAATCCATGTACGGTAGTTTACACTGGTTTGTGGGAAGAGCTGCACTGTTTGTGGAGATACTGCAGACAAGTCTTCCAGAGTATGTCATTTGCGCAATGTGTAATTGTTAAGCTCAGGCTTTAACACTTCCACTCCTGTGCTGTGTTAAGTGTCCAATACGCTGCAACCCCACTCTGTTTCTGCCTCCTCTGTTTCTCACTCTGCGTCTGCACATGCTAGACAGGTCATTTCCCCCTGAGAATGAATGAGTGGGATGAAAGCATCTTTTTCTGTCTCTTTTTTCATCACCTGACATTTGTGTTACACTAAATGAGTCCTATTCCAGCCATGGAACTGTTCCCTGATCAGTTACATTTAGTCTAGAAATAATTTTATCTTGTGGAAAATTAATGGAAAAAAAAAAGATGCAATGGCTTTTTACTCTTATTTGATTTTTTTCATCATATAAAATTATTGCCAGTGATTAATCACAGTTTACAACACAGAATGTATTACTAACCCCAAGAAGAACAAGGCTTGAGGAATTAGTATTTAAAAATTCCAATAATAATTCAAACATACAAATCAAATACAATATATTAAGTGCTAGATTTATTTTTGGTTTAAAAATCCCAATCTGAATGATTAGGTCCAGCGAGCAGCGCTGAGGCAGGGTCTGACTGTGATGTTGTCTAGATGAAAGTAAAAATTGCACATGTCCCTGCATACGAGGCCCCCCATATCATTACCCCGGCAGTCTGGAGGAAAATGCTTTTGTGGCAGAATTATCAGAGAGATGAAATGGCTGTGAATCAACAGGAAGCTGTGGTCGTCTTGTTTTGAATGCACTGAACAGTCTATGAGAGTGACTGGAGCATGTGCACACGGTTGAAACTTGTCCCCTTTCAAGTAAATTTCCTGTATCTAATCTAATATAATGCACCTTGCTCACTTAATTTTCCTTCTGGAGAAAAAAGTTGTATGTCAAAGCTGGTAATATCCCCAAGAAAACACAGAAGGCTACATTGCCACTTTAGATCAGTACAGCTCAATTCAAATAAAATGGACTAACAATACAATGGGTCAGATGTTAAAAAATATAACAAAATGTTAAACAAAAATGAAATCTTAAATGTAAAATAAATTTGAGATGTGAATATAAAGCAGGTGTTTCTGGGCTTGACACTTGTATGGTGCATTATAATTCTACAACTTTCATGTGCATTTGCTCAAATCATCACAAATTTATTCAGGACAAAGAAAATTCAGCGAGAATAAAATCAAATATAAAAATGCACATTAGTTAAAGCAACTAAAATATAAGCACATGTTGAAAGTTATGAGCATCCTCTCCAAACATCTCCACCACAGCGCAATGTTTATTTATGCTTTATGGCCTTGAAATTCTGTAACTTAATTAGAAACTAGAAAATGGAGAGGATTATGATGTATCTATTTTACCATTTGGGAAAATCTCGCCGAGACAGAGAACTGTAAATCGCCTTCGGCTTTGTGCAGCTCCCAACTTTCTCTCCATGCCTCTCTTATGCCATGAGATGCCACAGCCATTGGAGGTGCAGGGTGTTTGGAGCCACGCTCTTTCTCTCAGCTACCTCTCCCTGTTTTAGCCCCACTCCCTCCGAACTGAAAATCCACTCTAACAAAACTAAAAATTCATTTAGTCTGACCCAAATCAGAGGGTGTCTGAGCCACGGCCTTATTACACACTGTGCTTAACTTGTGTTGTGGAGGAGGATGGGCTATCATTATCTTTCTGCTACCCACCCTGCCATAAAAACTAGTGGTGCGACATCTCCCCATCGCAGTAGTGCCGTTCAGCTCTGCTCCCTTCTCTCCCTCTCTTTCTCCCTTCCTCCTCACTCTCTCTCTCTCTCTCTCTCTTTCTCTCTCTCTCTCTCTCTCACATACACACACACTTACTCTCTTTCTCTCCCTCCCCACTGCGAGGCAGACAAGCCAGCCTCCTCCTGGAGCAGTGAGGCTGCCCGCCTGCGAGTGGAGTGCCGGGGAGAGCCGCTCCGCCACTTGTCGTTTCTCCTGTGTGAGCCCCGTGTGGATATTCAGCCATGCGCTCCGGCTTCTGTGAATGAGAGGGGGGGAGCGTGACAGACAGCGGTGAGCTGTGTGAATGGACAGACACACAGCTTTGTCTTAGTCTGAAGGGGGAGATGTGATGAGAGAGAGGACTGGGACTGAACAACACTTCTTAGTCGGAGGGATTTACTGAAAAAAAAAGAGAAAAAGAGGAAGATACCTGAAGAAAAGAGGAGGTGGGTGGAGAATCTTTCTAAATGGATTTTACCTGATGCTAAAAAGGACACCAGTGTATACGTATCCCAATGTACTGTATGTAGGGATGTACAATGTGTATGGAAGTGCGTACATGTGACTGTAGAGCTGTAAGTTTTGGGGTGATCAGTACATTATGAGAGTCCATGTGTGTTGGACTGCACATTGGAAGTGCTTTTGTTTGTGTTTTGGGGTGTTTGAGTGCACAGGCTGCCTGTAGTTTTGGGCCGCTCAGGTGCAGGGACAGAAGCTCCATGTGTGGACAGGGTCATTTCATGACTCATATAATTATTTGAGTCTTACTGTAGACGCCGTCTGTAGAAAATTATGGTGCCAAGAATTGGATGGCTGTAGAATTTGTTTTGTACACAAGACTCTCAGAGGCACCATGTTCTTATACACAAGTTCCAATAGTTTTCATTTGGTCTCATTGTTACAATTATTCTATAAACTCAAAATCAGTAGAAGAGTAAAAGAAACAAGTCGTGAGGCAACCCAAATTAAGGTAGTGCCAAAAGACGTTAAAAAAAACAAAAAAAAAAACAAGTCCGTTTTTTTAGTCACAGATGTCCATCGGCTCAGCATAAAAATTTCATAAAATTTCCAACAAATATGTGCATAAAAAATAAAAAATAACAACAAAGGTGTAAATATTTTGACATGGTGCGACAAAGGTAGTCATCAGGGATGAAAGCACGTGTAAATTACTGTTTGCGTAACCTCCATCTTTTGTGGCGTTGGTCTTCTACTCCACACTCTACTGATTTGTCCTCTCCCTAAATGTTGATCATTTCTAACAGCGCTGACATGACTGCACAGAGTTAAAGGCAGAAGGCCTGAATTCATAATAAAAGAGACTTTCTTTGAAAAAAGACTAGATTCTGGTGAAATACACTTTCTTTGGATCTTTTAAATGTTCTTTTCAGTATTCTTTTAAATAGTCGTTGGTATTCATCCTAGCTATTGTACTGAAGGACAACAGGATCATTTCTGTGAAGTTGTTCAAGGTGAAGAGGGCCTAAGAGGAACAGACAGTGAAAGAGGAGCATCAGCTTATCAGGACAAGCCTCAAACCCAGGATTCAAAGAGCTCGTCCTCACTCTTGTTCACTAACAGAAAATGAAATGGAAACATATGTGGAGTTAGTGCACATCATTAATAAACTATAGTCTTTTTGAAGAATAGTAAACAATAACTGACATTGGGGGACCCATGGCAAGGATATGTCACTCTTTCCTTCATACCATACCTTAATGCTAAGCCTTATCTTATTTTAGTACTTTCTTTACTTTCTTACTTTATGCTAGCCCCTATTTCTTACTTTCAATCATCAAATTGCCCATACTGCATCCAGGACAGGTGGGCTGCTAAGGCGCCTATTGAGGCGAACCCCAAACTGTGTGTGTGTGAGTTGCGCCATGCAGTGAGCCCTGGAGTGGCCTGAGGAGCTGATGGGTTAAACCTGCGAGCTCCAGGGCCCCCCGAGGAAAGAGCTTTAGAGCAGGCCAGCCAGTTCCCACAGGAGCCGTGCACTTACAACAAGATTTAGCCAATTTACCAGCGACCACCACTGCACTGCACTGTACTGCACCGCACAGCCCCATACACTCCCAGTGTTTCACTAGCAGACACAAATGATAGGAAGTTGGAGAGTCCAAACACAAGACTGAAATTAAAAAAATACACACTTGATTATATGACAAACATGTTTTTTTAACATTCTCTCAGCAGTTACCATGGTGAATACAGGTAGTCTGAGTTCATATTAACGTTGGTGGTTATAAAAAAAATGTACAGATGCATTGTGAGAGTTTTTAAATTTATAATATAATATGAATATGAACAATTTATTTGATATAATAATTGACTCATTAAAGATGTAATTGTGTTTTTGGTTTGCAATTATATCAAGCTTAAATATAACATTTATTGTAAATTTAACCTTTCAGCGTCAAATCTTGAAATAGTTTTGTATTATTCCTTTGAGAGCACAGGAACAGATCTGAGATCAGTAGCGTGCCATAGCTAGGGCAAGGTTACAGCAACCTAACAAGACACAGGTCCCTGCATTAGGAGTGCGGCTGTCCCCTGAGCCAAGGCACTAGGCTCCAGTCCAGCCGTGATGTTAGAGAGTGGCTGGCTAGCGAGGAGGTGACAGCGGCAAGAGCACACTAGCAGTGGGCACAGAATGGAAATGGCATGACAGTGTGGGGGGTGGCAAAGCCCAGCGCAACACAAAGGGACTTGACACCGCCTCGGCTGCCCACTTCTCGCATTTCTTTACCATGGCCTCATGGAAATGGTGGGGCTGCACTTAATGCAGTCATTTGATAGGTGATAGTCTCAACAAACAAAGCCTACATTTAACTAATGCTAGAGTATTGCCAAGTGAATCACATAATATGTCCAAATAATCCAACCGCTCATCCCCTAAATTAAAAGTAAATTAAAAAAAAATCAAAATATCAGTCAAAATATGAATAAAAAAACACTTGTATTAGATTGCACTAATATATGGTCTTAAAGGGATTCATTTATGTCCCTTTTTTGTCACCACCATCAAACAGGTGTCACAAATCATTTCTCGTGTGCAAGTGGAGGACACTTCACATGTGCCTTTAAATACATATATGCATATCGCCCTGGCTGGAAAGTTCCAGAAGCGTGAACACATTTACTTGTATGAATACATTCACTTGCATTTCTACAAGCTCTAACAAGCTCTCTGAAGGTGTTGTGTTGTTGACACTGAGCGCTGGGAGCAGCAGATGAACCAGAAGCAGTAAGGGTTAAATAGCAAAGCCTGGGATGGGGTGGTGATTCTCCAAGTCCTTGTGCTGGGAAAGTGTTGCCCTGTTCCCCTCCCTGTCTATGTGGCATATCCTCTCCATAGAGTCATTAGGAGGAGGTGCATCCCTCCAGCGCCTGTGTCACAGCTCCACAGGGCAGGGAGCAGCGGGGGCAGCATGTGTTCCCAGGGTGGGTGGGAGACCTCAGGAACCCCCCGACCCAGCCCACCCCACCCCTGGACCATCCACACCACCCCCCACTGGCCCCTTATCCGCCACTGTTGTTTTTAGCACTGAACGCCTGTTTGACTTGGCTGGATTTTCCAGGGAGGGGTGGCCACACTGTGTTTCTTTTTTCGTTTTTTTTTTTTTTTTGCACAACCTGTCAGGGAACTTGTGGGGACATCACATCACCCTGCCCTCTCCCAACCCACTCTTTCTCCCTCTCTCTCTCTCTCCTCTCTCTCTCTCTCCATCTATCTCTCCAAATCTTCAATGTGACACATGTCCAATGAGGGCATCTCAACACTAGTCCATCTTTTCCATGCTTGTCAGCTCTGATTGACATCTACAGATACAGACACAGTCATGGATTAGGAGAAAACAGTCTAGCTGTGTTTCAGGAGCAAAGTGAAAAGACAAGGAATATTTTGACAGGATAAAATATACTCCCTCGAGTACACACTGGGCTTATTACAACAAATAAGAACACTATCCTTATGCTATGTATGACCTTCCACATAGGAGTCCTGTAGGTGAAACTTTTGCTTGTCTGCATTTAACAAGACTTTGTCCTTAACCCCAGATGGGAACTTTTAACATAGACCTTGTCTTAAATTCACACCATGGATATTATCAGTGCACTGCCAGCAAACAGCCAGCTTGTGTGCAACATACTCACATTCTTTGTCAACAGGCGTGTTTTCTGTACAGTACTATATGTCTAAACGGCAATTACAGCAACTGTTCCCTAGCAACAGTGTAGAGGATATTAACCAGTTGATTGGCTACCGCTGAGCTCAATATTGTGCTGAAATGCAGGATGAGCATGTTAAAAATACATTTTTTTACTGTAACGCAGCTGAGAGAAGTTATAATAATGCAAGGGGGCTAATTTACTTTGGCGTTGGTAAGAGTGCTATGGCCCATTTGAATCCAGTCAACAACTCTGCGGTGGTTAGGCATATGAAAGCAACCATCCAAGTGCCTGCAGTGACCGCCAAGAGCCGGCAGCTAAGATTAAGCTCTATTCATAGACGTGAATGAGAGACAGTGTTGCCAAAAACAATTTTACAACTCACTCCAAACAGTCTATGGAAATCAACAGGTAGAACCCAGGGCCACTCGGATGATTTAAAATGCAAAATAAATAAATATTTGGATATAAAATGCAAATAACTACGTTTATCCAGTGAGGAAAATGTGAAAGTAAAGTATTTTGTAATAAGTTTGCTCTAGTGAGGTGTCCCACATGTTGGGAGGAAAGTCTGAACCGTGTCCTCATATTGTAACTCACCAAAGTACGGAAAGTAGAACCTGACCCGTTTTACCTTCCTGTATTGTCTGCAGCTTCCTAACATCACAGATAAGTGTGTGTGTTCACTGTGCATGTCTGTCACTTCTTTTTCGTTTGTTTTACAAGACAAAGCTTAAAGATAATACTCTCCTCCTCTCTTTATCTGAGAACCTCAAGACTTCAAAGCCCTTCTCTTATCAGTTCTTGACCATGAGTGGAAAATACGCACAAGATTAACTCGGTTGAATCAGTAGGGTCAGTTATGCTTGATAGGAACGATGAGCTGAACTCGCACCTTTGTGTGTGAATGTGTGTGTGTGTGGCTTTTTCTGATTACTTCTGCTTCGTCTGCTTTAATGTTTTGTTTCCTCTTAAAGGACATCTGCATCATCAGCAGAGCAACCTGTTGTACTCATCTGAACTGACACCCACTGGCCTTATAGTGTGTGGGCATTCAAAGCTTTCTTAAAATGAAGTGCCCTTTTTGTGTGAGTAATAACATTCTGTCTCTTTTTATCGTTACTTCTTTTTTGTTTTTGCCCCAGATCTGATCGGCTGATGATGGCGTACAGAGAAGAGGACCTGATTGGGATCCCGTTTCCCAACCACAGCAGCGAAGTGCTGTGCCGTCTGAACGAACAGCGTCGCGAAGGCCTCCTGTGCGACGTGGTTCTGATCGTGCAAGATCAGGAATACCATACTCACCGCTCTGTGCTAGCCGCCTGCAGCCAGTACTTCAAGAAGCTCTTCACCGTGGCAACAGACAACAGCCACGAGCCTCACGCTGTCTATCAGATCGACTTTGTGGGTCCCGAGTCCCTGACAGCCATTTTAGAGTTTGCCTACACCTCCACGCTCACCGTCACTGCCAGCAATGTGAAGCAGATCCTCAATGCTGCCCAGATGCTGGAGATCCCCTGCATCATCAACGTCTGTCTGGAGATCATGGATGGAGGCGGGGGAGAGGAAGGTGGAGGAGGTGAAGGTGGAGGAGGAGGAGGGGACCGTGCCTATGAGGAGGAAGAAGATGAGGATGATGATGATGAAGAGGAGGAGGATGACCTGGAGGACGATGCGGACGAGTCTAGGGAAGAGGAACAGGAGGAGCCTGAGGATGACGCCAGTGAGAAGTCCACCCAGGTGTCTGAGCCGCAGGAGTTGGGTGCCCTGGAGCAGGGGGAGATGGGTGAACGTGGAGAGAGCCCGCCATGCAGCTCTCAGCAGGAGCAGGGCCAGAGCCGATCCGAGAGGAGAAGGTGTCAGGAGGAGAGCTCGGAGAAGGGTCGCGAGCCAGACAGCCTCGAGGGTCGAGCCCTCAAAGACTTCTCCATTGAGTCCCTGCTCCAGGAGGGCCTGTACCCCAAGATGCCAGGGCTGGAGCGAGGCTCGGGCTACTCGCCGCTGTTGCCTGGCTTCTACCCTCCCATGTGGGCTGCCGAGTTCCCCACCTTTCCACAGATCCTGGAGCCCCACCACGCCCCCCACCCTTATGGGCCACAGGTGGAGAACACACCTCTGGATCTGGCCGTAAAGAAAGAGGTCATCCAGGAGGAACTGAAGGAGGAGGTGGCCTCGGGGCTGTTGCACCGGGACTTCTTGAAGGAGTTCATGGGCCCGGGTCTGGGCGCCAGTGTGCTCCCTGAGGCCCACCTGAGTCAGATCAAGGATGAAGCGGACCTGCGCTCCTACCTGAGCTTCCTCAGTGCCTCACACCTGGGCGTCTTCCCCCCCTGGCAGCTGGAGGAGGAGCGCAAGCTGAAGCCCAAGGCCTCGCAGCAGTGCCCCATCTGCAACAAGGTGATCCAGGGCGCGGGGAAGCTGCCCCGCCACATGCGCACACACACTGGGGAGAAGCCCTACATGTGCACCATCTGTGAGGTGCGCTTCACCCGGTGAGTGAGAACAGCACCCAGTCCGCCATCCCAGTCACCCTCAGCATGACACCCAAACGGGGGATTTTACACAAGCACTGTTGTTTCACTGACTTCTGACATTTCAAACACACACACACATACAGACATACAGACACAAGCGTTTTGCATTTTGCTTAACAGAAAATTAGAAATCAACATATTTTGAGTGTCCGGCACCAAATTAACTATAGATGCAGAAATGTCTGTGACGTCAGAAAATATGTAGAAATTCTGCTCAGGAGGTGTCTGCCCTTTGAGAGAGGAATTATGAAACTCAGAATATGTACAAAGAGAGAAAAATGTGGTTCAGGCACTGAAATGTAATACCTACCACATGACACGAGCGTCGGAATCTCTGAAACCTCTACAGAGGCTTGTGACCTGCATACGTTTCTTTTGTCTGATGTTATTGCACCATCCTCTTCCTGACAGAGTTAGGCGGGTTTTACCAGCTGTCTGGGCATGTCATAACAGATGTTATATTTTACTGTGTTTCTGTGTATATGAATAAGCGAGTGTGCATACTGTACATTAGCATCAGTATATTTTTACATTTGTGCTCTAAGCCAGAGTAGCAAGCTGAATCTTTTCTTGTGTTCCCAGGCAGGACAAACTGAAGATCCACATGCGGAAGCACACAGGTGAGCGGCCTTACATCTGCCTCCACTGCAACTCCAAATTTGTGCACAACTACGACCTGAAGAACCACCTTCGCATCCACACGGGCGTGCGGCCCTATCAGTGCGAGCACTGCTACAAGAGCTTCACGCGCTCCGACCACCTGCACCGCCACCTGAAGCGCCAGAGCTGCCGCGTCTCGCGCCCGCGACGGGGACGCAAGCCCGCCGCCTGGCGGGCCTCCAACTTCCTGTACCCGCCACCGCCACAGGACCCCCACCTGCACCAAGACAAGACGGGCCTGGCTGCTGGCTGCCGGCTGTTGCCCACACCTTTGCCGGCCCTGGGCGCCCGCGGCCTGGCAGAGAGGCGGCCACAGGGGGGGAGGGCCCTGGAGGACTGTGAGGGTGGCGGCAGGGAGGCGGCCGAAGCGCGGTTGGTAGACAGGAGCCACATGGCTGGGGAGGCGGAGAGGAAAAGGGGGGTGTTCTCCTTCACCCTATCCCGGGACGATGTTCTGCCACACGCATCTTTCCCCTTCCCTGCCCCCCCACCACCCCCCAGCGACCCCTGGACTGTGAGGTTGGACAGGGCTCCACCCATCCCAGAGGCCGCCAACTGACCTTCCAGAACTGCCTGAGTTCGCTACTTCGCACAGAATTTACATATGCATGAACAAAAACACACGCACCGACAGGCAGGCACACACACACACACACACACACACACACACACACACACACACACACACACACATTTGTCTGGAGAACAGGAGGAGGAGTGGAAATGTGGAGGACAAGCTATCTACAATTGTAGTCTGATCAAATGCAAAACCATCAAATGAACAATTTTGGGACTTTAATATGTTAAGAAATTATGACATTTTAAAAGCCTTTTTATATGGCAGTTTCATTGTGTCCTTTAAGACAAGTGGGATTTAAATACAGAAATTTTTAGGGATTAAATGTTTTTATTATTATTATTGAGGTTTTGGTTTCAATACATTTGTATTTATAATAAATTTGATGATAACGCTTTTGCATTATTGAAAAGGGTAAAGGAGGTTTTGAGATTTGTTGACAGTTCCGCTATTTTGGCCACTAAATGTGAGTGCATCCATTGAACTAAATTCTGCTTTCAATCTCACACTTCAATGCAAAAAAGCAGTCAGTTCTGGCTTCTGAAACTACGTGAAACAGATTTATTCCAGTCATCCTACTGTCCATGTCACTGTCACACACATGACTTCACCTCTCCCTGGGGCCCCTGATACTAATTGATAACAGCTCTAGACATGACCAGACATAAGTGCTCGAAATCAGATTCAATTGTTGAGTAGAATTGAAACGGATTGTTAACAAATAGTTCTTGTTAGAAATTCTTCGTCTGACTACACAGCATTTTGGCATTGTTCCAACAGTCATCCAAAAGCAGTAAAAAAATGTGTGAAATAAAAAAGAAACTGATGGACAAAAAGAAAAATGAAATGATTGTGGACAGACACTACAATTATATAGATGTTCATATTTAAACCAACTGAATGGGACTAAAGGGAATAGGAAAGCAAATGAGCAGATGAGTCTGTGTGGGAATTTTTACTACAGTGGATCCATGGCTGTCTGTCCTTTGTATCAGAACCATGCATTACCCTTGTGCTGTGCACCAAGCTTTTCTCTGCACTATTGTAAATATGTACAAATCATTTGCAAATTTAACTTTGATTAATTAAATGTTGCTGGATTACATGTTTTTGATTAATGATGTAATATGTTAAAGCATCCAAAGATGTGTTTAAAAACAAACTTGAAATATTGTTTCATGTATTTGAATTTCTTGGACAAGCTTAATTGTTTTATTTTTATTTGAAATCTTAAAATTGTTTGCCACTTGAAAAGGTCATCACAGGTGCTTTTCTTTGTTAGGAACTGGAACAGGGAAATATGTCCACCATCTTCATATACTGCTCTTCAATTTAAACTGGTTCAAATAAATGTTGTGTTTCTTGGTTGTCAAAAATGATACTGAGGAAATATTTTCACGTTATTTATGCATATTTAAATAGGCCTTGGCTATATTTTGCTAAAATGTTTGTAGAGACACTAAAATGAGAGGATATGCGGGTGGTTATGGAGAATCACTGGGGGCTGTGTTAATGGTCAGTGTGGGTCTGTGCATAGGCTTTTGTTGCAAAAAACTTCTGAACTGTAAAATCAGTAAAAATTGTTTTTTTTTAATCAAAGAATGACGTACACACACACACACACACACACACACACACACACACACACACACTGGATACACAGATATGGTACGGCATTTAAAGAAAAAATCAGAGTTTGTCAGCTTTGGAATATAACCATTTACAATAAAGTGACAGTTAATTTGTGACCGTTGGGGTTCAAAGGTGATCTCATCTATCAAGTGAGCTGAATTCTGTTTATTTACTGGATATGAAAAGAAGATCTGTCTGAAATGCCTGAATGTGTATATTACATTAATGAATTAACAAGATGACAGAGACTAAATGTATTTGCACTATTTGTGAATTGTGTATTAAATTGACAAAATTATTTTACAAAATACTGAAGCCATTTGATGCACTTTACTTAAAATTTAAAGCTCCATCTCCACACAAATTCTGAAGAATTTAAAAAATCTTTACCCTGATCATCTAGTGTGTGCTCACATGCATTCACTCTACCCTGGAATGGCACGAAATGCCCCAAAATATCTTTTTCACAACAGCGATTGTCTTCAAATTAAATAAAAAAATTTTGTTTCACTTAACATTTATGTCTTTTTGACCATTTCTAGAACTGACTGCTTTCCATGTGTCCAAGCATTGGCTACTCCATTCAGGTAAAGTGGATTCCTCCTCTAGACTAAAGAGTAGTAAGTGGGAGTAAGGTCATACGGACACAGGAAGAGCACAAGGAAGAACTGAAGACCAAAGTTTTTTTTTTCTGTGGGCTGAGTATAAATTCTCAATAATGAAAAACTTGACCTGGGTAACATGGGGAGGTTCCACTTGTCTTATATGTGCTTACTGCCCTCTGGTGGGCAAAAGCAGCAACTTCTGCTAGTGCATACAAAACACTGTAAAGCCTGTAGGAAACATGAGGGGGAAGCTGGTCAGTGGATAGTGTGAAGAGAGCAGAGGATGATGAAAAGCAGGTAGAATATAACAAATACATTTGTTGAACAGATTTGTTCTTTTCAGTGATAACTGAATATGAATACTGAATTCAGTGATATGTTATACTATCCAACTTGACGACAGTGACTAAAGACAAATCTACTGAAGCACCACTTTTGTTAATTCCAAAGTGCAACTTTCAAACAACAACACACATAAATGAGGCTTCATGAATACAGCAATAGACAACATAGTTAATCCTCTATGTGATATTCAATCACACAGTCATAGTCGTCTAATATGGAAGAAGACACAATGTGGACTGAATGCAACAAACAGATGATGCTGTATGGCCATAAAATAACGACAAAAATCAATAAAATAAATAAAGACATAAAATAAAGACTAAAAGACATACAAAGAAGCCAAACTGGAAATTATGTCACTGTAATAAATAGGCCTCATCAATGATGTGCCTTACAAATAACACTTTTTTGGTGATGCAATAACATTTTTCAACCACATAGAGGCGCTCTAGTATGCAATTATCAAGACGTCCTATTGCAATCAAACTTTTCAATTTCCCCACCTTATCAAAGAAGCATGCCAAGAATGCCTAAATCTGGAAATCTTAGCTCACATGGATTTTGCTATCAAATTAACGTCTGTCTTTTACAGAGCACCAACTGTAACATACCTATTAAACTACCTTGTAAATAATAAACTTGTGTAAGCTGTTTCTAAGAGGCTAGGAAAGATCCTGGTCTAAAACCACATTAATTTGTTTTTAAACAACCCTAGCTGCTAGCACCAATAACACCAACAATACCAAATTAGCAATGATAAATTGTTGTCTGCATGCTAACTGTTGTTAAAATTGGAATGGTGTGTTAGGAGAGCTTTTCTAAATGCTGTTGTTTTTCATAACCATGGCAGCTTGCCAGAATGACATGTGTAGTAAATTATTATGAACTTCTGACCGTACACGATATATGCAAATTTGAAGATACTGAAAAGGATATAAACACAAAATAGAATTTAAACCTCTTCATCAGTCACATGCATGTAATGTAGCCTACCTCTCAGTGATTCATGTATGAGCTCAGGCTTATGTGTGGGGCCATCTTAAAACAGTTAAGGATCAACCACTGTTGTGTGGGAGCATAAGTGCAATATAATTACATATGGTACTATGAGAACCTCAGCTCCTTACCCACAAAGTCAAACAGATCCACTCAGCAAGCCAGAACATCTGCAAGAGTAGGCCTTCTCTGACGTTTGGACCCTAAAGCTCCAAGCCACACACTCTAATTTCACTCGGCCTGTTAGTTGTGTTCTCGGAGAGACTGAACAAGACAAACGGAGAGAAGGGGGAAGACAGAATCCTTATTTGAGACATGGCGCTAATTTCTGCGATTTCACTTTTTTCTCCTCAGGTTACCTTTTTCTGCTTTGGATATGTTTTCATACTCCTGTTCCATGAACTTCCCCCTGCTCACAGGCCCAGAGGTCTGACATGCAAACCCTTATTTAACGCTCAACATCATCCCAGCCCGCCTGAGCTGCCAAGAGGTTCCTCCCATTCATGGAGTCATAGTTATGCCAGACTAGCAACCCTGTTCAAGTAGCACATGGAGAGTAGATATGTGGTTAGAGTGGAGTATGGCATACCCTTGTACTGAAAGAAAAGTTCTAATTGGTCAAACACAGGCTAGTGCTATAAGAAAAATGGAGAGACAAAGGTGCAATGTTCCCGTCTACTACAGTAAAAGAGAGGCACTCAAACTATCACAATTTCATTTGTCACATTCAAACATCCACAGCTGGAGTCACCTGTGTGCAGGTCAAGAACAGGAGCGAGATTCCAGCCAGCACATTTCTGATGGCCTGATGACTTGTCTACCTCTGGAGTCTCCAACAGCCACAAAGATGTAGTGTGTGAGATCAGAACTAAAACAAACACTTTAATCTTATGGCTTCACATTCAAAACCAGAAACAACAGTGCAACCAAGATCTTCATAAGGAACATCTCCTGCTTTGGTTCATTACATCACATGACATTCTGGTTAAAAGGGTGTTCCAGGGGGCCCTGAAGGAAATGGTCTGCACAATAGCTTTTGTGATTCTTTATCCCAAATGCACTTGTGACCTTGAGTAATTCTCCTTTTCTCTCACTCTTTTGGCACCTATGCATTCAAAAATGTCCTGGTGACAAAGCGCCTGGAAGGACAGGATGCTTGGAGTGTCTGTTGTCTAATTACATCAGTCAGTGGATTGTTTGCACGACATTTCCGCATTTCCTTAGGCAGCTCAGGATACAGTGAGAAGCTTCTATGACTCCATGGATCAGTCTTCACAGCAACCGCATAATGCGGTGCCACCAGTGGTAGAAGACATAATCATAGCCTAGCACAATTTATCTCCTGGATGTAACACAGTAGAAGTAATGTGTATATCAATAAAATGGAAATAAGTAAGTTAAGTATGCAAGCACCTCTAAGTGAATTTCAGTACAAGCCAAATACTGAAGATATGGGATGCACTCTGCACTCTGCCTCGTCCCCTTCCCTATGTAATGAGGGTTACCTTCAAAATAGCTTTGCTTTTTACATCAATTTAAACTTCAAGTCATGTTGCTTCCTCTGTACCATGCAATTATAAGTTCAACCCACTGTACAGGTAAGCTGTAGTCACACACTATAGAAGTTACATACTGTATACCACACTGCACTGTATACTGGAAAGTTCCATCCAAAAGCGCTTATGTGCATTATGACACTGTGTCTATATGCAGTGAAGGGTCAGGTTGTGTAAGGGTCTTCTAGTCTCTGTCAGGTTTTTATTTTTACATAGTGCTCTGTTGTTTCCTGTGCCCATTAAAACCTCCTCCATTTATTTGAGTGGTACACACTCTCAAGAGGTACAGGAGACTCACATAAAGTCCCATATGTGTTCGACAAAAGCAGGAAGCACAAAAGGTAAACTTGTCCTGAGCATTAAATATGCATGTGAAGATACTTACAGTGGCGTCTGCAATGACCATTACTGTGGACTGTATAGCACAAGTGCACTAATGACTCTATTATTCTTTATTACACTTCTACAAAGACTTGACCTAACAAATATATTTAAATGCTGGAAGCCAGAACTGTATTAAACACAAAATAAGCATAATTAACCAAACAGCACTGACAGGTATAGTCAACAAATAGATATGAACATTAAGATGACTATACCAGGTGAATGTGGAGTGTGAAAACACAAGCAATCTGACTCATGTTCATGGCTTATGTTCACCTGCAAAGGGCACTGGCAATCTTAACAGAGACTAGGACCAATGGGAACACAAAGACTTTGAGTAGCTTGTTAAGAAAGCAAAGCTAAATTAATTTATCCTCATATTACATTTATCTAATTTAAATAATTCTGTGGTGACTGCATTGAGCCAATGATGATGGATATGGATAGCAAATCAGCCCCTCACATTAAAACGAGTGCATCACCATTTTTACAAATAATACACGTCATGACATACACCAGTAAGATTCCATTTATTACAAGAGGGTTAGAATTGTTATAATGGACTTCCCATTATAGCAGTCCACCATCTGCTCATAGCTCTGTGGACTAAAGACTGCTTAGATTGGACACTGAGCAAGGGCAAACCCTTGACAATTACAGAGCCCCCATCTCACTAGTCTTCTTAAAGTTATGTTTGGGCACTAAGGCAGACTACTCCTTAAAAATACTCTGTCCACTGAGGTCCAGGCCCTGTGCTGTTTCTCTTGGACTCTACCCAGATTCTTACTGGTCCTGCCATGTGCCACACTAACCAAGGCATTCATTTTCTTTTCCTTCCTAGGGTTTTTTTGGAGGGAGAAATGTCCCTGCTTTCGCTGTATATGGTCAGTGCTACAGACAGAGTAAGGGTAGGAAGAAATCTTATGCCATATGAGTTCTATGTTTGGAGTTAATCTAAATTAGTGCATCAAACAAAAGAAGTGGCAAGCAGATTTTGACAGGTTTGCTGATATATTTTAAATGGCTGTACATGTTTGTTTGCGTTTAAATCATTTAAAATTGTCTTCAAAATGTCAAGAGAATGTAAAAAAAATGCCAAAAAACAGCCAACATGTCTGTGCTGTGTTGCTCAGAGAGCCTATCCAGTGAAGTTAGCCTGCTGACTAGGGCCAGGGCCAGCCTTCTCTCATATGTTTATGCTTATTGGTACTTTGCAGATGCTTTTACCCAAAGCGACGTATAATACATTAACAAAGAATTGGCTGAAAATATAAAAATCCTATAAGGCCTATAATCCTAAATATAATAAGCACAGAAGTAGAAGTTACAACATTGAATTCTTCAAAATTCTACACATATCACATTAATGTTTAAAATAATGTATCAAGGGCACATTATGCAAAAATCACTTTTTTGTGTGATTTTGCATTTCCATTTGGGTCTCTGATGATTCTTTCACCACTCCAAGTATGAAAAAAACATCCACTGAGTTTTTGTGAATCAGTTTAGAGATTTAGATGTCAGAAAACATGAGCCATTTGGATGTGTCACACTGATGTCAGTCTTGGCAAAACTGAATAGCAACCCTCCCATCTGAAAATGTATAAATGTATCCCACCAACTAGATACTAGCAGAGCCCATTTATTTAAAAAATCTCTGACACTAGACAGCCAATGTTCCATTATTTTTGGTCTGTCATTTCCCTACTGGCAAGACGTGTACAAAGCATCATAGCCCTCCCAAACAGGCCCAAATAACCTGCATCAACCCCAGTCACAAAGAGAGAGATAGTCAAATGAATGAGTGGTACTTGCTACTTTTTTTTGACACCTCATTTGTGACTAACCGCGAGAATCTTCACAGATGTGTATGTGGAGCTTATAGACCAATGATAACTTGTTGAAAAAAGTAGAATATGGCAATTTAAAGTACTATAATAAATCTGCAAGCTTCAAGACACAGTACAGGGTAGTGTAAGTCAGAGGGCAGCAGTATCCAGGGTCATCCAAGAATAACTTAGTCAAATAGGGATCAAACAGGAAGTTTGAGAAAGAAGAAAGAACAAGAAAAATTATTAAAGGAGATATTATCCAATCCCTGAAGCAAAAACATTGATTGTCATGTGTCCTGTTTCATTCATGCTATTAATTCCTACCTCTGCTATGGTTACATTCAGTCTAGACTTAAAACCTTTCTCTTTACTGTTAGGGATGGTGCATGGCAAATCATCACTTCTCATGGGTCTTTTGGGAGGGACTGCCTCTGCTGTTGCCCCTAGTTGTGAGGCATGGTGGCCACTGACCACCCCTGCAGTGCTGCTGGGTTGCCATGCAACATATCCTAAGTTCTGCTGCTATAGCCTAGTGCCGCCACAAAACCTTCATGCGTCATGCCGTACAACTCTCTTTCTCTCTCTTACCCCCTCTCTCTCTCAATTTCTCTCTCTCTCTTTATATATATATATGTATGCCAAATGACACATTTGCTCTCTGATGTGTGAGCCTGGCCTGATTCATTTGCTTCCTCTGTCCACAATCATCTCTGCTGAGTGTCATCCCTGCCTCCTTCCGGCGGACTCCTACTACGGGAGGCCCATGTCAGGACCAAATATCCATCATAGAGGCCCTTCCTAGATGCCCATGCCAGGCCCAACTCCCCTTCCTTGAGGCTTTGTGATTGATTGACTCACAATAGCACTATCAAATGGACCTTTAATTGTTACCCTTATTGTTACCCCCATAACCCATCTCACTCCTTTGAGTTTGACACTATGGCCACTGCTACATTGTCCAGCCATAATTCCTGGTAATCAGCTATGGATTGACTACCATGTGATGTTACGACTATTACGAACCTTAGCTAAAACCATAGACAACTTGTAGTCTATCATGGTTACTACTGATTGCAATTTTCCTGCATGACCCCTGGCAGTTGGGTTAGCCCCTTGAGTCATGGATCTGCCCACGGTTTCTTCCTAGACTAACTAAACTTAAGAGAGTTTTTCCTTGCCCCTGTTGCTCTTGGGTGCTCCTTCTGTGAAGCGCCACAAGATAATACTATTGTAAAAGGTGCTATATAAATAAAACTAAATTGAATTGAATTGAATTGTTCGAATTACCCGCTTGCTCCAGGGAGCCCAATAGATTGGGTGGATAGATTGGTACCTCACTTACTGTTTGGCGTAGCTAATGCAATGCACAACAAAAGCTGTTCATCTGGGAGCCCAACACACCTACCGAATTTGGTGTGTGTAGCTGAAACTATATATCTGCCAGGGAGGTGCTATGGAGTCCATGGGCCACACTCGGTACCAAAGCCTCTGTGGCCCTAAGCGGGCACTATGACTGATGTCTGTACCAATTTTCAGACAAGACATGGCTCTGAAGCTCGAGAGCAGGAGGAGTAAGTGCATATTTTTCATTAAAAATGTTCATGTATGTTCATGGTAGCCTAATAAATTTTCTCATAGCAGAATTTTAACAATTTTATTATGCCATTTCATTAAGTTATAGTCAAAGTTTAATGTCCATACCCAATAGACATCAGATGTCAAGAGATATTAGCCATCACTTAGTGTCAGAATGCAAAGAAACTGACTTCACACATGCAAATTGCAGAAAATGCATATGAGCCCACGAGTGAGAACATGGAAAAAGAGTGTGCTGTTATATATATATGTGGCAATAGGAAACAGACCAGATAGGCTTTGTGTGCAACCCCCTTTTCCTCAGGAAACCATGTCTGTCCATTGACCATCATTGTGGTTTCAATGCAATTGAACTGAAATTTCACATAGTCCATGGTATGGAGAAAGTTGGTAGATGCATGTTAAATTACCACTACAGAGAATGGACTTTTAGAAAATACACAGTTTATTCTGTTTAATGCCTTGACTTAAAGGTTGGGCCAAAATGTATCACCTGTCCACCTCATTCATCAACATTTAATGCAATACTGTGTATTGTGCATGGCATAGAAGAAGATTGGGACTGGTGTCAGTTCATTAGAGTTAGGGTCACATCTAGAGGGAATATGAGGGAATATGTTGTTTTATCAGCTCCCTCTTAATTTTAGTGTACTTATTTCACATATCTACAATGTAGGCCTACAGTATGTGTGAGCAGGTGATACATTCCGTCCATTGATCTCAAAGGAAACCAGGTCAAACAGCATAAAGGTGGAGGTGAACTCACTGAAAGCTTATCTGGCCCACAGTCTAATATATTTCAATTTCAATTTTTGTTTCCACATGAACTGTATAGTAAAAGGTGTCCTATGAAATATATCCATATTAAGGTCTTAAATATAAAGCAGTACTTAGCTCATGTAACTTACTTTGCTATACCATTGAATTTGTCAACATTCTTCTCACCACTGACCATGAACTTTGCATTGGAGACTTGATTATGTCAATGTTTCACTTTCTGACACTTGGGACACAGCAAGGTAACAAAAAGCTGTTCCTCCTATTCTGGATTTTGATATTCTTGGGATTACAAGGAGACCAGCATTCTGGGATCTTAGGGGTCTCGCAAAGCATATGTTGGAGCATGGACGTTGAGGGCATCACAGGTTAGGAGGGGTATTTTAAAACCAAGGTGTGATAAGGGCCCCTTTAATCTTGCACATTTACATTTACATTTACATTTAGGCATTTAGCAGACGCTTTTATCCAAAGCGACTTACAAAAGAGGATAACATTCAAGCTACAACACAATGAACTAACAAGGAGTGCGTATTGCTAACATAGAATCTGCACTGTTTCAAGTTGAAAGTGGAATAGTGTAACACAATGTAGAGAAATTAAATTATTAAGTGCATTCTCAAAGTTTACGCCAGGAGATATTCTTGGAAGAGCTTAGTCTTCACGAGTTTCTTGAAGGTGGAGAGGGTATCAGTTGATCTGGTAGCACTTGGGAGGTCATTCCACCAGCGCGGAACCAGATATGAGAAGAGTCTGGACTGACCTGCACAAGGTGTTGGCCGTGCTAGAAAACGTTCCTTAGAGGAGCGTAGTGGTCGTCGGGTGACATAGGGCTTCAGAAGAGAATTCAAGTAGATGGGAGCAGAGCCATCATTCACCCTGTAGGCCAACATAAGTGCCTTGAATTTAATGCGAGCAGCCAAGGGCAGCCAGTGCAGTTCAATGACACATCGCACTCTAGAATCTGTGCGACTGAAATCAGGATAAGGTATTCACATGCTACAGTATCCTGGTGTCAGAGTGCTCCACCTAGCATATCCCAATTTCTCAGAAACCGGGATAAGGGCTTATTCGGAATACTGAATTCGGGAAAAGGTATTTACATGGGCAAACGCATAGCCAGGATACTTGATATTCCCGATCATATTCAGGATACTTAAGTGCATGTAAACATAGTCAATGTTGACAGCAAATCAAAATAAATTGAGAGGCTCTTGGACAATGAAATTCTACCAACAATAAATGATGTTCGATACGGAAATGAAAGTGTACATGAAAGAAGAATTTATTAAGTTTAATTGTGCAGTTTTACTGTATCTTAAAGATGAAGAAAAGAAGGCTGACCAACAGCCAAATTCAGAACAGCGTTTGCATTATATGACTAAAGTTCAGAAAGGGATGCAAGCCTAAGCGTGTGACCGAGAGAGAACACCAATGGACAGTGTATCTAGGGCAGGGGTGTGAAACTCATTTTGGTCCAGGGACCGCATACAACTACATATGAGCTCAAGGGGGCCGGAGCACAAAAATCACTGCATAAATTTGAAAAAATAAAAAAATATATAGATAAAAAATGTGCTAAAAACAAGTGCAATAGAAAATCTTTTTTATTTAAAGAACTTTTCTTCAAAAAAATAAAAAAGTAACAACCTGAGGCTTTAAAAGTAAGTGCAATTTCAAGTTGTGCAGTAACACATCACAATAGTTCACAAAACATGTGCAAAAAAGCTCAAACAATGTTTGTCATATCTCACGGCAGAACTCATAGCAGAGCAAGCAGATGACATGGAAGGCTAACCTCCCGAGTCTGTTCAAAAACAGATTGCTGTTTCTTCAGCCCCAGCCGCAGTTCATTAATTTTCTGTCTTCTCAATTCGCCAGGCAAGTTGCCGCATTTGTCGCTATGCCGATTCTCCTAGTGGCGTTTAAGATTGTATTCCTTCAGCACAGCCACTTGCTACATGCACACCAAACACATGGGTTTCCCTTCATCTCTGTGAAAAAATACGAATTAGTCCATTTTTCCTGGAAGATCCGACAGTCAATGTCCACCTTTCTCTTTTTCGACAGCGACATTTTTCCAACGAGGGTGTCAAGATTGAAAAAAAGTCCGCTACCTGCTCTCAAACAGCATAGCATTGATTGAGCTTCCAGCGACTGTTGATATAGCAACGGACGTGCTGCCGCCCGCATAGCTTTACCCAATCAAAATGAAGCGCAGAAAATTAAAATATATATATATTAATTATGAACAAAAATAGCATTTCTGTAAATAGTTGTAACATAATCATACTTCAGTGAAACAATACTTTGTATGACATTATTATGGGCTATTTTGGTTTGTTCCTTTAATTTCAAGTTAATGCCGTGCACTTCTGATAGGGTGGGCCAGCTGTCAATCATAGTTGGCCAACTGGCCCACGTTGGCCCTTATGTGGCTACGCGTCTGTCAAAGAACCAAGCCTTCATTAGCGCCCGCTACACATGCGGTGTTAAGCTAACCAGCGCGCGTGGTGCGTCACGATATTATAAAAAAATAATAAAGTTATATTTTATTAAAAATGGGCCGCGGGCCAGATGAAAAAGCTAGGCGGGCCGGATGTGGCCCGCGGGCCGCATCTTTGACACCCCTGATCTAGGGTGTCAAAGACAACAAAGATGTCAGCTGCATCTTCTGCACGCATGAAGGAAGAAACCAACTGAGTTGCTCTGATGGCACAAGCAGCAGCAGAAAAACAGGCATTATGAAGTGCCATAAGTACAGTGTGTGCTAAACTGCCAGCATAAACTGAAAAGGAATGCTGCGTTCCATAAAGAATACACCACCTTTATGAGCAACACGCTGATCAAGAGATATGTTGTTGAGGTTGTTACGATTACAACTGAATCGCTGAGATGGGAAATTGTAGTATATTTCCCACCACAGGGTATATCACCCACAAAAGAAGAAGCTGTGTGTGGCCTTCGACTGTGCGGGCAGCTATCAAGAGTCTCACTGAACAGTGAACTTCTACAGGGAACAGATTTAATGAACTCGCTTGTTGGAGTGTTGACACTTTTCAGGCAAGAACCAGTTGCCATGATAGCGGATAGCAAAGCAATATACATCAAGTCCGCATCCCTGAGGACGACAATGACCTGAAGTGCTTCCTGTAGTCAAGATGTCGCTGAGTACAGGATGGTTTTTCAGTGTGACTTCCTCTCCCAGTAAGTCATCACCTGAGACTGTGAACACAATTTTAAAGAATTTTTACATTGACAACTGTTTGAAATCAGTCGCAAGCAAAGCTCAAGCTGTTGTACTGCTGTGATTTTGCTTAACGAAATGGACAAGCAACAACCATGCCTTGCTTGCCTCTATGCCTGACCACATGACATCAGAGACCTGGACCTGACCCATGACATGCTGCCTACGGGAAGGGCCTTAGGTGTTCTATGGTGCACTGAATCCGACTCACTCATATTCAGGGTCAATGTGAAAGTCAAACCCATCACAAAGTGTGGAATTCTCTGTCACAAGTTCCACCTACGACCCACTGGGATTCCTTGCCCCAGCAATTCCTCTTGCAAAGATTATATTATAGCAGCTGTGCAAAAAGGACTTGCTTGGGATGATATGATTCCAGAACAGTTAGGTCAAAGGTGGAACAATTAGCTACAAGAGCTATGTCAAGTGTGACCATACCCAGATGCATGAGACCAGTGGATTTCGAGACTGTCACAACAGCGTAGCTCCACCACTTCTATGACAGGTATGAAGGCAAGTATGGAACAGCCTATGGAACTTCAGATGGAGCTTCTTGATTCAACATTTTGGATTGATAGCACAAGTGTTAAAATATGTAGAGAATGAGAAGCTTCCTTTTAAAACAGAGAACTAACCAAACCTCAACAACGGAGATATGTCGACACATCAACTATCCAGCTGATTGTGCATCCCCAGGCTCATGAAGACCTCAAGCTGATTTCATGGTCCAACCAGTCACTTTAAGAAACTTGATGCAGTAATTCAGAATGGGGCATTAAGAGTTGAGAGCTCTCTGCTGCTGCAATACCAAGCAGATGCCAAAGGACTTGTGCAACGTGTGGTCATCAAAAGAAAGACCTTAGAAACACCTTAGAAAGATGTGTTGACAAACTGTGCCTTATTTTACAACTTAGATTCTTCAAAGCTTAACAACCACAGGTCAATATCCAATTTACCTTTTATTGGAAAAAATATTGAAAAAACAGTTTTCAATCAATGATGGCTTTCTTAAATTCAAATAACTGCTTTGACAACTTCCAGTCAGGTTTCGGTCAAATCACAGCACTGAAACTGCTCTTACTGAAGTTGTAAATTACATTCATCTAAACACTGATGAAGGAAAATCATCTATTCTGGTATTACTTGATCTCAGTGCAGCTTTTGATACTGTTGACCACGATATATTGTTACACCAACTGGAACACTGAGTTGGTTTTTCGGGGAAGGTGATGAATTGGCTGAGATCCTATTTGCAAGGCAGGTGCTTCTTTGTTTTCATTGGTAATCATGCCTCAGTAACAATGTCCTTAACCTTAGGCCACTACTGCCCAATCTGTATATGCTGCCCTTGGGTCAAATTCTTAGAAACAACTCAATCTGCTATCATAGCTATGCGGATGACACCCAGATTCATCTAGCTCTCCCACCCACTGACTATAGTCCTCTTGAATCCCTTTTTCTGTGTGTGGACCAAATCAGTGGTTTGATGACACAAAACTTCCTACAGTTGAATACCGAAAAGACTAAAGTAATTTTCTCTGGAAAAATTAGAGGAAAGACTTAAAATTGCCACTCACCTTGGTGCCAAGGGTCCTGAACCAAAGGACACTGTTAATCTTGTCATTCATAGTGAACTTAGTTTTAATAGCCACATGAAATCAGTCTCTAAAGCAGTATTCTATCATTTAATAAATATTGCTAAGCTGAGAAATCTTATGTCCGAGCAGGATCTTGAAAAACCAATGCATGCATTTATAATCAGTAGAGCAGACTACCGAAATGGCCCTTTTTCAGGCCTCCCTAAGTAGACCATCAAAGAGCTCCAAACAATACAAAATGCGGCAACAAGGGTGCTTAGACAATTAAAAAGGATTCTTTACTCCACATTACTCCAATGCTCAAATCCCCACACTGGCTCCCAGTCAATCAGAGAATTGATTTTACTCTGTTTTACTCAAGTAAAGTACTCTTACTTGTTTTTAAATCATTAAATGGGGCTAGTCCGTAATACATATCCAGTATACTCCAGCGTTACACCCAAATTAGATCCCTTAGATCTCAAGATGAAAATCTCTTAATACCACTAATGGTTAACAGCAGATGTAGTGAAGCAGCTTTTAGTTTCTATCCAGTCCAACTGTGGAACCAACTCCCTGACAACATCAAGACTGTCCCCTCCATTTTGATCTTTAAATCCCAGCTAAAAACCAAATTGTTTTCAAATGCCTTCTGCTGACCCCTTTAACTTTGTTTTACATGTTTTTTTTACTGTTTTTATTCATTTATTTCTTATTTTTATTTATTTTATTTCTTATTTTTGTTTATATCCTTAGTTTCTTAAGAACATCTCTTTCAGTGTTATGCCTATGTTCTTATCCTCTGTGATTTTATTGTGGTTTTACCTCTTATTGTGGTTTTACCTCTGTTCTCATATTTGTCTGCTTGTTTGTCTCACTTGTTGCCTTTTTCAAGTCTCTCTTGGTTTTCTCATTTGCTGCTTTTTGCTTTGCTTTATTTTAATCTGGGAAGCTGCTGTGTATGAAATTTGCTATACTAATAAATTACCTATATTGTATTGTACTCTATATTGTGTATTGGGTAATTGTCAGTCTTCATGCCTTCCAATTAGGGGCTGGAAATGTCAGAGCCAAATTATAGGAAAATATTTTTGGAATATTTTTGGTTAACATCTTGAATTTGAATATTATTTTATGCCTATTATGTGTAATACCTGTAATAATGGAAAATGTAGAATTTAGGCTATTGGTTATTGTTAGTGTGTGGATCCAGTGCTATGCATATGATGGAAGCATGTGATGACATTGACTTGGAAACATTGGAACTTATTCACAACTGCAATGTGACACATACACCTTTGATGATAACCTTCTGAGAATAACAGTTACAAGGACTTGGTGTGTGAGCTAACAAGGTGGATGTTAGAAGTGATGTGGAGTCAGAAAACCATCTAGTCTGCTCACATGAATTTATTTAAGATAGAACAGAAAATTTGCCACTACACTCAGGCATCCTCAGAATAGCACAAATGACAACAATCAATGCCTAGGATGTGGATTAAGCCTCGTAAAGCAAAACCAAAGCACATTTTGCTCTCGAGGTCCCCCACAGTCTGAAAGCGTAATTGCCCGTTACAAGTGCCGTAACTCAGAGAATTTTTAACAGAGCTCTGTATAAATATTTTGTGCATGGCACCCACGAGAAGTTTACAAGCTGTCAACTTGCAACTTATCAACGAGCTCAGATGTACCTAGATACTAGCTCAAACAAGCAAGAAGCATGATAAGCTTTAAAAAAATATTTTTTTTACTTTAAAAAAAGTATCTTTACCATGCAAACAGTCTACTTGAGTACATATGTGCACTCATTAAGAGTTCGTTTAGCCTGCTACTGACGTTTACAGGCCTCCAAAACATTCAGCAACATTTTATCTAGACAAATTTGATGAACTGTTGCCAATGTGCCTGTTTATACTCCAGAATACTAATTCATATGTTCAACTTGCATGTACAGGGGCCAACACACTCTCATGGTCATACTTAGACATCAGAAAGAGTCTAAATGTCTCTACAACTGTTATGTATTTGGCCTCATCTGATCATTTCTGAATATTTCTATGACTAAGAGTCATAAATGATAACACAGATCTTCTCTTTGAGCAAGCACTGTGAAAGACCTCAAGTCAACCATCAGATTTGGTAGATGATTTAAGGACAAATTTTGGACAGAAATTATGGATGATATTGCTCCATTATCAAAAGAATGACTGGCAAGTAAAAGGCACCATGGAAACTAAATCCACTTGAAGGAGAAATCCAGCATGAAGTGCACTACTGTAATATTACACCATAACAAGATCAAACATTTGTTGGGGAGCAAAATTAAGCTTACCTGATGATTTCCAAACTAGACTGCTTTAGCTGATGCCTCCAAAATGCTCACAATGCTAGTGCTAAGGGCATCATGCTAAATGAAAATAAATCGCTATTTTCAAACTATAAACAAGCTTCAAAGCGGCCCCACACTCCGTGGTAGTATAATGAGGGTCCTAACATTTAAAACGAGCCATTGTGTCAATGTACAGATAGTTTATTAAAAAGACGAGATCAAGATATTTTCAGCAATTTAAGCAAATTAAGCAAACCTTATGTCATTATGTTATTGGGCCCAGTGCAGCTTTTCACACCATTGATCAAAACATACTAGTACATCGACTTCAACTTTGGGTTGGATTAACCGGTTTTGTTATCATACTTACAACACAGGAGCTTCTCTGTTGGCATGGGCAACTGCACCTTAACACCAATGACCTGTGGTGTCCCCCAGGGGTAAATCCTTGGATCATTGCTATTTAACTGTTATATACTCACGCTTGTACTAATGATCATGAACAACTCAACTTCTTATTATAGTTATGCTGGCGACACACAATTTTACTAAGCTAATGATTTTATTAAACATAGTCACCTGATGACTATGCCCCCATTGAATCTATCAGCGTACTGACCAAATAATAAACTGTCACAACTGCAGCAGCCATGGCCTACTGCATAGGCTTATAAAAGGAGAGTTGCCGGTTTGGGGCAGCTGAGGTGCCCTTGAGCAAGGCACCTGACCCCTCACTGGGTTAGACTGGGTAAGACTCAGAATGGTCACTGTCCTTCACACAATGGAGCAAAAGGTACCTTTAACATCTTAACATCCGTTATTTCCAGTAGGGTTGATTCACAGGCTTTCCTAAAAAGACCATGAAACAGCTTCAGTTGATATAAATTCCAGCAGCAGTCTTACAAGAACAAAAATCAAAACTGACTATTTCGCTCCATTTTTAAAGGAACATGCCACCTTTTGGTGAAATACACTCATTTTCCACCTCCCCTAGAGTTACACAATTGAGTCAAGTCAAGTAGTGCAAGCTACAAATCTCATGCTGTCTTGATCGTGAACGCTTGTTGTTTTGTATTACCCGTTAACATAACGGGTAAGGGGGGGGGGGGGGGGTGCTATGACCTCTCTGAATGACATATCCTCCAGGAACAATATATTTTGTTGACAGTTTTCTCTGAGGGTGATTCTCTTTTAGCTGCAACATTTTGGCTTCATGAAATATGAAAAATAAAATCTAAATTTTTGATATTTTTTGTATTTTATTAGAATGATAGCATGCTAAACTAGATTACATGTTGTCAAGCTCATAAAATGAAAAAATAATTTTACTAACAGGGTGGAATGCATAGGGGGTAATATATGGTTTTGTGTGTATGTATGTGTGTGTGTGTGTGTGTGTGTGTATGTACATATATCTAATATATATCTAATTAACTTTCCCGAATTTTATCGTTCTCAACGTTTTATATTGAACCAATGATACGGTTCAATACGAATCGCGGTATTTCGGTATAGGTTAGTTTTCCTCATCATGCGGCAAGCTTTCACAAATGTTGGAAACTCAACATTTCCCTTCAAGCTATCAGCACGCTTAATGCAAAAAGGGGTCCGCGACGAGAGAGAGAGAGATTCAGCTCAACTAGTGTTGAGAGAGGTAGGCCTTTTGTTACGGCCGGGACAGAGATGCACTACAGACACAATGGTAGCATAATTGCTGCAACCAGGGGCGTCGCCAGGGGGGGGAAGTTAGGATGATTCCAAGGGCCTGGCACTGATAGGGGGACCTAGAGAACATTTTAATATTATAATCAATGTTTGGGAGGCCCAAAATAATTTTATGTCATAGGGCCCCAAATTTTTAGCAGCGCCGCTGACTGCAACAGCTGCTGTAAGATTTTGGTGCAAATTTAAGACCGTTTACATAAACGAAGCATCTTATGCTCCCTTGCCTACTGGAGTAAAAGGCGTCTCACAGCAATCTCTGGTCTGGGAGCTCTCCGAGAGTCTCCCTTCTAGCGGTTCCCAATTCGCCCAAATTCGTTTTCCGGAAAAAACGTTATGGAAAAATCTTTTGAGAGCTTGGTCCTGTATAGTATTTTTGCTATCTTAGTATGCTATTCTGTCATTAACTATAATGACAGTTTTTTTAAACAGCGCTGTGTTTTAACAGCTGATGTGAGACTCCCTGAAATGAACTTCTGTTGCATGTTAACATTACAATTGCCATAGCCTCCCTCTTGTGCGGCAGGGAGAAAAAGCAGGCTATCACAATATCACAATTAGCAATAGAGGTCAAGAACACGTTTTCTGACAATGCATTTCCTAAAGTTAGTGAGAGCAGAACCACCATGTCTGCTTCAAAATGAGCCTTATTTTGGAAATAAGTTAATAATAAAATATGCCTAGGCTACTATAGGCCTCAGGCTCAGGATAGTTTAGCACACTGTGGGAAAATGAATGTAATTTTTGGTTTTAATATCCCCTCCAGCATACAATAGGTAGCAGAACTTTTACAAATTCCAAATACCATTGCCTTGGCCCAAAACCGTGATACGTACCAAACGGAGGACACACTGTACCATTTCATCTCTAATATATACATATAAAACACTGTTTTGATGAAGGTATCTGTCTATATGGATATAAAATTATAATAATCTTGAATTGGCTGTTGTTATAGTGTAGGCCTACATATGTGCTTAAGAAAGCAAACAGTTTTTTCAATGCCCTTTTTTTAAAAAAAAAGACATTCATGCACCTCAGTGCCCCTTAAATGTTTCAACATTTTTTTCCATGAACAGTTCCAGGAATCCCTGTCAAGGTTTTGAATAGGCTATCGTTACTATTAGTTCACGCACAGCAACATGCAGGTGGAGTGGTTCCACTTTCTCTCGTGCAATGGGCACACTCACTCAATGAGGCTGAGCACTCCCACTGCGCCTAATTTTAGTCCTTTACCGGTATGTTTTATGACATGAAATTAGCAAGTATTTCCTGACAGAGACAACATTGTTTTCTTTTGCTATCAGTTCATTGAGCAGGCTACTTCTTTAGAAATGTTGCGCATAGCAAGCAAAACAAACTCACAGGCTAGAGCGCAGTAATTTAGCCAGATTTTGCAGAACAGTGACATGTTGTATGGGATTTTAGAATGGAAAATCTGAAAAAGGTTGTTTTAAAAACTTACATTTAAATATCAACATGCAAAAAAATGCAAATTCTATACGATATAACGTTTCCGTTTTAATGTCTGGATTCCGTGATTTCTTAGGCCTTAGTGAAGTCGGGAGGTGTTTGTTGTCAAGGCGGTCGCTTTAACTATAAAGCACTGGGGGAAACCTTCGACTCCCACATCCCACATTCCATCCTGTTAGGCCCATAGACTCCAATGTAAAATCTAACATGGTGACATCTAACAGGGTGGAAAATTTTGAGCTCTATGGGCCCTAACTCTGAGAACTTCTGAAACTGTTCTACTCAAGATTGGAAGAACAGAATAACAGTAGCAAGGAAAGCCATCCCTCCCACCAGTGACCAAGTGCTACATCTGGCCACCTCTGAAGTGAGGAAAACTCTACTCAGTCAACCCGTGGAGAGCTGCTAGGCCAGACCAAAGTACTAGGTTGTGTGCTGAGAGGATGTGCAGGACACCTGGATGCCATTCTGACTGATGTCTTCAGCATCGCTCTGAGCACCACTATTGTCCCTACCAGCTTCAAGATCAACAGGACCTCCAACACCACCATGCTGAACACAGGAGCCACTCAAGGCTGTGTACTCAGGCCCCTCCTAATCCATGACTGCACAGCTACACACAGTTCAAACCACATCATCAAATTTGCTGACACATCTGTGGTGGATTTGATAAGCAGAGACAAGGAGACCCAGTGCTGAGAAGTGCAGGGCCTATAGAATTTTTCAGAAGTATTTTGAGCTATGATGTTTAGGTTTACAATTCCCATGAAGGTTGATTGCTTTGCATTGTGGACATTAGAAAATGCCATGCCTGTCAATAAAAAGGGTTTAAAATGAAAATAGTTTTGACAATCTACATTACATGTTACGTTAATACACATCACTGGTGGCATAGTGGTTAAGGAACCTGACTAGCATGCAAGTAGCCTGGAAACTGTGGGTTTGCTACTGTTGTACCTGTTGTAGATGGTTGCCTGGACAGCAAGAGACTTATTTTGACATGTGTAGGGTTTAAAAATAGAGCAGGACATCCTTTTAGACTCACTCTCTCACACATCTCTTGGCTCTGGCCCTCTACAATCTTATTTCTGCCTCCCCCACTGAGGGCTGGCAGTTTTCTCTCATTTATTCCAGTGAAGTGTTGACCAATAATTCAATTCTACTTAACTTGTGCCATACTAGTATTTACAGATGTTGTGAAGAGGAAAGTACTAACAATGTAATACCAGAGAGGGTAAAAGCAGATAGATAGATAGATAGAAAGATAGATAGATAGATAGATGTCAGACTCAGACAGGCAGAGGCAGCAGATAAACACAAGAGTCTTTATTAAAGCAAAGAACAAAGGGGTAACAAAAGTCGCGTCCGTTACTATAACGGAGGAAACGGAAAAGAACAACGCTCAGAGGTTCAGGAAAAGCTAACACACAGGAGTTAAAGGAGTCAAACACAAAAGTACTAATTTCAAAGATCATGATACACGGAGAGGGACAATATTAACTGGGGAGTCTAGGCTTACGCGAATGGAGATACGGGAGATCACGGGAGACGAGGGAAGCACACGAACACGCAGGAAACAAGGTAACATCGACGAGACCAGACACCAAGTGAAGCAGGAGGGAGGCTTAAGTAGGATGGAGACCAGGTGACACCAATTAGAACTCAGGTGAAGGTGATCGTGCTTGAGGAGGTGAGTGCAAACGAGGAGATGAGCTGTGAGACCGTGGCGTTGAGTGAGGGGGCGTGGCCGTGACCAGGTCCGATGCGGACCTGACAATAGATAGATGTGTGCCATTTAGAGTACCAAGTCATTGGCATGGCATGTGAAAGGGGTGATGTGGGAAAGTGAAAAAAGGATTCTGTGGTAATTATAGTGCAAGAAAGTTAGCCTAGAAATCTAGATGCTACCCTAGTGGTAGCAAATGTTTTTGTTATGCATGTACTTCTAGAAACGAACAATAGGGCCTCAGTAGCTGTTCTCCAAAGCTGTTCTCCATCGCTCTATCCTTGTAGTCTGGCTTGTCAAGTTACAAGAAAGTGTCAGTAAGTGTCATTACCAAAGCAAATTCTGTTATCATACAAGTATAAATAAGATACAGCCCTAGTTAAAGTCTTCAATGACCTCCTTATCGCATCTGATAATGGATATATATCAATATTAATCCTATTGGATCTTAGTGCTGCATTTGACACTATTGACCATGGTATCCTACTACACAGACTTGAACACATGATAGGCATCAAAGACACTGCATTAGCCTGGTTCAAATCATACCTCTCTGGTCGCTACCAGTTTGTACACGCTCATAATGAGTCATCAACCCATACCAAAGTAAAGTTTGGTGTACCCCAAGGCTCAGTGCTAGGTCCCCTGCTGTTCTCCCTGTACATGTTACCGTTAGGATCTGTTATAAGGAAACATGGTATCACTTTCCACTCCTATGCTGATGATACCCAGCTTTACCTTTCTATGAAGCCTAATGACTATATGCCAATGACTAAACTTGATGCATGTCTCCTAGACATCAAAACCTGGATGACTAATAATTTCCTTTGTTTAAATTCTGATAAAACTGAAGTTATGATGATTGGCCCTAAACAGCTGACCAACACTCTACCCCATCACCAAAACTTACTCAGTGGCCTGTCACTGTCATGTAATGCAAAAGTTAAAGACCTTGGGGTAATTATTGACCAGGACCTCTCTCTAAATAGTCATGTAAAACACATTTCAAAAACATCTTTTTTTCACCTACGAAATATTGCTAAGGTTAGAAAGTTCTAATCCTTTGAGGATGCTGAAAAATTAATACACGCATTTATTACTTCCAGGCTCGACTATTGCAATGCTCTGTTCTCTGGGTGTAGCAATACTTGCATCAAAAACCTACAACTAATACAAAATGCTGCGGCCCGAACTCTCACCAGGACTAAAAAATACGAACATATCTCTCCTATCCTTGCTTCCCTACATTGGCTCCCTATTAAAAGTCGAATTGATTTTAAAATACTCCTCCTAACCTACAAAGCCCTCAAGGGCGATGCACCAACATATATTAAAGACTTACTTGTCCCTTACCACCCTCCTAGAACCCTAAGATCCCAAAATGCTGGTCTCCTTGTAATCCCAAGAATATCAAAATCTACGATAGGAGGAAGAGCCTTTTGTTACCGTGCACCCCTCCTGTGGAATAATCTCCCCCCCCACATTCGACAAGCGGACACTCTCAATACCTTTAAGTCTAGACTTAAAACCTTCCTCTTTACTGTTTCCCATAGTTAGGGATGGTGCATGGCAAATCATCACTTCTCATGGGTCTTTTGGAAGGGACTGCCTCTGCTGTTGTCCCCAGTTGCGAGGCATGGCAGCCACTGACCATCCCTGCAGTGGTGCTGGTTTACCATGCATCATACCTTAGTTATGCTGCTATAGCCTAGCGCCGCCGCACAACCTTCATGTGTCATGCCGTACAACTCCCTCTCTCTCTCCTTCAGCTCTCTCTCAATATTTATATGTATATATATATATTTTATACACATGTATGTATGCCCAAATTACACATTTGCTTTCTGATGTGTGAGCCTGGCCTAATTCACTATTTTCCTCTGTCCACAATTATCTTTGCTGAGTGTCATCCCTGCCTCATTCTGGCGGACTCCTCTCACCCTCCCCTCCTGAGTGGACTACAACCAACACTACGGGAGGCCCATGTCAGGACCGACTCCCCATCACAGAGGACCTTCCTGGACGCCGATGCTGGGCCCGACTCCCCTTCCTGAGGCTTCGTGATTGACCCCCCCTCACAATGGCGCTGTCAAATGGACCCTTACTGTTACCCCCATGACCCATCTCACTCCTTCGAGTTTGTCACTATGCCTGGCCGCTGCTACATTGTCCAGCCATAATTCCTGATAACCACCTATAGACTGATTACCATGTAATGTAAAAGTGGGATAATACTCTATTATGAACTATTATGAACCTTAGCTAAACCATAGGCAACTTATAGTCTGTCATGGTTACTACTGATTGTAATTTTTCTCCATGACCCCTGGCAGTTGGGTTAGCCCCTTGAGTCGTGGATCTGCCCAAGGTTTCTTCCTAGATTAACTGAACATAAGGGAGTTTTTCCTTGCCCCTGTTGCTCTTGGGTGCTCCTTCTGTGAAGCGCCATGAGACAATACTATTGTAAAAGGCCCTGTTTAAATAAAACTGAATTGAATTGAATTGAATACACAATATAATAATAAAATAATACAGTTCTTACTATAGAGAACTTTAATAGGCCTAAAGTTACAGTTGTACATTGTCAATACAGACAAAATGCACCTGGGGTGTGATGGGGGTAACTATAGTAGGGTATGTGGGGTATGTGTATATGTGTATGGGTAGGGTATGTGGGGTATGTGTAGAGCATTTGTATTTGGGTGGTTATCCAGATGAACCAAGCAAACATAACAATGTGGTCGAGAAAAGGTCACCAGAATGTCCTCTCCACATAACTTTTGGTCACAGAAACAAGACATAGAGGTTGACTGACTTTCTACACACACAGCTAGGTTAGCTGGCATCCGTTACACTGAGCAGCTCCGACAACAAAATAGCATCTGAGCAGTTCTCTAATATTAAAGATAAGTAATAAATAAAGTCAATGCAGAAAGCTTTTGAATCTTACACAGTCCACTATTGATCTTGTTCTTGATTAGTAAGTTTCACTCAGCTGAAAGCTTTTCACTGCCAGCTTCTCAGTTTGCAGCAGCCAGGTTCCGGGACGAGGCAATTACAACAGTGAGTCTGCAGCAAGCACTTTAAACAGGCCTAATGAAACGGGGACTGGGAGAAAGAGTTTCCACATACAGTTGGAACAAATGTGATCGTGACCCTAAGCAGTATTTATACATGGACATAAAGATCACTGACAGGGTCCTGCAATAAAATTTTAATTAAAACCTGTAGATTTTAAAACTAAATGCTACGAGATAAAATGCTTGAGTGACATCAGAAACATAAACCGAGAAAATACACATAGCCTAGAATATTTAGAGCAATTTGACATACAAACATTTTCTATACATCCTGGCCAAAGTACTGCTGGCTGCATAACTGCCTGACTACTCCTCCTAATCTTCATTAGTGCCATGGTAAAGTCAAGTCAAGTCAAGTAGGTTTTTATTGTCGTTTCAGCCATATACACAGTACATAGTTAGATGAGACGTTTCACCTGGAACAATTGGTGATACACGTAACTGTTAAAACACAGTATGGACAAGACAGATACGTAATAGTGCCTACATACACTATTGCGGGACTACACAGATTCACTCACCCACTCACACACACACTCCCACACACAACTACACACGCACGCACTCTTGCTACTTCATGGGAGAGCACTACACCACCCAACATCCTGCAGCGTGAATCAGGGCCTTTGAGGTGGAGGTTCCCATTGCCATGAAGGTTGTTTATGACGACGCCCCTCTTCAAAAAAGAAGGTGGTGGTAACATAGTGGTTAAGGAACCTGGCTAACTTGCTAGTAGCCTGGAAAGTTGTGGGTTCGAGTCCCAGCTGCCACTGTTGTGTCCTTGAGCAAGGCACTTAACCCAAATTTAGGAGGCTGGCCCTGAACAACTGATAGTTGACAGAAATGTAAGGCGAGCAGTGGCGACAAGAAAATGGCGACAGTGGAAGTAAGAAATGATTAGGGATGAGACACGACTTTCGAATAGTCAGTCAACAATCAAATAGTTAATTTGATTATTGTCTAATACCAATGTTAGACAAAACTATTGTAAAAGGTGCTGTATAAATATAATTGAATTGAAGTAACTGAATTGCTATAACTTAAGGAAAAAAAAGCGATCAGGGAACAGGAAAGAAGAAGTTGCCTCCCCTGCCTAGCAACCGCATAGGTTACTTCAATGTTCCTGCAATGTCTGTGCCATCAGAGCGAGTGTTCTCTGCCCTGTAGCTAGACTATATCAATAGATTGATTTCCCATGTCTTGGCTGCCATGCTTTGTTGATTAAAAGATGCTCTTATTGGTGCTGAGCCGATGTAGGCTAAATATAATTTTGCTAACTTTGGCTAAATTTAATTTACTGACTTTTAGCTTACTTTAAACGACAAAAACATATTTCTTGATTAATTAAACTGTTGACTTGCTACATATCCTACAAGCTGACAAGCATTCCTGTGTTCTTCCTTTCTGTCCTCATGTAAGTTTGTGTGTGCATACATGGAGGGGGGCGGGGGTTGATTTTCGAATAATATCAAAAAATATTTTTGCCAGAAATGCACATGACTAGAAATAATCAGGTAAAACATATCAGATAAAACATTTTCACATATTTAAAGCTGAACATATTCACAGCAAACTGTAGGCAGTTAGTCATTGGTTCTCAATTCAGCACGGGGTTTGGTGAACTATGTAAGGGATAATAAACGACACTGTGTGCGTATATTGGTTAATATTGCATGTTTAAGGTGGTGATAAGGCGGAGCGGAGAGGCCTTTACACCTCGATAAGTGCAACATTCACCGATATATGCATGCTGTGGAGTTCATTAACTCGCTTATACCACTGTTGTCATGTCTGTGCTACGTAGTTTTGCTAACACAACTTACAAGTTTTGATAGTTAGGAATAAACTGACGTTACTAGTTCTAAATGGATGGTTGCTATGATCAAAAGTGGGCCGTTAGTTCAATTTGTCGTTGTCAAGCATCAAACCTTGGCTTCTGTGAAATCACTGTTTCCCATACTCCTAAATGCAGTGTAACAGAGTTAAAAATCCATCTCATGTTGCTCTGCTGCAGTTTATTTAAACTCCACAGTGAGTTGGGCGAATTCTTATGCAAGTGTAATATGTCCAGAAAAGTGGTTCAACTTCATAGGTGTGCAATTACCTGAAAATAATGTATCACAATAAGAAAAGCAGTGGTATAACGTTAGGTTATAAATGTTAGAAATTGTATTGCTCACAATGACTTGGGACAACCCAGGTAACAATTTTTGGTTTCGGGAACATTCTGGGAACATTATCTGTCATCTAGGAATGATCCATCAAGGTAGTTTTGGCAGTTTGGTAGTTTTTTTCACATGCTTGCCATTCATATGCGTTACGCCTACTTTATCAGATTACTGAAAAACAAAGCAAAGATAGGGTATGACATAGGCATACATATGTTTTATCCTTATAGGCCTACGTTGGGTATTGGCTTAACTGTCTCTGATTGTTCTGGTGACTTCAATATGCTGAACTGTTGGAGCGGATAAAATGATATCTATGGGAGCAGACACCAACAATTCAGTGCAACGTTCCAGGAACATTCCGACACTGTTTCACAATAGGAATACCAAAAAATAACCAAGTGGGAGCGTTATGTGAAGTGAGTTTTTGATTCCTAAAACGTTAAGGGAATGATGTGATTGTGACAACCTACAGCTGACATTCTCTGAACGTAAAGCCAACATTTACGGAAAACATTCTTAAAATAACCATAGAAGAACCATGGGCCAATGTTATTTAAGGTTTCTGTAATGTTTCGTGTTAGCTGGGAAGTAGTTTCTTCACTCAGGAGTAAAATGTACACAGTCTTGTACCTTTGCTTTTTTTCATCTTTTTGTTAGTTTATTCACACAGAATGAAAGTTTATATGGTGATAATGTACCCCGTTTAGACTGAGTCTTAAAACGCATTAGAACTGGGCTTTTTCAAAATTTCTATGCAGAAAGTAACGTAATCTTATATCCTTTGTACCAACATCCGGATTATGACATGAGGACTGCTGGCTAAGCTCTGTACAGCATACACTGCACTCGCTCTCCCCACCCTTCCTGCTGCCTCCATCAGCATTAGGATTGCTTGGGAGGAGCAGACCTAATTGGTGAGTGCTTGTGTGGTCTTTCCCTTCAACAGCCACCAGACCCACCAAACTCACCCCCCCCCCGTGCTCCTGATCACTAAACAAACGGCAACATCTGCCCAGGCACTGCCAATGGGGCTTCAGCGTATCTCCAGTCACCCTGATCCTCTCACTCTGATCCTCCCTCTTGTATGGGCTCCTCCTCAAACTCCTAAAAGTATTTGTCGGTGTATTCAAATATACAAGGAGAGACAAATTCTAAATTATATTATTTGAAATCTTCTGTCATTAGAAATACTATATTGTTAGCTGAATCAAGTGTGCAGTCTGTTACAAAGGCCAACTCTGCCTGCAACAACAACTGTGAAAGTCCTAAAACAGGGGTGTCTGAGGTCAGATCCGGCCCTTCACATCATTTCATGCAGCCTGATTCAGACAGCTTAAAAAAGAATATGTGGCCTGCTTGAAAATAATTTTAACAATGCACAAACCATAAGATGCATCATGCTTATCGACAGGAAAAGGAAGACAAAACTAAGTGGTGAGGAAGTCAGAACACATACACATTAACACTGTGCTGGTGATGGTCAGAAAAAAGTGCATTTTTTTCACCTAACATGCATGGTCATGCATGTAGATGAGGTTTGATGGCCTTCTGAGGAAAAGCATAATGCTCATGTGGCCTATGATAAAAATGAGTTTGACACCTCTGTCCTAAAGAGTAATTCCCAAACTTGTTTGTCACTGAGGAAAATGCAAAGTTTATGTCATAAACATTAAGCATTTAAATTACTACAAGAATGGCATGCAACATGGAAACACTGTAACACTATAGAATCCTTACTTAAGTAACATTGGAGGACATAGAGGAGGAAAGCACACATCCAGTAAAAAATTAAGCTATACCACAGCTGACAAAATACTACTTCTAGAAGACTTATAAATTTGATTGGAATTCATATTTATTCAAACTGGATTATACAGATGCAGTTTGAAGAGAGAATGGGTGCACGTGTGAGAGAGAGAAAGAAGATTAACAGACGGTGTAGGTACCTGACTGCCTGCACAAACACTTGATCTATATTCACACTACTGAGTTAAACAAAGATAGTGCTATCATCCAAAGACTCCTATTGCACAAGGCTTATTGAGATCTACAGCATCTTTGGTGGTATAAATGGCCGTCTACTTTGACATTAGAAATATGCCCGGTTCATTCTGCTGGGTAGCATAGTAGAAACATGAGAAACAGTAGAAATAGGTTCAGAGGTGCCGGAGTTCCCCACACAACAGATAAGAGACAGGACAGCAAATAAATAGGCTTGTCATATACAAAGAAACCAGGAACTGAAACAAAGTGAAAACAATTTTTTTCATGAATTTACATCTTGCCTTTGTAAATTATGGCACCAACAGCAAAGATGCTATGCTGCTTGTTTGTTCATTTGGACAAGACAGATTAACTACAGGTGGAAGTTTGCCATTTTCTCAATTTAGTCAAAATGTCAGTCTGTTTCAACATGCAATGCTTTAGGCATTGGGCAAAATCATTCACTGAAGTGCAAATCTGCATTTTCTTCGAATCGTTTTTAATAGAGTAATAGACTAAAAACTTTTGTACAGGGCCGGTCAATTGCCCCTCCTCGGGCAAGGAAGGGTTGTGACGCTTTTCCAGTGGTGTGCGAGGGAAGCGAGTTAGACTATCATCATCGTGGCAAAGACAGATGCGCATAGAACTCCACAGAAAAGCGCAGGAGTCCATGGCCAGGCATTTGGTTCGTGTAAACTGCACTACAGAATGGATTAATGATTCTCAAGAGGCAGTAAATCCCGCCACGGGTTGATTCAGTTTACCATCTTAAAACGTAAGTTCTCGAAATGTGTTTTTAATATGCTATGAGAAACTTAAGTTGGCCTGTCATTAGTGACGTGAGGTGTTCTGTGAATTGCCAAGTTATTGCAGTGAGTCAAGGTCCTACACCTTAAACAAGAGAAAATTCAATATACACAAGACAATTCTTTATGAATTAATAGTTTAATAAAACAAACTCATCTAGTCCATAATTTTGAGTTCTAAAATGGTTTGATAGCCTTGACATTTATTGTAGCCTATAGGCCAACAATTCCATGTGTAGGCTGAAATGGGAGCTTTTGTTCCTGTTTTTTCAAGCTCGTATAAACAAAAATGGTAACAACGCTACGTGTGTTTGAGTGAATTTAATAGTCCCTTCCATATAAGCCTTATGACGCGTAATAAGTGTAGTGGAGGATTTTGTTCGGTCCGAACCAGTTTGTTTCCAATTTACAGTCAGCAGTTAAACTGCCCGAGACATCTTCACTGACTACACAATAAGTGCATTATAATAAACGTTACCTTTAATTTGCAGTTTACTTTGAATACATTTTGTGTCTCTGTCTAGGTGAAGCAGGATGCGCTGTCTGGGTCAAAGTACACTCCTAAAGTGATGACCACCACGGAGAACTGTCTTCCTGACTTCAGCCAGGTTCTACCGCATTTCCTCCTCTCGTCGACGACCCACAATCTGCCTGGATTGTTTGTGCGCCTCCACACTGCCCTCTGCTGACTAATTTCACAAAGATGAACCATCTTATATATAAACATTATAATTACACTGGTAGACTGGATAACCGCAAAGAAAAGTTAAACGGGCAAACTGATCCAAAAACGGTCGTCTTCCTAATTATCTGTTGCGTGATTGTCTTTGAAAATGTTGTGGTTCTGGTGGCCATATGGAAAAACCACAAGTTCCATAACCGAATGTATTTCTTTATCGGAAATCTGGCCTTGTGTGACCTCTTAGCGGGTGCAACCTACATAGTAAACTTGTTGATGTCTGGGGAGAAGACGCTATACCTCTCAACAGCACTATGGTTCTTGCGAGAAGGGAGTATGTTTGTGGCGCTGGGCGCTTCGACTTTTAGCCTGCTAGCAATTGCAATTGAGAGACATCTTACTATGATAAAGATGAGACCATATGATGCCAAAAAAAACTACAGAGTTTTCCTACTTATAGGCACTTGCTGGTTGATTGCTGTTTTGCTGGGATCTTTACCCATTCTGGGTTGGAACTGTCTTGATAACCTTCCTGACTGTTCCACCATCTTGCCTCTCTATTCAAAGAGGTATGTGGCCTTCTGCATCACAATATTTATGGTCTTGTTGCTTGCAATATCAGTGCTCTATGCTCGCATCTACACACTGGTTAAGTCCAGCAGTCGTAAAGTCACCAAGCATAGCAACTCAGAGAGATCAATTGCTCTCCTGCGTACCGTTATCATTGTGGTCGGGGTCTTCATCGCCTGTTGGACTCCCATCTTTATTCTGTTGCTGATAGACGTGGCCTGTGAGCATCGCCGCTGTGCCGTGTTGCTTAAGGCCGACTGGTTCATCGCCTTGGCAGTGATCAACTCGGCCATGAACCCGATAATATACACCTTAGCGAGCAGGGAAATGCGCCGCGCGTTCTTCTGCCTCGTGTGCGGGTGTTTAAAGAAATGCAACGCTTCCACCACCAAACAAGTATCGGAACCGAGTCGGAGCAAATCCAGCAGCAGCAACAGGCCAAACTACCAGGGAAATCCGGAGATCACAGAGCGACAGAATCCTACATGTCAGAATCAGGTGGAAAGGAACGCTTAATAGCAAGAGATCAGTGGCAAGACGTCATCCGTCATACCTCATTACCCAAAGAGAATGTCAACATTGCACGTGCGTTTTAAGACTGCATTTAGTCTGACTTAAAAGGGAAACCACGCCTGAGATTGTACCGCATGAATTACTATTGCGTAGTCTAGATTGGTGTTAACATTTGAAGCCTCTGACTCATTGATAGATGATGGGGTTTCTAATGTTGGCAATATGCTGTAATCTGCCATAACCTGGTGTAGCATAGGTCTCTTCCACTATTTAAACATGCATGATTCTTTAGCCCTTTGCCTAGATTTCATTACAATCAATTTGTCAATCAGTTAGTCGGCCAATCAAAATATACTCTTTTTGGCTCCCAAATCGTGTGTCTATTATTATTATTACTATTATTATTATTATTATAAATAATACTGTTTTTGTTGTTGCTGTTACAAAGTGTAAAGGTCATATATGATGGTGAGAGATTACAGCAAACCAGAGTTCACATTCACAGTTTTATTGCCAACAGTCATACAGAAAGATGATAACTCATACAACTGAAAATTAAACATGTAAACATTGTTTGGACTTAACTTTATGTTTGCTTGTGTTGGTTTGTATGTCCAAACTGTGACCCACTGAACTGTAAGGGGAAATTGAAATTGAAACTAAGTTGAGAAACTGTTGAATCTCAATAATGGCCACCTCAGTGAACACAGAGCAGAGCACAGTCCCCTGAAGTGGATGTGGCTATTGCACTTTGAAGAGGAAATTCCATTGGTACAAATTAAAGGCACATTTTCCTAAATATTAATCTTTCAGTGTTTGTTGGTCTAAAAAAATCATAAACAATTCTGCCAGTTTCCTCATGCCACTGTTTGGTAAAATAGGTTTAACAGGCCTAGCTACCTACACAAAAATGTGCAAGGACAGATCCTTAAAGTTGTATGTAAGGAATCAAAACTAATATACTCTGAACTAATATCATCTTGACATCTCTGTCGACTAACATAAAATGTATTTGGGACTGGAAATAAAATTGACCTTGACCTTGTTTCCACAGTGAGTGCTCACCTATAAGTAGAACACTCCAATCTTAATAAATAACCTGTTTTGTATGTCCATTAACATCCTAAATATACACAAGAATATAGAACAGTTTTTGTTTTCTGTCTGCATGAGGGCTCCTTTGTAGCTGATAAGTTTACCCAAGAGGTTTATGTGCCATCTATAGGCCAAGGTTAGACTGAAACAATTACCGCAGAAATGGATTTACTCCAGTGTGGATACTATGATCTTTGTATAAGTCAGGATGAGGACTGACCAACTGAAAGTTGGCATTCATCAGCCAATTGCATTAATTTTAAGTGGTGTAATGAATCATTCCTCATCATGACCTGCAGCCATCAGTGAAGTCCTGGCTGTACCAGTAACAGAAACTGAAACTGTTGTTGACTGTTTATCAAAGTGCATCCAACATTTCATAAAAATGAAGCCTGCTTTACATGTGATCTTTCTGTAAGCTAACAGGTAATTCATCAGGTTAATCTCCACCAACTCCAAAATGAATTAATCTGTTTTAATTGGACTCTTTTAAGATACTCTCTAGTGAATGTGTGCGCTTACATCTGTGTGAGTTCAATTTTTTATCACATTTGAATGCAATAAATAAACCATATCTCAGTGCACTGAATATCTTGTCATTTCTGTCTTACATAATTGCTACAGTATTAGAATATACAAAAGTACTGTCTATCAGCAAGCTGCAACAGACTTTGTTGATCCCTAAAATCTTTACCCTTTATTGACAAATTTTGTATCATAAATAGAGTTAGATAGTATTTGCAGTCAGTAGTTAATAATGTATAACTGCGTAAGCACATTGCCGTCTTATTATAAAGAAATACACATTCTGTGTCCTCAGGGAACATTCTTATATGACTGACAGGTGAACTATAAAAATGCCAGACTGCTGATGCAGATGATCAGTTATCTGGGTGATCTGAAGTGTCACATCAAGGTGCCGTTGTTTCATTTCCACACAATTGATTTTTGTTTGTTTGAAGTAAGGCTGCATGTTGTGATAACCAAGACACTTTGAATGAAGCCCAATGGCACTGTGATTGCGCAAGACCACACTAGTGACTCACCTTTTCACTGTTCACACAGACAATCTAAGTGTTGATTGTGCTATTGTTAATAATATTTTAATCTGAAATAAATAACAATAGAAATAGCAGTAATAATAATAGTAATAATAATGTGTTTTTTGTTTTAAGCCCACAATCAAGCCATGAAAGCTATAACTGATATAAATATCCATGTTATAAATTAAGCCCTGAACTAATTGTACTACACATCTTTTACATTTTAAATAAGGAACCAAATTCATAAATATTCTGAAAAGCATTAAATATTTTACATTGTGAGCATACACGAGCACCTCCCCAGGGGTTCAAGGTCTACCAACAATGACCACAAGAACAGTTAAAGTTTTCAAGTCATGCGAGTGCAGTGACATGTGCACTTCAATAGAAAAATGTCAGTTCTCTTAAAGCTGTGTGTGGGTTTGTGTGCCTGTGTGTGTGCGTGTGTGTGTGTGTGTATGTGTGTGTGTGTGTGCTTGTTAGTGAGTGCATGCATGTGTGTTTGTGTGCGTGTGTGACTGCCTGTGCAGAGCAAGTGAGCATGTGCCTGACACTGTGTAACTACTGTAAAGCAAACACGTTCACATCTTTTCCATAAAAGCAGAATCAACAGTGATCTGATACGCTACCAAATGAGTTTGTCACATTAGCTGCAATTAAGGACAAATCCTAAAATAGTTAAATACAAACAGTATTTTTTTTTCATTTTCTGCCCTACCTCATACCAACAATGGTGTAAATCTTGTTGTGCTTAATAGACAAAACTAAAACTTTTTTAGATTATTCTAAAATACTTTTTTCATTCCCTCCTTGAGGTCAATTTGCTCTTCATTTAAAGTATTAACAGTTGTCCCTTTTGCTTTAAAACACCAAATCAACAGGTATGTCCAAATGCACCTATGTCTTCTCAAAAAATATATAGTTTCAATCACAACAAAATAATAACAGTTCTATAAATCATGTCATTTATATCAACAAATCCTCCATAAATCGTCCAGGATTGCCAGCCAGATGCCCAATGACCATTTGACCGATCAAGTCACGGTCATCAAACAGTATTTAATCTCTGACTGTAGTAGATTCTTCAACCTCATCTTCAAGTTTCAAGTTTAAGTGAAGGTTTTTTTTTTGAGGGGGGGTGGGGCACTATTTCCGAATCACAGGCTGTTTCAGACACAGTTCACTTCCAGCGGAAACAATGGGCAGATTGTTGTCACGGTGATGGCCAATCAGGTGGCTGATGCTTTCAAATATGTGATCTTTTGTTCGTACCTTTAAAGAGAATAGATTTGGATTGATTTGCAAATGACTCTACATCCAGGATATCCACATAACTGGAAACACATATAGCACAAGCCCATCCAAGCACATATAGTACATGCCCAGTTCTGAAAAAGTTGGGACGTGTAAACTGTAAATTAAAAAAATGCTATTGCTAATGCTATTGTCAAATGATACAAGCAACATATTTGTTTGTGAATAGTCCAAGGACAACATATCAGTTGTTGAAACTGGATTTTTTTATTGTTATAAGGGATATTTACAATCATTTCAAGGTAATTCTGTTAACTGCCAAGATGATTTTGTATAAAAAGAGCGTCCTTTCCTACACATGATTTCAGACAGAGCTAGACTGCTAGCCGGCCATTTTAGCATCTGGTCGCCCTTATGATGGAGCCACACTGTTGGAACTTTGTACAGAATGCCATTTGCCCTCATTATCTGGTAATAATTAAGGCCTTCCCTGAAAATATCATATTTGAATGGCAGTTTTTGCTGCTCAAAACCCATATATAACATTCAGCATTAATTTAACCTCTCCAGATGAGTAAACTGTCCATAACAAAGGCACTACTGCACCCCAATACCATCATAGATGCTGATTTTTGAACTGACCACTAAAACAAGTAGATGATTCATCTCCTCTGTACCCAAGACTCCATGATTTCCAAAAAGGCCAAATAAGACTGTTAAACCTCTGGCTCATGGCTAAATATGAAGTATTCTTTGCATAGTTGAGTTTTCACCAGCATTTGTGGTTTGTGTGTCGAAGTGTGTTCATAGACAAAGAGCATTTTATGATCTCATGAACCCATACAATGAGCTTCATTACAGAATAGGCCTTATTCGCCACAGTGCCACACAATCTTAATGCAATAATTTCATGTAATAAATGAATTCCTCCATATCTTTAAATCTGAGAGACTCAGCCACTCTCTGAGATGGTCTTTTATATACACATTCATGTTGGCAGTTAACATCTAGTTTTGCAGTGTTTCTCCTTATGTTGTTTTCAGCATTATTCAATTTTTACAGCTTTTTATTGGCCCTGTCCCAACTTGTTTGAGACATGTTGCAAGTATCAAATTTCACATGAGTGTATATTCCCCCAGAAACAATAATGTTCCTTGGTTTCAACAGCTGATGTGTTGTCTTTTCTTTATTGTCTATTCTCTATCAAATTTTGGCCTGCATGTCTAGGAAATAATAGTATTTTGTTTTTATTGACATTTTACCAAGCGTCCCAACTTTTTTGGAATTGGGTTTGTATAATATAGTTTCAGCAAACAAAGAGCTGCATGCTCAAACACACACACACACACACACACACACACACACACACACACACAGACTGAGAATCTCACCGTGCCCTCTGGGTCTACCAGTAGAAGGTGTTTAGCGACTCCATTGTGCATCCCAGTAAGCACGTAGGAGCCTGGGTTTGTGGTGCTCTTTCGAACCAGGAAATCACCATCTTCTCTTAGCAGCTTTTCAGCATCCCTGCGGCTCATCTCACGGTGGTACCACGGCTGGCCCTCCAGTTCTTCTTGGGCTCGGAAAGCCACTGCACGCACCAACAAAGGGCTTGAGTTGTCCACTGAGGCTGCTTTGTGCAGCCCTGGTGTCTGGGACTGGGTAAGGATGGCATCCTCAAATGGCTCTGTAGGATAAAAAAGCAAGATCAAATTTGTAAGACACATTGAAACGAGTTCTCACTGTGCAGGATTAGCAGATTCTATGCTTGAACAACTCTCATATCTACACACACATGCATGTATCAGCAGGGGTCTATCAGAGCTTTAGGCCAGATCTATGGCTGCTGTTTGTGGTTCTAAACACTTACTCATATCAAACATGTCCTTCTGGGGACTGTCTTTGTTGGCCACACAGGTTCCACCTTCAGGTAAAGGTTCAGGTTCTCCCTGCAGAGCAGCTAGAACCTGGGCATCGATGTGCTGCGTGTTGACATAGGTGGGGGCCTCCCCTGTTTTTGGTAATGAACTTTTCCCCTCTGGCATACTGTATATATCACTCGAGCCTGCAGCAAACAAAGTAAAAGGTATCTGAGCCAGAGTTGTAGGCTAATAGAATATCTAGTAGTACTGTGATAACAGTTAAAGGTGATAAGACCTTGCTGGATGAGCATGGGTCTGCCCTGGTAGTAGGTCTGGTCTACTGGACCCTGAAATGGAGGAAACAGCACAGAACCTAAGCTTTTACGAGTGTATTTAAATGGCTAAATACTATGTTTAGTTCAATATTCTGCTCAAAAGGATACATTGAGCTCATCCTGTGGGTTTAACAATTCTTTAACAAATTCTGATCTCATGAGTCATGAGTCAAAGTCACTTATAGTGATGTCCAGAGATAACTACCAGTATTCTGATGCTTCTCAGATTAAATGGCTTTCAGAAGAGCCTGTGACAAAGCACTGAACACCCCTACTTTTGATTAGTTATGTAGAGAATTCAATTTGTTGAAGTCCACATACCTGTCCTCCCTCAGCCCCGCCAGCTGACTGACTGTTGAGTCTGGCATCGATGAACCCACCTGGGGGAGGCATCTTCCCGGGGATGTTGTTGTAGTAGGCATGATCGTGACCATCCTCGTCCTCCTCAGTCCATGGGGACTCCTCCATACTTAACACCCTGTCAGGGAAGACGATTGAGCAAGAGAATGGAAAGACATTAGTTCACAGAGGGAGAGTCTATATTATGTCCTAGAATGTGTTTTCTATGATTTGGAATTCTTGGAATATGAGGAGTTCCTTGCTAAAAACTAGGAAGATAAAAACACATAGGGAAAACAATAGTCTTTCCAGTGGATGACACTGTGAAACTGCACCTGTCGTGCAATGAGGACAGTTTGCTGGAGGGGCACTGCAGGTACAACTGGAAGCGCAGGTCAAAGGCTTGCCCAATGGTGCTAATGACATCTTGAGCCAGGCCGTCAGAACATTCCAGAATGTGGCATGCTATGAAAACAAATACACATTGGGGAAAAGATGGATCTTGTCACACCTCAGATATGCCCACATGATCAGATGATACACAACTGATTACTGATCTCTCCAATGGACAGGTAAACAAATGTCCAGATTCTTGATTTTATCATAGCTGTTTCTGATATTTGTAATTCTTGAATATAAGTAACAGTAAAAACGCTTTTGTTTCACTGACTGATCAACTCACCCCTGCGGTTAACTGGGTCTTTTGCTACATATGCAACATAATCAGTTGTATCCTGCAATACAAACAAATAACTGATCACGTAAAGGAACAGTAAAGATAAGTGCTTGGGAATGACAAATGTCAGACTGCTCTCATGGAATCTGCATTCTAAAAGCAATACTTCTTACTGGATCTCCACCAGATGCAAAGGAAATGGACTGCATATGATGATTAGCAATAATCTGAAATCAGAAAAACATTGCACATAATCATTAAAAGTGACACTTCCTGATCTTCAGGAAAATTCATCTACCCAAGACATGCTACAACATACCTGTTTTGAATCTGGTGTCATCAGGTTCAGGCTGCTGGTTGAGATGTTTAAGTTGATACTCATCCCAGCAAACTGCAGATTACTTTTGCCAAGGATGCTGGACAAAGCTTTGGAAGGAGGCTGGAAGGATACAATTACAACTCAATTGAAAGCACAAAACACTGCAGACATTAATGCAGAGAAGGAGAAGAAAAAGAAGTCATATCAAAATTCAAACATTTGATTCTAAATATGTCACATAAAGAACTAAATACTGCCAAATGCTTCCTGTAAGCACAATGGTGCCCTCTAGCAACAAACTATAGTAGTTGAATCATGTATCCTTGCACTCACACATTCACACATACACAAATGCACACACACACGCGTGTGCACACTCACACAACACACATACACACACACACACAGGATCAGGGTTTGCTGCTCTGCCTCCTGATTAGCGGTGCTCTGCACTCCATGAGTCACCAGGCACGCAGTGCGCGCTGTGGGCTGTGTGCACGCCTACGCATGCTGTACCACGCCATCCACCCCCCCTTCCCCAACACACACACACACACCTCGTCTCTGCACACTGCCTCTTGCTGCAGCCTTCTTCCCTCTCTTCCTTCCCACAGTCTTTCTCCAGCTCATCTCACTATTTCTTACTACAGTCTGGGCTCACATTTTGTGACTTCAACATCCCTCACATACTCGTTAGCGTTTTCACACAACTCCACTTTTCCCGTCTCTGTTCTTTTTTCCTGACAAGTCCATGTCACTTGTCAATCCCTCTTACGCATTAGGCATTACGTACCTTTCTCTTACGGAGTGCTCCTTTGGCACCAGGAACAGCTTCACACACCAGACTGATGGCCTCCCTGGTGTCAAAGAGACCATGTGTGTTTATGGGTTGAGGAAAGGAGCAAAACCAGACCAAAAAAAGAAAGGAAAAAAGGCAAGAATGAGAAATGAACCTGGTTCTTTGTGATCAGACCATACTGTTTTTATTGACAGTCTTTAAAAACAAACACTAACACAGACAATGCAATGCTCTCATTAACAATATACGATGATCTTATACTGTATATAATCTATGAGCCGGGCTTAAATTTAAATGTGCTGCTGGGAGGCTTCAAACTGGCTCCCTACCCTGACTCCATGCCTTGGTTTACTGTTTTTTCTTTTTCGCTTTTTCCCCCTCATTTCACTTTATTGCACATAACTTTATTTGTCTGGTGTCTTTATCATGTCTGGTCAAACATTCATGTCAATAGTCCAATCGGAAATAGCAGAAAAAATGTTGATTGTATTCAATACTTATTTTCCCTGCTGTATTCAGATATGCTACAGAGCCTGTTGACACTCACACCCCCCTGTCAGGGAAGAGAAGCACTGAATGGCTCTAAGCCACTGCTTGATGCTGACTCTAGGAAGTCAAGCAGAAAAATGGACATGACACACCACAGCCATCACATCTGACATTGCCCTGTGCCTCAGACATTATCAGGCCACATAGCTTTAGCACTCAATAGCCAAACCAACCATCTCGGCAGCACAACACAAAGTATGTGATGTTGGATCCTCTATAAAGAAGACTGTCGCTCACCTTGTTATTTGTGATCTTGTGTTGAAATCCAAGGATCTCATAGACCGCAGGACCTCTATGCAACCTAAATACTGGAAGATGAGGAAAGGGGTTACCTTTTGGCATTTTCAGCTAAAGGTTCTATGTGTATTTTTAACTTTAAACACTTAGAGTGAAATATAAGTTACAACTCCCTGACAGTAAGCATGCTAACCAGCTAGCTTCAGAAAATACATTTTTATACCACTTTGTACATCAAGAGCTGTGATATCAAATACAAGTCAATGGAAGAATGCAGTTGCCAGCATAATGGTGTGTTCAAGACAGCTTGAATTCTAAATATAGCCTTCACATATCTTGGTATAAAAACATTGCATCCTCAGGCTCTGAGTAGCCCTAGTGTGTGTGTGCCAGACCAGAAGACTGATTTTTTCTATTTTGTTTAGCTTTTTAGTTTATTAGCAAGTTAGCTTCTCTTCTAAACATAATCGTTGCTACCAGAATGATGATAATGTGTCCTGCATAACTTGTCTTTCTAATCTAATGCCTTTTCATTTTTTTTTTTTTTAACTTTTACATCGGAAGGCAGAATACCTCTTGAACATGGTGCTTTTTAGATAATAAGTTCAAATACATTATTCTCACATTTACTACCCCTTTGTCCAAACCATGACATGAAAGAGACAGCTAAATTGAAAAACATAAAGAGAGGCAAGTTGGTGTACCTGTTTCACCTGAGATTTACTCACAACACAACTCTCATCTATTAGCCTGGTTGCATCTTGATCCCATGTGATGAAATATCCACCCACATACAGCATCACCTCTGACTAATATCACTGGCAGAGAACATTTTGTTCTGGGAAAATCAAGCTCAGGAATCTCACTCTCAGATCCTTTTCATGGACATCATGTCATTGTAAACGTGTGTGTGCAGCTTAGCAACGGAAATAGCATGTAATGTCATTGATCTTATTGTTTTCTCTATTGCTATTGAATACAACAGACTTCACACATCTGAGCTTATTGCTGGGAATATGAAAGATTTAAAATTTACCTTTAAAAGGTTTACCTTTTAAAGACGTGTAAGTAAAGAGAATAAGTTCAAGTTGAAGAAATGTTTGACCAGAACTATGCTGTGTATATTTTTTTTGTTGTTCTCTTAAGTACAAAAAACATTGTATAGTGCAAGAGATATTTTTTTTCCGTAGTTTCAAGGCCATTTGTTGTTATTGTTTTATCATTATCTGAATAATTCCATGTTTTGCATCTGTCATTTTCTCTTTTTCTACTGACTGAGTTAGTCTTACACAACTCTTACCCCTTGCGTTTATCTTCACTAACCTCTGCCCTGAAAACCTGTTTCTTTCTTCTTTCTAATTTTACCTCATAAACTCATGTTTTGTTTAGAATTTGGCTTTCTGTCTCAATCAACAATCTCACATCTCATCTGGCCAGCTTTTGTGTCCCTATGTTTTGGGTTTCCACAGCCATGACAACATCTAGGCTGGTTTTTGCATTTTGTAAGAGATAAGAATTTCATTTGCTGCAAGCCTTGATCTAAAGCTGCCTTGCGGTGCCTACACACTTCCAATCATGTGATGCTTTGTTTTCACTGCACCTTCATGAGACAACGTTTCCTTCATGCATCATCAAAGTTATAATTATTGTACCCAAATAACACATTAAAAAGAGGCCATTTTGTCCCTCAAGAAAAACCTGTGTTTGGATTCCTCTTTTGTTCAAACATCTATTATACAGATATACTGTATACTGTATTTTGCCAATATTCCCTAAAGAAAAGGGTCAACAGTTTTACTATAAGAGGACAGACATGTACCTATAAACTGGTTACATACAAAACATACATACATAGTGAATAGAGTAAACACAGAAAGACTGGTGTGAACAGGTGATTTTCCTTCATCACCTTTATCTAAGTGCACGCTGCTTCAAGTGCAAAGCTTAAAATCAATATCTGGCATATATTGTGTCTAAACAGAGCCTGATATGCATGGGTTTTAAACAAGATAATTACGTTGAACCTCTATCAACGATCATCTTCATTTTTGGCTTTCTGATTTGTCTGCCTCTTTTCCCATATCGAAGGATAAAAATTCAAAACTCTACTTACAAATGGAAGGCCACTTAATTTTGGGACTAGCATCTTAAATTTGCATCTCAATAGAGTACAAAATTACTTTCAATTCATCAAAAGTCTACTGCTAGAATCAATATTTGAATTTCTTCTCACTTTCACTATGTTGACAAGAAATTAACAAATTAAGTGAATATTTCTATTGACAATTAAATCAGCAGTATTGTTGACCAGCCTAGGTAAACCCAGACCCACATCAATCTAGACTGAGGTTTTTCTATTTTCCCATCTCAAATTTCTATGCCCAGTGTGCAGTTTAAAAATGTAACTGGAGTTAAGCTCATTGACAGTTTTAATTGCAGCTTTTTATTCAATTTGAAAAATACACTACGTGCCCATACTGTAACAATTAGTTCACTAGTTTGCCCAACAGACTTGATATTGAGAACTGAGGATAAATATGTTTGGTAGCTCCTCATGGTCCTGGGGTGCAAACAGCAGAGATCATGCACAAGTGATGTCCGCTGCCACTGCTTATGGAAAGGGGGTAATATGAAGTTAGAGTTACTAGTTAAATGGAGGGTCAGGAGAAGTGGCACGAAGCTTTGCAATGCTGGACAGCGTGATGTAGTGAGCAGGTAAGGAGGATTAAATCTCCTGCAAACAAAAGTGGGTTGAGTGGTGGCTGTCAATCAATTATATGGGCTCCTCTTGAACCATAGTATGTTTGAGAAACATCATTTAGATAGGAATGCTCATGCCTTTATTGGCTGCAAATTATATTAAGCCCGCCCCATGCCGGAAAAGCAGTTGTAACTGGTTCCTATGCTTTTGGTGATCTGGAAATGGACTGCAATGACCTCATATAAAGTTCACCCGGCAGAGCAAATTTCAGTTTGTGGTGCACCTAGGCTTACCCAGCCAGGCAAAATGTTTACACAAGATAAGACAAAAGCAATTTTTCATGCTATATTGTGAGACAATTTTAAAGGTGTTGACATTGCATTATTAAATAATAAAAATGCTTTTATTTGGTCCAAAACAACATTTCAGTTTTTGACAGCTTAATACCTAGCCCCTAGAATTATGACCACGTAAGTATGGTAAATATAATACTTAGGCATTATCACCAGAAATGGAGTGAATTTTATAATTATAATTTACTTCATAACTAATCATGTAAAATTACATAACATGACCCAACTGAAAAAACAACTATTTCACATTCTAGAGAAAAAGATACAAGTGACACAAAGATACATTTGGGGGTGGCGCAGGTGGTAGAGGTGCTGTTTGGCAACCGAAGGGTTGCAGATTCGAGCCCCACTCTGGCTGACCCCATCGAAGTGTCCTTGAGCAAGATACTGAACCCCAAATTGTTCCTGGCAGCCTCTGCCACCGGTGTGTAAATGGGTGAATGTGAGGCATACTCTGTAAAGCACTTTGAGTATTCGTAAGAGTAGAAAAGCGCTATATAAATGCAGTTCATTTACCATTTACAAGTGATTAGCCTAGAAATCAGACGTACCCTAATGGTAGCAAATGGTTTTGCTCTGCCAGTACATCCAGCCACAAGCCATAGGGCAGGTTTGGTCAGACCAGTCACAATGACAACAGGGCTGTGATGATCCAGAACAACTAAGACTGTGGCCAAGGAACAGCGGTCTTTTGAATTGGCTTTGCCATCGACTTTGAAAGAGTTAGACTCGGGCTTTTCTCTCAAAGTTGAGCAGGAAAAGCCACTCAAGTCATTTGTTTCAAAGGACATATTTGCTGTTTTGCCGACGTTGCTCTGATTGGTTGTAGCAGTATCCTTTTGCGTGCAGAGGCAGTTTGAAAGACAACCACTGATTCCACCCTTAGGACTGAGCCCAGTCAGTTCATGTCCAGGATATACATTTTGATGTTATAGTCTAGCTTGTCAGTCTAACAAGTGATCTCAGTAGCTATTTCTCTGCTATTCTGAAAACAATCCCATGACATTCATTCATTAATTGCTCTGGATATTTCATGTAATTTTTCCAATGTGAATAACTACAGGCACATCTCCTTCTATCTAAGATTCTCATCTCCTGAATCTGGTTTTGATTGCCTTTAAAATAAAACTTTCCTGTCTATCACTGAAGCAAATAGCAAAAACCTTCTTGATGTTCTACATCTACCTTCTTGATGTTCTACAAAAATTGCCTTGGCTTTGATAAATTAAGAGAGGTTGTGCAAGACCAAAGAGGTATCACGAACATCAACATGGTTGTGCCCTCCATCATATGAAAATCCTGAACTTAGAAATAGTCACTAAAACATGGGCGAATTAGAAAAAAGCCTACATGTTATGTCAAATAGCACAAAGCAGTTGTAGTTCAACTGTTGCCAAAGAGGGTGCCATTTAGCCAAATGGACCATCAATACCCAGTCTAAATATAAGGTTTTAACTGGGCTTGTGAAATTGCACTTGAGCTTATTTTTGGTGAATTAAAGTGGATTATATTCTACTTTAACATCAGAGAACAAGGTACAATACTCTATTCATGCATTCTATGCCCCCTTTTAGCTGAGAACGTAGCCTATTAAAAATTGCCTCTCAACTGCAGCACCTCAGGGATTGATATGTGGACCCTTGTCAGATAGTGTCACCTTACACTGTCACTCTTACAAGTTCTAACAAATCAATCTGACAAATCAGATGGCCTATTAATCCATCCCCACAGGCAAAAGCATCAACCTTCACATTTTGTTATCATGATAATGGTAAGATGATAAAACAAATCAGTTATAATAACAAGGAAATAGGGACTGTAATAACAAGCAAATTAAAAATGATGTTTAGGATACTCGAGTAATGCAAACCGCAGCTTCAAAAGTATATGTCCACTTGACTCTATGGCCATTAAATGGCCACTTGATACTATACCACAGTGTATGTATGAGCTAGACGTGATACAATTGGCATATACTGTAAAACTTATATAATAAATATTTAAATGTAACCCATTCTACAATAACAAAATGACTTGCTTTTTGCCAGTTCAGTGGATCAGCTACGTATAGATAGAAGTGGTATTAGTCAGTCAATTACCTTCACTTTACCTTTAACCTCATCTAAAGCTCACCTAACCTTTCTGAATCACCTGAGCTGATGACTCATCCTCTGTTTCCTCAGAGAAGGCAAGTGCTATTTTCTGGCCTGCTTCTGGCCAGTATTCCACCTTCCTACATTTGTGACCCATGCTTAAAATGACCTCAGTTTCCTCTGCATAGTTGGGTGTTTTAGAAATATCGTATGTCCTATGATGAGTAGCACGATGAGTAGCATTACAAGACTATCCTCCTAATCACTCTTTTATAAATATAGATAGTTTCACTGATGCTCTAACCTATTGCTTGAGTGATCTTCCTATGCAATCAGTGATTCAGGATTCAGTCAACCAAACCACTCTTGCAGCTGACAGGCTGTTGCCCAACACAGTTGTTCTATAATTGCAAATTGTTTGATTAATAAGGAGCTTGTTAGGCTACATTTTTATACGTATCAATCTGCCAACTGTGGTTTTGGTGATGACAGGGAATGTGTTCTCATTTGAGAATGGACTATGTCTGCCATGAAAGGGATTAGATGTTGCAATGGAATTCTATTTTAGTTGAGGAGATATGGGACACTGCTTAAAATCATAAGCAAAAGATGCAATGACTCATCTTGTTGCTGGGTCTGGCCAGCATGATTTATGGTCTATTTTGCATTGCATTGCACTGTTATGAAGTCAATGTTCCAAATGTAAGTTGAGAGCTAATAGCCAGTCGCTGTCTGTGTTATCCACGCTATTCACACAGCCATTCACTAGCTATGCCCTTTTTTAACTTATACCCTTAATACAATGGAACACTGTCACTACTCACACATGGACCACAATCAACAGAGAATACTGACTGCTCTATGTAACTTCACCAGTCCTGTAATGGCTAAAAGCCGATGGCCAATAAAAGCCCACAACATTCAGTTGTTTTTAGACAGCATGTTCAGTACATGAGCTACAGGGCATAAACTGCCCAATTCCGAGGTAACTGTGCACCATAAAACATTCTATTATGTATATCAATTAATGTTATTTTGAAAACAAGTCCAAACACCCAAAAAGGCAACTAAGGACAAATGACCAGTTCTAACTTTCTGTAGGGATTTACTAGCTGCAGTCCGGGTGTGTGTTGAGGAAATGTGTGTCAGAGGAAGCACTGTCAATGTCAATCATTGTCCTTTTAGCCTAATGGTGCATGTTGGGTATGGTCAAGCACATGAGGCTAATCAAAAGTGCTGTGAGCAACATTGCATGTCAAATGCACTGCTACAATGGTGGGCATGTGGGGTGGGGTGGAAGGAATAAAACAAAGGCAGATTTACAAAATAGCCTAAAAAAATAGCCCATACCATAAAATACATGAAATACAGCAAGGTGGATCTTAAGGGGAAGAGACTATGTAAAAACAGAAATGGAAAAATAGATAGAGGGTGGGAAAACATAAATGGAGCAGAATTAGATGAGGGGAGAGAAACAGGAATTGACCCCACAGCTATATCGACTGAGCATGTCAAACCTACTCTTTTCCAGTCCCTGAACAGCAGTGGGGTGATGGTGGTGCTGACAGACTCCCTCACACTGTTAACTAGAACTATAATAAAGGCAAATAATGGCAAATCCATGTCTCATTAATATTAGGCGTTATGTTAAGAGTAAATATCTTCCAGAGTGAGGTACTGTGATGGCAAAAACAGAAAGAACAAGCACATCACAGTCCCTATATTCCTCCTCAAACTGATATATTCATAAACCAACCTCTTTTATGTTATTTTCCTCACATTTACAATTCTTCCAAAATAAATGATTCAGCAAATCAATCACAGCATTTCTGTAGGGATATACATCATGCTCTCATCATAAATTAATATTGCACAATTGTTTCTGCATCAGTGCTAACTTCTGTACTTCTGTTCTTTTGCTAAATTTAATTTTATCCTATATTTAAAAATGCCTGTAGTAAGAGTGAGCCAGACCTAACCGAGATGGCTGAGCACTGTGCATCGTACATACCTAACAACCATTTCCCTGCATTCATAATGCACACAGGTACTAGGGCTAAAGGGCTTTAAAAAGAACTGAGAGAGCTCCGTGACTCCAGTGGAGCACAAATAACATAAGGATGCTCATTCCTCATGCCTACCAACACATAATTCATTGAGAAGAGACCTATGTTGTGTATAGCACCTAGAGGAGCTTTTGTTTTGCCTTCAAACATGTTTGTCTTCGCTCCTGCTTTTGCTTCTGTCTCCATGATGACCTTCTCTATCGTCTGAATTATTAAATGGCTGGTTTCTACTCTTGTCCCTCACATCATCTTTGCATGCTGCCCTTTCCCATGCAAGTGTAAAATAGACCTGAATCAGGTTACACCTTCATCTTCCCATTGTTTTTCCCCCTCTGAAATGAACTAGACAAAAAGGGAGGAGGAAGAGACAGAAGAAGAAAGGGGCATGATGGAAGGAAAAAAGACTTACCTTTACAATATACGTCACACCGGGTCCAGATATCTTCTCACTTGAGTGAAGCCAACCTTTTGGGGGCTTGTTCACCAAACCCCCTGCACTGGGGTTCCAGTCCTCCCCACCCTGCGTCATGTCCTCCAGCCTTCCCTTTTTGCCTGCACTCATGGTGGCTATGTCTTGCTGGGAGCACGGAGCTCCAGTGGTGACTAAGCCACAGGATCCTGTGCCTGTGGCAGTGGATGGAGCCAAGGGGCCTGGGTTACCTGAGCCTCCTCCTCCTCCTCCTCCTCCTTGGAGTTTGGAGACGGCCAGATCTTTGACAGCAGAGGGCAAGCTCTTGATGCCTAGAAGGCCACTAGAGTTGGCAAATTTCAAGTTGGACACCTTGTTGATGAGGGTGCAAAGGGTGGTGCCACCATCTTCTGGGTCGGTGGGGAGCCCCTCAGCTGGTGGGGTGTAAGGAGGCTCGCCAGAGGAAGCCGGAGTGGCCGAGAGCTTGGCATTCATGGAGAGGCCTTGGAGAAGCTCATCGACAGACGTCACAGACTCATTCCTGAAGCGGTTGTATTTGGTACGGTGAAGCATGCCCTTCTATCTGCCTGCCTACAGTTGCACTGGCAGATGCAATGCCCAGCTAGTTATATCCTCCTTTAACATAGCAAATGCTGTACAAAGATGACAGTACTAGAGGGATATATATAATACCGCAATTTCCCCCCCGCTCATTTGTGTTGATAGCTCTAGTGGATTTGCTGTTGTTCAGGCTGTTGTTATTGAAATCCAGTTCTGCAGCTCAGTGGCAGAAAATAAAATGCAAAACAGACAATCCATTGAAACAGAGGATGTAAGAGGCAGGTTTCCACAGTATCGGACAGAGGATGTAAGAGGCAGGTTTCCACAGTATGGTAAAATGCTCAAATTTGCTGTCGTTGTCCACAGGAGCAAAGACGAGTCCACGATAGAGATGGCCAGTGTCTCTCCAATGACTGCCGGCTCACAGCAAAAGCATGACTCACTGATCTGAGAAGATCCTTCTCAACAAAAGGCTCACTGAACACTGCAAATCACTTCCTGTTACAAAAAAATCCTCCCACTTACAGCACACTAGAACCAATCAATTCTCAAATTTCGCAGACTGATGCTTCCTCTCGACTGTAGGAATGATTTTTTCCTTTTAATTCATCAGCACTGAACGAATGAAAGGAAAAATGTAACAGAAAATGGGAAATATATTTTTCTGAAAAAATCAACCCATTTACAGGTTGCTCCATTGTCTGTCTAGCAGTTAACACGATTCAAAAAAACATTTCTCATTCATGTCTTTTTTACAGAAAAATATGTCAATGAGGCACTGAAAATCCCAAAAGGTAACAGCAGATCCCCATACATAGGCTATTTAATTGCAATCCTTAGATGAGCTCTAAGTATAATTATAATAATATTGCTCACTGCAACATCTTTATACATTCACTGAAAATCTATATCTCATAATGACATTAAGCCCCTTCTACAGAACAGAAAAAAATCACCATCAAAATGTAAAATTATGAATGATACTGTAGCATATTACGAGTGTAAATCCAAATGTTTAACTGTAAGTACTGATTCCAACAATTAAGAAAGATAAGTATATTTATTGCCCAATGACTTCAATAGCTAACCTGTAAATACTAGTTGGCTTATGCAATCTTGCAATACCCATAGTAGGAAAAAAGTTGCAATAAATGAGTAAATATATAAAATCAATATACAAGAAATATTTTCTTCCACTGCTCAGCACTGAATGGTTTCTTTCCTTCATTACATAATTTAAATTCAAAGCCTAAACATAGTCATCTATGCTGTTATCCGTTGCTTTTACTGAACCAGCCGAGCTCTTCTGTTGAATTTTTTTCTGAATAATTCATCAGCACATAACACAATGTTAAGATGTGATCACAGCAGACAGGCTGGAAAACCATGACCACACAAGACTACAGTAATCACAAGCTCTTGTGAAAAATTTGCCAAGCCATCTCTAAAGCCATCAGCATTAAACCCACAAAAAACCATTCATATAAAAGGTCCAGAGAAGTGTGAATCTGGAGACAGACAGTCATTCATAAGCTTCCTGCTCTCGCCTCCTGCTGCAGCATTCGTACTGCAGTGCCTCCCAACATCTTCCTGCCTGCTAAAGAGAAAAAAAAGAACACGCACGTTTGCTCTCTCCTGCTTGGAAACAACAGCAAAACAGAGCTCAGGACTCCGGCTGAATGCAGCTTGAATGAGACAAAAGGAAAAAAAACACAGAAGGCAAGACAAAACCCACGGCAAGGAGAGGTGATGTCGAATATTATTTTCTCTTCGAGTGAATGGGAAAGCAGCTTGCATACCAATGTTTCTGTGAATGGAGAGAGGCCTTTCTGCCTCTGCAAGGCAATCCCTGGGGATCGAATGGTTCTATCCAATCAGAGGAGGGCTGGATGACTCATTCAGGGATGGCTTGCAGAATAGTGGAAGAGACCATTATAACCATACATGTAGGTGGTCACATGTTTCATTTCTATGTAGCTAACTGAACGATATTTTTAAGCTGCTCTGAATTTGAGAAGGTGCTATTATATATATATATATATGTGTGTGTGTGTGTGTGTGGTGTGTTTTCCTTTTCATAGTAACAGAAGCATGTTTTCTGGAGTCATGTAAATGATGCTTAGTGTGTAAAATTTTGATAAATGACAGATGATTCATCAGTTTTGTGAACACAAAACATCAGTTATATTTCTAAATTATTTATAGAGGCTGCTGAAATGGCAAGGATTTGCCCATTTTTCTATAGGCTATATATTATTCTATTATTCTTACAGTGAAATTGTGGTCAGTGACTGCTGCCGGTCTGTAGTCTGTTCACTATTAATATCAGATCTTAATACATTTAAATTAAAATGGTCAGGTTGTCATATGTAATCCAGACCTAGGCCTATGAGTCAAACAGATATGCTATTTTACATTAAATTATTTAATATAGGTTACATCCATTTCATGCAAATATTCACTGTACTTCACACTTTACCATTTAAGTTGTCACTTCTTTAAAATTACTTACAAAAATTACAAACTACAATTAAAATAAAATGATTTACAAATAGGCCTAAAACCCCTTATTCTGGGAATCATAGTCCCATAATAATGTAGGCTGATATGAGTTCATCAGCCAAACACCTCTTCATTAGCTGGAATTGTTTATGGCTTGATCTGACCATGGAGTACCAATTCCCATCAAAATGTTTCTGAGTGAAAGCTGAGGGACGATGCGGAAAAAATCACTTAGCTTATGAATTAGCCTAGTGGAACAGACTATTTTACTTTGAGTGAGAGAGTTTGGACATTGAGAGTCCGGATACTCTCAATAACCTTGTGATGTGATTTCTTATATCCGTTTGTAAATGTAACAGTGGGAAAGCTAAAGCACTGATTACAAGGTTGTATTGTAAACGTTATCCAAACTCTCCAGTGACCAGGCTAGCAAGCATGTTGGTGTGGTGTGGCCAACCTGCCATGACCTGCAACCACCAGCTAGAGTGAATGATCATCTAGTCAAACCAGCTAAACCATCAAAAATCATGTAAAAGTGTGATTATTGTGGCAGCCTACTGGTCAAAGAAGATTAATGGCAGCCAAGCTGTTTTTGCAGCATTGATGGGTTTAGGTCGTTGGGCCATTAGACATGTTGATGTGACCAACTTGATACACAGTTCATTATCTCCAGCCTGTCAAACTGCACATTGCTGAAGTACCTTCTGCTGGTATATAGCCCAATAGGCTGACCACTAGTCAAGCCAACTAAGAAAAATTACACGAAAAAAAAAACAGAACCTGAGCTGGCAGGTAGGCTATAGGCTTGCTTACCTTGAACTGAGAAGGACGCAATGTAGTCTGATTCTTCGATACAATGTGGCCTAATGCAAACAAACTGCAACGTTAATCAGGCCACGATTTCACACAATGATGGTGGTTGCCTTGCGTACGACAGCTTAGCTAAAAGTCTAACATTATCGTGAAACACCTCTGAGAAGTGCTGGACAGCTGACATTTATTGCACATTCATAAAATGTTACAACAGTTAAAATCAGACATTGGTTTCAGCAACCAGAAGGTGTCCCTACCACTTTGCTGTTTGGTACTGCTGCTTTCAGTTCAGGCAGTTCACTCACTTGCCACCTTGATGTTGCCAAGGCAACTCTTCTTCAGGCAAAAGCGTGGCCTAAATCATGTGATTTTTTACAACCAATGATATGCTTGTTGGTCAAATTTCACTGCACGTTTAAACAGAATCGGTTGAAACCGGGGACTCGTGGGAGCTTCGATATTTGTGAAAATTGCGATCTCACATTATTTGTATATAACGCTTCCCTGTCAAAATATGTCAAAGCAAATATATTACTCGGATAAATACACCGACGACCTTTATGAATACAGGTAAAGTTTGCCGAACTGAAACTCAAGTAAAGTTAGCTAGCTACATACGGTCTGTGGTTATCGTACTACTTTCGACTTCTTACCCTTAACCAAGTTCACTAACGTGTTTTAGCGAGTATAAAAAGCTTTAATTTGTCTATCACGACTGGTAATTGTTGAAGTCAGATTGCATCTTTAATCGTTGTGGATTACTGTTAGCACCGTAAAGGACACCGTAGCCTTAAAGTTACCTAAATAATCATTGCGAACTAGCTATCCATGCTTAAGCTAATGACAATTTGGTGCTAGCCGCCTAGTTTTTCCTCCATGAGCAGTCAAACTAGAGGACACATTGCATGCGGGAAAGTGGGTCAACGTGAATTGAACAGTGTTTGTTTTGTGTGAGATGTGGTGACGTCGATAAGTAATAAGTCATATTAATTGGCACTTAGCCGAATGTTTAATGGCATTGACATAAACGTTAGCAATTTAACTTGCGAGCGTCGGTCTTGGGGAACATAACGTTAATTATTAACAGCTGCGAAATCGCGGTAGTGATAACTAACGTCCACGTTAAAGCCTATGTGGCCTACAAACATCAGGCCTGTCCTACTGTGTGGCTAAGTTTCGTTTGAGATTCAGAGATATTGTAGGCAGGTGAGGTCAGTGGTGGCTGCTTATATTCAGTTGTGATTTTACGTTGTTGTTTCGCACAGGCATGTTGTATTGCCCCGAGAACTGGCAAAGCAAGTCCCCAAATCACATCTGATGTCAGAGGATGAGTGGCGGAGACTCGGGGTACAACAATCACTAGGCTGGGTGCACTATATGATCCACGAACCAGGTGAGGTTTTAAGCATGTATTCATTGAGCAGCACCATATACTTTAGGCTATTCATGAACTTGTGTTTAATATATTTATTTATTTTTCCCCCTCCCTAGAACCCCATATACTCTTATTTCGAAGACCTCTGCAAAAGCTGTGATGGCAGGCAGAAAGTGCTGCTGGAACAGCTGTGCGCTTAATACTGGTATTCAGTGAATACTTGCACCCCATCTACTTAAATGCCTCTGTGCACATGCTGTGTTATTTCAGCAAAAAAGCTCAGTTGGATCACAAGCTGCAGTAGTTGCATTGCTGTAGCCTGGAGACCTAAACCCAGAGGAATTGTATTACCAATGTACCCCTAATCTGTTCATCATGTGTCAAATAAATGTGTGAATATAACTAGAGGTGTTAATCTTGACACTATTACAGGTGCAGTTTTGCTGTTGGGAAATCTATTAATTGAAATATCAACCGCCTTTTGTTTAAAGAGAGATAAAAACCTCTAATGTACTGTAAATCATTTGGAATAATCTGTTTCACAGACAGGGTATCATAGTTTTGTTTTTGTTTTAATGAAGGTGTACATGGCAATGCCTTTTTTGGATTTGTAAACTGATTTGGCAACTTTAGACTTTAATGGTATACTACTTAGAACCTCTGTGCCTACACAAGAAAAACAGAGTTGAGCTTTTTCCTTCTGTGCCTGATGAGTGTTGTCTGTGTGTCCAGAGCACCACGATTGTATGTATCGATAAAGGATGGTGGCAAAGTGAGTGCGTGTTGTGTGTCTTTGTGTTTGTGTGTGTTTTTGTCAAACACCATCTTCTGTTCTCGTTAGATGCCATAATTGTACCTTCTCACCAAGATGTCAAGAAGAGTCTTGGTCAACACTGTATGACATGGTTGAAATGGTAAACAAGCCCCCTCCCGCTGTGTGCGATCTGATATTTTTCTGCCTTCTACAGGTATGAGTAGATGTGTCCATGATGTCTCATATGGTACACTTGTAAAAGAACGATTGGGAACTTGTCATCTGTCTGTGGTGTGAATTTAATGACTTGAAAATAAACCCTTCTTTTTATAGAGGAAAGTGTTGTCATTTGTCATTCTAAATAACAGACAACGACTGCCACCCCCTGCACACCACTTTCTCCAAGCAGAGGAGCATGTTCATTGGTAGGCTCCTGTCTCTGGCTTGCAAACAGACAAGTTGCATAGGTCCTTTGTCCCAAGGATACACCATATCTTCATCTGGGTGCCTTTATTCATACACATACACTACCCTGGACTGGACTAATTGGAACCAAGTAGTTCAACTCCCTTACTGGCTATATTAGCCACTTGCCCAGTTTGCTAGATTGCTTGTATCTTTTTGTCAGCTTCAACTTTTTAAGTGTTTTACTTCTGTCTATATATATTTGATATATTGTATAGCCTGTTGTACTTGAATAAGATATGGCTATGGCTATGTACTTACACTGACACTATTGCACCTTTCTGCTTTTTTCCACACTGTTCCTTTCATACGAGACAACCTAATTTTACTGGAACACAGTTGATGTCATGTCTGTTTTCCTGTGTGTAGTGTGTATGTGTGCATAGATGTCTGTCTGTATACCTATGTGTATTTTTGTTTCTACAGCTAGAGGGTGCCCAAATGTCTTTGTGTCTGTTGAAGGGGGGTGTCTGCATTACATTTTAACATTGTTTCTTGGCTTTATTCTCACACACAAAATCCCTAATAGAAAGGTATTGTTCATCTGTTATTCTCAGCCTGACCTGTAGTGGAGGCTAAATGCAGCAAATGCAAATGTACACTTAATAGAACTTACATTCAGTGTGCATTCCACATTCACCATTTCATACATCAGCTATTGTTAAAAACCTGTCATTGAATATGTGCATGCCTTTTGAAACATTTCACGGCATATGTTGCAGCCCACTTTACAGTGATCATAGAATTCAGTTTACCCACCTCTGATTTTACTACTATACCACTATCCTCAAATACCTATTATCATGACTAAATGTGAGCAATGCAGAAGTTAAGCAGAGTAAGCCTAAAGCAAAGATTCCAAAGCTTTAGGTCAGTGGTATAAAACTCAGCTTTGACAATTCTAGAGAACTCCATTTAATTATGTTTGGAGAGGTCATGTGGATCTAAAATCTTTCAACAATATTTCAAAAAACATTTATTTGGGAAACAATCAAAAAGGCAAGATAAATACAAATAAATCTCTGTACTCTAATTCAATGCTTACACCAAGAAATTGTGATTAATTGTCAAAACTATGGAGAAAAAAGCATACACCTTAAGACAATAACCCCAAAGATATGGTGGCAAAAAAAAAACTAAGCTAATTCTCAAGTTGATCATTGTGCTGGTGTGCTCCCCATCTCAAATGTATCACATAAATGCTCCTAGAATGCGGTGCATTCCTGAGTTCCAAACCACTCCTTCCCCAGTGCTTGAGGAAGATCAGCACTAGTGGATCCTGTGAGGCTCAGCAGGTGATTGGTGTGAGCAATCAATTTTAACCCAGTGTCGTGTCCCTGACGCTGGCGCACATCCACCAGAAGTTGGTGCCTGGAGGTTCAGCCATGGCAGATGGATATCTCTGAGATCTCAGATGATACCTTGTCTATCACAGTTTTCCTGTAGGAGTGAAAGGAATCAAGAGTTGTATATGTGTTGAAGTTGCCAAGTAAGCTTTTAGAGGTTCCAAAAATGTGATTTTCTGATAAGCTTTCACAGCCATCACTTAGGGTCAATAAAAAAAAATTAGTTCACTTTTACACAGATCAAATAAGGTATCATGATACATTGTTTTTGGAGAACTGGTGAGATTTTGCATTGCAGTTCATAGATTTATTTAAAAATAACAAAATCTGCAAAAAAAGCTAGTCACCAGTAACAGCTGATGCCACTTACCCTCTGCCTTTAGAGAATATTGAATACTGACACCAAGGTAAAACGTACCCTAAAACAAACTCGTTACTTAAGTGTGTTTACCTACCCATGCCTTTTTCCATCTCTGCAGCAGTTTCTCATGGTCTGTCAAAGCACTTTTCCAGTCACCCATGTCTCTGGAGATATCTGTGTCTTCATCTGGTCATAAACAGTACATTTGAGTGGACCTGACAGAGGGCTTTAATATATCATCATGTTCCAGTATCCTAACCCTATCATTAAAGAAAAAAGATCTGTCCTAATGTTTGCCAGTGTTTGTGCTCAAGCTTTCCCATAACCATGCCATATCCTCATGCAGTAGCACTGTGCTCACTAAGAGGAACAAAGTGGAGATCTCTATCTGCTAGTAACTTACAGAGGTTATCTGTTGCAAACCATGTCGAGAGGCCTCAACTTTTTTCATGCAATTTGTCCATGCAGATTGAGAAGCAGCTGAGTGCAGTGGCTACCTCGGCGACTGATGCGGATGTGGACTTGAGCGGTGTCGTTGCCAGTGTGCGCTGAGGCAGTGCACTGGTAGTGGGAATCCTTGGTCAAGTGAGTCTCCTTCACCCAGCTGCTGAGCAAAACGGTCCCCTGGGTAACAATAAGCCTGTGCTCAGTGATTGACAACAACTGTGTCCTCTGTCCATCGACCAGCCAGTGAATGCGCACATCACTGGGACCTGAGGACAAACAGCAATTCAGGGGGACATGGCATTCTGACCGCATGATATGACTAAAGAACCTCCTCTAGTCAGGCAAAGATCATTCTCCTCAACAGTCATTACATGCAGGCTTTCCACTTCCTTTTAATATGGCCACCTCTGTGGAATTCATTAAAACCCAAACCTGCGGTGTTCTGACCATATACCTGGTGCAAGGGGATTATCAGAGAGATGAGGAATGGAGTGCAATATGTAGCATTATTGATGTTTGAAGCACCAGTAATAGCAGTAATAATTTATGCTTCTCCCTTACATATTAGTTTATATATTTTAGATATGTTTTTTATTTTATGCTTATATTTGACTTTTATAAGCACATAATTGGATGTAAGCTCTTGATAGTCTAGTAGATATTTAAGTTAATTTCATAGTCAATTACTGTATTTTTACTATGCATACATCCATCAATTAATTGCCCCAACACACATGCTCCCCCATTTCAGACTGGCAAAATTACAGGACAAGGGTTTTCCAAACATTTAAAATTCAAGATTTATTTAGCCTCCCTGTCAACAGTAACCAAAAATGGCAAGAAAGTATTTACATCAGATGTATATACCATATGTACAAAATATTTACACTATTTAGGAAGACAATGAATATGTAGGCATGGAGAAGCTAAAGAATTGACACAGTGATATTACCCTTTGTTCCACAGAGGCTTCACATGACAAAAGGGGGAAAAACTCATTTTTTCCTAACACAGCTGCTCATCAGTAGCATAGTTTTCTTACATTTGCAAGAAATATCAGATTTGCCAGGCATTAGTGGGACAAAAAATAATCCTGGAAAATACAAAATTCATCTCTGAGAAACCTTTCCAGTAAAAAAAAACAAAAAACAAAAAAACAAAACAAAAAACACACATAATAAAACTGTCAAACAAAATAAATTACTCTCTTGCTTAAAGAATTTCAAAAACCTAGCAAGCTTATATTATTTTGTACTTTTACCACTTTAGTGGCATAAGAAATAATTAAAAGGAAAAAAAGTAACCCAGGCAGTGGGCAGCTCACAGAATGTGGGTTTTATGGTCCTAGTGAGAGTGGCCTGAGAGGGCGCTGTGAGGGAGATGTGGAGAAGAGCATGCAACTCATGATTGCAAACACAGGAGGTGGTGAAGAGGTGACAGGACAGAGATCATACGTGCCACTCACCCACAGCTAGGCAGAAGAGCAGGAATACCTGGTGGGGGTGGACCCCCCAGGTCTGGTCCTGCAGCAAGGGCGGGAGGAGTCGCACCGCCCCATGCAAGGCAGCAGCAGAGGAGGAGGAGGAGGAGGAGGAGGAGGAGGAGGAGGAGGAAGAGGAAGAGGAGGGAGATGAAGAGGAAGAGGGGCTACTTCCAGAGGTGCACATAGACGAGGTGTCAACGGGAGGAAAAAGGACAGCAGGGGCTGTGAGGGTGAAAGAGAAACACAAAGCAAGAGAGCCAGAGGAGAGGGAGAGTGAGTGTGGGAGAAAGAGAGAGGGAGAAAGAGTGTGAGTATGTGCATGTCAAAGAAGGAATGATGGGAAGTGAAAAGGAATGCACTAAAGACTAGCACTGAGAGGTATACCAAAGATCATAGACAGATTGGAAAAATACGAACTCTTGCCTTTAGAAAAGGCTTCAAGAGAGAAACAGAATTTACCACAGAGACCTTTAAAAAAATAATCAACAACATTGCTATCTGTAAATAATTATAGTACATTTAGGGAGAAGAGATGCTTCTTTCTTTCTGACCAGCCATTGTCTAAGACTTGCCCCTGACTATTTCTAGGAGCCCATTAGAGAGACAGACACCTGCTTAACAAAACAAATATGCAAAAAGTTTTTTCTGATCACAATAATAATTCAACAAGGAGTTCCATGACTGCAAATCCTTAAACAACACATAAAATACACTAAAATACCACTACAAGAGTCCCTTGGTTTAGTGACGAGTGCAAAAACCGACATGGAATTGAGCATATTTTTGGTCTGGTGTAGTACCAATGGTTTGTTACATGTGTTAGTCTGTGGTGGGGAGATCTGGAGTAAATCTAGCCCAAGCTCCACCTGGATTAGCACGGTCTCCATTAAAGGCTTGTTAGGAAGAAGTCATTTGGGCATCTGAGATGTGAACAGAATGCCACTTTGCCGGCTGCAGAAACATGAATATGAATATGAACCACTGTTTGGCTTTCAGCAATCTCACATCCATGTCTGTTCACCAATCAGCCAGATCCGTCCCCCAGTCCCAGACAGGGCCTTCCTCCTCCTCTGGGCTGTGTGCTTGGCCTAAAGTTGGGCCCTTTGTCCCCTCACTGCTCAAGCTTTTAATGCTAAGGTTCCAGAACAAGGTCCGATCAAACATCCCTGAGGTTTAGCATGTGATGATGGACCAATGTCTGGAGGCAACTGACTGACCAGTTTAAACTTTACTGACACACCGAAACATGCAGTCAGTTTTACTACAAAGCCTCGAAAGATGTACAAACATATAAGTACTCCAATACTCCAATTTGGAAAACATCAAGTTCACTTACCAATTTGGTAAACTATGTTTCCAATTTGGAATTAAGTTGAATTGTCTTGCTGGAAGATGCACAAGGTTACACAGGTTGTTCAGTTTAAAGCTAAATTCTATATTATAAAATTAAAAACATACTCTTCATATTGCATCAAGCTCAAGAAGGTTTTTTGGGGACAGTGGATCTTATGTTTAGTAACGACAAGTGTTCCACTGAATAATTCATCTACAAATGTCCTTTCAAATTGTGTGAATGAGCTCGAAATGAGGGGCACTAAACTGCTCAGCAACTGAACTCTGTGTTTGACTAGTACGACGAATGGAATGGAGGTTTAGCTTTGCCCTCTCGCATTAGGCTAAGTCTATGTCCATGTGGCTAGTCAGCATCTGCGTACTCAATAGGCTGCGACACACAGTCCACATCAAAAGGCCTCTCTTTCGGGGGGCTCTCATCACCATAATCCTGGGAGGGGATCTGCCCATTGCCACACTCAGGCTCCGTTTCGTAGCCAGTGTCGCGGAGGGTGCGCAACTGAGCGCCATTCTGGAAGACCTGCTCGGTCAAGTCGGGCTTCTCGGCCGCCGTCTCCATGAGGCCCGCCTCACACGCCACGTACTCAGGCTGTGGCTTCTTCTGCGTGCCCAGTAGGGCAGCGCGGAGCCTCAGGCACGGCGCGGGCAGGTAGCGCATGTAGCAGTTGTATGCCAGCGCCACCAGGAAGAGCAGGAAGAAGAGCAGGAAGAGGAAGAGGAGGGCAGCGCTGTTGTCATGCTGCAGGTACTCGGCGGCGGGCTCCAGGGTCTTGGCGCTGGGCATGTGACTGGAGGGGGGCATGGGGGGCTGCAGGGCGCTAGCTGTGTGGCTAACGCTGGAGCTGAGGGCGGGGGTTAATGCGGGGGTCTGCTGGGTGGAGCTAGATGGGCCAGATGTTAGTGGCGGAGGGGGGGCAGAGGTGAAACCATTACCTTCAGCAGGGGCGGTGGGCAAGTGCGCCGCCTTGGCACCAGAGGAGGCGGTGGTGGCGGAGGAGGGGGAGCGTGGAAAGAGTCCGGGAGAGCGTGGGCTCACGGGCATCAGCAGGCTAAGCCTGTAGCCGGCCACCAGGCTGCTGAAGTCCTTGCCGGCGGCGCGCTCTACAGACCAGCACTCGTACACGCCCTGCTCGGCCGGACCGACGCTGTAGATGAGCAGCCCGGTGTCGGACAGGAGCTGAAATGGCGAGGCCTCGGTCAGGAGGCTGCCGTTGACTCTCCACAGTGCCACTGCCTTGTTGGACAGCAGGGGGCAGCGCAGCTCTGCCGAGCTCCCAGGCTTCACCACCATGTCCTGGTACTCCTTGGTAGAGAGTCTCCTGCCTGGAAACAGAGCAAGTTTATCTAGTTTGAACACTAATTCTGTAGGGCATCAGTAGCATAATAAATGGCAACATGAATGAAGAATGACTTGACCAACAATGGACAGGAGTCCTTAATTAGTTCCACGAGAGCCTAAAAGACATTCACTAGGATGGAGCACTACCAGATACTGTACGTCTGGTGCCCTTCCTCCACTCATAAATCCATTCAGAGGCCGGATGGCTCCAAGCATTATGATCAACACTGCCGATAAGTAACACACATTACTCTGATGGCTGCACTACACAGCCATTGTGGAGCAGCTGCAACTTCCTCATTCTATTAGCAACTTGCCCTCTTGCACACCAGCAACATACCTGAGGGACAGCGATCAGCATCACCACTCAGGCTCTGGATCAGACGACTGAAAAAACAGACCAGCAAATGCACATTAGGATTTTTACAGAAACAGGGGTCTCATCTAGTCAAATAGCCACAGTAACTATATGAGGGCAAGAAGAGGCTGAAGCTTCATGTTACAATGTACAGCAGTCAGTCTTTTGTATTATTCCAAAAAAAAAACTTTAACTTTAAATTGTTTTCAGTTTTCAAGGACTTTTTTTTCACAGTCCAAAAATGTATGTGGACCTTCGACAGCGAATATACCATCAAATTCCAGGCTTACCTGAGATCAGTGAGCTCCTTGTTGTGGGCTATGTTGACACATGCAGAGGTCTGAGGGTCCCAGGCACAGTAAGGGTCACGGGCCAAGATGCACTCTCCACAGGTGAGGTACTTCTCACAGAAAGCAGTGGGCGACTGCACCACTCCAGAATCTGAACCAGCGTACAAAAACTTAGCCTGGTAACAAGCACATATGAATAAATATTACTGACATGATCTCCCACTACACGTTATTCACCAACAGGGCTCACAACTACATGATCCACAAGTCTGAGCAGCACTGGACTAAAAGATCCATCAGACCACAGTGTATCTTGTGTCAACTTGGCTTCTGTGGTCCTGAACATCCGTGTACGAAAACCACCAACAGGTATCTCATAATATTTGTGAGCCGGACAGAGAAACAATAGATAGACTTGTGGGCACTGGCTGCACAAGGGCAGAATGACTTGTGGTCGTCTGATTGGGTAGACTTGCTGTCTCCAGCATCGGAAAAGTTTCTCCTTCCAAGTAAAGTAGAAATGCAGCTGATATTACAGGCGATGGTTATCCGAAACCAGAGGCGCAAGTACAACGGACCGTGAGGATCAGGGGGATCTGACAGGGATGGCTAAATGAATAACTGTAGGAATAAGAAATCAGCAGTGCAAATGCAATAGCAGAGATTAGATGGTCTCTGCGGATGCGGGAGAAGTGGCGAGCGCAGGCAGACAAAGCTCAGCAGCTGTTGCTGATCTAGGCATGCACTATTTTTCTTCTTTCTCTGGGCTCCCAGGCATGTGGCCTTACCCCTTGTGTGGAGAGAAGCAGCGTCTTAATGGCCTCAGCATTTTTGAGGAGTTGAATTTCCTCCACCGTGTGGACTTCTCCCTCATAAACCACGGATTTATGCAAGACTCCTTTATCTGGCGGAAAAAAACCACAACAGCAGCGCTCATGAGAAATGAAAACCAAGAACGCTGATGCACGCAATGCCTCCTCCCCCCCACGCACGCACGCACGCACGCACGCACGCACACACGCACGCACGCACGCAATCATAAATGTGCCCAACTTGATAGAGATCTTACCTGTCCCGGTGAAGATGATGTCATACATGTTGTTATCAAGGGCACGGACCCTCTCCACCGCAATCTGGGTGTAGTTCACGTCTTTGGTGACGAGTCTAGGGCCGTTGCCCATGGGCAGAACAGGGTCCTCCATCAGTGGGTGGTCTTTGACAAACTGGAGAGTTTTATCTGGGAGGTGCAGTGAGTTGTTGATGTTCTGCACACGGTTGTGGTTGTTGATGCACTGCAGGAAGAGAGCAAGCTTGTTTGAGCAGCACCCCTTGCGTGTCTAGTCTCACCACTGCCACTGCCACTGTGCCAATTAGGAGGATGCAATGGTGCACTTTGTTCCCCTCTGCACACACAACTCACACCACCCCAGACTGGGGAACTCTGCCGAGAGAGAACTAACTATAGCAGGAATATTTCTGAAAGCCCTCCATTGTCAGGCGCCATTTTGAACAGCAATTTTGGCTAGGGCACCAAGGTTGTTAAATGGTTATTATTTTTTTTAAATAGCCCAAAAATACAGTGACAACAACTGACCTGACCAACAATGTCCATTGCCACCACAGTTAGTTAGGGGACCAAATAATTTATTCTGAGTTAATAGTTGATTTGTATTTCATCCAGCCAGCCAACAGCAGAAATACAGTATAGGTGTGTGTGTGTGTGTGGGGGGTGGTGGTGGTCGTGGTCGTGGGGGGGGGGGGGGGGGGGGGGGGTTGTCGAAGAAGGGCATGAGGCAGTGGTTAAAAGAGGAAAAGCACAGGTGATACAGAATCTCCTTTTAGTGATATGTTGTACATCAGCCTGTCTGAACTTGTCCACTAGAAAAAAATAACACCATGCTACCTGGACAAACAAGGAGGCCTTTTCAGGTGCAACTGCACAAGTGCCATTATGACTTGAATTTGGGTGTATTGGTTCTTGGGACACCTTTTCATAGCAACTGATCAAGCTTGCTAGATGATATTAAACCTGTGGTTAAGCTATTTGAAGTACACACGTACTTGACTCTGTGGGCTCTGCATGTACAGCTACATACCTGTGGACTCCTTGCATCATGTACTGTGTACTTGCATGGCTTTGTGTCCATGAGTGGGTGCATTTCTGATTTATTAAGGTGTGGTGGAGGTTTGACAACAGGTACATAATAGAGCTTGTTACTGTATTACTGTCTGCTGCTTATATATATATTTATACACATATATGTATGCCCAAATTACACATTTGCTTTCTGATGTGTGAGCCTGGCCTAATTCACTATTTTCCTCTGTCCACAATTATCTTTGCTTAGTGTCATCCCTACCTCATTCCGGCGGACTCCTCTCACCCTCCCCTCCTGAGTGGACTACAACCAACACTACGGGAGGCCCATGTCAGGACCGACTCCCCTTTCTGAGGCTTTGTATTGACCCCCCCTCACAATGACGCTGTCAAATGGACCCTTACTGTTACCTCATGACCCATCTCACTCCTTTGAGTTTGTCACCATGTCTGGCCGCTGCTACATTGTCCAGCCATAATTCCTGATAACCACCTATAGACTGACTACCATGTAATGTAAAAGTGGGATAATACTCAATTATGAACTATTATGAACCTTAGCTAAAACCATAGGCAACTTATAGTCTGTCATGGTTACTACTGACTGTAATTTTTCTGCAGGACCCCTGGCAGTTGGGTTAGCCCCTTGAGTCGTGGATCTGCCCAGGTTTCTTCCTAGATTAACTGAACATAAGGGAGTTTTTCCTTGCCCCTGTTGCTCTTGGGTGCTCCTTCTGTGAAGCACCACGAGACAATACTATTGTAAAAGGCGCTGTATAAATAAAACTGAATTGAATTGAATTGCTGTATTACTCTCTTTGGCAAGACTCCCAGCTAACTGGAATTATTTAGCGTTTTGCCATATGAAACTACTGTCTTTAGAATGTTAGAAGACATAAATGTTTTTTTTCCTGAAGAACTTATTGCAGCAAAGTCTGTGGGTGGCTGTGCTTGTGATTAGACGGCTTGGAGCCTCCACCAGTGGGAGTGTAAAGAGGCAGTGATGGGTGAAGGGAGACTCACCGCTCCTGGCCGGGGACTGGGTGTGATCCCATTGTATCGAACCCACTTTGTGTGGGACTGTTCCACTGTGGCTTTCTGCATATATTTCCCCTTTGAGAAAACTTCCTCCACGGAGGACATGTTGTAGGCACACACGGCTGACAAGCCAACATTTGCCCTGAAAGAAGCGGAACAGAAAAAAAAAAATCTGTTACTTGAACACAAACTTGGGAAACACTGACAATGGTGGTGGCGAATTAAGATAAATAATAAAGGACTGATAAAAGACAGGTGATTGAGATACATCCCAAGCCAGTCCACTATAATACAGATACAGCAGAAGCATAGCACACAGTCCACCCACCACTGAGAGGTGAAAACCCCATAGATGACCGACTCTCTCCAGTCTGGGGTCCTCAAGATGAACACATCATGAACCACGTTGAAGACAAAGTTGAGCTCAGGCATGGAGCAGACCAGCTTGGCCTTCAGGAAGGACGTCCACTTCTTCTGCAGTGTCCTCTGGCCACCCAAGTCTCCCTGGGAAGAGGAAGAGGGTGAAATGGTGTTTGCCTTCTTCTTGCTACCAGTCGCTTATGTACAGTGACACACTGAACGTTGAGGTAATAATTATCATTAATTAGCTTATCATGCCCACTGCTAATGCTCCTTAACCACATTCAACATGCACATTCTGATGGCACCTTCAGACATCACTCCAAGTACAGAGCAGCTTGAACCTTCCACTGTGAGGGGTGCACTGATGACCTGTGTGCTTCCAGAGCTAAGCACTAGAGCCATGTCACATCCTCACCTTGCAGACGCGTGCAATCCTGGGGATGAGCAGTTTGCCATAGAACTCGTACTCCACAGACACCTCAGTGAAGAAATAGTAGATCTTATCATCCTCCCCCTCAGCGCTGTTCTTACTCTCTCTGATGACGTCAGCAAACACAAAGCTGGGCTCTGTGAAAACACAGTGCAAGGTCAAATCATGTGAGAAATCTGCTGCCTGTTCCAAAAAGCATGTCATGGGTCTGAAATGTGTAAATCAGATGAGACGGTCCCACAAAAACCCCAAGGCAATACTAAAATAGGATTTCAGAGCCACAGATCACTGTTACCGTTCAGCCATGATGTGGAGTACTCCGTGCGCAGCAGGCTCTGGGCCAAGGAGTATCTGGAGATGATGGGCTCACTCCCCAGGAAGTTGTAGGCCGTCCCTGAGTACAGCTCTCCGTCTGCAGGATCACAAATCTCAGCTTCAACACCCACTCAATGCCCTTTTCCAGCCAAGATGGGAGGTTCCACTCCAGTGCTCAGAAAGACAACAATATCTTTTCCCCCCGGGACCTGGAGGCCACTAGCATATGGAGTCAACTCACCGACCATGACAGTGGTAAAACTCTGGGCAGGGTCAAAGGAGCACTTCCCCCTCCCGTCCTCCTGCCTCTCCTGAAGCTTGAAATCTTTAAGGCTCTGGAAAAAGAGGAAAAATATCAATTGTGGTCCCACAGTATGAAAACAGTGAAAGGGAGAGACATTCATCCAGAGTGTCACGGCTGACATACCAGGTGGTCACACTGAGGCTGGAAAGCATGCGTCCCACAGACATACAGACTGTCTTTGTTGAGGACTTGTAAAACCCGAATGTAGTTCAGACACTCTGTCTGTGGGTGAGACACGCAGGTCATGGTGAGCATGGCAACATGTCTGACAAGCTCTAATGCCCAAGGGGAACTACAGATACAAGACTACTGATAGTGATTTCAAGTGGCATTCCATACCTCTTTTGACTTTCCTTTTGCAATACATTTTTCCATGTGCGTTTCTGGAACTTTCCAGACAACCTGTGTAGAAATGAGGCTTAAAGTATCATCTGACTTAGGCTAAATCACTGAGTAATCCCAGTAAGTGTTTGTGTTGTACATCCATATGTGGGTGTTTTTACCTTGTTCTTCCTGACGGACACATCTTTCATGCTAAGCTCATAGATGGCCTCCCGTGCTCCTACGTACAGCACGTGCCTCTCTTCACTCAGCAGCAGCGTGGAGTAGTTAAACACCCCCGCCTCAGAGAACTCCACCACATTCACATCTGTACACAAACACACACATATATCAGACACCACACAAACAAACCCACTCAGACTCAAATGCACCAACTTTGTAACTATTGTGATATCTAATGTGAACATCAAAGGCCAATTCAATTAAGTTGTTTTGCTTTAAGTGAGTACTGCCTACTTCTTTAAAGTAGAGAAAACTATATCTGTTTAGGAGCAGTATAAAAGCTAATGCTTGTGGTTTATGAAACAGAGGACTTCCTGATTAGAGAGGCGCAGACGAGAAGGCGAGCAGGCAAAAGTGAGAGATGATTTATGGTGAACTTGGCAACACTCTGCGCTAAGCTATGTCTGGCAGCATCCGTGTCACTCTGTGCAGACGGCTCAGGTTACGTGTGCCTGACGCTCGGGCATAACACCAACACACGCACACACATGCTCGGAAACCCCCACCCGCCACCATGTGCACACGATGAAAGCAAACACTCCGTCTCGATGACTGCCTTCTATTTTGCAAGTGTCTCAGGGGTGATAGCATATTTACATACTGCATACAGCAGGCACTTTGATAACGATGCAAAATCCCCCTTGAGATGAGGTTCATTTTACACAGTGAATGAACAGCAACACAGGCTTTGATGGGAGTTGTTTTTACCTTCATGCTTCCATGATGTCCTGGGCCCGCTGGACGGGCCGTGTGAGGAGACCTCGAGGAGCAGTCCCAGAAACACTCCCAGCACACTGAAGGCCATATTCGTTTCCGGGATCTTTGGCAGAGTGAGGTTCCCTCTGTTAGAGAGAGAGAGAGAAAAAGCAAATAGTCTAGTCAGAGAGGAGACTGGAGCTATGCTGACAACAAGGTAGAGAGAAGAGAACTAATGCCCCAATCTCTTTGTAGAGCAAGATAGGAGTGCATCTGATGGAGCGTGCAAACAGCAAACCTCAGCCACAAGGCCCACTTCCCCTCTTGCGCTAGTTAACACGGTGCATAGCTATGGGAGACAGGCATGGACAGAAATGATGCTTTTGAAAAGGCAAAATATACAATAGAGAGGAGGTAGTTTAAAGGTTCTTCCCTTTGTTTTCCTTCAGGACTGCAAATGTGTTTGGTTCTGAAACACATCATCTGCCAGACATGGGGGAGGGCAAACAAACAAACAAACAACAAAAAAACAAACCTTTTCACTGCCCTACTTTTAACACGCAAAGCAGAGCAGATGCCAATCAGAGGTGTGCGTGACAACATATTCAAGTTATGCCATCATGACATTCACCCACTTTCACCTACAGAATGGCATCATATCTTTTGTCACTTCAGTAAATAAACTATGCACTACCTAAAAGACTTTTGTGATCTTTGCTTTGGCTTCTGTTTCAAAAGTTATGCAAAATCTAGGATTCCCCACAACTATGAGTTGCAAGTAAACTAATAACAGTTAAGTTAACTAAGGCTAATTTGTACACTATTTGTAACAAAATGTACATTTCATCCTTAGTATTTCTCTCATGGGCATCCTTATCAGAGCAGCGAACAGGCAAAGCCTGGGGGGAGAGGGAAACAGAAGGGGCAGGTTGAGAGAACAACAACAAAAAAAGTGTGACAACAAAGTGCCACAATTAGCTGCTTGGAGCTGAATGTGTAGCTGTAGCTGACTGTGTACTTCCTCCCTCTGTGACAGACGGGGTGCATCAGGGTGCAGACTAGAAACACACGCAGCGCTTTAAAGAAGGCCTTCTTCTACCTCTTACTGGTCTAAATTAGGCCTCCCGTTTTGCTCCTCCCAAGCTATTCATGCCGCCCCTGACCTACAGATAGCGTTGCTAACTGAGGTTAACAGCACCTGCATGACAGGCCTGTAAAACAGAGCCCTGGAACAGAAAGATGACTCCCAAGATAAAGTGTCTCGTTCAGGACACACACATTCTCAAGCTACAGTTTGTTTTGAGTAGATATTCTTCCAGTTGTCCAAAGTATGACTGTGACTAATGGGACAACTAATTGCCTAACTAAACCATGGAACACTGTAATACAACACGGACATCAGTCATCTAGGTGGAGCATTTACACATGTTACAGTGGGCCAGGGCATAGCTGCCCTGTGCAGGACACTTTTGGTACAGGTGCTGGAAAAGAAGCCAACATTAATGGGTAGCCGAGTCAGACATGGCACATGTTGAAAATATAATCTTCAAAATCTACACGCAAACCTCTCCAAAGCCTGTCCAAATGTCCCACTGGATTTAATCTGGCCGTAACCCCTGCCAAACTGGGTCAAAAAAGCAGAAAGCCCAGAGGAATAAACCAGTCTCTTGGCACATGGAAATGAAAGAAGTATTACAGAATCATTGTATAAGCTGATTAGTATTTTGTCAGCAACATAAAGACATAGTGGAAATTAACATCCACTGCAGGGTCATTTGCCTGTAACTGTACACCTTTGTGAACAAAACAACTCCAACCTCTCGTCGAAACTAGGAAACACAAAGCCTAAATTAAGTGAAGTAATTTGACTACTAGTTATTTCTCAGTCGTCAAATCATGTGGAAAACTAAACCCAAACAAAAACCAAAACAGGAGCAAAAATAAAATAAATGGGGAATTCCTAGGAACAAAGCCCCAAGTCTTCTTTTCAGCCTTCTTTGGTTTCGTCTCTTGTTGTCCAGAGGTTAACCTGAGATCACAGAAGATTGCTTGACCTTCTCATTAACAGGCAGCTTGGTGTCGGCTTGGCCTATTGCCTCAGTGGTGCTGTGACTCTGGCCTTGGAGGTAATGGGCTTCTGGCCAGAGGCCATGCGGAGAGCTGCAGTCATAGTAGGTAAGCTGCTACAGCCAGATGGCCACCGATGCTTCTGTTTCGATTGTTTTTCCTGTGGCTTGCTGAAAGTTTCAGGGAAAGAGATCTGTCGAGAGAACAGGTAGAACTGGTTCTTTTGGAGACCTGCTAGACCTGCAAAGAGGGCATCTGTTGAGTGCATGAAAGATGGAAAAGGGTCAGTGAAGGTCACATAAAGATCTGCAATCAGATGCCGCTCACCTGCCATCTGATAACAGGGCTTCTAGAACTGCTCTCTGATAGCAGGTGGCATCATTTGCACTGGCAGCAGACTGGTCTTACTGACTAAAGTGACAAGGACATTCTGGAGAAAAATATACTGAAGTCTACTTGATTATTTGATTTCAGTGCAAATAGCACCTTTGCCCTCTCCAGGTGCGAAAGTTTTAACCACATGGAGGATATATACCAGTACTTAACCTGTGCTTAAGAAGTTATGATTTAATAACCTGTGCTTAAGAAGTCATGATTTTACCTGTGCTTAAGAAGCCATGATTTAATGGCAGAGTAAGCTTAGTAGTTTTTGAGTAAAGCCTCTGAGAAACCCTGCATCAACCTGTGGATTTGCAGCACTCAAGAACTGACTTGCTTCCTCACTACATGTAGTCTAGAGGAACGGAGCGCAAGGAAGAAAAAAAGAGCTCTACTGGGACATTATAGCAGGCCTATAAAAACTACAAAAGAACGGTTACAAGCGCAAGAAGTAGTTACATCGAACACTGAGCCAGCATGCTGGCATCATGGATATTGCTCTTTTATTGACTATTCAACTGGATGCCCCAAAGCAAAGAGGAACATCAAAAAAGTCAATATCTGGCATAAATGAGTTTTTCAGCTACATCCGCTTTGGAGGAAATTCACCTGGAGGGAATGAGACTGCACAGCTGCACTGGGCACAGTGCTCTGGAAATGGCCAACAGGCAGAGCTGCTACTGCAGAGGACACTCCAGAATCTCCGCTCTTGGCATGAAGTAACAGCCTGAGACTTCAGCAGGGGAATTATCCCAGACCAAGACATTTCAACTTATCCATAGCAGCAGACTACTGTAATTGTTAGTTTGTTATCTCTGACAGCTTCATTGCAAGAAACCACAGTCATTATTTGGACGACTACTGGCAGTTATTTCCACGACTTTGTTTGTTTTTCCCCTGCACTCAGAAGCAAAAAGCTCCACACAGCGGTATCTAAAGCTGTGGTTTCAGTATTCCTCTCCTAAAAGTTCTGCAGTCTGCTAATGTGATTAGTTAGAAATCAGTTTAATGCCATACTTCTCCTCACCCACATAATCACTATGGTAACTGAGAAAAGTTGCAAAAGTTGGGCACAATTAGTCTACAGCTTAAAAATTCAAAAAACAAAACAAAACAAAATAATAGCAGTAGTATAGTCTTGCACCAATGTCTGTTGCACTACATGATTACTGAACAATTACTGGAAATCGGTAGTTAGCAGTGGCTAAACAAATAAGATATTGATTGAACATGACAGATAAAGCATTGCCTGGGGAAGGGCCAGTGCCACCTCACACACAGGCATTGTCAGATGGTTCCTGCTCTGACTGACTCACTCATGCCAGAGTAGTGGGTGAGTCCTCCCAGAGAAGTTGTTTCTTTTTGGAGTGGTGACCTGACTAAACTGCTACAAAATTTCTCACACAAAAGGTCCAGTCTTTCGCTGATGTACAAGTATGACCTTGGAAGCATTTGTGAGTCACACAATTGGGCCTCCTACCACAATTTGCACACATAAGGCGGCTAGACCACAGCTCTAAAGACCTAAAGTAAGGCTGGCAAAATAACGTATTTATAACAAGACTCGCAAAAGGAGGTCAAAGATACAAAGGGCTTTTTGTTTCCATAGGGACAAGAGTAATCTCTATTCTCTCTGTGCACTTTCTACAGTAAATAAACAATGGGGCTGAGAAAGACCACTGAGGGCCCATCCACTTCCTCCACTCACCAAGCTGCCAATTCACATGCCAGGCTAGATTAGTCCAATGCCAAGCCCCAAAATCTCCAATGATCCCAGGCCCCACTGGACTGATCCATAAAGCAGAAAGGCTCAACCCACAGGGCACAATAGTCCAGACAAACAAACCCTAAACATGGTAAAGACATACAATGGGGTTTGTTGATCAGACCATCATCTAAAGTAAATAAAAAGTACTATAAAATTAATGCAAAAAAAGATGCAAAGATCATAAGCCATTCAGTGCACTAACCAAATTGTCTGCTCATCTCTACGTGTATCTGTGCCCTGGCCACCTTTAAACACACCTCCAGCAAAACACCTACTTCCAGCTCTCACACGCGCACACACACACACACGCACACGCTTGGCAAGTTGCTCCTCTAGCAACGTGGTCAGGCATCAATATGGGGGATCTCTTGCCCCCTCCTTTAGTGCCATCCTGTCAGGCTTGGCTTCTGCTGCTGGGCTCTGGCAGCTCCTTCAGTACCCCTCCTCCCAGCCCACCCCCTCCAGTACTCTCAATGTGAGCAGTGTCTCAGCGCTGAAAAGCTTGTGAGGGGCCCCATCCAAGCACAAGTCATGGCACATCAACAGCAGATTGACAGAGATGATTATACAGTATGTATGTTATATGATATGATATATATATAGTATGTATGTATGTTGGCCATCAGAGAATATAATCTCTCATTCTGTATTGGTACACTGCCCTGTAATCAATAAACCTGATTAAAATCGACTGTCTCGCTTACCCAGCTTCAGATGCCTCTGGGTGAATCTATGGCTATTCTGACAACTATACTCATCCCGTATACATCATACTAAAACATGCCCCCATGCTATCTGGTCACCCACGTCGAGTCGCTCGGAAACACAACACTGTGACCACAGAGTTTGGCCTTGATGACAGATGTCAGATGCTCTATAAATAATGGGTGGATACTGTGTTTTGGGTTGGCAGCAGAATTGAAGTACTCCATATGACATCATAATCTTCAGTCAGAGAAACAAAGGAATTTCCTCTAATAAAAAAAATGAAGATTTGATTTAATCAATTATTGGTTGTACATAAGCACAAAATCCCATTGGCACAAATTCATCAATCCAAATGAAGAACACTGAATGCTGAGGGTTCCTGTTCTGAGAATGGCATGGTAAGTCCACATGAGCTACTTAAATAAATCCTCTGACATAATATATATATGAACACTTTTTTTCAAACTACTACATAAGACAAAGAAATTAATCCCACAACATCTGCTGAGTATCTGTCCATAAGCAAATCAAATGCAAGAGATTGACAATAAAAGGAAATGATTGGGGGTCATAGTTTGCAGTTAAATGCTTTGATGCTTGGCCAAAGAACAACATCCATATTGTCAAATTGCAGAACACTCCAAAAGACTGACCTGGCTGGCAGGATGCAGGCAGTAATAAAGGCAGAGGGAGCTGAGGAGAGCTGGGCAGGGTCGAGCCCATACAACCCAACACTAAATGTATGGCCTCACATCTAATTGGTACCCTCCGCATGACTGCTGAGCTAGCTGCTCACCATAAAGTGACCACACTAAAGGCAAATGAGAGGTCAGCTCTTGTTAAAATGTATATTTAGCCTGTGATTGAGAGCCTCTCAAAACACACCCTTGGAGGATCACATGAGGAAAGGAGGGTTTAAAAAAAGACCATAAACAAACAGAGTTGTGGAGAGGTGCAGCTCCAAACACGACTCCTTCTAGTGAGGCTGCCCTCTGCAGCAGCACAGTAAAATGTAATGACCATGTGGGCCTCTCTGCAGCCGAAAATGTAAGGATGAGGTTTGGAGCAGCATTACATTGACATCTGCAAGTGCAGGGAGTGTAGTGGCTTCTCTTAGTCAGATGGAGGTCATCGGAAACAAACACATGTGGCACAAGGAGCCTTCATTTAGCCAAACTTATTTATGGTGAGGTCAATCCTTACCACAGCGGTGGCAAATGTTGTTCACTTACAAGTGTGCGCGCACACACACGCACACACAGGTTACCATGACATGTCACCAGCCAGCCGTTCAGAAACCTTCTCACTTTGACAAGACATCAACTCACAGCTCCCGGCCTTGACATTCTTCTGGCCTGGTTTGTGCGAAGCGGGAGGCGCTCAAGACCATCTGCCCCTTCCCAAAGTGCATGGACAACCATACTAACTATTCCCAAAGGGCAGGAACCCAGGGCATGGACAACCATACTAACTATTCCCAAAGGGCAGGAGCCCAGGGCATGGACAACCATACTAACTATTCCCAAAGGGCAGGAGCCCAGGGCATGGACAACCATACTAACTATTCCCGAAGGGCAGGAGCCCAGGGCATGGACAACCATACTAACTATTCCCAAAGGGCAGGAACCCAGGGCATGGACAACCATACTAACTATTCCCAAAGGGCAGGAGCCCAGGGCATGAGAGCAGCTGAGCTGCTGGTAAAAACAATAGACACGAGAGATCAGTTTACAAGTCATAACAGTTGTGCCTGCCTCTCATCTCACCAGGAGACTGTCAAAGCAATTGAGTTCCAGAAAAGAATAATCCCTTCTCTGCATCTGCACAGCAAGTGAAATGAGGACTTTGGGGGATCTTGGAGTCGGAAGGATTGAGGAGAGCAGTGACATTCCCAAGTTGCACCAAAGCAGGATTTTCCCCCCTCTAAAGCCCCCGTCACTGAAATGGCTGCGTTTGCACCACTGCACCTGTGCTTTCTCCAATCTCATTACACTACAAAGGGACGTCTCCATGCAAAACCAGCAGCACATTACAAGGCAGAAGGTGGCAGGAACAGGCTTACATCACTCACAGCCGTTGCAGCTCAAAACTCACCACCAAAACCTGAACCATTAACCAAGGGTGTAAATATACTGTGGAGAGGGCTGGTAAATAGTCACCAGCTTCAACAGTATGCAGTCCAACAGAGCCAGGCCCTTTCCCGTTAACCAGACTCTTCTTTCTTGAGGTGAATATGATCCTGGGCATTAAGCTCTGGTGAATACTACTTGCCTGGCTATTTTGAGGGCAAGGACAGAGCAGTGGCCCTCTCGAGGCCGTTCCAATGCCCTTCCTGCTGATGGGCTTGCGCAGGTGCCAGGGTGACCGTGGTGGCGCAGACCAACTCTCAGGAGGGGGATCCGGTTTAACCCTGGCGGGGTGGGATCACTTACCAACCACTCACCACTCACTGTCCCACTTCCGGGTGCCCCACCACATCAGCCTTGCACCAGCACTTTTGAACAGTGTGAGTGTAACCTGCTTCCATTACAACTGCCCCCCTACCCACCCTGCCCCTGGCTCATGTGGTATATAAATAAAAGTTAAAAGTTACACCCAGGGAGAGATCTTGTTTAATGGGCTGTCTTGTTAATGGCCATTGAGAATCCCCTCTTAATTCTCTTAAGGGAATTGGTATTGGTCTGCCATGAGCACAGCTACAAATTAAACTACTTCCATAGCAAGGTTATATTATTCCCCTTTTCAGAAGCACTGGACAGAAACACTCCTATACACTCGACATTGTATTTGGAAGGGCTTCCTCGTCACGCTCCCCTGGTACTGTATACTGCCTGCTGGTGAACCACGGAAAAGAGCCTGGTGACGCGTTTACTGTGAAAAGAACCTGGTGTTATGTTTACTATGAAAGCCCAAGAGCTGGAGGCCTCACAAAACCAGAGCAGTTAAAAGCTGTTTTGAGGGTGATCCAACACCCAGGTGTCCGGCATCCTGCATCCGTCTCCCTGCGCTAACCAGTCTTTAATACAGCTCCTAAAATCCATGGCAAACACCCACTTTCTCAAACTATGGAAATGGGCACTTAAGAGTGCTCCCTACTGTTGCTGCAGACTATTTTCAGCATGGCACAGATTTCATGGTCTGATTTAGACGGATGGAAACAAAGATCTCTTTGGGGTTCCTTGGAGAGTTTATGGCCACTCCACTTCCAGACACTTCCAAGCCTGGCCCCCTGAACTTGGCACTCACACCAGAGAGAAGCCCAAAGTCTTCAGTGTGCAACAGGAGGGGGGTGGGGGGATGCAGTAGTGCCAGAACATTCCATCAATTCTCCCTGCCTATCTAATCAGGGATGGAACACAGTCAAAGACCAGCACTGACGCTACACACTTTTCTCCACTGCTGCCATCTAGCACATCTTGCAAAAGGTGCCTTTTAAGACTTGGACTCAAACAATGAGTGTCCTTGTCTGAGCGCCTCACCATGCCCTTAGTGTTTCTCTACACCACTGTGGTAACTAAAGCACTCCACAGTTCCCACACTATGTGAGTCTCACTAATAAATCTGATGACCCAACCCAACAGAGCAGAAAAAATATGACGACTAACCACTACAAACACCAAACAGGTAGAACAGGTTCATGACCTGGCTGCAACATACCTTATCAGATTTCAGTTTGATGTTTGCGTAGGTCAAGATAAATGGTGTGGCCTACTCAACACAAAATAGGTAGCAAAGTAGTAAAATAGGTTCTCTGAATACTCAGCAGTTTTCCCACAGCAATCCACAAATATGTGTTTCCGTTAAGAGTGGTGAGCATTAGTAACAATTTCTATATAAAGCAACACTGTAAAATAATACCATGTAAGGTAGTACTAAAACAATACAATAAAGATCATGAGAGAGCAAACAGAGACATCTAAAAGCATTTAAATAACACATCACTGTAACACGACACAATATACTAGCAAAACATTTTTTGAAAAGAAACAGAGATTTGATCACGTCAGGAGATGAGTCAAGTAAAAAGCTGTGAAGGTGTATAGGGGAAAGTTCTCCCATGGGAGGGGAGCCCCAGAAGCAGGCCGAGGCAGAGGCAGGCGTGGGGGCACAGCTGAAAGGAGAAGAGGAAGCCCCTTGTGTCTTTGTGCAAGAGAGGGGTGAGTGTGCAAAGGGGGGGTGGGGGAGTGGCCTCCTCAGCAACACAAATAGCAAGAGCGCAAGCAGCCAAAAACTGCATCTTAATCAAATCAGGGAACATCAGGTCACAGGAAGACAATTAAGAGCCGGGTGATAGAGCATTTAGAAAGAGGAGGTTTGCATTTGAAAATCCCAAATCAATTCCCAAGCAATGGGTCATCGAGTCTCACAGACCGTCCCCATCAAGGCTTTTTTCATGCAGAGGTGATTTGGGGGAGGGGTGTTGGTGGGTGACACTGGGGGGAGAGAAGGGGGCTGTTAGCAAAACACAAGCATGCAGCATTCGTGTTGGAGCATGCAGGCCCACAAGCGTTCCAAAGGGGGTGGGAGGTTGTTTCTGACCTGTGGCTCCTCAATGGCGCTTGACTAGTTGAGAAGTCTCTTTCTTCCCGCTGAATTACAAAATCCTCAAGCTATGGGAGGGAGAGAAAAATTATAACATGACAAATGATTCCAGTAGAGTCCATATTTGTGTATCTTTGCATATGTAGACTGTGTGTGTGTGTATGTATGTGTGTGTGTGTGTGAGTGAGGATGAGAGAGGATGAGAGGAGAGAGAGGAGAGAGAGAGAGAGAGAGAGAGAGAGAGAGAGGAGAGGAGGAGTGTGTGTGTGTGTGTGTGTGTGTGTGGTGTGTGTGTGGTGTGTGTGTGTGTGTGTGTGTGTGTGTGGTGTGTGAATAGTGAACAGCCATCTGTGTATACAAAGTTGAAGATACAAGGTTCTACAATCATTTAAAAAAACATTTTGAACAATAAATCAGCAAGACAAACATAATGCAACACAACCTCTGTGGAACAGACAGGAAATACCCATTGCTGTAAGAAGCACAGTTTGGGCAGCTCCAACCACAAGTGAGAGTACTCAACCAATCATATCACACTGCCTACCAAGCCAGGCTTTGCTGCCATTTAAAAAACTGAAGGGAAACAAGCTAAAAATGTAGAACACACACGGGGAGACATAAATCTAATTATCTAATTGACATCAACATAGTACACTTTCACTGTGCTGACATTCTGGGGAAAAAAAAAAAAAAAAAAAAAAAAAATATATATATATATTTGGCTGTAGTACCTGATCAACATTGATCCATGGAACTTTTACGTTTTCCAGCACTGAGCCTTTTAAGCGTTCAGGAGGATTCTAACTTGAAGTCAGAGAGATCTTCCTACTGGAACAATAGGCACATAAAGTGCCGAGCCTGTGGAATATTCCAGATGATTCAGTGCTCCTCTGATCTGACTAAACTTCACGTTGCACAGCTGGGAAGCAGACATCCTTAGTCTTGATTCTGTCTACATCTTTCTATTCCTGTCCACATTCACACGGTGGCAATCATGGCTCATTACTACCACAAAGACATTTCCGTACCAGCATCAGTACTACTCCCTTTTATGATCAGCCAGACCAGCATCTTGTGTCTACACCCTCAGCTCTCTAAGCTAGAGGAGAGGGGCAAGTTGGCTCTCTAAGCTCCTGTGCCAGATGGCCAGCTCTTCATTCAAATCACTTTCCCTGCTCTTTCACTGGCTTCCCCACGCAAAAATTAAAGAACTTCAAAAGAATGAATACATTGCAACACGTCCCAACTCCACTGTTGATGCAGTAGCATAGAGAACAACCCACCCTGGATGTTCATTATAAATCAGTTTACACCATAAAACACACCAATATTACTTTTCCTAAAAGGTGCTGCTGTTGAAATGAGAATAATTGAGCAACTGTTTACTACAAGATTAATTCCGCTGTCCTTTTGCCCCAAGCACTGCAACAGAGATCATTATGCTGTGACAGAACGAATATGCCATACAAGTACATCTAGGTCAGAAGGGCACCCAGGCATTACAAGTGACTATATTGTTGGGGGCACTGTCCAACAGGCAATTATGCAAAATCTGCTAATATGCAAAAATTCCTACACACATACACTTCCTTTTAAACTACCTCTGTCTAACTAGCAAACAACTCTTACACATTTACACCAAGTCATCCATTTGATAAAAATTCTTTTCAAATGAATTTTTGAAGTGCATACATACTCCTCTGTATATTTTTGTATTCTGCAAGACATAATAAATCAGGTCACTGAATATTTAATATCGCTAACTGGAAGCAGAGCTGCAGGAGGTAGCTGTGTGAAGCACTGGGACAATTGTTTCTGGTCTCCAGAATGAAGCCCTCACATTAATGACAGCTTAACTGAAGACAAAACAATGTTGTGGCAGACGTCAAATGAAGCCATGCTCCATGGCCCACTTAGATCCGCGGAGCTGCATTGAACACCCCCAACCCACCACGCCTCCCTGTGCCTCAAGCCCATGGCAGGTGTCTGGATCCCCCCACATTCACACGCACATCACCACTCAGGCAGGGGGTATCAGAAGTTTGGAGAAGATGACAGGACGCCTTAACTGACGAGCTCCGTGTCAGGGGTCGCCCGCTTCTAAACGGCAGTCGGAAGCGTTTGGATCTCAGCCTCACTTGACTCCCACAAAACGTGACACCGGCATCTGACATGTCTCAATTGAGCCCCGTGTGACAGGCCCCCGCTGAGGAACACCCCTCTGACAGAGACCCAAGGGGCAGCGGAAGTCTGCATGTCACGGGTGTCCCACTGATAATGGAGAGCGCCTTTGTTTACAATTTGAAGGTGACCTCTGGACCACAAACATGAATATCAGACTGAAGCATTCAGAAGATTTCTTCAGATTTTTTAGATTTTTCAAGACACAGCCCCTTGTAAAATGATACTCTTGTGACCAATATGCGCCTTTCAATCAAGTAGAACACGACAAGATCATAATAAAGAGGAACACACTTACATAATATGACGTCTTCCAACCAACTCATCTAAACATTTGGTCCTCAGAGCGATTTAAGGGCATTTAGAAAAATCATTTGATTAGAGTGCCTCCCTTCAGTCAGAGCACCACTGTAAATCGCTAAGCTGATCTGGCACTTGAACTTTGAACCCTGTTCACATATGCCACTGAGTCATGAGTAAACAGAAGCAGTGCTGTCATCCAGCAGACATGACCACTCAGCATTCTCCCCGCACATCTCTGCTGTCACACTTGCCACCATCTCAAAGTTCTGAGTCCCTGCCACCGCCCTCAGCTCTGGGCCCAAGAGAGGGGACAGGGCAAGGAAAGAAATAAACAGCAAACGGAAGGGGGAAAGAGAGGGAGGCAACCAGTTTCATAGTTAGCACTTGACCATGCTGTATCTTTATGCTGCACCCTGTAGACTACTGTAAATCATACTGTAATCTATGCTCTGTGTAGCAGCTACAACCTTTCCAATCAATAAAATGGGAGGACAAGTTGTGCTCTTTGTTAGCCGAGGTCAATAAACCAGTTTTATGCTTTCAGGGTGATTGTGCAATCCTTTTGTCCTACTTTCTCCAACCCTACAGTTCTGCCACAGAATGAGGGTCCAGAATATTGCCCAAAAAGAGCCTTATATGAGCCTCAGAGGCTGCTGTACAGAGCCCGGTGAACAGGATTAGAGAGGCTTGTCCTGGGACTGAAAGAATCCCTATGTACAAGACTTTAAGCCCAAATCTGGCTTTAGAAACATCGCTAGGCCAAAGGACTTTCCCCACACCAGGCTGCTGAATAAATGTACTTTGAATTCCCAGATGCAAGAACTTAAAGACATTTTCCTCGATTGACTAAAATCCAAACAATTCTTTTAAATAGTTAAGTAATGTGCTTTTGGCCAGCATTCAAATCTGGAATCTTTATTACTTAAGCCTTAAACACAGTGCCATAAATACGGATTTGAGAGCATTATACTAAGAACTGTTTGAAATGACCAATGCTGCTATGTGTCTGTCCCAATTCAACCGAAGAGCAAAAAGATCCACATGGAATGAGATGAAAACATCAGTGTGCACAACACCGCCTGGAGTGTTTCTTTTATGGCTGCTCATCCATTCACATCCAACTAGTGAGTAAGAAATTCATGCCCAAATTTCAGATGCTTTTTGAGCTTGAGGAGTCTCAACATCACCAATAATGGTCCTAGGAGAGGAACAACAAAGAGTGAAGAGCGATGTATTATTTGAATTCCTGCTGAAAACTTCCATGTGTAAACGTTTGCTCACGAGCTCGCCAGACAGGACTTAGGCGGGTGAGCTGGGGGGCAGGGCTGTATGAATCTTAAGTAGTCACATGTTGTGAAGGGCTTTGTTCACTCCCAATGACAGTGTCCATCTCTCAGATTTTCCTCACTTCCTTCTGGCAGAACATTTATCATTCTCCCAAATGAACAATTGCACTACAACACTGACTAGCACAGGCAGAACAATAGACTACTAAACCAGGGGCCTTCAGCTTTCCCCTTAGAAAAGTTGCTAGGATACCATTGATCAACTAGACAGTTTGTCAACAAGATCATGACTTCCTTAAGCTCAAACAAGAGCAGAGCTCTTCATTTTGGAAATAAAACTTCAATCTCAGCAACATCACTAGCATTATCACAATAGTTGAGTTTCTTTTATGTTGTTTGTTTGTGTCTGTGTGTATAGAATTACGTTCACATGTTTAGTAGACAGCCTAGTGCTGTCCACAAGCAAGCCCAGGCAAAACATGAACAGGAGTACTGCTTCAGTATGAGACCCAATTCAATCAATCAAAAAAAGCACCAAACTACATTTCATTTAGTGTGATGGATAGCCAGACATGCTATATATTTACACTGTTACATTGTTTCTATTGTCCAAGTCAGTACAGAGCCTCACAAGCAAATATGTATACACTTCTCACAGGCACCTCAGGTACATAAGGTGCATAAGGATTGATGGGATTTTATTTAATGTGTAAAGTTTAGACTGTTGGGTTCAAAACAAAGCTGACCTATCTCAAATTCTTTTTTCTGTTTCTCATTAGCAAGAAGTGACCATGCAGCATGAAGCCCAAAGAGCCTCTTGGCTGCCCCCACTGCTATCCTGTTCATCAGCTGGAGCTGAACATGTGTGCTAAAACTTTTCTCCTGCAGACTAATTCCTCCGTTCATGATGGCAGGGAAGGGCTGGTGGCAACCGTTCAAAACTCCTAAACCAAGGGCCCAAGGCAAGAAACAAAGGCAGCATCAGCAAACATAACACAACAACGCCATGCAAATGAAGGCCTATGCAAATGCAATACGTCTCACTGTGCAAAAACAGAAGGACCCTTCATACAAGAATGCCATTAGGCATCCTCGACGTTTGGCCATATTCAGAGCTGACGCAACTGCAGCACGCAACAGTGATGGCCTCATCTCGTTTACCCAAGGAAAAACACCCTGAAAACACAATGAGGGCTTAGATTTGTGTTTGTGCACTGTGGATGTCAGCAACAACTACTTACTTGTAAGCCATGGCGTCGGCTGGCGAATACTGATTCATGAAAAAGCTGTCGCAGGTGCACAATCTAAGACAGCTGAGGATCACTCCCAGGGAGACACACCAATCTGAGAATTGAGAGAGACAGATACAGACATATTACATTCTTTCAGCCAGACAAATCATTTCACTAGCACAACACTACCTGAAATGCCCCAGACCATCTAATCCCATTTGGTAAAACTATGTAAACATAATCTTTTTTTTGTTTTTGAACTGGATTCCAAATATGAACACACGTTCCATTCCCTGAACATAGCTTAGGGCATTTTCCTGTTCGCTGGAGACCTCGGATTCATAGGAAGGGCAGAAATGTTTGTACACAAAAGACATTTCACTAACTGCAAATAAGTTGCAGCCATGCCCAAGTTGCTCACAATTAGCAAGGCAAGAAGCACACTTTGCCAACTTTGTGGGGGATACCGTTGCCATGCCAACGAAAGGGCCAATGAGAATAAATTATGAGAACTGAGAAACCCAGCTACGAGCTATTCAGGAGATTTCAGACTTTTAAACAACTAGTGGAGGGATCACACACACAGACATTATATATATATATATATTAAAAACAAACAATGTTTTATAGTAAGGATTATACATTTGTACATTGAATAATAATAATAAAAAAAACATATAGAGACAGTACATTACAGTCATGATAAAGATGACAAATATTTCAGCACTAAAAATTTCAGTTGTTTAGATTTTATTTCCAAATGTATACAGGGTGATTATGTAGGGCCATCAAATGTCAGAATATGTCCATCACTATACATTTTAACTCTGAACCTGCCAAGTGCAGATTTACAGTATTGTATGCACAGTTATTTGAAATGCTGCGCTTGCTTTATGAACTCGTTCGGCCTTCCGTGTCTCAGTGCACTCTAATGCATCAGCAAAATCAGGCTTAAGCTTGAAGCTTATCTGTCCATAACAGATTACAACAGTCACATATCATTAGCCTAGCAGGTTGCATTACTAGTCAACATCCAATAAAGGCTGCCCAAAATACACAATATGAAATGCATTCACGGACACTCAAAGGGGGGAGAATAAACAGACAGGCAATCTTTTGTAATTAAGTGCACTGGCACTCTAGTTAAAATAATTTCCTGTGGGAATGACACGGGGCATTCAATCCCTTGGTGTTAAAATGAGTAGCTGCCATATTACTCAACATTCAACCCTAAAATTTAGAAGTCAACTGCTCCCGACAATGTGCCTCTGAAGAAAGGAGCCTTCGGGCCCGAATGAGTTCAGCTACTAGAATATGCTGCAGACACAGAAGCAGCAGACACTGAAGTGCATTGATACAAAGGCTGACTGACAGAGAGCTGACTGTACCCCCAGGTGTAGAACGCCCCCCCCCCCCCCCCCCAAAAATGAACTGATGGTGAAAGACCCCATGGAAATGTACTACTCTTTTTGCTACCCCACCCCCAGTCGTCTCCTTGTCAAACCCAAACACACACACATGCACACATAGCACATCCCCCTCCATCACTACGCTTTCTCTTGCTTTCCCCCCAAGCCATCTAGTCTCGGGTGATTCCTGGAGGCTGGCAGCCTGTTCGGGGATTTCTGTCTGACTCCCGCTCATTAGTCCTGTTGGGCATCTGCTTCCATACTGTCACAAGCAGGCAGAGCAGAGCCTTAAGGTAGCAGAGAGAGAGAGAAAGAGAGAGAGAGGGAGGGGGAGAGATCCACCGTCATATAAATTTAGGGGTAGATTGAAAACTATGGGAGTACCTGCAACTGCGCTCCCTGTGGCATTTGAGATGCCCCTAGAATGTGCAGGATGCATATACATAACAACAAGCTGCTTTCCAATGCACATCTGTGTTCCAGCACTACAGCAGAATGGCATGTCTGGAATATGCTGAAATTCCATGGGTTTCCACAGTATAGCCACTGAACCAATTGCCAAGGAGCTGCAAAAATCATGAGTGGAAAGGCAGCAAATCTTCCAAAAAGGAATGATTTCCCTCTGTAAATCCAAGTAAAAATGATAAGGGCATTACCCATGCACCATGCAGGAATGCCATTGGATCAACTACTTCATGGGAAGCCAATCGAACTGAGAATTCCTTGATTTCCCTAACCATCACAGATACCTCAAGGCAGAAGACTGGCTGCTATAAAGCCTCATAAACCAGAGGAGAACTGTTGTGTGTACAAAACATACAGTATGTTCACCAGGCCCACAAGATCTCAACTTTCTCAGTTGATGTGTGCTTGATTACATCAGTGTTGTATAAAGTACCCAAAAGTCCCATCTGAGTAAAAGTGAGGATACATTACCAAAAATGTACTTTGGTAGAAGTTCAAGTCACCCACCAGCATGTAACTAAAGGAAAAGTCTAAAAGTAACTCATATTCACTTGTACTAAGTATGAGAAGTAATCTAATCTAATTTACTTAAGTAATGAAAGTAAAAGTACATGTAGGCTAAAAAAGTATGTTTAAAACACATAGCTTACAACAAACTTCAAGGTGTGGAGAAAAAATAGAACATATAGCCAGAATGAAAAAATAATCTACAGGTTTTATGGAGAATTTGTTGTCTGCACTTTTCCAACGACAAGTCGGCTTCCCCACAACTTTAAAACTGCAGTGGAGTGAAAACATACAATTAACTCAGGAAATGCAGTGAAGTAAAAGTTGACAGATTTTTGACAACTCAAGTAAAGTATAGATACTCCAAAAACATACTTAAGTACAGTAGTGAAGTATTTTTTCATTAGTTACTATACATCTCTGGATTACACCCACGTTAGTGTTCACTTCCTTACACACAAATAGTGAGTGGGAGCTGGTGAAAAGCCTGCTAAGCCCTATTACTCCTCCACCAGTAAGAGCAATCAGATCTTCAGATCAGGTCCACCTCTCTAAGCAAAGCAATGCATCTTTGGTGACAGCAGTCTCTTTGCCATTACTGTAAACATCAATGGCAAACACACACAGGCACAACTCTGTGTCTTTGAAGTTGGCAGACAGTACTTGAGGAGAGATGTTAACAGGCTTTGATCTCCTGCAACTTACACCAACATGAACCAGAGCCCCAAATCTGACTCCAAGCCAGCCAAAGTCACAAGCAAACGAAAGAGTACCTCTCTGGCCAGTAATTAAAAAACACACACACACACACACACACACACACACACACACACACACACACAATAAGGGAAGAGTTCACCGGAAGGCATTCCAGTAACTTGGCCACTACAGAAGGTAACATTTGATCTAATTCCAAAATGACATTACATGGCAGAAAACAAACCGACAGCTAGAAAAAGAAAAATAGAGTTCCAAATAAAATAATACCATAGACACATCAGTCTAAAATGTATGCAAAGCTCTATTCTTTGATCAAAGTATAACTGCTGAACCGAAGAGCCTATTTCAGCACTGCCTGGTTTAGTAACAATTTATCTGCACCAAACATTGCCATAGAAGAGATACCCAGAGGTGAGCAGCCATCAATAAGTCATGAAACTACAGCCTTACCACCACTCAGCAGAATCTACCTTCAGCCTTGCAGGCAGCCTGGCATCGATGCAAACACAAGCACTAGAGCTGGAACATATTTAGAGCTGGTTAGCATCAGAGGCAAGAAAGATGATCTGGGCTTCCACAATTCCTGTTCAAAAGTCCTGCAGCCTACCATGCACTGAAAGCTATTGAGAGTGTCAGAGCAGCCCAACTAACCCTTCCATCCTGCCCTCTCACAGGGCTGGAGAGGAGAGGAAAGGAGAAGAGAGAAAGGCACCAGTCCCCTATTAAAAAGCTTCCTTCAGATCAACATGGATGACTGAAGAAAACACTGGCAACCATGGGCAAAACATAACATATATGCCCAGCCACAATAGATCACAACAGCAGCAAAAAACAGCTCCACACAAGCAGCCCTTTCCCTTCCTCAGTCCTCCCTGCAGCTCCTCTCTCAGCTCTCTCACATGCCCCTTCCCCTACTCTACTGGAGCACACACTAATTCATAATTAAACTCAGACAGTTTCAAAAAAAGTGACAGAAGATGAGAGATGAGAGAGAGGCAGAGAAGCTCCTGTCGGTCTTCACTTCACCCCCAAACCCTTTCACTCACCCAGAGAAAAGGAGCGGGGACCGGGGGCCTGTGTGCGTCTCATCTCCAGCTCCACACAAAGGAGGAACCAGCACTACTACAGTGCCGCTCAGCTGCGCATTGAGACAGCCCCAGCTCTGGCGTCCTCTCTCTGAGACATCAATGTGCATGCACATACACACGCACTCCTCGTGGAGGAGGAGCAGGGTAAGATGGGGGTTGGGGTTGGAACGTGTTGGTGTGCGATTGTGTGTCTATTGTTTATCGGGTCACAGGCTGTAATGTGCTCTTGGCACTCTCTCTGACAGCCAGACTGCAGATCAGCTGCTATGCTCTGCCATAAATCAGAAGGGCATGGGAGCTAGTGCCACTTGCAGAGCAGGAGGGTTAGCCTACCCAGCCTACCCACTATACCATCGCTTCCAGCATTCTGGGTGTCAGAAGGAAGGCAGGTGGGAAAGCTACAAGGGTGGGGTTCAAACGCTTTTTGGAAATGCCAAGTGCACATTTCCAACCGCTTTGGATCAGAACACTAACAGACGCAGATGCCACAGCCACGGGTGTTCTTGGAGGACGTCAGCATTCCTGCCCAGGTGAGAAGGCAAGGGGTCGCAGTGGATGCACACTTCAGCTGTGATGCCCTGCCGTGACAGAATGTACTCTATGTGCTCTCTGGGCCTAACAGGCAATGGCATGCAAGAATAAAGGGACATGAAACACAACGGGGCTGCAAGGGACTCCAGGCCAAAGAGACCAAAAGAGATTTCACTCAAGGCTACACATGAACCACACTTGTACAACATCAGAAATTAACAAGCATCCACCCTTCTGACTATACAGTTGCCATGAACTTTGTGTTCTGAGTTTTTGAGGAAATAATGTTACAGTATTTGAATGTTATCTGAGCCACTTGGATCCAGTCTAAATGAATAAGCTCCATCTTCCCTGCAAGGCAATAGTTCTGGAACAGTGAGCCCAGACCAAGAGAGTTCTAAGCACTCTGATTACTTCAGAGTCACTGAGGAAGTGGCTGCAATATTAGTTTTATAGTTTTCAATAATTGTACTACCAGCCAGCAAACACATGGAGACCAACACAGCTTAAGTGTTAAAGGAATCTTTACATTTTACATACCAAACCATGCTTGGCTCTACAGTTTTAGAAATTTGCCAGCTTATGGAAATTTATGAAAATGGCCTTAAGTATTAGCGTACATGATGGCTTCATGTGACTAAGACCAACTATAATAACTTCCAGAAGCAACTCCATGGAACATCTTAACTACAATCTGCAAGCAACCAAAACTTAATGACTAAGAGAAAACCACTGATATGTCAATCAACACACACACACACACACACAGACACACGCACTCATTGATTGTGAGCGTGTGTTTGTATGTGTTGCTATGTAGGCTACCATTTATGATGCTTTGAGCAGCAGGGGGTTAAAAGAGGCCCACAACTATAAAAGCCATTCTCCAACGCTGTCATTCTACTTTCCAGAAGAGGGCCAGTGTCCATAATTTCTATTTAATTATTTTTCTGCAGAAAAGACTTGGCTTCACTCTGCCTACAGGGAATTATAAGATCATCAATTACAACATAATGACATTACAACAACAATAAAACATCAAACAGTAAAATACTGTATGTGCATAGCAAAAAAAAAGAAAACAGATTGTAAAAATCTTTGACACTAAAGATATTCTATATGTCTAAGTATGTACATAAGGCTAATATAAGTTTCAGTGCTATGTATTAAGATGTAATTTTTGCTGTGTTTAGATAGGCATACAAAAGATTTTGAAGTTTTAAGATTAAGCCTACACTTTTAAAGTCAACATCTAACAAAACAAAATCATACATGAGTAACAAAAGCATGCAAGAGACCAAGAGGAAATTTTAAACCAAGATTTCAAAAAACAAACTCTTTAGGGTAAAAACCTTGACAGATTACTCATGTCATGCAATGGATTCACTGATTTTGGCAGGAACTCCACTCTCAACAAAGAGGCTTTTCAATTCAGATGTGCATCCACAAGTCAAACTTATTTGGCACAAATCTCTAAAACTTCTTACCATCAGAACTTAAGCATGCAAGGACTCTGGGTTCCTTGTTTAAACGTATTATCTTTAACAAGCTTGCCCTCTCCATGTGATGCTGCCTCATGGGAATCTTGTGCTTCCAATAGAAGTATCCAACACTCACTATTAAAGGTGCAGTCCTCAATGCTGGTAGGAATCATACTTAAGACAACCAATAAAATACATCCCTTACTCTTGTGCAATGCTGATTGACATTACTGTTTATGTGGACCAATCAATCTTTCTCTGACATTTTACAGAGTGCATAACTGGAAGAATTAGAATCGGTCTCACAACACATCTTGGAGATGGCACTCCAAGCTGACAACTCTCTAACATGTCCTTGGCGCTTGGAACCTTTCACAACGGAACAGAAATACGCACAAAACAAAATGAGGCCTGATTGTTAGGGCACTGCATCACTGAAGAAATCCCTAGCACCAATCCTTGACCAAACAGTGTCTGACATACTCAAAACCAACAAATGCATGGCTTAGCGTTCTGTAGCACAGCCCCAAACACAATGGCTGAATTACGGTTTATCCTGATTTTACAAAATGTAATGATTTGTCTCTCTTATAATCAATATGCCAGCTGTCCTACTTCAGAACTGAAGTAGCAGACACCACTGCAGACAGCCTGATTCCTTTGAGAGTGCTCCTGGTGCCCCTCTGAATCGCCATGGTATGCCTGCTGATATAATCTATAACTTTGACACCGTGCTCTTGAAAATCACAATCATCCCTGCTCTCCAGCTGAGAAGTAGAACCCTTTTTCTATGCTTGAGGGACTAACAAGATAAAGGTAAAGAGAACCACATCCCAAAAAACTTTGGCTCTCATAAGATGCATAAAGCCATATGTAGGCCTGTTCATCCTCAAAAAAAGAAAATTGTGATATGAGAAAAGCTTTTATTTAGCTCTCAGGTGGCATTAGCAATTCCATGCACAGGTAATTCTGTCATGTGTGATAACCTACTATTGTATTTACAAGCCAAGAGATAAATATTCCTGTTCTGTTCAAGTACAGACAGGCAGCTTCATTAAACAGGAGTGCAAGAAAACCTAACCATCTCTCTAGTATCTGCATGACGAATTTACACTTCTGAGCTTCCCTGAACTTTACTACACCACTTGCATATGCTACCACAGGCATCCCCCTGATCAGTGCAATTGTCAGAACAGCTATTCAGTGATTGTTCACGTAAATTCACAGGGGTATTATGTGGTCTACTGAAATGGTGCCAAAGGGTTTGGGTGACATGAATATGCCAAGCCCTGGAGAGGGCTGAAGACCAGACTGGTCATTATATTGACTTGATCGGGTTAGCTGCTGTAGTCTTTTTGATCCAGAGCATAGGTAAATAATTGAATTTGGCTATTAGGCCTACATCCTTTAAGCCTTTACAGTGGTGACCAGACAATGCAACATAAAGGGGAACACAGGTTTACTTGTAGATCCTCTGACATGATATCTTTCTAATTAGCAATGTAGTACGTTTCGCTTTGGACACAATAGTGTACTAAGTACAATGAGCATCTTAATGATGTAAAGAAAAACAGTGGCGTAGGCCTGGGGGACTCCAGCTCGGCTCTAGCCTCCATCAGCCTCTTCCATGTGAAATATTATGTTAAAACGGGCTATTCTGATGTTATCCCAAAAGTCTCAGCACCAAAACGTTCAACAATTTTTTTTTTATTTACAGTGTCTACACATAACGCAGTTGTAACCAACGAGACCACGATGTAACGCGCTCGAATTTCCATAACGTTATCTCTCCCAATTTCAACATCCGAATCAGTAACGTTAGAGCCTCTGTTGTTTGAGGGAGCGACCATGATTTATGCGTGTCTCAGATAGCAACCCCTGAATGACCCTGACATACCAGACAAACATTTGCATCAAATACCTAAAATTATCGGTACACCATTAATGACTGCCTTCAACGAACTCCACACTGAATTCGATGGTGGATATCTGGCCAACTTTCTTGTTGATATGTGAATTCAAATAATCAATCCGGACAAACAATAGCGCTAGACTTGTTAAAACACCTAACAACTAAACAGCCTAACAAAAAAAATGAAATATATACAGAGACTTACGCATTACGGTAGAATAGGCTTTTTTACCCACAAAATGTGCCTTAAATTTAACTGTGCAGGTGTGGATTAAACCTAGCCCAACATAAAACCTACACTGAGGCGTAACAAGTGCACTCGACGGCTCAAACTCTGTGCTCATGAGGGAGAGTAGCGATAACTACAAGCTAGAACTAGTTGGGCTAGAGCTCGGCGAAAGTTTTAAGTCTGGTGAACTGAATGCGGCAAGCTACCACATCATGCAATGAATGACACTCCACTCTGAAACTTATCTTACCTGAATGTGCGACCACTTTCCTTTGCGTCCTCACAAACACTGGAATTGCACAGAGCAGCTGTAGCAAAAGCGTGGCAAGTTAGTCTCTCCCAGCATGGCGGCTGCACTGTTGCTCGAATTCAAAAATCCCTACACGTCTACGGTATCAATGGAGATAGGGAGGAGGAGGAGGAGGAGGAGGAGGGGTGTGGGTGGACCGCAACGCAAGGTAGAGTTTGGGATGTTTGGCAAACCACTAACCAACAGATGTAAAATCACAACATCATGTTCGCTCTATTTTCACAGGAGACGAATTCATTCATTCTTATTTTAAGTTATAGCCTACTGTTGGCTACCTGAAAGGCTATATGTAAGCTATTTAGCAGTGTTAAGGTTTAACCGATTATCACATATTGTTTGCTCAGTAGACTAATATAGCCTAAAACGGCGTATAGTTTAGTAGATGTTCATTCCAAACTGGTAACTCAAACTCTTTCACTTTATCTCTGAGCCGACGACTGTAGTCTTTGAATAAATGGATATAGGTTAGATAGATGGATACATACCATAACCATAATACAAATTGAGTAGCTATGACATAATTGAGTTTTTGAGGGTGGTAGTAGGATGGCATAAAGAAGTTCTCCTGTGTGTTTTGGTAGGGTATGTGCCTGGGGAAGAAAGATACTTTATTTATACCGTCGAACATTCCGAAAATTCTTTATTTAGGCCTATATTCTATTTTATTAGGTCTATTATATTCTTGTATTTATTTAGATACTTTATTTAGCCTATTCCGTTGCAAATTCTGAGAAACGTTGGAGAAAGTGTCCTGATTTATAGGAGAAAAATGAAATATCACATATCGTCTACAATAGTGCGCAGATCTCTCAAACTCACATAAGATCAGAGGTTATGCAATATTTTTACTATGTGGGCTTGAAGTGTATTAAACCCATGGTGACAAAGGACAACACAGTCCTTGTCTTATCATATGGTGGGTGGGGGGAAGCCAACAGAACCAACGACTTCAAGTGCTTGCTAAAAACAATCACAGCTTTGAGCAGTGGCAGTCACAGCTTGTGAGAGTCTGTGAATAGCTCAGAGTACAAAGTGTAATGCACAAAACAATTCGGTAACAAAAAATGATTGTATGATTATTACCATCAGTAGAAATATTGTAATTTGTAGACGTACAAATGCATTGTTATCATCATGGTTTCTAACACCCCCACCCACCCATGCCTCCAGTGTATCCATTTCTCCTGTCCCCCACCTCTCAAAGTTATTTTGTCAGGCTAAATTTAGTGGCACTTGTATGTGTATCCATGCAGAATGACAATTCCTGGTTGCTGGTTTGCGCATTACACAAAACACCTCTTTAAATACTGACATATTTTTTCATGTTTCTTAGCCTGGGCCCTATCACAATGAACTTCATTAGCTCAGGACAAACAACAGTATGCATACGCATGGTCTTCTATGGCATTTTAACCTAGGAGAGTGTAGAGTTAGGTTTACTGTTGCTCCCCTACTTCATTAGCCTAGAACTCTAGACGGACCCTAGCGGTAGTAAATCGTTTATACATTTTGATGTTATATTTTGGCTTTTCAGGCTACCACTTCACTACAGTACTAAAGCAAAACGCGTGAAACTACTTTATCCTCTAGAGCACCCAACATAAATTGATGTTTTCTGCCAGCGCCTGATCTCATTCTCGTAGGCTAAAACTCCATTACAAAGCTTCTGTGAGCGTTTATTGTTAATTGTTAGTTGAAAGAAATGTGTAGGCCTTAATAACCTTGCAATGACACACATGCAATGCATAATTAATACCTTCAAATTTTCTAATTATGGTAACCAAAAATAGTCTCCTGCTTCAGGTATGATCAGAATACCTCGGTTGGCTATGGCATAACACTTTGTTTCTCTGTACACGTTGTTTCAGCATGGGACAGAAATGTTGGGAACCCTGTCCGCTACAGGTGTAAAGGCATTTTAAGTCTTATAATGCCAATTTATCAAAACAGCACTCTTCGAATACTCCAGCACTCCACTGAGTGGCGCTACCTCTCGTGTCTTGTTTGTGAGCCGACAGTGAACAGCGAAGAAGGAAGACGGAAGCGCTGGGTGATGGCGCGGCCCTCGAAATTTGACTTGGAAAAAATTTAACGCAGAATATTTTACCTCCTTCTGGATGTGTTGCTTTTAAATTTCCTCAGTAAGTCTTAAAAGCAGCCTTTACTAACTATTGTATGTGGAGGCCTGTGTAACAAGCAGGTTGTAGTGGATGAAAGAAGCTGAGTTTAACGTTGTAAACCAATGTTGTAAACATCAACAGAGTTGAGAGAGTTCGATTTTGCGGTTTTGTCTGTTATTTCCTTGCCGCCAATATGAACAATGTCATTGGAAGCTGTTATTCCTAATTTATTTATTTATTTGTTATTTATACACAGTACTATCATGTGTTTCAGAGATCAGTGATCAAGCATGCCACTTTCCACTCAGTCTCAACCAGGTGATGAGCAGTATGTCCTTGTTGCGAGTTTGGATAATGTCAGAAACCTTTCTAACATACTTAAAGCAATTGCTTTCAAAGACCATGCCATCTTTAATGCCACGCAGAATGGATTGAAAGTGACGGTCGAGGACTCCAAGTGTCTGCAAGCAAATGCGTTTATACAGGTTCCCTTACTTTATTGCTTTTTACACATTTTGTGGTTGTCCCTATGGAATATTAGATGATGTAGCGGCTTGAGCTGATGTTAAAAGCCTGTTGTGGTCTCATGTAATGGTCATGTTGTGATTGCAATCCAGGCTGACATCTTTCAGGAGTTTGCCATCAAGGAAGATTCTGTGGGATTTCAAATTAACCTTACAGTTCTCCTTGATTGTCTCACAATCTTTGGGGGAAGCACAGTACCAGGTGATTTTTAATTTCCCAGAATTAAGATAATGCATGTAACTGTATCACAAATGCAAGATACATATTCCTTTACATTTCTTAATGTGATCATGCGCTTGAGAGGCCGGTGATATTTGGTGAAGTATGCTAAAATAGACCAGGTTCCACAGTCAGCTGTGGCTCTGTAAACAACAAACAGTTACTTTTTGACTACAGGAACTACCCACTACCCACGTGCCTAGAGATGACTCTTTCACCATGAAATGGACTGACTAGGGATGTAAAATTTTGCTCAAACTACAACATTAAAGGAGAAATCTGGTGTGAATCAATCCATAGCCCTGTTGTTCAAGGTCACTGAGTGCTGTCCGTAGGAAAAAAGAGTGGAATAAATTGATACAACATAGACTGAATAGTGAAACGGCAACTAACACTAAGTGAATGGGACACAGTAACTTACTTTCAGACACATTTTGCCATGCCCCATTCAGTTAACATTAGTTTTTGGTTTGTTATTCGGTCTATGTTGCATCAAATTTTTATGGTTTTCTTTGGTTCTCTGTGGAGGATACTCTTGACAGTACATGCCCATGTGTGCTGGTAAAATAACAGTTTACCTCCACATATTTTGTCCACTATTGTATTGTAGCCCCAACCAGTAGGCCCCCGCTGCCCCAGTCACTTAGCCTAAGGTGCAGTGCCCCAGAAAAGGGCCATGAGCTCCTCAGGTGGAATAGTGATAAGATTGCTCTGAAAGGTGGGAAAAGACGTATTTATTACAGTCAGTCCTCTGGCTAATACTTTTATCTAAAGAAGTAGCCAGTTGATGTCACTTAGCCTACTACACGGTCAGTCTCTTTAGAACAACTTGAGGTAAATAGCCTTGTGTAAGGACAGGGGACACACAATGGAACCCACAACGTTTCTGGTTATTGTATGTTAACCTTGCTCTTTAGCCATTACACGACCACACACACAGAATTTTGCCAATATTAAGGCTGTTACCTTTATCATTTAAAGAGGTGGCTTAATTAACACTTTGCATCTTTTGTGAAATTGGAGCCCATGGTTCTAATTAAGCAGTAAGCCCCTCTAGGTTGTTATATCGCTCTGAATTCATCCAATTCACAATCATTGGCCAGAAGTATACAATTTAGAATCAGCTTTTCACAATCCTCTACTTTTTTATTCTCTTTCCCCACTCAAAAAAGTCATGGCTTTTGTATGTAAATCTGGCACTGTAAAATCCAGCCAATCACATTTCCTGACTTTTTCAAGACGGCTGTAGACGACTAAAGCCTTTGTATTGCCATCCCATTGGTTATTTTTGATGTTTTCAATCCAAAATACATTGTTGGCTGTAGTCTTTTGCAGGTGGTTTGATAAAGTCAGGTGATGTTGAATGCGCCTACTGCCTTCAGTTGCAATTTATTATGAAGATTAATGTCTTATTCATAAGTAAACCATAATCACACACCAAATATGCTTATAGAGGGTTGGGACAAAAAATCTAATGTTCCTTAATTAATGTCACTTTCTTTTCTCTTGTTAAAGGAGTTACAACAGCATTGCGCATGTGCTATGGTGGCTATGGATTTCCGCTCACACTCTTCCTTGAAGAGGGTGGAGTGGTGACCGTGTGTAAGATCAACACCCAGGAGCCAGAAGAACCAATAGACTTTGACTTCTGCAGCACAAATGTCACCAATAAGGTCATCTTGCAGTCAGATAGCCTTAGAGAAGCCTTTTCTGAACTGGACATGACCAGCGAGATCCTTCAAATCACAATGTCTCCTTCCCAACCATATTTCAGGTGATGCAAGTTGTTTTTGCTAGCTTTGTGCTGCATAGAATTTTCTTTTCTTTTCCAAATGCTCATACCTAGTCCAAGCATAACAATAGGCAACCATGTCACATATAACCATAGTTTCTCTTTGAATAAATCACAATGTCCTCTCTACTGAATCCTTAAAGACTTGTCTGGTAGGAATTGACTCCATGAATGGTTAGTCCACACTGGAACCCACTACATTCCAGGGGCCGAAATTGTGAGTTCATCGCAGGTCGAGCAGTGTGAAAGCAAGGCATGTTATCTGCCTGAAAGCTGAATTCCCAAGTTGGAAGCAGCTCTAAACCCTGTGGGAGCTTTCACACTGAGCATGCCTCGCCAATAACACTGGGGTCTGAGGTGGTTGGGTTGGCGGGTTGAGTGGACACCCAACCTTGTGTATGTCAGTGTGCAAGGAACAACAGTTGCGTGTTCTCGGTGCATGTGCGCCTGCATATTTACACCAGGAACGGTCTCCTGCACAAACTGGCTGTCGAAGCTCTCGTTCAGAATCTATGATGACTGCGTTTTACCACGCGCAGCACGTGTGAAAAAATAGAACTCTCTTCTGGCGGACAGGCAGACAGCGTGGACACTTCATAGAACACGCATGCAGTGTGAGTGGTCTAATCTGTTAACCCGTGAACTCATGGATTGCAGTGTTAATGAGGCGTGACGGTTCAGGGTTGGGGGGCAGTGGGATTCAGCCTTGGTCATCTGAGAGAAGACGCTGTAAAAAATGTACCTTTGAATTGAAACTTTTTGCTTCCATCCCTATAGGTTGTCTACGTTTGGAAACTCTGGAAATGCACATTATGATTATCCCAAGGACTCAGACATGATGGAGCTCTTCCAGTGCATGAAAACACAGACCAACAGGTTAATATAACATAATAATTCAAATAGATAACTAGAATTTGATTCGTAATTATATTATGCTGTTATGCTTAGTAAGCTTGTGAGTATTTATGTCAGGTCTTGCTGTCTATTCAATATTGACAAGATTTTTGGTTTTGTTTGTAGATATAAGATGTCCCTGTTAAAGCCATCAACAAAGGCATTGGCCCTATCCTGCAAGGTGTCTGTACGGACAGATTCCCGTGGATTTCTGTCATTGCAATATCTGGTTCGCAACGATGATGGGCAGATCTGCTTTGTGGAGTATTACTGCTCACCAGATGAAGAAGTTGATGAAGAGTAATGGAGTATTTATTACATACTATGCCCAGCTGCACTACATTGCAGAGAGTAAATTTTTTCAAACAGATTGTAAGGAATTCTTGTTTTTTTTTTTATTATGTTCTGATTGCGTTGGTATGTAAGTAGGGTAGTGTATATTCTTGTGCCAGTTATGTTATTGTGTTATGTATAGGGATTATACTAAGGTTTGTTTCGTCAAATCTGACTTTGAATAGTAATAATAAACATGGTTTTGCTCAGGCTGGTTTTGATTGTTCGGAGAGATATACTCCAGTGTATACGGGGGCGCTATTAGTTTAGTTACTACGTGTACTGCTTTTCCACCGTTTGCTGCAGAAGAAGGTTACGCTAACATGTCGGCGCTCACGAGAAAGCGTGGGGGAAAAGGTGCAGAAGCCAAAAGCAAGAAAAGGGTGAAATTTGCGGAAAATGGGGAATCTGAAACAAATGTTACAAAAGATCAAGAACAGAAGAATGAAATCAACATTCCAGCACCGGTTTCGATGGTAAGATATGATTGTCAGCTCGACATAAACACATAGTCGAGGTTAGCTAACAAATGTTAGCTTACATGTTAATGTGTGAATTGATTTTGGTGTACCTATCACTACTCCTTTTTGTCTTCATAGTTCTGTCGGAACGTAAAAAAAGCCTTGTCATTGTGATGGGGTGCATCAAATAAATTTGATTGTCAAGTGTTGGACATTAGGTGGAGAGATCTGGTTAAGTCATACTGGTTGTACAAGTGAGCTGACTGCCTGTGTTGTGTAATGAGAAGTAACGTTATAACTAATAAATGTTTCCACGACTTGTCCAGGGGAAATGGAAAAACAAAGAACGCGTTCTGGTCTTTTCTTCGAGAGGTATCAACTTCAGAACTAGACACTTAATGCAGGATCTAAGGACCATGATGCCTCACGCCAAAGCTGGTAGGTTGAGACTAATGTAAATGCATCTTAATTTCATTACGACTATTAGAACTAAGTCTCCTCTCGACTACCATTTCAGATACGAAAATGGACCGAAAGGACAAGCTGTTTGTCATCAATGAGGTTTGATACTTTGATACGTCCACTAGCGTTAGTTAAATATTGTAGGTTGAATCAGTGATAATTTTCCATATTTATTTTCTGTAAGGTATGTGAAATCAAGAATTGCAATAAATGCATATATTTTGAGGCAAAGAAAAAGCAGGACCTGTACATGTGGTAAGTTTGTACTTTTGCAAATTAGTCTATGCATTTACATTGCATGGTTTACAATAATAGTAAAGTATAATAGTTTGTTATAATATGCTTTTTACAGGATTGCTAATGTTCCCCATGGACCTTCTGTCAAATTTCTGGTTCAGAATGGTGAGTGTCTCTTAGAATTAACTTGTTAATTCTGTTAATTAAAATGTCTCATGTCTCACCATCACACGCTTTTTTTTTTTAAGTACACACACTTGCAGAGCTTAAAATGACTGGGAACTGCCTTAAAGGATCCAGACCACTTCTGTCCTTTGACCCTGTAAGTGTTGTGCCAGACTAAATTTCTAGACTTTAGAGTTGCTTAGTTGGTATGATTTCCAGTGTGTGATTTTTGTTCTCATTTTATGTTCTCTATAGCAATTTGACAAGGATCCTCATTATTCTCTGTTGAAGGAGCTGTTCATCCAGGTTTGATTGTTACTGATGTAAAATCTAATTTGTTGAGTATATTGCTGATTTAATGGGGTGCTTACCAACAGTTTTCTTTTGCAGACTTTTTCAACTCCTCAGTATCATCCAAAGAGCCAGCCATTTGTGGATCATGTATTCACATTTACAATTGCAGACAACAGAATCTGGTTCAGGAATTACCAGGTCAGTTGTATGTGTCTTCTTTGTGTCAGCATTATTTCACAGTAAATGAAATGCATGTTATACTCAGTACTTGTTATTGGTGTAGTATTAATGTATAGTCATAAAAAGCTTACATATTGTTGTTTGATCCACTGGTAGATCATTGAAGAGGATGCATCGCTGGTTGAAATCGGGCCCCGCTTTGTGTTGAATCCCATCAAAATTTTTCAAGGAAGTTTTGGTGGACCCACACTCTATGAAAACCCACATTTTCAATCCCCTAACATGGTAAGTCTCTTGATCTTTTTTGTGTACATGTAATTATTTTTTTTTAATAAATAAACAGTTAAGCGGTCTAAAGAGACAAACTGCAAAGGAGACATCTTTCAGTTTTTGTTTTCCTCTTACTTTGTGTGCAGCATCGGCGGATGATCCGTTTGGCACTGGCTGCTAAGCAGCGAGAGCGTCAGCTTGTGCGGGAGATTCAGAAGGCCAAAAAAATGGAGACAAAGGAGGAGCTGAAGAATGATGTGACGGATGACGTCTTTGATACACCTGCGCCAGAGAAACCTATGGAGATTGAGCTGGAGGCACCTCCTCCAAAGCCGTCAAAAAAAGGGAAACTCACAGAGCTTAGAAGGAAGACCAGGCTGAAGCGTAAGGGCCTCCGATAAAACGTCAAAAAGACTGACATGGTTTCCTGTATATTAGGGGGATTTATATATACTGATAACATGTTGAAAAGCTGTTGATGCCGAGAGGTTTTTGACTTGAAATATAAGGTAGATTTGTCCCTTGTCTCAAGGGTTTCTGTATCTGCAGTGTCAAGAGTGTCCCACTCACTGTTAAAGTGTTGTTTTTGATTGGGTGGATGTATGTGGAAGGGATTTTCATCAATAGGCACACAGTCTGTGTTGGTTTTCAATAAATAAATCTTTTGACAAACATCCGGGTTTTTCTTTTTCATTTTACATTTTCATGATTGAACTACGATTTGAACTACGGTTTTCCTCCAAAGGATTATTTTACGTAGATCAGTTTGAACACTGTGCCTTTAAGAAACCATCAGTGGTTTGCTGTGACATCATTTTCCAGCGCCTGACCGGTATCGTTCCTCTCCTCACGTTGAAATTCGTGTAGAGGATATATTTAACGTTCGCAGGGCAACATTCAAGCTGTATTATGTAGTATTTCTGTTTTGGATTGGTTTCTGGTTCGGTTTTGTCTCTATATTTCTGTTAAAGAGCAATGTCAGACTAAAGTCAGAACTTGACCAAGTAGCGACGACAGAACCCATGCTGCGGTGGTTAGCTGACCTAGCTAACATTAACAAAGGTTTAGGTCTATGTTAGTTTATTTCTCTGTACCTTTATGTTTCTTTATTACTTCATTGCGCAAAAATGAAATGTCACTACGAGGTGCTTGGCGTAAAAAGGGAGGCGACAGACGATGATTTGAAAAAGGCCTACAGGAAACTTGCTCTGAAGTGGCATCCAGGTAAGTAATCGGCGACTGTAACATAATCATCGTGTTCCTGTAACCACCATAGGGTTGGATGTGAGACATTAACGTTACTGTGCGAAGTTAGGCAATGATGACGCTGCCTGTGTACATTGAGGTCTCATTTTCAATGTTGTGATAACGAGAGAAGCTAACGTCATTTTCTGTACTGTCTGTTCCAAATGGCAGATAAAAATTTGGAAAATGCAGAGGAAGCAGCCGAGCAGTTCAAGCTGATCCAGGCGGCCTACGACGTCCTCAGCGACCCGCAGGAGAGAGCCTGGTGTGTATCTACCGGGCGGCGTCTATAGGCTAGTGATAAACCATCGAAAAGGGCTTTAGTTTTCGAGATCTGCCATGTTTTCCTCATCTGTAAGGTCTCCCATACATAGCATGGATTCTTGGATGAAATTATTTTGCTGCAAAGATTGTTAAACTGGTGGATATTGTTATACACCCCAAAACTAAAAAAGAACAAAAATACAGCCTGGGCATATGGGACTTATGAAATATAAAGCGATGCAGAGAATTGGTGAAATCTCTAAGAGATTTGAAACTTTGCTTGCTTGTAGCCAGGATGTTGTTTTACCCTCTAGAAAAACCTGGTTGTGAATATCTTGAAGTATGACACATTTAGAGACCTGAGAACACATGCCTAAATAGACGGATGTGTTAAAAAATAATCTGCAGAATGTTCTCATTTAGTTTGTGTTTGCTTTGTCAGGAAAAGTCATAGAAACAGATATGATGGCTTGTTAGAAAGATGGGGCTATGCCAAATCCAGCAATACCAAATATGTAAAAATAGCATGCATAATCAAGGTGCTACCTTTCTCAGTGTAATAGGTGTATATCATATATATACAATGGACTATGCAAATTTCTGTAATGTATTTGCATTGCATTGAAACCACAATGATTGTCAATGGACAGACATGGTTTCCTTTGGAAGAGATGGCTGCACTCAAAGCCTATCTGGTCTGTTGCCTGTTGCCACCTATAGGCAATGTAGCACACACAGGAGTACAGGAGTGTGCCTGTTTACATGAGTTAACATCCATGAGTTAATGTCCTGCTCTCGGGTAGCCTGGCCACATCTTCCTATGGATTTCCGCCCGATTATCATCTCGCTACAGTGTTAGTTTGATTTGATTCCAGTGAGGTTGTTGTCTCTAGTAGCATTTTTACCATATCCAATCAGCGCACAGAGGAAGGCATTGTGAATACCTTGCTAGATTGCTATTGGTCAAGGCAGGCTATGAGTCAAGGGCTGATCCAAACTTTTTAAACTTCAGCACCTCCAGCAAGCAATTGTTTCTCACTTCCGAATATTCAGACCAGACCCTCTGTACGAAATGAATGTGTAAGTACGAGGGGCTGGTTTTATCACCAGGTCCTGAAAATCCTGACAGAAGCCTACAAATTGGCCAGAAGGGAAACAGCAGACTCTTAGCCTGTATGGATGTGACTCACACCATATACACTAACATTTTTAATGCCACTTCAGACATTGAGTGTAAGACTGCAGCTGTTTCATCAGTTAAACCAAAACTCATGGGGCATCTGAGGACAATGAATTGGTAAAAATCTGCTCATGGCACATTGGTTTCCAAATTGGCTAATGTCTTGTCAACGTTTCTGTGACATTTAGTTGGCCCAGTCTGACCCAGTCTTCTGTACATGCCCTGTTTGCAGTCCAGTTCCTTGAAAACTAGTCAGTCCTAGGGGCTACCCAGTCTGCTCTTGCTCGAGCAAAGGATGTTTCAGAGCCTTCACCTGACCTTGATTTGGCTCTTAACTACCTGCCGTAATGATGATGTTCAGCTGAGTGTTTATCTGATTGTTTTTCTGAGGAAGTAAGTATACCCATGTCTGTCTCTCATGGTGAGAGTGTGCCTGTTTCTGACTGTCTGAGTGAAGATGTGAATGTATCTCCTCAAAGTGGTGTCCATCTGTAGATGTGTGGGGTTCTTATTATGGTTCTGAGCAATAGTAACTCCTGTCCCAAACCAAGTATTTTTTGTCCCAGCGAGTGTCTGCCTGTCCATCTGCAAATCAGGTAGAGCCCCAAAGTCTGGGCCAGTCTCTGTCCTCGTCACCATTCCAGTCTGTGCACCTGTCCCAGAACTCTTTTCCTTGCTCCCCCCTAATTTGAGTAAAACTGAAAAATATGTAATCTAAGTTATATTATTAAGCAAAGTTTTGTGTTGTATGTTACGCAGGTGTGATATTAAACTTAGTCTGCGAAATTTTGGGGAATATTTTTTGTTTTCATGGACATTTTGTTTAAACTGTTACTTTTCAAAGGGGGAGTACTCATTTATGCTGGGCACTGTATGTGATATTGCTGCACAATATTCAGCACAACCCCACCTTTCTAACAAGCTACCACATGTATTTCCATGACATTCCCTGACAAAGCAAACAGAAAGTAAATGAGAACATTCTGTGAAAATATATATATAGACATATCCACCTATTTTAGATATGTGTTCTTACATAGTTGGATGTAGTTCTACCTCCAGCAGGGATATCTCAACATTTTTGGGCCATTGTCACTAGCCTTAGGCTTATAGTGCACCACCTCCCAATGAAACCAATTTCTTTTTTTTTTTTTTCAGATCTGACTGTGCTGAATGTGAATATGAATGGAAAGATTGGAAATGTTGAGATGCACTTTGTTTCAGTCCCATGAATAGCTTTCCATTGAAAATGAATGAGAGGCAGTATGAGAAAATTGTACTGTACTGTTGCAGGTGGCTTGTGCCACTGGCCTCCTGTCCTGTGCACTGGTCCATGCCACTGGCCTTCTGTCCTGTGCACAGTTTCATACCACTTGCCTACTGTTGTGTGCACAGTTCCATGGCACTGGCCTCCTGTCCTGTGCACAGTTCCATGCCACTTGTCTACTGTCTTGTACTCTGTCCCACACCACTGTCCCGTGGCACTTGCCAAATGTTACTAACCAAGCCCTGAACACTAAACCTAACCCATGGGATAGTGGAAAGTGGCATGGGACAGTGATGGAGGGCAGTAGGCAGGTGGCACAAGACACAGTAGGCAACTAGCAAACAGTAGGTGAGTGGCACAGGACAGTCAATGGGACAGTAGGCCAATGTCGTGGGACAGTGAATGGGACAGTAGGCCAATAATGTGGGACAGTGCACAGGACAGTAGGCAAGTGGCACGGGACAGTGGACAGTACAGTACAGTTACTGTTCCTACTACTACTGGAATCAGTGCGTTTCAGTGCCATTGAATGCCATTGCACATTACAAACTATGCATGACCTACGGTATGTAGGAGGTTGGAACATGTCTAATGTATGTTATATAACATCAAGAGACTGTAGGCTTTCAGACAAGTGTAGTTAAAGGTGTGTACTCTCACAAATCATTAATACAGGCCTATGTGTGGACAGCTGATACCAGTGCATTTTGGCCAGTATCCTTATAGTGAAACAAGTCCATGCCTTCTAGAATGATTTTTACATACACTGACCTGCCCCAACTTCTTTCATATTTTCCGGTTTTGTAATGTATTTCAATAACATGAAAACATAGATTTTCTATAGATGGCTGTTGGCTGTTCATGAGGTTGAACAGCTTGTGCCTCCCAAAAGTTTTAATGTTAACATTCAGCATAGCCATACCTTTTAAAAGAAGTTGGTTTTGTTGGGAGGTTTGTGTTTGTGTAAGTGAGAGAGAGAGTATGTGAGAGAGTGTGATCTGTGAATGAATGTACACTTTTCAAATGTTTGCATGAATATTTATTTTAGAGTAGAACATGTAAAGTGTCCATGCATTTATAAACACTGGTAGTTCTGACAGAGTTGTGACACTTTACAGTTTGGTGCTAGAAGTTAGGAGGCAGCAAACTCAACATCTCAGATGAGATTTTCAAGTCCTCTTTCTCTGCTGCCCTCTGCAGGTATGACAATCATCGGGAGGCTCTTCTTAAAGGGGGAGTGGATGGGGAGTACCAGGATGACAGCATTGACCTCCTCCAGTACTTCACTGTCTCCTGTTACTCTGGCTATGGGGATGATGAGCAGGTGAGTGAGACTTTTGCGCACAGGTGCCAGTTGTTTTTGTTTCTTAACCTTAGGTGACCTCAAACACAGGACACCCTTTCTCTTATGCATATATTTAATTTGGATTGGTGAGGAATATATGAATACATGAATAAAATGCTTAATAGGCTGTCTAGAGCCTATTACAGAAAAGATGCTATTAAAATGGTTATTATATTATATTAAAATTATTATTTTCATGGATTATGCACTGATAAGCGTTAAGATTTATTTAGATTTGTGGACCAGCTCAAGGATTGTGTTTTACAGCTTTGTGGGACTAGTAGATTCCACAAAGCAGGCTATATATACCCTTGCTTTTGCGACCGATTACCACAATCTGAGGTTGAGCTTAGTTTGGATACCTAGTTCATCTCCTACTTCTTTGAAGTGAGATCAATCAGTGTGGATCAAAATGCCTCTGTTGGTTGTTTCGAGTAAAGCTGACTGCAGATGTATTTAGCAGATGCTCTCCAGTTAAGCGACTTAACTGCTGCTCAAATATGCTCACAACACAGGTGATGGTGTCAATAGTAAAAGGCTGTTTTTGTTTGATTTCCTTATCTCAGTCGAACAAAATGAAGTGCAAATAGGCTTGGTGGCGGCACTGAGCAGCAGAAGGAAATCAAATCACATGCAGAAGATTAGGATGGGTTTTCCCAGGCTAGCTTGTAAACAAATATCACAGTTTTCCAATTGCCCTTTGCTGATCCTCCCCTAGTCCCACTCTCCCATGGAGTGAAGTCCAGTTGGTAGCAGCACTGCAGCTGCAGAGGGCGCTCTTAGAAAGTAGAAGGGTATGAGTCAGTTTCTTGGTCTAGCTGAAATGTTTATGATGGCATCAGCTCGACTTGGTTTGGTTGGTTTTCCTCCTTGGCGTGTATGTGGTGGGAGGGACGTGGGGTAGCACCAAAACTAGCTACTATACTATACAAAAGTGTAGGCTAATTATTTATGCTTATTGGGCAAAGTAAACTAGCCTACATCCCAACCTGCAAAAAGGAATTTCAAGGAGGTATCGCAACTGATCAAGACGCTGTTACTGTTCATCATGTTTGTCTCATCTCTTATTTTGCATGGTAAACTAAATAGGCAGTGCATTTTGTGTTATAGTGGTGTTCATTTTGTATTATGAGGCCAAAACTTTGGAGATAGTAAAGTAGCCTCTCAAATTTAAGTGCGTGGCAAAAATATATAATTTCACCTACAGAAGCCTACCTCACTGTGTATGGGGGAGGTGTCCACACCTTTTTTTTTATTCATGGTTGCAGGTTTAACATGCTCTTAACCAGTGAGCCCATGATGGCCTATCTTTTTGCGATGGAACTAATGTTTTTAAGTAGTAATGTAGTAATTCAAATTCATGAATATTTAATTTGACAAGGAATGGGCAAGGTTATGAATGTGGGTCCGAAACGTCAGTGAAGATGACGTCGCCTTAATCATTTTACGTACCTCACCGTGTGTGTGTGTGTGTGTGTCTGTCTGTCTGTCTGTCTGTCTGTCTGTCTGTCTTCCGTTTCTTTATTCATGGTTGCAGGTTAAACATTCTATTAACTAACAATAAATTTTTTTCCACAATAACAACTTTCTCAAAAGGAGCCCAGTAGTTCAGATTCATGGCTTGGAATATTTTATTTGACAAGGAATAACCTTTCAAACCTTCAGTCTGTTCTGTCACATTTTAGTATTTGCTCAGCTTGGAAAGAACTTGGCCAAAGCAAGTACGAAAAATCGTAACGGGTACCAGGTACAACTACCAATGGAAAAGCAAAAGAAGCATGTTGTGTTGAGTAGAGTAGAGTAGTGCTAGAAGCCCAATTAGAGGGACACTCTAACAACAACCCAGTAGCATTGCATAAAATCTGCAAAGCATCATTTAGATAGCCCAGAGTCCTATTGGAACCTGCTGAGTCACAGAAAGGTGCAGTTGTGTTGTTTAGAGAGGGATGGTATTGAAAGGTGCATTTGTGTTGTTTGGAGAGGGACAGTATTGAAAGGTGCAGTTGTATTGTTTGGAAAGGGACAGTCTTGTTAGAAATAGGAAGTGTTAAGAATACAGATTAGCTTCTTCTGATGTAGGTTTACGTAGTGGCACACTAAAGACCCAGGAAAGATAGATTTGACTGAATGAAATGCAAGTTTGGATATTTTGATTTTTGGTATTAAAATAATACAATTACATCTCTGCTGCAAAACTGACCTGATTTGAACAGTTGAGATTATTGTTCAATGACAAAGAATCTGAGCCATATATTTCACCTGAAATGGCATAATGGCCACTAGAGGACAGTAAACAACAGTTCTGTCAGCTCTGAGGTAGTTGATGTTATTACAAAGTCATCATTTGATTCAGGCATGAGAGATTATTATGTGTGTTTCTGGATGAATGGGTTCACATATAAATGAATACATTCATTCACTGTTGCTTATTATGTGTTTATGCACAGACAAGGGCAACTTAATCAAATCAGCCAGCTAGGTATATAGCCTCACATCCTATGCTACTGTTTTTCCCTGCCCCAGGGATTCTACACGGTTTACAGAACACTCTTTGAGTCCATCGTAAAGGAGGAGATGGAGCACAGTAAAGAAGGAGTGGAGGAGGAGGAGGAGGAATTTCCAACATTTGGTGACTCCCAGAGCGACTTTGACACGGTAAGAAACTGAATGCTTTTGAAAGCCCAATGATGGCCAAAACTAAGGTCCAGGCAAAAAAGAAAGCAAGAATGAAAACTCCTAGCTTGAGCTGAAGCACTGAGTCTGCCTCTTAGCTGCCAGCCTTTATTTCACCACTAATGCCATTAGGAGATGGAAATGGAGCCTCAAGTGCCACTCAAACTGAGCTGTGGTCTGTGGCGCACGCAGAGAGGCCAGCAATTTGTCTCTACCGGTTGAGGAAGAGGTCCCTCTGGCATTCTGGACAACAACAGCCACAGGGCTTATACAATTACATTTAGTATTTTGTATGCAGTGCGAATCTAGGTTGTTGATTCGGTCCTGTTAGAGAGCTAATGGCTGTTTGATCAATCTCATAGTTTGTAGAGCATGGCACTTGCAGAGGAGTTTGATTATCATGGGAATCAGAAGAGCCAGCAGCCATTCAGGAATATTGTCTTTGCAGTTTACCATTTATCAGAAATCTCTCTCACTGTCTTTCTCTCTCGCTCTCTGTCTCTCTGTCCTGTTAGGTTGTGCATTTGTTCTATGCCCACTGGCAGAGTTTCTGCACGCGCAAGAACTTTGCTTGGAAGGAGGAGTACGACACGCGACAGGCCTCCAACCGCTGGGAGAAGCGTGCCATGGAGAAGGAGAACAAGAAGAAGCGGGACAAGGCCCGGAAGGAGCGCAGCGAGTTGGTGCGCCAGCTAGTGGCCTTTGTGCGCAAGCGCGACAGACGCGTGCAGGCGCACAAGAAGCTGGTGGAGGAGCAGAACGCAGCCAAAGCCAAGAAGGTGGAGGAGCTCCGACGCAAGCAGAAGCTAAACCAGGCCAAGTACGTCACCACAGGGAGCACACACACACACTGGCCACTGGCAGGGGACTGGTTCTCATCAAGATTAGATCCCATTCAAGGCACTATGTCAATAAAGCAGGCAAAGCCCAGGGATCAGTGGGCTGAAAGCACAGGAACTAATCAGTGTGCACAAACATGTGCACGGATGAAGGTGTCCCCACATGGAATAAATGAGCAGAAATGAGACAGAGTAGTGGGACATGTCTCAAAGCAATTAGGTCTCCAGGAGGAGGTGCATACAATTTAAGTAAAAGTGTCCAAGATAATGGCATGCAGCCACCTAATAATTTGTATTTTAGATTCCAATGCTACTGTACTCCCTGGGAGGATTGTGTCTGCCTGTATATTTCTTTGTGAGCAGTTAAGATCCAACCTTCTCAAGATACACTCCAGATATTTTCTTGGCTTTTTGCCTTCATTCAGATAGAATAGTGGAAGAGAGAGAAGGGTGTAGGATTAGGAAATGACCACTGGCCAGATCAAACCTGGGTCCCATCTGGGCCCATCATGGTATGGGTGCTGTAACCTGTTGACACCTACAGTATTTGGACCCTAAGTTGAGGCTGATGGTTTATGGTGTCCTAGTGGTTTTGGTTTGAGAAGCACCTTCTGAAGTATTGTCTGGGCATTGCCTTTGTTCACTGTTGACGGAGCAGTTTGTTTGGAGAAAGCTTTATTAATACTTTCCATCTAACCATATGCAACCGAGAGAACCCCTAACTTTAGCTGTGGGTGTTGTGTGTGCAGGCTAGCTGAAGACTACCAAGAGCAGAGTTGGGCCGCCATGTCTGAGCTGGAGAAGGAGCTGCAGCAAATGGAGGCACAGTACGGCCAGGAGTTTGGAGACACTTCTGAGAGTGAGGAGGAGGAGCTGGATCCAGATATGTTTGAGAGGACAAATAATGGAGGAGGAGGTCAGGGCTTGGCTGAATGCACATGTGAATTTCTACATCCACGCCCACACAGCCTGTGCAATATGATACTTTCACAACAGAGCCGCTCATTACAACAAATACATGTTCTTACACCTGCTGTTTCTTACACCCTTCATTTATCTGAATCCCCTTTGACCAGCTTGCTCTTAAGGTTCAAACTGTTGTGTAGAAATTAATTTTATTTGTACTTCACTTATATTTATTGAAGAGAACTGGCTTGGGAAAGGAACACATCATAAAAATGCAGAAGTGACCGCACAGTCACCTACAACAGAAGTGACCGTACAGTCACCTACAACAGAAGGGGACAAGACTTATGGGCCTGTCATATGTGCTTACAGTTTGTGTCATTTCTTTGCTAGATATGGTCCAGACAGAGGAAATGGAGGATTTAGATGACTACTTATATTGTCCAGCCTGTGATAAATCTTTCAAATCAGATAAAGCGTGAGTAAAATATTCAGTCACTCCTAAGGCAAGGAAAATTGGCATCATCTAACCATGAGCAGGGTAATGACCAAGGATGTCGTATCATTCAAAGCCCTTCATGCGCTTCCTGTTGTTTTCACACTGCCTTTGTTGAGACCAACTATCATGCTCCCCTCAGTCAGTGGTGTACAAGGTTGGACTTGACAAGGGTTAGCTCAAGGTGTAGTTCACACAGATTATAATGAACACATTTGCACTCAGTTCATCGTTTCAGTTTTAAGAATGTTTCAGCGTACTATATGAGATTAGAAAGGAAGCATGCTTATCACTGTATTTCCAGAAGGTTTCTCTCCAATAGGAAACTTACTAAGCAAAAACAAAACACTCAAATAGAGCTTTTGTCAGATATGAAATGAGCCTTTAATCAAATTTTACTTTCTCCAATGGCCTTGATCTGTGTGATGTGCAGTTTAACAGCTAACTCTAAAAATACTACCTTTCTCACGGGCAGCATGAAAAACCATGACAAGTCTAAGAAGCACAGGGAGATGGTGGCGTTGCTAAGGCAACAGCTTGAAGAGGAGGAGGAGTCACTGACCTCAAACTCTGGGGAGAATAGAAGAAAAGAGGTGGTGGAGGAGGAGGAGGAGGAGGACATTCCCCAGCAGAAGTGAGGGAGCTTTGCTTTGGGCTTACTGGGGCTAATCTAACAACATACTCATGCCAACGCTGCCTCAACATAGTATATTGGTTTTAACCATTACTGCTTTGCAAAATAACAGGCTGTCCAAGAAGCAGAAGAAGAAAAAGAGACAGCAGAAAATGGCCCAGGTGAGTTCAGAGTTCAGACTTAGCAGCAAACCAATAATAAATACCAAAATAAACATCTTGTTGCATCCAGAATGAGCCAGAATAGAAAGCAGTTGTGTTGTTTTCTGTCACACACTTGGCCCCTAACCTCAGCAGTTCTGAAATTGTCCTCTGGAAGTCAAGTACAGTTGAGCAAATGCTTGAAATTGCTGTGTTTACCTCTGTGACACACATTGTACACTACATAATAGTGTATAATAACATTATGGTATATAATGGTGCACTGTGGAACTATTCATGTTTGCCTGTAATTGACAATGGCACAGATATCTATTGCATTTTACTTGAAATGCTGCTGTCTGTCCTGACATTTCCACACCTCCAGTCTGACTTTTTATATATTTATTTCCTTCTTGCATGGCGATCACTTCTGCCAATCTCTTTCCATTAGCAACCTGTGGAAGAGCCAGAGAAGGCATCCATTCTGTCTCCAGACGAACCCCCTGAAGAGGCCTCTCCAGCCCAGCCTGGCCCTGCTGAGGATCCTCCTACTCCCGGTGATGAGCACTCAGAGAAAATGAGCCCAGAGGGGCTGCCAGCAACAGATAATAAAAGGTTTGCTGCCTAACCCATTTCCATAGCTTTTTCACTTTTCTGCTGTCACAAACCAAAAGTGGGCGAGGGTATGGAAACACAATGTAGAAGCACAACCCCATTATAAATGAACAACTCTAAATACTACAATAGTAAGTTAGGTGGTAAGAAGGCCACAACACAAATTGGAGTGGCCTTTACACCTCTGAGGTATAATTCTAATGTTATTATACAGCGCTCCAGAATACTGCGGAGGATTCCATTCACTTTGAATGGGCCTTTCCAACATTTGGAGGTCACTTATTTCTGTGTAATGACCGCTGCAAAAGTACCATGACCGCTGTCAATGGCAACGGATTTTCACATCTGCATATCATTCCGCGAGTAGAGCTCATTCATTTATCACAATGAAACTTTGTTGAAAAAATGTGTCAAGTTCAAGCTGAGTTATGAATTATTTGTTTATCCATGGAAGCCATTGAATTTAAGGTGTTTGTGTGAAGTTTTCTGTCGTCGTTCTGGCAAGTAGCTGTGTAAGAGGGTTAATGTATTGTCTGTTGGTCATATTAAAATATTTCCCTTCAGGATGAATCAAGACCTCAGGAAATATTTTCCTGTAATGACTGCCAGACAACACATTATCCCTTATATGATGATAACTATTGCATATATAATCTAAGCTCTTTAAGTTGGTTCTGTAAATAAAAGCCATTGAAATACTTATAATGTGAAATAAAGTAACATTGATATGAGGATGTGGAGGTTTGTAGGTATTAACTTGGTTAAGTAGTAGTAACTTGGTGCTCTTTTGTGTACAGGAAAGGAATCTCATCTTGGGTAACCACCATATCACTTGCTTTCCTGTTTGTGTTTTCCTTATGCCAGCTCATTGAAAACCAAGGCAAAGAAAGGAAAGGACTCCAAAAAGGGCAGCAAATCCCAAGGGGTTCAAGGGGCAGCTCCTGAGGTATTTAACACCCATTTGCTGGAGTGAATAAGTTTGGTTTATGTTTAGAAGAAGTATGTTTTTTGGTGGACTGGTGATAAATATTGGACTTGATGAAGGCATACTATATTTGCTTCAAACTATTTGTAAGTCAGTCAGTCATTGTCATCTACATTTACATTTACATTTAAGCATTTAGCAGACACTTTTATCCAAAGCAACTTACAAAAGAGGATAACATTCAAGGTACAACACAATGAAAGAAACTAACAAAGAGTGCATATTGCTAACATAAAAGCTGCACTATTTTAAGTTAAAAGTGCAATAGTGTAGTAAAGCGCAGTATAAAAGAGAAAATAAGTATAAATTGTTAAGTGCATTCTCAGAATTTACGCCAGGAGATATTCTTGGAAGAGGTGGGTCTTCAAGAGTTTCTTGAAGGTGGAGAGGGTATCAGTTGATCTGGTAGCATCTAAGCAAGAAATAATTCTATAGTTTATTTTATTGCACTGAAATTATTTTAGTCCACGGCTGTAAACAATTTGCTTAATTGTTAATTGCTTAATTAACTGCTTTAGTCCAGTACTCCAGTACTTAAAATAAAAGGCTTAGTTAAGCTATTTTGTATCCATTTATCCATTGCCACATTTTCAGAATCCATGTTATCTGTTGGCCCCTTAAAAACGGCAAGTCTTGTCTTGGTTCATACATTGATAGCTGGATCCTTGTGTTGCTCATGAGACTGCAATATAGCTCCATCGTAGGAGGTGTTCCTTGATCTCCTGGGATATTGATGTTGGGCCACAGCTTGTATGACACATATACAGCTGTAGAAGGCCATTTCAGGAGGTCTTGTCTGTCGTTAAGATTTCTCCATGTGCCTGATTGCAGTGTGTTGCAAATGCACATGCAGTTTTTGTGTTCCTTTTTTCTGTGGATAGGTGAACTGAGTATAATGGGCCATTGTGGGTTGTTACCAAGAGCACAAGTGTTAGTGCTTTATGTTTGTTTGTTTATTATTTTATTTCGTTTTTTTTTTTTCAATTTCCAGTTAAAGACCTAAGTCTTTCACTTTGGACAAAAGTGTCAAATAAGTACCTAAACATAATATACATATACAGTCTAGTGTTCATAGCATCATCCATGGTACCGTGTGGTATACCCAGCAAACACGGTAGTCCTATCATGAACGTTCCATGAAGGCCGTATTGTGTCCAGTCCAACAATTCAGTATATCGAAGTCAGCATAACAATCAGACAGTTGAGCCATTACCTGAACATGTTAGGACCATGTGTCTATGTGTCTTGTACTCTTTTGTGTCCATACACTTAGTAGTCCTTATAGAGTAGGGGTAATGTAATGGATTAGTGGTCGGGTGACCTGGGTTCGTATCCTACATCGCACTTTTTTTTTCTGCTGACCAAAAGTGCAACCAAACTAACGTGGTATTTTTGTAGAAACAACTTTTCTAGCACCCCTTCAGAGAACCAAAACTACTTTCATGGAACGTTTGCTTCCCGTAACCAAAAATTGTTAGCGGGGTATTGTGCATGAGCCTGCCTGGATAATATGATCATGAAACAAGGTACATGCCTGAACCTAGGCTTAAAAGAATAAATCCAGTCACTCAGCCCATATTCCTGTTCTTTGAGGTTGCCAAGTGCTGTCGGTACATGTAAGAACAGCAGCATTTGGTACAATGTTGGCCGAATTTGTGAACTGGCAGCTAATGCTAACACCTATGGTGGGGCCATAGAAAAACAAATCTTACTTGTCCTCATCAGTTCCAAGCAGCAGGTGCAGTCTTTAATGTTTGCAATGTTTGGATAGGTGACCTGCCTTGGCCATATTATGTTCTGATAATGTGCTTATTCAGCCATTGTGAGAAATAACTTGTCCATTCATTGTCTCAAAAAGAGCTGCTATATCTACTTTCACAGAGATCATTTGTTCTGAGGCACTTTGTGTTGTCTCTACATGCCTCACTGAAAGCTGCTTCTCCTGTTCTGTGATCTCTGTTTACAGAAGGAGCCAAACCTTCAGTGTGTAACTTGTCAGTTTGAGTTCTCATCCAGGAACAAACTGTTTGACCATCTGAAGATGACAGGACACGCCACTGCACTCTTCTCTGAAGGCGGCGGAAGCAGCAAGAGCAAGAAAGAAAGGAGGAAAAACAGATAACTATTCCAGTATTGGCTGGGCCTAGAGGCTTGCTCAGCTATGAACACTATTATCCCCCTATTGAGGGAGAGGCTCTATGAGTCATGAGACCAATGGTTGTCCATTGGGTTCTAAACCTCTTTTAAATTAAACATGATTTCAGTTGTCAGTGTTGTACCTCCGTTTATTCTGCAAAAACCCAAAGGAATAAAGGGAATGCACACAAGGTATGAAACTCCCATCAAGCCTTTAACTGTAACACCAACCACACTTCAGTCTGGAGCAAAATATTTCTGAAACCTTACCTCAAAACCTCAAGCAAACAGTTTTGCGTGTGTGTGTGTGTTCAATGACAATTAGGCTTGTCATGGACTAAATTAATTACTGACTTATTTCTGAGTTGCATAGTGATTGTTGGCCAGCAAGGCTTGCTGTTTTAAAGGTAGTCCAGGCTAATAAGACATGTTGGCATTAGACTGACGTTGGCGTCACCAACAAAACTGATTTAAAAACACTCAATGCTCAATGTTTTTGGTTTTATTAAAAGTTTAGAAAATCCTGACATCAGCTGAACTGAACTAATCAAGGTCCAAGCTGTTGCTACACATACAGCTGAAACCAGATATTTACATACACTTTTTTGTCTAAGTTTAAATTGGAGTAAACATTTTTAGGTCAGTAAATATGACCATATTTTTTGCATTTGTTAAATGTCAGAATAAATTGGTAAATAATTTTATAGAGATTTGTTTCTATTAATTTCATTTAATTTCCACACGCTTCTCACAATAGTTGGATTTTAGCCCACTTCTCTTGACAGAACTGGTGTAACTGGGCCAGTTTTTTAGGCCTCCTTGTATCCATATGGCTTTTCAGTGCTACACACAGATTTTCTATATAAAAACTGTACTGCACAGAACTGTAGATTAAATTTCATTAATCATTGATTTATTGAAGTGTTGACCTCATGCCTACAGATTAAAGACTTAAAGGATTGAGTTTTGAAAGGCACTTCAGACCTCATGAGGGGGTATTCAGATTCAGACAGAACAGCTAAAGAAAATGCAGCCTTCTTCCAGAAGAACATGCAGCATTCTTCCAGGGACCAGAGTTCCTCCTGGGACAAATAACTGCATCTGGATTGGGCAATTAGCGCAGCTGTGGAGATGTGTGTTACAGTTGCTTAAGTATTGTAGTGTGTGTTTTTTGCTAGTGGCTCAGCTAATGTGTTTGTTCTGTGTGTTGGGTGTCCTGAAGCCAAGTTGAAAGAGACGAGGTAAACTAATCTAAAGTTGATTACAGCATTGATTTTAAAGGTACAAAACTTGACATGTAAATATGAGTTCAGGTAAATGCAGACCATAAACATGCTTATTTAGCCTATTATTGGCTCATTTTCACTTACTTATCCATCATATTTACATATTTTGTATCACAAAGTTATCTAAAAGAGAAACTTGGTGTCAATTTGTGAAATTGTTTGAGGTGACTAAGTGCTGTCGAGGAAAAAGAAAATTTGATGCAACATAGACCAAATACATCAGCTAACATTAACTGAACGGGGCATGGGAAATTTAATCTGAAAGTACGTTTCTGTCCCCCGTTCCATAAATGTGAGCTGCCAATTCACTATCTGATCTTCATTGCATGAAATTTTCTCACTCTTTTTCCTACTGACAGCGCTCAGTGGTCTCGGACTACAGGGTTGTGGACTGATTCACACCAGATTCCTCCTTTTATCACTGGTCAGTAGTCAAGGAAATGTATTCCCCATTTTTTAACAGTTGTGCTAAGACTATACATCAAGCTTTTAAAACAGCAATCCCTTCCCCCAACATATATGCTAGCCAAATTAGAGTCCACACCAGACAGTCTCACTGGGATCTCATCTCCTCTCCATGTAGTTGACCATTGCATGATTGAAAACCGCTAGGAAGAAATCAGCATCCTCTTTGGTGATGCACATAGGGGGCTTGATCCTGAAGGTCTGGGGGAAATAGGTTTGCTATGAGACTGACAGCTCTGGCTTACACACACTATTCTACCACATGCTGATCATACAGTAACCTGCTAAAAAAATATGTCTGCTACACTAACAACCTCCAGGGACACAGATTCTTTAACTAATCTCTAAGACAAGGATGTTTCAATTCAACAGACTAAAGAATGCAAACAGGCTGGAGCTTTTGCAACATATAAGAATAAATGGGTGAGGAAATAAGTGGATCTTTTCTAAGCTAAATGACCAATAGGGGCTTAGCTCCTCCTACCTGTCCATACACGCCTCCTTTTCCAATCAGAACTCCCATATCTTTGACATCCTCAAAGATCTCAGCCATGTCTGCAGGGGGGAGAGGGTCCCGGCTTGCCTGAATGAGGAGAGGGTAAATGGAGGTCATGTTGAGGCCTGCTCATTGGAGTGCTGCTTCACTCTGGGTTAATCTTTAACCAGTGCTGCCGTGACTGGCCTCCTTTGCATCCTGTCATGCACAGAGGCATACCCACATGTGGTGCGTGTGAGCTATGAGTGAAGGTTCAGAAAAGTTGAACTCTCACTGAGATTAACTGCAACAACCAAATCAAGAAGTTCAAAAAGTAATGTAGTGACCCGTAAAATTCAAAAGGGCAGCAGAGCACAGACTCTCTGATATCAATTTCTACAATAGCCCCCTGGCTTTAAGCATGCTATTGTACAACATCTGTTAAAGAAGACCAAACTGGATCCTTCAGATCTAAAAAACTACAGCCAATCTCTTACCTGCCTTTCAGCTCCAAGATTTTGGAAAAAGTAGTTTTTCAACAGCTCTCCTCCTACTTGAATGGTTTTAACATTTTGGATAAATTACAGTCAGATTAATCTGCATTCTTAAAGGTCCCTAATATCGCCAGATTCCAGAAAACTCACCCTATCCAAACATGGAAAGATATTTCTAAGGGCATGCTTCCTATCCTTCCTTATAATTACAGTGTCATTTACAGCTTGGAGGTAAAAGTAGTGAAAGTGCCCTGAAATAGCCTAGGGCTCATAGGGTTAAATGCTTCATTATGAAAGAATAATTAATCATAAAAACAAGAGTTGTGTACACCAACACGTCAGATAATGTAAAACTGGACCTATTTTGCTACCATTTTTTGCACACTGGGGGGAAAATGGGGTGTGAAAATTCTACCCGTTCCAAAAGCGGAGAATGGCAGAAAATGTTTGACAACCACTGATAGGAAAAGGGAAAAGTTATTAATTTCAAACACTGATTCGATAATCTGAAGGATCAGTAATGCTGAAATCCACTTACCTTATCTTTGACCATCTCAACACCAATCATAAGACCCTTCCCGCGTACATCACCAATGATTTCATATTTATCCCGCATCTTGGCCAGTTCCTCTAGCAGATATGTGCCAACAACAGCACTTGTCTTTTGGATTTCATCCTCCTCTATTGTCTGAAAAAGACAGAAAGTTATGTTTCTATATCTAAATAATTTTTAAAAATCAAGGTCAACAGAAAAATGCATTCACAGGAAAAGAATAAGAGGGTGTTGAAAAGAATTTCAGTTGAATACACACTGAACTTACATCAAGCACCGCTGAGCCAATAGCACATGCCACTGGATTGCCACCAAATGTGTTAAAGTGAACTCCTTTTCCAAAAGAGCTGGCAATCTCTGGAAATAACAAGGCCAAGGTGACTCAGAGGCAAAAGAAAAGCTAAAGTGGGCCTCCATGAGGGAAAATGTCTTACAAGACCAACAGAACAACAAAGACAGACTGTCCTAAAAGAGACAGCAAAGTTTCAAATTGTCTCCTTGCTCTCTACTTTCTTCTTATCAACAAAAGTGCACTAAGTAGTGAGAGCAAGGTGCATGCTGACCTAAGTGCAACTTAGAGTTGCAAGCAAAACTTTTTGATTTGCAAAGGATTTAGAGGTGCAAAACCTTTGGACCCGCAAACATACGGTCTTAAATATAGGCTTAACAATTTTGAATCCTTGATTTTTGTTTTCAGCCCTTATTTTTTATTTCAAAGCAGTATATTTTGATTGGCTTTTTTTCTTTGCTTGAATAAAAAACACACAAAATTATCTCCATACAACTCCCCCCTTTGACACACAAGGCTGTAGCCTCTATGCAGACCTCTATGGGTAATGCATATGGTTTTGTGCCTTGTAGATAGCCTACAGTGCTTTGTTTGCACTTTCATGGAAAATTATAATTAAATGGTCACCTACTATTCATTCAATTTAAATGTGACACATGTATCCACATTAACTTTATTCCCATGCTCTTCTTTATAGTAATGATTTTCAAAAAATTGCTAACTTTTAAAAATTAGTCTGGAAAAGGCGGATCGTCTTATATTCAGGATTGTCTTATATTCGGGCCAATATGGTATAACCCAAATTTAGCATGTCGCCTTTTCCTTTCACACTGACCGACACAGGGTCCGGTGTCCACTCGACCTGCCAACCGACTTGCCTCGGACCCTAGTGTCAGAGCCAAGGTGTGTTCAGTGTGAAAGCTAAGCCAAATCCAAAAGCCAAAGCTTTTGCTGAGGAGGCGTATTCAGAGAAAGTTATATAGAAAGACACATCACTTAAAAAGTCGGCGTTGAGAAACTGGAAGTCCTGCCCTGCAGTGAAAGTAACCAATCACATTGTTGGACGAGGTATGACTGACATTAACCTTTTGTTTGCTTTTTGTGTTACCATGGTGATAGCGATGCGCGAATGTTGGTGCAGGCATGGTGAACAAATTAATACCTTTTTTAGCTTTATTTGAGCGACATACGGGTAGATTTTGACATTGTACAATTCAGACTTAAACAAGGATTCGCACACTGCACTGCACTTTTTAAGTCTGTATGACCTGACGATCTGGAGTTTTGGGTACAGCTAGAACATATAACATTAGCATCATGTTGCTAACAACACATGCACTAGTCAAAAAATTGCTTAAAGGACAAGTTCAGTTTTTCACACCTAAAGCCTTGTTTTATGATCGTTTATGATGAAATACTATGGTTAAGATAACATTTTTGAAGAATACCTCTGTTCTGCGTTGACTCAATGCAAAGGGCACTGCGTTGCCTTGTTGCCATTGTTTTCCTGGTTCTGCATTGAGTGTGTCCACGTTCTAGTAGCGCAATTCACCAGATTGCTTTAAGTGGAACTATCTACCCTTCGACCATGCGAATTACTTTGTCATGCTTTCATTTTTTTAACATTACTGTTAAAAGAGACACTGCATATTCAGTGGCTCCCCCAGAAAATAATTCACCAGAAAAGGCCAGTGAAAATCTTGGTGTGGCACACTAAAAATGTGAGTAAAGGTTATTTTAGTGCATCATGACATAGCTTATCCATGCATTTTATTCATTGTTCAGCCCTATGAGCCCTTGGCTATTTTCAGGCTGTGTTGACCAAATATGTTTGGATATTTATGCATTCATTTAAAATAAACTATCATGTAATTAGTATAGGTTACAGCGCAGTAATGAGTTGGGAAACTTCGGTTCGCACCTACTCAAGTTGCCTGATGGAGCGTGCTTATAATTTGTTCTGTGTGCAGAGCGCAATCCACAATAAAAAAATGACATTTTCCACAAAACTCACAGTGTCGTTCAGACTTAATATTAAATAAATCTCTGTAGATTATTTTATTTATTTCTGATTCATTGCGTCTTATGTCTTTTGCAAACATCTACTGTCAGCGTCCTTGTCAATTTTCAACAATCGTTGGTGTAAGTTGCATGCTTTGCATGCTTTTTTTTACGTCGACAAGCAGTCATGTCAATGTTGCAATTTAAGTGAAATTTCCACAATCTCACAACCTATCCCCATCTGATATGAGTTTTTTTTATTAAGATAAAATTCTTATTTAAATTTTGAGTTGATAAAGGAAGTTTTTGCCTTTTTTATTCATGACCATTACAGAAGGAAAAAATTTGACAGTAGGCTTTAGGCTTGCTGACAGTATTTATGATGGCAGTAGACTCTTGTGACTCCCTAAGTACTGATGAAGCGCTGAATTTAAAACATTATTGAAAGATAGGTACAGCAGAATCTGGAAATTCTGCCACTGAATTCAAAACAAGTCCACATGGTGGACTAGCATGTTGCTAAATGTAGCCAGAGTGGGCTGTTGAAACACACTGGCAAACAAAACAAAGCGAGTGGATGAACTCAACCAATCACAGCCCTTGCGGAGTGTGTAAATGAGGAGGGTGTTGGCGGGGAATGTGACGTGTGTGTCTACAACATTAATTTGCGTTAAAAAAATAACTTAAACTTTAACTTAAAATTTTTACATTAATCACATGTGTTAACACATTAACATTGATAGCACTAATTCTGACACAATATAGTTTTATAAGGCACAACTGCTGGTTACTCTCAGGAACTCAGGCACGATTATTAACAGGGAAATGTACCAAGCAGCTCTTACAATTTAATTCCTTAAATCGAAAATGTGCTTGCTGTTAAGAGAGGTCTCAGATCTCTCTTTCTCATTAGTCACCCTTTCCATTAGCAACTCTGATATTTACCCATGCTTTAGGGACTGAGCATGGGTAGCGCAAACATCAGTTTCAGGCATTTAAGTGCAGTAATCAAAAGAATTTGATCGATGGTTAAATTGTGGATTGTTTCTTTATCTGACAAGTACGTCTAAGTATAATTCTAATTTAGTAATGCAGTGACTAAATGCATCTGACCACAGCACAGCTCAGTTCATAAGAAGCAGTCTAATCCATGAATTGGAAACTTGCCTGGAGTTGTGACAACTGCTCCCATTGGAAACCCATTTGCTATGCCCTTTGCCATGGTAACCATATCTGGAATAACATTGTGGCCTTGGAATCCCCAGTAGTGGCTTCCTGTCCTTCCAAACCCAGTCTGGACCTGAGGGTTAGGGGTTTGGGGACAAAATAACTTTTTTCTATTTTCACACACACAGTACTATCTGAGCCGAGGTAGAATGTGTATACTTTGACCAATGAAAAAATAACAAATGCAGATGCTACATGAATTTGTAATAGCTCGTTATCAGGTATTTTATTGCACCTATCAGCCTGGAAAAACATTCAAAAACTGAATAAAGGATTCTGAATAAATCTATCTCATCTGCAATGCAGACATACCATAAGAAACACTAACTCATCTGCAATGCAGACATACCATAAAGAAACCTACCTCATCTGCAATGCAGACGCCTCCTCGTTCACGCACAAGCTTGTAGGCCTCTTTCAAGTAGTCCTTAGGGTACTGGACAGCACCACCCACACCCTGTACAAAACATACTATTGTGAAAGGGCTAATATACATGCAAATCACAATTACCCTGCAGTGCCAATCAATATGTGTCCACATATCAGTATCATCAGTGCATGTCAGTTGTCAGCATGTAGTTTCTAACTACAATAAGCTTAAAAATATGAAAGATATGAAATAATGAAATATGAGCATATATGAAATAATGAAAGTTTATGAAATATAACTTTGATTCTCTGAAGAAGAACACAATACGTTACTCAATAGGGGGTTGTCATCAACCAAGGATGATGATGTCAACCAGTATTCAATATTCAACCACCTTATTCAGACACCTACTGCATTATTCATTCTCATGGTCATCATCCTTTATGCTATTTACTATACACAAGCATTCTCCCTCCGCAGGAGATGAGGGAGTGGAGAACTGCCATACTGTTCTAGAAAGCTTTGTAGCCTTTGCAGAGTGCTACAATGCCACCACTGCAGAGATCCTGGGGAATGAAGACATTAGGACCATAGATATTGGGACTGAGTGGCCAGTTGCATTAATGTACAGTGCACAGGACTTCATCCTTGCTCAGCTGAGCAGAGAGCCATCTGGACTAGATCTACTCTCATGCTCTACTAGTCAAGACTACCCACATCCACAATGACCCTACCACATGGGGCAGGGCACCTACGTACTATTGGAATATTCTTCCAAGCTTTTTAGATTTAGCAAACTAAAAAGGGCTTTGCTTGATAACCATGATTAGAAGGACGGAAGCAGGTGAGACCTGCAACAGGAAATAGCAAGATCCTGCTGTGTGGAGGGCTGGAGCTTGTTCAGGAGGTTGGAAATACTGGTTCATAGCATGATTCAGCTATGAGAAACAAAGAGAATTACTTTCATGTTGTGTCATGTTGTACTGTAAGGGAAGGCCTGTGACAAAAAAAAAATCAAATCAAACCAGTTTCTTTTCAGATATTGTCACTTGAGAAAGACTTCCAACTGGTCAACTACAGTAGGCTCATTATTGTAGATGATAATTTGAACCACTGTGCAACCTAATAATATGTAACCTGCTGGCCAGTTGCCATGGTAATGTATAGAAAGTGGAGCCTTCTCTCACACATCACAACCAATGACGCATAAGGAATGGTTCAAGTGTCACCTGAATTCATGTAAAATAGAAGAGGAATGCCAGACTGAACTGCACCATAAATTTGACTTAAAAATCACTGAATTGTTACTAAACAATTGTTACTAAACCCTTCACTGCATTCATCCTCACATTTCCATTCTAGTCTTATAGTCTTCTTCAAGCATAGGCCTTTCTTTCTGACAGTAAAGTTTACGGCCCTGTGACATCACAGTGGGAATTGTTTATTATTATTATTATTATTATTATTATTATTCTTTATAAACCTCTGTTATTAATATTAGCTCAATAATTGTCCATTGGGGGCTTTATAGAAGGTGCTGAAAGAATAATGAATAAGGTTGTTTTCAGGGGTTGAGCTGGGCCTCTTAGTTAGGAAATCTTAAAGTGAAGCGCTGGTGTTGAAGCAATATAGGCTGTTTTCCTGCATGGGTGCAAGTTGAATCTGAAAGCAAAATTGCGACAGTAGCTGTTTGACTACTGTTTGCGTTTACAGACAAATGGCTTTCAATGAGCATGCCTTGAGCACTTGGCCAAACACATCCAAATCACTATTTTTAAAACACTAAGAAGGCTTGACAAACCATGACACTTAGCTGTAGTACTATCCCTAAACATGAACTCAAGCATTGAGAACATTGTGGGTGTACACAGATTTTATTACAAAAAGTGTTTGTGAAAAGACCTGTTCACATCTTCCTGTTGCTGCCTTCTTGTAATAGGCTACCTTTGGATCCTATAATGACGGCTGGATAATGTTTTATGTTCTAAATATATCTTATATATAAAAACTTTGCATGTTCACCTATCAGCTTTGTCAGCAACAAGACTGTTTTGTAGTGTGTGACACTATGACCTACCTGTATTGGCTCACCAAAGAAAGCAGCAATTCGACTTGGAACACTCGTGGCAAAAACTTCTTTTAGCTGACTAATATACATGTCATTGGCCTGACAGTGGTCTAAAGAAAATCAATAAAGGAAATATCAGGCAGACAGCTGACATGGTGAAAATACCTGGAGATGTTCAGAGGAAAAACAGTCAAGGTAATAAGTACACCATTTTCATTTTCCAGATGTCATAATTCAGAAGCACGTGGACTTAAAAGTGAAATATTTGACAGTTTCATTGAAAGCAGTAAATGTTTGACCTGATAAAAGTCCTGGACCTTGCACTTCAGTCAATTTTTTACAGTCTATTCCAGGCTTCAGCCTGATGTTGGCTGACATTACTTTGTATATCTGTAACCCTTCAAAACTTACCACATAGGAGTACTACATTGGGTGTACTGAAGTACTGAAGATTTCACATAAATGAACAGGGGAAAAGAGGGATGCAGAACATGACTGTGATACACATTTCATATTTATAGATACACTTTGTATAGTCCTAGACATGAAAATTCCTATTTCAGTATTGTAATGTTATGTCAACATTTAAGAGGTGCTGCTAGATAAAGACTAAAATGTGTTAGTGTGATTTTGTGTTCTGACGTACCTGGGGAGCAGCTGCACTGACGGTAGGTCTGAACAGGAGAGTCCCTACAGTGACTCCCTCCCCATGGGCCTCGAAACACATCAGGACACATGGTCTAAACAGAGGACCACACAACAACCCCCCCCCCCCCCCCCCCCAACACACACACACACACACACACACACACCACCCCCAAAAGGAATTAAAATATAATCAGAAAGAACTGTTTTCATGTTTTGTGTATTTAGGGTAACACCAATGAATAATAATATATGCCCCTTGGTGTCAATATTTGACACAATTTAATGCTGAAATGTAACTAAAAGGGTCATGGTCCCATCACTTAAAAAGCGAAGTGCAATAAAAAGTGTTCTGGCTGGGCAAGCACTGGCAATGTCATTCAATCTTATAAGTGGGTTATGAGTTTCAAGTGGTTCAAAGAATTCTATGTTCCAACTAAAACAGTTCAGTTTCATCATAATGAAAAGCAAAAGTAAACAGGGTAAGTAGGCAGTACAAATCCTTCCAATCTATGTATAAACAGTATCATCTGATGATGGTTTTACACCTTTTTTCAGAAACCTTTTGAGACCCCTGCATTCAACCTACATTTCAGTGGAGACTGCGTCACAAAGTTTTGCAGCTATTGTTTTACATTTGCATGACAAATTATGACTGTGTTAAAAAATGTGGTCTACTACCACACAGTCCTGTGACTAAAGGACATGAACCGAGTGGATTATGAAAGAGATTAACACAAAAAAAATGCTTGGCATAGATAAACCCTCAGTGTGATACGTACAGTATGGCATCCAAGTCCAGTGGCAACAGGATACTTGTATGCTGTGTTTGAGGTCAGACCCAGACTCTGGGGGCTTCCACCATGATATGAACCTCTGCAAAAAAAACACAGTCAAAATCCCTTTGGGTTGATTTTGTACAATATTTTTACTTCAATTTAAGGTAATATCAATGGGCAATGACATTACTCTGATAATACTTTAAAAATGATACTCATCATAATATGGCAAGATTTTGGAAAGCAAGTTCTGGTATACCTGAAGGTAATAATGTCAAAGTTTCCAGTGTGTAGTCGTGCCATTAGCATGGCCAAATCATTGGCCTCTGAACCACTATTTGTCAGGTACACCACCTGGAGACAGACAAGATGGATTATAGAAATGATGCTTTCTGAACTGTAATGCCAGTAGTGTATGTGTGTGGTCTCTGAATAGTGATCCTGTACAGGTCATTTTGCATTTGACAGCAGAAGGTATTTTGATTCAAAACAATCAAATTTTCTTGGGCTTAGAGTCAACATTTAACTGCATCCAGAAGCAAAATTAAAGACAATTCTCTGCATGACAGACGGTCCACCTCTATACCTTCAGCGGCTCAGGCAAAAGAGCCACTAATTGCTGTACGTATTTGTGGATGGTGGGGTAAACATAGATGTTTGTTGTGTGCCAAAGACGTCTTAACTGATCCTCTGCTGCTGCTGTCACCTTTCTGTGCAGATATGAAAACTGAATGAGGAAAAGTCCTGTTTGTATTTCTACTGTTGGAGTAAAATGTAATCTGTGCAATGAAACATGTATGGGGGGTTGTGCATCTCAATGCCAAGTGATTGCTTACATTGCTTTCATAATTCCAACAGGTATTAGTGTTAACTATTAGGCCTATTATTATTACTGTTAGGTTCACTCCTTTAGGGTGATATAAAATCTAACTATACATTAGGCTAGAATCATACATCTCAAAAGTTCCAAATAAAAAACAGGATAACTTACGGGTGACAGTGACCGACACTGACTGTGGCCACTCCAGCAAAGAGGTCTAAGTAACGCCTACCATCTACATCCCACAGCCACTGCATATGGCCCTGGTGGATAAACACTGGCTTTTTGTAGGATGTCACCTTCATCGTCATGGGGTTACAGTTCTGTTGCCTGATCTGCAACATCTGCTGTGCAGACATGCCCTGGTGGAAAGGAATGGTAAGGATGTGCAGTTACACCTAGTCAGTATGCTCTAGACGTCAGGCCACAACTCTCAATTGAAGGTAAGAGTTTACCTGGTATTGCTCTGGTCTGAAGTGGCACTGAGGCATCTCTGGGAGATCAGGAACTCTGTGTTTCATGGCAGACTTCTGACATAATGCACCTGCAGCAAGAGGGAATTACAGGTCACTCCGTATGGCTGTAGGGAATGCTCCTGCTGTTATGAAAAGTCAGTGGCCCGTCAGCACATCGTTACCATATTGGGCTGCCCGGATTTAGTCTGAGTGGTGTAAGCCCACCTTGCCCTGGGAAGGGGGAAGTAGCATCTAGCCACACGTCAGCAAGCCTAATCACAGTTCAAGCCAAATGCATGTATCTCTGAAATGGCCGGTCATGGAGTGATGACAATTACATTTTATGGCTGGCCCTAAATACCATCTAGATACACAAAAAGCCAGACAACAGTGGCGATATGGACTAAAAACAAAAAAGTAAGCTAAGCCTGTCCCCCAAGTGCAACAAAAATGTTCAAACCAAACACTAAAATGGGGGACAGGAGTTTGGGGAAAGGGAAGGGGAGTTTAGGGAGGAGATTGGTGAGTTTGCTGGTGTGCTGGTGCTGGTGTTTTGTTGATATTCGGTTTAAATATCAACGGATGTGACGTCCATCACTTTAATGGTTGTACCCAATTTTACTGTGTGAGACAGGAGATAGGACACAATCTTTAGATAAGGTATCGTCAACTTGTTAACATAAAACTATTGAGTGGAAAAGAACATTAAGGAAGTAATTCAACACCTATACACCAAAGTCAGTCAACGAACGCAGGAAAATGTGTACTTGTAGGAGGTGGTAAATGAAATGATACATTTACAGGTTGATAAAAAAAATTGTTAGTCCACTGCTCCTTTACGTTGTGTTCAGATGCTATTTAAATTATGCAGTAGTCTTAGTACCTAATTTTAGTTGATTATATTTAAATAGTACATTGAATACCTTGATTATTATTATCAAAGGTAATGGAATTCCTCTTGCGTGCAATTCAACGTCGAAGCAAAATTATATAGAATGTTTTTGAAGGGGGGGGGGGGTTCAGCATACAAGACACACGGTCAAAACATCCAAGTAATAGACGCAATAGCGTCTATTATTCATATAAGTAGATTATTGAGGTGATCCAAGTTAAGACGTAGTGGACCATAGTGAATTCATAGTGGGCAATACTCACCGCTAGACCGGTAGAATCTGGCCGTGAGATCAATAACATTCAAATGATTTGAGCTCCTGGCCACACAAGGCCTGTGCATACGAGAAAGAACCCTCTGCATGTCTGCCTTTTCCTGCTAAAACAGGCAAATGATGTGCTGTGTGTTTTTCAGTGATTCTTCACATGTGACTTTACCATTACTTAGGTTTTGTCCTCAAGAGTTAGTGCGCTGGGCGGAGAACACGCTCAGCCAATGGCAGCAAGAGACACTGACCTCTGCTCGCATCTCTATCTAGAGCATTTCCATCTCTTTTCCCTGGTTTAGTAGCAGTGAAGCCCCATCTTAAAATCGGATCATCGGGGGTGGATCGAGGAATCAAAATCTCAGTTCCAAGCTCTTAGCGTACAGGATATTTTCAGTAGCCTATGTTGGCTACTCTCGTCAAACCAACGTGAGTGGCCTGTGTCTAAACTACTCAAGTTTTTCACTTCAGCCGAGATCAGTCAGGGCCACAACGGTAATGTAAGGAACAATAGGACTACTGGAGAACCATGGTTTAGTGCACAGACATATTGGCCTGATGTTCTTATTCATTCCCTTTGCTTTAGATCAGGGTGGCCAAACTGCGGCCCACTGCTTTCTTTTTACATGAAGTGTAATGTTACATTAATCTAATATTATCGTTAAAAAATTCCCAAAATAATACCTGGTCGCGGTCGATGAGAGAAAATAAAGGCCGGACTCCAGACAGGGGTAAAAGAAAAAGAACTCGGTTGGAAATTTCGAATTCTCGTCATATTGCTTAAAGCATTATGAAGCCTACATCTCTACCACTTTAATCTAATAAATAAAATATTCTGTACACGCTACTTTCAGCGCTTGTTATCAGCGTTACACGTCAGATGCAGGCGAAGCAGTTTGTCCTGCTGACAGCGCAACGCAGCGTGGCCCTTGAGACATGCGCAAAGCATCTCTGTCTTTCCTATCACAGCTGGAAGAGTCATGTCAGTTTTGCTGCTATGAAAACGCCTGTCAACAATAAGGTTAATCTTCCTTTCAAGGTGTCTAGAGGTGTCTCTACATATTGTCAAGAAGACGAGTCTTTGACTATTAACGGTACTTTCACTGACATCGTTTCATAAATTGCAATCGATAAGCTTACCTTGAAATACCGTTGCTGATTATCTAATTGGGCCTAAACTGCAGGATAATTTGCTGAACCATGAAATAAAGACGGCCTCCTTTTATCATCAGAATCTCTGCAGTTGTAGGGTATTCCCAGTGATGAACATGGTTTTCCATGACTCTGTGGCATCCCGGCTCAGGCATCCCAGCTTCAAAGTATAAGTTTTAAATACTGTCTTGCAAACCAGCTGGTCATAGTTATCAGAACACTTCAGCAGGGTATGCATTAGTTTATTCATGTAGGCAATACAGAAAAGTTTGGGGTCAATTTGTTGTAACTAAGAACACATTGGAAAGGCTGTGCAGGCGCACCATACATTGAACAGGCAAACACCATATTCACCAAAGGATAGTCTGCATCTAAAAATAAAGGCCTCCCTGTAATACAAAGCCTGCCTAAAAATAAAAGCCTGTGTCTGGTGCACCTGAAGAAAATAAAGGCCCCGGTCATTATTTATTTGGATTTTCTAATCTAAAGCATAGTTGCTCTTTGAAATTGTTTAAAAACTGGTGCATTGGCCCTTGGCAGCTTAGATTTTTCAGTATGTTGCCCGCAAACAGAAAAGCTTGTCCACTCCTGCTTTACATCCATCTACCTCAGGCCGTACGCAGTTTGTGCCTTTGTAGTGGCCATATGTAGGTCAGGCCTCATGGTCGTCGGAATCTAGGTCCACAGACAAGGCCGTGCACTCAGCCGCTAATTACAAAATCAATGGTGGGTATTGTCACCCAAACACAGTGTCAGTTTGTAAAGATGATGACAGCATAGCCTACTTTTGAACTGCTGATTCGAATATGGTTATTGCATGGAAAGAGTGTGGAATGCTATTGATTGTGGCACTATTCCTGAGTGCCTTTTGAGTGACATAAACCTATATAAGTCCTATATTTTAGAAGCCAGAACATTTGGTTATTTATTTATTTAACAAAATTATGGCAGATTATTAATTTAACCGATAGCTGCATTCTGACTTTGTGCTTGTTTATACTTAAGCAGCCAAATGTGCCAATGACGTGATTTATTCAAGAGATTTAAAGATTCCAAGATAAAACAAAAAAAACTGCCTTGGTTAAGGTAACCAGTGAACTCCTTTGGGCTGCTGATGTTAGACTAGTTTTATACTCCTGGATGGCAGTGCAGCTTTTGACACCATTTTTCATCATTTTACTTCATACCGTTAGTGCCAAACTGATTTGACATTTTTTTATTTTACTAGAATATCTAGCCAACATTGGACTCTATGAGTGTAAATTAGTGCCTCAAAGTCATACAGTACCTCACTGGTAAACACAATTTGCCCAAATGATGAACTGCAAGTCTGAGACTTAAACTGTAATTTGGAAGTCCTACAGGGCCATTTTGGGGGTCTCTCTTGTTCATCATACATCTCTTCCCTCTGGCCATTTCTTCCACAATAATCAAGTTGACTTTCACTACTATTCTGAAGACACTTGGCTTCAAACTACAGCTGTATTTGTCTATGAGGCCTATTGTCTGTATGTGGCAGGACCATCACCCCTCTCCATGACCACAAACGGTACAGACTGAGCTACTTATTGTTGTCAGAAAATAAACTTTTGCAAAGATTAACGTTTTGGCCCTGTCCACAGATGGCTGTCCCATTCCTTGCTACACTCAGGTTTAGAATGGTGGAGTAATATTAGAAAGAATAGATTCCATCAGTGCTAATACCCTTTTGCCTAGGGAAATCTGAAATACACCCAGCCCTCACTCAGCACAGTGGACAACTAATGGTCAACACTTACGTTACATTCCACATTGACTACTACATTTCTATACCTTTTCTGGCATCCCAATAATAATACACTCCACAAGCTCCAGCGAACCCAACGAACTACAAAAACCCCAATGAAACACTGCAGCAACGAACATCATACAGTCAAAACTGTTAGTCATACTCATCCAGTTTGATTGGCAGCTTGTAGCCAGTCACATCCAGTGTCAAATTCTGCTCTCATATAAGGCCCCAAAATAATCATCCCCCTGACTTCCTGACTCTGTGTGTCTGCATACCAAACATGAACCTCAACACCACCGCTACTACTACTACTGCTACTACTACTACTACTAATAATAATAATCATCATAATCATAATCATAATATTAACAACCAATAATCACCATCATATTTGCTATGACTTTCTAATCTTACTGCCACATACTATGAACTAGTGATCATAGTAATATTTCTCCTCACCAGTGGAGGACTCTGTAAGGTTCAAAGCACACATGGGATAGATTTGTTTTATTTATCTTCTTGTTTGAGAACATACATGATCCCACATGGAACAGAACTGCATACAGTACAGAGGATTGGAAAGAGTGTGATTAAAAAAAAGACAAACATACACTGAGCTTATGTGCCATTCTATCTCTGATTACAACAGTGACTCATAAATTTGGACTAAGCATCACTCACCACAATAGTCACCTTTACTTTGGATATGGTTTTACCATACCTGTCAACATATAAAGGCAGTACTGTTAAAGCATAATCTACACAAAGTGTTTTTACACAATAGTTAAAACACAGCCCAAGATGTTTCAACTCAATTCTTATCAACTGAATTCTTGTCCAGTGCCATCCATTATAAATATACAGATCACCACATAACTAACTTGCTCCACTAGTCCAACATCTCAGATTGGTTGTCTGGACACATATCTGTCAATCTGTCAGTCCACTAGTATGCAGCAGACGCTGCTTTTATTAAGCATTAATTTGAAATTCAAATGTGAAAGAAAACTCATCTTCAATTTGCCAGAATAAATTAGAGAATTGTTGTCTTTGTTGTCCATGGCAACATTTAGATTATGTGTGTCCACTAGTTCACTAGTTAAATAAGGTTTTGTTCATCACTGAGGCTGCAATTGAAAACGAAAGCTAGTAGCTGAGAGCTTTAAATTGATCAAAAAATCTGATTGCCAATGGCTGATTGGAAAGAAATGATTAGTGATGCTTTAGTGAGATGAAGAACAAGAATGAACATGACATAACCTGGATTTTAAGCACGTCACAGTTACGGCTAATAGTAAAGCACTGTCTCCTCACAGCAAAAAGCACTTTCTTCGCACTCCAGTAACATATTCAGCATCAGCAACTTCAGCAACACATAACCTGTAGTGAAGGTTGATATCTATAATATAGTTTGTATAGTCATGTGACATATTGTTCACAATAAGGCAATGGTTTGTCATTGGTTGTTTTCTACAGATCTGTTTTTCTTCCTGTTTTGTTTTACATTAAATGGGTATTTATGACATGCTATACAATGCTCCAAACTAACACAAACAGCTGTACATCATCACAAACTAAGAGGGTTAGACAAGAATTACCAGTGCACACTAAGACTTGAGGGATCCAATCTGCAGCATTATTAATCATTTTTACAAGATCTGAATCCAAATATTTTTGTGGTTATAACAATTGTATGAAAGTAGAATCTCTAAATGTCTGTGAACGCCTCAGCCATATTGGTACATCTTAATGCTTTTATACCAGTGCTGATGAACACTTATGAGCGCTCTGCTCAATATTCACATCCCAAACCACAAACAGGGCTTGAAGCTGAGCTATTCAATATTTTTTATACATTCATTATGTGTTTACATGGTTTTCAATTGCACCAAGAGGCAAGTTATCTTTGTCAAAGTATTTTTTCCTGTTTATCTGAGGTTTAAATGCAATGGACATTTGTAAGAAAAAAGAATTTGTAAGACGAGCCATTTATATGTTGACAAAATTAATAATAAAAACATCTTTAAAGTCAGTACTGCTACAAGTCCACTGCTATGGAGTAGTCATTTAACTATCATAATAACCAATGTAATAGGAAAGCATTTATGAAACAGGCTTTGGTAGGTGAACTGTTTCTCTTTGTAGCTAGATTCTTCTGGTCCATATGTAGCCTGGTATTAAAACCAGACCCTTGTTTGTAGAGAGGGTCTAGACATTCAGTAGTGAGATTTGATTGCTTGCTTGAGGTGTTTAAGTTTAAAAAAAATGGATCAGCCCCTGACTGATAGCTTGTCTTGACTGATAGCATTCTAGCTCTGCATTCACCACGCCGCCCTCTGGTCGCTGATTGGACAGGTTAAAATGCCGAGCTCAATGGGATCAAATCCCGTCAAACCAACACGAGCTCAATGGGATCACATCCGGACTAGCACTGTAGGGAGATGATAATCAAGTGGAAGTGCTACGAAGGCAAGGCCAGGCTAGTCCATATGGTCTACTTTGCAACAAGATCAGTATTTGTTAGATAAGATACAAAAACCACTGGTTTGGAGAGTCAATCACTGGATGAATTGAGTACAGAAGAAGACCATTAAGACTAGAAGGGTTACAGTACTGTACTGCTTACTTTGAATTATACAGTACTGTTACTGTATAATGAAAAACAGTAGTAGTAGTCTATATCTGAATTACAGTAACTTACTGGCAACAGTGTTGCCAGTTAGTTACTGTAAAAAACTATGTCAGTACACAACAGGGTTCAATAAAATCCAAGCATCTTGTTTGAGTAGGCAATTTATGGAACTCAAACTCCAATTAGATTGTTGTATTATAGAACAAACACAATAAAATCCCTTAGGTTTGTCATTTGTGCTCTACTATTATCAACCACGCTACACTGATCTTTTTGCAATGTTGGCAAACCAACACAAACTTTGATATAAGCTGGTGGAAAAATAGTGTGTATGTATGCCATCTTTGGGTTGACTATGTCACTCGTTCCTTTTTTCTCGTAATTCATCTCAAAAGGGGATCATTTTTTTTTCACTACCCCTAAAAGGTCTGTACAGTCTATCTGTTTACCTTTCTGTTAAATCTGAAATCTAAAACTGAAATCAGCACATAGGCATCACTGTGACAGTGTCCACATAACCATTGGAGGTCAACTGCATGCCTCCAGGAGCCACAGTAGGCGGTTGGTGGATAACCGGTTTCCCCAGCTGGGTTTGCTGGATTATGGGGCATGTTTCCTCTGAGTCTTCCCCATGCTGATAGTCACTGGGGCACTGGGTGGAAACCTTTTGCTGGAGCAGCAGGACATTGTCACTGGTCATACCTTTGACCTTGCTGTAGTCCTCTCCATGCAACTTGACGGAAGTGGAGTTGGTATTCAGATTCTGCTCAGCTAGAGGCCTGAGGAGCAACACATTCTGCTGGTTAACCTTTTGTACTTCCACATACTCCATGGTCTTGGCAGAAGGGACCACATTGTGCCCTTTGCTCTCCATGACATTAGCATCCAGCTCATTAAGCACTTTGCTTTGCTTGGAACCTATGGTGTAATCCAACTGTGGAGATGAGGGGGCCGAAATAAAGACCTCAGGAACAATCTTCAAAGGGGAGCCGTGCTGGGGGTCCTGCTGAGGAGCTAGCACCAGAGGCCAGGCACTGGAATTAGCATGTTCAGGCTGAGCCATGGTTGTGGGCAGTGTTTCAGAGGAGAGCAAGGCACCAGGTGCCTTCACCTGGGTCTCCTGCTGAGACGACACTGATGTCGGGCCTTCCTTGGCCACTCCACAATTATCTATCAGCAGAGTGTGACTGTCGCAGCTTCCCCTGCCTGAGTCATTGTCTGCAGGGCTTTTCAACTTCAGACAGCCCTCTTGGAGGTCCTTCCCATCCAGCAACAGCTCCTGGTCTTCATTATCAAACATCTCAAGGTATTCCACCAGTGGATCCTCATTGTCTGATGGATGAGGAAAGCCTGGAATACCCAGGGCATTGAAAATGTCCTCCGATTTCCCACTCTGAAAACAAAACAATTATGTTTACTGGAGACATCCCAATAGTTTGCATTCCCTCACAAAAGTGAAAAGTATTGTGAGGAAATGCAAAGAAATGCAACACAAAAGTGCACAAAAGTAACTTAAAAAAATCCCCATCACAACCTTTTAGGAATGGAACTAGAGAGATGGAAATAAATGTACTCTACCTTTAGGAGTTTTGTATCAAAGCCTTTGATAATGGGTCCAGGAACAGGAGGCAGAAGAATGAGTTTCAGACTATGGAAAAGGACAGGAAAGAAGGATTCTTGAGGTCCAGACTTCAGTGAAAGAGGTTAACGCCGCTCACCCTGACAGGTTACTGTTACTGTTATTTAGCAAATTCTGCATATTGTTGATGGCAATAATGTATCTACTCACATACACTTACATTTTGAAAGTAAACATTGAAGTCAATGAGCATGCAGCTTCTATCTAAATTGAAACATTACCTGTGTCTCTTTAAAGTAAGGGTCCAAGCCAGGATAATGAAGACAAATAGAGCAAAAACAGCCATCATAATTCCCATTGATCGTTCCCTGGGCATATCTGAAAAACAGAGGTCGTGGTGAAAGGAGCAGAGGCATTTGTGTAAATATGAGAAGAAATCTGGAGTGCTAAGTGATGTACTGCAATGCCTACATATGGTTTCATTACTGAGAATAGGATTAATTTTGAGGAAAAGTGGAGGCTGACAAACAGGTTGCGTGCTTTGCATAGTCAGAGCAGCCACTCATGGGACACTGCAATATCACTAGAGGGCAATTACAGACTGAGAGGAGGCAGAAGGCTGATCAGCTCTAGAGAACACCTGAGGCCCTGCACTGGTACCCCACAGGGATGAAAAAACAAAAGAGAATACTTGTTTTCATTGAGCCAATATTACATTATTATTACAATCATTACATCTGAAAAACTTTATAATTGTATTATTCAGTATGAATACACAAAATTGTGAAAAACTTTCATTTAATTCAGGAATTAGCCTAGCCTATACTGATCTGGAGCTCCATAGGATTTCCCTCAAGCTAAGAGGTCGGGCGACACTAGACTATTCAGGAATTGGAATTGGAACTGAATTGGCTCTTCCCTCCAGGATGCGGAACTGGAATGACAGGATGCAGAATTAAATTCATTGCAATTGTTCCACTTGATATCAAACAGCAGTAAATACACTTCAGTAGCTCTTGTGTTGCGTGGCTTATTATTTGTTTGCTGGTTTTTTTGAGATGATGGGAGACCAAAATCTTCTTAACCTTGTGGTGAATGAGGGTTAATGTGTTCATTTAAAAAAAATCTTCTGTGGGTGGCACTTTTTGCAATCGTTGGTAAAAAATATATAGACTATCTTTGAAGTGAACATACTGATATATGCACAGATTTTTATATTAAAAATAGATCTACACCTAAATCATGTATTTGAATTTCTTTGAATTTACATTCTGCTGCCTTTAATTGAAATTACAATTGCAATTCTGCATCCTGTTTGCTACTTCAATTCAAATTCAACGCAAATTCAACTCAAATTCAAGAACTGATTTGGAATTTAGGAGTCATTGCCAATTCAATCCTGAATTTTGCACAAGTCTGACACAAAATATTGCTAACCAGGAAACAGACTGGCCATCTGACCAGGTGCAGTCATTCAACCATTGCAATCTTGATATTTTTTCTTACTGTGTTAAAAGGATCCCCGATTGGTAAGTTATGTTGGCGTCGACTACATTTAGTGTGATTTGAAAACACTCAAATTGCTTTTGTTTTAATTAAAATGTTTAGAAAATCCCTTCATTTGTAGAGTTTGTAAACTTGGGGGGGGGCCAAGTGTCGCACACCCCATTTCGTCTGCAAAGCTTAAGAGTGGTCTGGTCCAATTTTTACATGTCACCTATACAACCTCATACAATCATTATATTTTTACTCATAAGGTTGCATATTTCTTGTTGATACCTGCACTTTCATGCCCTTAACACAAATTTCACACATGCTCAAAAAGGCACAAATGACAACAGTCGATGCCAGAAACGTGGATTCAGTCTCATAGGAGATAGTTAAGAACAGCTTAGTTAAGAAGACTCTAAAGAGATAGTTCCGGAAACATATGTAGAAAAAACTTTCATAAGATATATCTTTAGAGTCTTCTTAGCGCACTAAGAGTGAACATTATCAGGAAACCGGACCCTGCTTGTTATAGGCTCCTGTTAACATCCTTGTACTGTAAATGTTCAACAGTTGCTGGTGGCTATAATCAATTGGCTAAATTACTTCTCCAGCTGTTTAAGCATCTTTTTGTGCTACATAAATGCAAAAAGTGCTTGATATCTCAGGGACAAGTTGGCCTATTTGCTCCCTTTTTCTTTTTTTGAACGTCGGCAGCAGGCATCTCGCAGTTGAAATTGAAATTGAAATTTCCACAACATGCTAACCTATCCCACTCTGATATTTAGAGTTTGTTCATTAAGACAAAGTTCTTATTTAAATTTGGGGTTTGGTAAAGGAAGTTTTTTTTTAATTCATGCCCATTACAGAACAACTCTGTTATACAGCTTGGCAAAATTTGACCTTTTCTCAAAACAAGGGGTGACAGAAGGCTTTAGGCTTTTCCTATTTCCGATGGCAAATGATAGTGGAGTTTCAAGCAATAGACTTTGTGTTTTTGGAATACTGAAAACATTCTGAATGTTTTTTAAACACATTTGTATAGCTGACGCCAGCATAAATGATCTAAAGCCTATATGTCTTACTAGCCAGGGATCCTTTTAAACTTGTGAGGATCAGTGGTGATTCTTGGACTATGAGAGATAATTAGCCCCCAGGTCTGTACATAGGAGCTGAACATTTTTATCATAAATAAATGAATTAATTCTGACCACCACAGCATAAGTAGCGGCTCCCAGGACAGCAAAATACATGACGTGGAACTTGCTAGGCAAGCAGATCCACTTACGTTGAAAAGCTTAGTAGCTTTTAGTCTTGGTGGGGGGGCACTCCTCCACCCATCATTTATTATATGTACCATGGGTGGTACATCTAGTTTAGGAAACAATTGTATGACAGAAAACTGACCTTATACCTAGTGCCACACAATACATAGTATCTATCATTCTGAATGTGAGTGAACATGAGGGGTGTCTACGCTTAAATCTCATGTCAGCTCCTGATATGGTGTACACATGCTTTTGAGTGAGGGGCTTGCAGCACAGCACAACATTCCTGTCAGAGAATTCTGAAGTTATGAGTTATATTCATGGAATACAGCCTATACAGCCTGTGCATTTGCCACCTTTCCTGAAAGCCTGCTACTGGTGTAGAGGTATGATTGTACTGATCATGTGGCTAGGATTACTTTGACTGATCAGTATCGATAATTAGTTTATTTTACCCCAGGAACCAGTGCATTTTACCCCAGGAACAAATGGGTGTTGTGTGATTTTGTATTGAAAAAAATTGCCATTTGACAGGTCAAATGCATATATAGTGAATTCGTTGTGAGGACTTACAGTCTGGAATTTGGGCATAAGTTGTAGTACTCCATTCACTCCATAAACCGTGATCAGGTCTACAGCGAACTTGCACCATGTAATTCCCTCCAGAGTAAGGCATGAGTACATTGAATGCCTTCTGTTTCCCGGCATCATTTACCTGAATACACAGATAAATGTAAACAATACAGCATTTAATGTGCTCTGATGATTTTGCGTGACCCAAAGCTTAGATTACCTGCATATTATAAAATGTTAGTGTTGTTTTCCTTATCACATGAAAAGCTATGTCCTTTTCACCATTACCTAGCTTTCCATTTCTCGGCACAGAGGGTGCTGAAGCTTTTCAAAAGCACCTTTGTTATTTGCTTTATTGCCTAGTTGAAGGTAATCACGTCCTTGAGTCGTCTGTGTTGGCTAAGGCTAAGGAACAATGAAATAAAGCCTTAGATGGTAAGTAAATAATTAAAAGGGTTGCACAATTTGCAAAAGGCTCCCTGCCCTTATCCCTCAGCTTTTTGCTCTGCTGGGTTTTGTTTTACTGTGGTGCTGTGAAAAACACAGCCATTTTTATCAAGTTTTTTGACATGTAAATTAAATGTAGTCAGTGTCCCTACAACCCAAACCTAATACTAAACAAATGTTCTTAGCTATCCAAATGTGGTGTGTGGTTTAATGGTTTGCTCATCTCCACCCACCTCCCAGTCATCCTGGTTCTTGAGCTTGATACGCAGCTGATAGATGAGGGTGACCCAGCCAGAGCCGGTGTCTGCATTGCGTGGCTTTTCCCACGAGATCCACAGGTAGGGCTTGCCCTCCTCACCCTTCTTCACCAACACAGTCACATTCTCTGGAGGGTGGGGCTGAACTGAGCACAGGGCACACACAAAGAGATTAGAAAGTAAAAACATAATAAAAAATGAATTTCAAATCAATTCACAGCCTCTCAGCAATTTGACTGTAGAAGTGTGTGTGTGTTTGTGTGTGTGTGTGTGTGTGTGTGTGTGTGTGCGAGCGTGTGTGTGTTTAACCAATTATTTATTAAAACTGAAGAGAATGTTATCGTTTGCTAATAAACATAAAAATTCACATAAAGTGCACTCATGTGGAAATTTTGCAGTAGACGTTGAGGTGACGTTGAGAAGGCGTAAATGTCAGGCTTCCAAGTACGGCTATTACATTTCTGAGAACAGCCTACTTGCAAGACTGGTCCTGTAGATGTTTACACACAGGAAGTCAAGGTTGCATAAACTCAGGACCCAACACGGACAGGTATAAGAATCTTGGTGGAAATTAATCATACTATGAATCTAATTAATTATACTATGAAACTGATATTTTGCTAAATACATATATATAGTATGATGATTTTAAACTGTCCTTCATCTACAACAGAAATCTTGTCTGTTCCACTGTTCCATTGTCTGCTGTAAAAACAAAGGTAAGTGGGTATCTGTTTGTCACACACACTACTAAGTGAAATGTGCAGCGAGTGAAACTCCTGCTCTAGAAGTCTTTTAGGTAGAGCATCATTTTATATTTGTAGAAGCTGGTTGCTGGGAAGCAGGGAAGGAGAAAGTATTTAAAATACCAAACTCAGTTTTATAGAGCAGACAATGACAGGGCAAAAGCACAAAGATGGATGACAAAAGCAAACAGAAAGCCAGTGTGGAAAGGGCCATAAACAGGGCCAACTCACCAATGTACATCACATCCACATCCACAGGCTCTGAGTAGTTGCTGCCTAATCTGTTGGTGGCCACCACTGTAATATTGTAGTTAACCCATATGCTTGTGTCATTCTTGCTGAAGAAGCAAGAATTTTTCCCTGCTTTGTTGTAGTTCGGGCATTCATAGAGAACATCAGAACTAAAAAAACAACAACAACAAAACAAAAACATAATTTAGGCATGTATTTTTATTGGTATCCTCTCCGTCACAACCTGAGACTCGCTGACAGCACATGGTATGACATTTAAAGTTCCTGTAATCTGTGCAGCATCTGTCCAGACTTGAACTGCAAATTTCACATTCATCTGATAAACATGAGGCTGCTTATCATAAAGAGTAGCTTTTAGAAGTTTGCCTAGGGCCTCCGCCAAGGACGCAAACATTCCTAAACACTTAGGTGCCTGAAAGAACATATAGGAATCAAACCAGGTTCCTTGAGCATTGTGTTTGAATTTACTTGCTAAGGCTATAGTAACATTACAGACATTAGCAAACTATCAGTGAAATGCTTCATTGTGCTGTAACCACTGGGAATTACCAAACAATAGGAAATTACAGCAATTCTATCTGTGAAATGCTGAACAATAATATAACAGATGTAACTAAGTAGAGTTTAGTTTTGTTTTCTCTCATTGCCACTCCTCTGAACAAGCTAAAGGTATATTAACTGATAAATACATGAAACTGATACAGTCATGACAATATAAGGCCTTATCTATCTACCACAACTAAACTAAAACAAGATATTTCTGATATTTCAAACTGTAAAAGCCAATCAGATAAGTCTGAAGAGGCAGGCATTACTACCAACAAGTTAGGTGTTTGTGTACAACACAGAGAGGGGTAAGGTGTTACATGACTTAGAAGCAACTAGACTCAGACATTAACACACATTTGATATGGTATATGTGCTACTTTGGAATGGATTCTGTTGAATTTGTGCTTTCTGACATTAACCTTTGTTCATTGTTCACACTGGCTATTGTTTGCAAAACACCCTCATAGAGTCCAGCCCTGTGTCTGCTGTATTTCCATAAACAATTCAACCAAGTTATGTGCGCACATGCCCCTGTTTGCTTGTCCTTGTAGAGAAAGCCATCTCAACTCCCTGAAAATCAACACTTTCTGTTCAATGTGTTGTACGCTGTATACTTATGAAACAACACACTTCTGGTTAGATGTAGTACTGATCACACAAAGGGTGAAACATTTTCCTGTCCATTTTATAGCAGAAAGCTTAGTGTTTGGGGTGATGGAGGCATGATGAGTTTATGGCTTACTTCTCTATGCGATAGTAGAGGGCGTGAGTGGTAGGCAGGCCCCCGTCATAGCCAGGTTCCCACCAGCAAGTGAACGTCTCCTTCTCTGGGGAGCGACAGCTTGTGATTTTGGGTTTTCCTGGGGGTGAGACACCTAAGATAGGTGGGGCAAGGTTAGGCAACTCAAAAAAAGCCACTGCAAATGTCTGTTTTTACGTCTACACACACTCATGTACATTCAGTTAACAACTGCATAACAGATCAAAATGCAAATAGGAAAAGGCTTAAACACTTTTCTCATTTGCTGATATGCTATAACGTTATTTGTACTTACAAACAGTAGATGTCACTACAGTGAGTAAAATGCCACAAATGAAATCTGTTGCAGTGTTTCTTCTCATCATGACTGTGAGCTGTGGACCTTTGTGTATAAGCTGAAAAGAAGAACAGACAGGTGTGCCATTTACCTCAACTAATTGCAAATGAAATATGATATGGGAAAATATGCTAGAAACATGATGTGATCCCTAATGAAAACCCTACAGACGTAGACACAAAGCTAGCAGAGGGAAACAAGGAGAGTGTGCCTGCGCCTTAACTGATACAGTGTTAGCAGAGCAGTGTTTCAGAACAAACTGTGTCACAGCATGGACTCTCTGTCTCCCTCTCAATCTTATTGTTTCTCTTTGTTACATACACAAACACATGCACACACACACGCACGCACACACACACACACACACACACACACACACACACACACACACACACGCACACTGTAGCTGTAGGGCCTAGGCAACCATGGAAAAATACCAGGTGAACATGTGATTAGAAAGCTCAGAAGTCCAAACAATGAGCGTCATATAATGATTTACACCTAAATACCTCAGCTAGTCTAATTTGTTGGTCAGGAGAACAGACCACATTTTGAGTACATTTTCGATTGTTTATTAAGTGCTCGGTATATTAAGATGTTTCCATAGAAGTAACAAATTGATCTGAAATGTCAGTTTTTAAAATGTCCACTGTAGACATTGTCTGCCAGTTTCATTACATGGAAGAGATTATTTTAGGGAGGCCATCTGACAACCTAGGCAAGGAAAGTTAATGATTACCAGTTGCAACTCAAATTAATGCTCACACACTTGAACATCTGAACAGTGCTTGCGATTCCTACCAATACCTGTTTGACATGTCTCTAGAGAATCTCTCTCCAAACAATCTCTAATTAAAGCTGATCCAGTGGGAAGCAAGCAACAGTAACACACACTGTACCAAAATTCTGATCATTTGAGTTAAAGCTAAACACTTGCATTTTGGAACAGCTTATACAAAAATGGACTAGATGCATATTTCCTTCCCTTTTTCTTACAATTAAAGGTAGACTCTGCATTTTTTTCTCAAAGGTTGTTGATATTTCAAGTCAATTACACCCTTCCCTTCCGTTCCACTGAGGCGAGTGTTGATGGCCTGGAATGTAAATGGTTTGAGCTAATGTGTTCCTTTCCTATTTACAATACCAGGACTGTGTACAGAAAAAAAAAAGTAAACACACACACTAAACAGAAGTTGACATAAAATGCTTCGGGTTCCAATTGCAGATTGTTAGTTTTTAAGGCTAGAATGACAGAAAGAAACAGTACTACCACTGAGGTTCTCAGGCTGCACATTAGTGAGCAAATGAAATTGCTCTCAGGACAGATGGCCTTTCCTACACCACTCTGCCTCACCCAAGGGTCTAGTCAGTGGTCCCACATTATAGTGTAGTGATTCGAAACAGTGAGTGACTGGGAATGTTTCTCTGCTCCATGCTGAGTGACGGAGAGGATTAGGGGAAAAAACAAACCCAGCTGGAAACACGGCATATTTGATTATGTAAGGGGCTTATGTCATAAGAGGGGGGAATCAACACTGGCCCATGCTGGACTAGATACCCATTTGCATCTACTGTTTGAAACATGATGCAGATGTTGCCCTCACAGCTCGCTTAATGGGCTCATGTGCACAGGAGGATTGTGGGATACAAAACTGAAAACAGAAAAGGGGAGTGAAAAAAACTCTCTGACTTGACCTTGTCAGGTATGTGACAGAACCTGCTGTTGGAACACCACACAGATGCAGAGCTAGTCAACTGAAACCATTTGAAAGTTTTAGTTTGGCATCAGAATTTGCTGATCTCTAAAGGTCATGCTTCCAAAGTCATAATTTAATGGGCTGGACTGGAATGTCAATTGTATAGTCTATACATGGATACAGTTTTTTTTTTATTATTATTATTTATCATTATCTTCAGTGACCACCAGCCTGGCAAATGGAACAAACACCTTAAAAATAAAAATGGTGGACATGTTTATATAATATGGAAATGCTGATATGAAAATGCTGCCTTTATTTTCACAACTTTGAGACCTAATTTGACATTATTTAGGCTGGTAATGTTCATATTTACTCAAAATTGATGAGATGATTAGTATTTCTTTAAGACATTCATTTAAAGGGTAATGAATGTCTACAATGGAATGCTTTCTTTGAATGCTGTTGTTTGTTACATTTGGATAAATTGTTATCATAAAGAAACCATCAGACATAACAACCATTTTTATGAAGCTAGAACACCAAAAAGTATTGAGAGACATATTTTCATATAGTCACAATGACAACTACATGGGTTTATACTAAATCTACTGTGATATGATCTCACTTTATTTAAACTAAAACAAACTAATGCTTTCACAAATAGAAAAGAAGTCTTGGTCCAGAGATAATGTGTCCCAAAATTTGGAGACGGTGGGAAAGAAATGGTGCCCTGTCTATTCAATGTGCCACATTTCAAGACGTTCAATATAGTGTCAGGGGTTGACACTGGAGTAAGAAGATGAAGATTAAGATAATTGCTACCAGACAGAGTGACACACCAGAAAAAGCAATTATGCTTTGAACTGGTATTCTCATACCTGAATGTGTCAACCACATTACCAAACACAAATTGGTTGAGGTATGAAGCAGTGATTGGATAACTGGATAATTGGAGGTGTTAAGGATTGCCCTTGTGCTGCATATAGCTAGGTTATATAACATGCCTTAAAAAGCAACTAAGCCAAGGAAGCGCTGATTGGAAACTAGGACTTCCAACAGAACATTTCTCCTCTACAAAGAGCTAACAGAGCAAAGAGCTACTTTTTTTGTCATTCTTTAATCTAAACTCATTGTATCTTGTTTCATCTGTTGTTGAAGGATATCATAACGTTCACTAATGTCAAGAATAAAATGGACAACAGTCATCTCTTGGACACTGGACAATGTTACCAAATCCTTAGTGGCATAAAGTAACACCTCAAGCTGACAATGTTAAAGTGTCACATTGCCTGCTCCCACGCACTAATTACAGCCTCTCAATGTCTACGACCCATAAAATTCTCCAGAAGTATTCATACCTATCCCCAACAATCCCAAAGCACATTTCACTAGATTGAGATCGCTTTCAGGTAGTTGAATCAATAATAAAACATAACACAACACGAATGAGCAATTCTGGCTAAGCCTGTCCTATTCCAAGTGCTGAACTTCTGAGAAAAGAGGGAGTGACTTCCTCATGTTACAACAGTCATTTCACCTGTAATAGGTAAGGAATGGAATGTAGCTACAAAACCAAACCTGTACTGTACAAGTTTTCTCTCTATAATGGGCTAAGAATTCATTTAATCCTTTTTCTTTACAAATTTCTTTGCTCAAGGACATGATGGACGATGGCTCTTCAATGGCATTCCCTCTTTGACATTATCAAGTCTTTTTTTTAATTCTCAGTCTATTTTAAAGTCTATTTTCTTCAACCAATCCACCTAAACTATCGACATGAAATAAGTACACTTCACATTGCGTGACATACATTGACTAAGCAAAAATGCTTAAACCTTGATGGGTTCTTGGCGAAGTGTATTTGCCTATCACAGGTGTCTTTGACTAGGGTGTCAAGGGTAACTGACAGAATCCATACTTCTTGAGCACACATTGATTTTTGCCAACATTTTGTACTTCATCAGTGACACACACACAGAGGCAACACAATCCCTTTTGTGTGCTAGGTGTGATCAAGGGTGTAGGATTGCAAGCATAGGTGTCAGAGATGAGAGACCTGGAGCCTTGGTTTACTGCTATACAGTAACACTACCTGGGTGGATTAGGAACATTACATTATTTAGAATGGTCAGGTCTCCATGGAGATATCTGATGCAGCAGAGTGATTAACACCTTCGTAAGACCAGCTAATGATCACCTCTGGGCTTTAATGTCATCAAACGGTCATCATACAATGGTCATGTTGCACTGTCAGTGTGGAAAAATGATAAAAAGAAGATGTTTATGATATATGTTATGTATTTTTTCTTGAACAGCTTGGTATAATGTGGAAGGTTGAAGAGCAAACATATTCTCTTGAAATATTTCTGCTACAGAATCTGCTAAAGGAAGCAAACCAAAAAACCTTAAACTCAACTTCACCAGTGCTAAACTTTTACATTGTAGTATGCATCAACACAGCATATTTGCATGCCTGAATACAAACATATATAATGTATACCCTATGGAGAAGCAGGAAATCTTATCCCATTGATGCCAAAACAGCACACTGACACCAATATCAGCAACAGACTAAATGGAGGAACTTGTTTTTCAGGATACCAATGTTTCATATTTATCACAAAATGCCATGCATTTGCGTCACTGTACACAACAGATCCTTTTTCCTGAAAATATAAATGCATGCAATTTGAGCAGCCTATGAGCAGCCTAATCAGAAAATTCTTCAATGTAATGTGTTGTGATTATGTGCATTAGTCTAATGTTATTTCTCAGTGTACCACCAATCCTAAATATTACTTTACAGCCAGTAGTACTTCCAGAAACATTCAGAAACATCCTCTAGATACAGTTGACAGATTAGGAAGTAAGCTATCAGAACAGCAAACCCGAATCAAAATAAGGAAAAAACAATTTTAAGCAATTAAGAGTGTAAAACAGGCATCGGGAGCCAGGAATTGCAGGACTGTGTGACCCACAGGATACAGTGTAAAGGCCTTGGCTGTAATCTACAGCTATGAAGGCTCTCTGAAATGCACTCGTTTTACATATAACAATAGGACTGTGAGTTTTATGGTTTGTTAATATATTACACGCTTCTGATCTGAGAGCGACTGGAGCATGACCTACAGTGGATTTAAATGCTTGTAGATCAAAGGTCTAAGGAAGATTAAAGCAATGAAAAAGGCTATAAAGATGGTGAACCATTTGAAATACTTGGTAGAGTAGCAATACAGTATTTATTATCCATTCAACACTACAAGACTACAAGTTGCCATGGATATATGCAAAGCTGTTTATTAATTATGGTTTGCACTCTGGTGTCAGTGTTTCTGTTACTTACTTATTTATTTGTTTGCTTGTTTGAGGGAGGGCCACTGGGTTCAACAGATAACATCTTCCACCTATACTAATAGCTATACCTTCACCTATGCCTTCCACTAATACTTCCACCTAGTTTCAATACATTATGTGTCAGGAAAATTATATCATAAGACATTTGAAATGACTGTGAAATGATCAGCTTTGAAATTATGATGAGTGATGACTAGAAGAGATACAATAGAAGGTCGTAATCTCACAGATTTTCACAGAGACATGCAATGGAAAATTCGTGCCTTGGCTTTGATGAATTAGGAGAGCTTGAGCATAGCTAAAGAGCTATCATGAACATGAGGCATGGTTTTGCCCTTCTTCATATGAAAATGTTTAACTTAAAAATAGCTATTAAAACATGGGCGAATTAGAACAAAGCCTACTCATGATGTCAAATAGCACAAAGCAATTGTAGTTAAATTGTGGTAGCCAAAGAGGGCACCGTTTAGCCAAAAGGACCATTTCAATATGCACCCAAAATATTTCAGTTTTATTTCGGCTTGTAAAATTGCACTTGAACTTATTTTTGATAAATTAAAGTTGAACATATTCTATTTTAATCAAAGAACAAGGTACAGTACCCCATACATCCAGTCTATGACCCCTTTAAAGTTAGGGGATGAAAAACTAAAGCAAATGACAATAAATATGACAATATAGATGACAATAACTATGACATTAAATATTGTGGTTTAGTCACCTATTCAGTGGCATTGATTGCTATGAGCTTCTATTCAGTTTCTGAGCTCACACATAGGCTACTTCTCACTGACAGAAACCTTTTTGGCTCTGCTCAGCTGAAGGCATCTGATGCTTTTGGTTTGTTAAGAAGTGAGTGTTGCATTGTAAATTACATTGTAGATTAGGCTACTATTCTATAGTGTCATTACTTTTAAAATCTAACAGTTGTAATGAAATAATCAAATTATTGCAATCAAGTAGCCTTCAAAATTAAATAGTAGCCTAAATCATATTTATTGATCATGGGCGGAAAAGGCAAAGACAGGAGCGATTAAAACAACCACAACTAAGAATAGTGAAACAAGACAAGGTGTTTTGCGACAGACACTTTCAAAACCCTGACATTGCAAAATGCAGGAAGTGCGCTTGACGGTAAGAATATTACGATTTAGCTGCAGATAGATCAGAAGCTAAAAGTAGTTTAAGGATTGGAAGTAGCCTGACTATAGTCACTGATAGCCGGATTACCAGCCGTAAATCTTATTACATAACGAGTGATGTCAGCATCTTCCTCTTAGTTCTTATAGGTTAAAAAATAGAGTTTAGAGGATTTTAAACTATATTATATTCGTAAACACTGTGGATTAGCAATAGGCCTATTGTAAGAATATATGATAGGTTAAATTTTTAAAAAGCCCAAAGTGGCCTTGCCATAAAATTAAAACCGTTTTTCTTATAACATAAAGATACATGTGTAAATTTCCCAATAACGTAGTCTGGGAACCAAAGCCATATTTGGGTCCCCATGCTAATGATAGGTCCTAACATCTACTAAGAATAATAACCATCCTATAATAGTCTACTAATCAATGCAACATGCAATAAATTTTTTAAGGTAATTCACATGGGATCAAAAATACTGTTTCCTATAGGCCACCGTGGCGGACAATTTCGGATCGGTCAACCAACACCAATCATTTTGGTTATTCATCAGAGCCTTGACACCCGCGCGCTCACAGACTGATGCGCGTGCACTCTTGCATACGGAACCACTCAATATATTAGAAGGTTGCTCAAAGGATGTAGAAAAAAATACCGGTATTCGCTTCATTTGACCACACCATTCTAACTCTCAACACGTCCGCGGCACAAGATCAATTTCTTGGATTGCGTTCTTTCAACCCCGCTATCCAAAAAGTGAGCAATCAAGTCTCTGCAAACAAGTTCATGCGCATGACATAGTTATTCAAAGACATGTTTGAAGTAATTACGGCTTTTCAGCATTCATCAGTCTCTTCCCGCAATCACTTCTGCGAGTACTACAGTAGGCTATGTGTGGTTAAGAGTCTACTTACCTTTAAAATACACCGCGGTGTCACCCACGTTAAACGAATAATATTGATAGGCTACATTAAACTATTAAAGTCTTTAAATCTATAACAGCTGAAGTTTGTATTTGAATCCGACAGCGTTGGGGAACTCGCAGTTCCTTAGACTCCGAAGCGCGGAACTGACTAAATTACGGCATCTCCTGTCTAACCGGTCTTAAGGAGCGGGTGGAGTGTGCAATGTTGACACTGCTGTCGGTCTGCCTCGCAGGTCTGCCCACCTAAGACACCGCCCACCTATGACAACATACAATACATGTGTCGAATGGATGCCACCAGAACGCAGAGCGTCTGCGTAAAAAAAACCCATTCCGCGATCCCTCCGTCGACTGATGTCGCCAGTGAGATCGCATCGATCGGAGCCACGCAGAAATCTAAGACTGATGGGTCAACTCGACCTGTGTGTCGATAGCTGGTGTACTGACCTATCAAAACTGCTTGGATAAGCAACATGCTCCATTGTTGACAGAAACTTTGCAATTCATCACCAACGTACTTTTGGTTACATTGGTTTAGTTACAGTAGTTTGGTTATCTGGTTGAATACTGTCTTCCAGTAACGCCAGCAAGCTTAACGTCAGAACTTTTTGGTGGTGCGTGCGTATATAGTAGACACGGCAGAGCTTGGAACGCAGCCTTTTTCCATCACCCTGGAAGCGGGACTGTGTCCTTCTCAGCCACACAGATAACTTACATTTATATTCTGCTTTCGACGAAATCGCTTGGGAAAATAAACTTCTGAAAGCCAAACAGGACAGTTAATGAATTTTTTCTAAAACATGAGAAGGCAAACCATGAATTCCGTTTTTTTCCTATGAATCTCTATTTATGGAGCTTTATGCAAAACACAAAACGTCTTCTTTAAAGACAAAGCTTTAATAGCATCATAGAGCTGTTTCATCTCGGACTGACCTTGTCCACTGACAGATGGTCAACTCATTATTGTTCTTTACCAAACATAATAAAACCTCCTTTTAATGAGATGATTGTTTATCACTCTGCAGTTCCCATTGAGTAATGGTGGGAATGCACCATCACTAGGAAACTGTGGCACTTAACTAGACTAGCTCATGAGTGACAAGGAGGCTACCTGACTTCTGCTGTACATCACATTATTAAAGGTTTAAATTTTAGTGAGATCCTACCCTTGTTTAGTAACTTATTTGACATTATTGACTTTTGATTGGAAATCAATTTACATAGTCTTTATTTACAATTCCTTATTTTATTGTAGGGTTAGCCCTGCTACCCATAGTCTGTAAACCATGTATAGGAAATATAGTCCTTAGTTGTAAATGTCAGTGCTAGCCCTTATAAATTTGCTGGGTATGGCAATTTTGGAAAAATCAGCAAGTAAAATTAGTAGGCAATATTTTTAACCTATTCATTTATTACTAGACAAATGTGCAAGATGAAAAAGGTGACAATTTCACTTATCAGCTATCCTCTCTAATAATGACACAATCAAGATAATGAACAGTGTGGAAAAAGCCTTTATTTGCCTGACTCCAGCCCTTGTGTGGATTTGAGCTGATTGTCTGGGTGCAGCAAATATGTGTGATGGCAGAATATTTCTGTTCTCAAGCCGAGGCATGTCCAGCAGCTCAAATGTTCACTTATAGCACAGTAAAGCAGGTGGTGCCTTTCAGGTTTTGAAATCTTCTTAAGGAACAAATTCCTGTCTTCCACAATAATGCATCTTTCAGGCCAAAGTTTGAGTTGTGCTGGTGATAATGGCTGAAAAACATATGTGACTTTGTTGGTAAAACATGCATGCATGAAAACACAATCCAACCCTTTGAGATATAGCTTATTTACCACCTAATTTCCTAAAGAATTTGCATGTTCTTTTAATTATCATTGACAATACATGTATTCTTTTCCCAACACATAGCCTACACATCACACAGTGTCTTTTTCTGTAATTATCACCACCTAGTCAGTTCAAACTTTGGCCTGAGATACTTTGTTATAGACAACAAGTTGATCTGGGTCATATGTGAAGAAAGTGTGTCATGTTATCTGATTCGTAACCATTATGAGGAAAGACCAGTGAAAATGGGTTCATGGAGATTGTAAAGAGCATTAAGATAATTTTGTGATAGATATAGTCCAATCAGAGATTTAAAACACCAAAATCCTTTCATTTTTATCAGGAGTTCATAAATTGCCATTGCATTTATGTTGAAAGAATTAAAAAAAAAAAAATGTAATCACATTTATGTAGCTGACTCCAACATCAATCTTATATATATACTAGTCAGGAAACACTGTTTCTGTGGGCTGATATCTTTACAATGACCTACAGCAATTGGTGGGGGGCATGCTTTGAGCAGACACACCTACAGCATCTGAGGATTATAAATACTGTCTGCATTTTCACAACATTGAGACCTAATTTTACATTTTTAGCAACACTCATATTTACTCAAAATTGACAAGAGCATTAGTAATAACTCCTTCTTAGCAAAGTAAAGTTGATTACTAATATGATAAACACTCAGTATAGTGAATAACATATTAGTAACCAAATAACTTTTAGTTTTGATTTTTGTGAGTTTTTGAATCACTGTTTAGGTCCAGATCACATCTTAATATAGTTACTACCTCAGTTATGAAACAGCAACTAATTATGATGAGGGTATATTTGAAAATATAAGCACATAATTCCTTTTGTATGAACTGAACTCCAAACTAGTTCATGTAAACTTGTGTATGTAAAACATGTGAACTTTACAAACAAAATGAAAAAGTCTCTTGGCACAGCTGTTTGTGAAAAAATTCTGTCAGTGATTTTTGGGTCACCAAAACACTGCATCACTTAAAACGTGGTGGGCATGTAGCCCCAGTGGGCTCATAGCACGTACTGTAAGGTATTTTATTTCCCAGGGACCATTCAGCTCCTGCAAAGAGCCGCATACAATGAGCCTTCAACCACCCATGTGTGGTGTAGCGCCACCTTTTGAGAAACACAAAATAGCCGAGTTGGACAACTGTGAACAAATCTCCATCAGTGTTTCCTGGGAAACAAAGACATGGGCTCCCATGAAAGTCAATGGGCATGTCTGCCCATGGTCACACACGTAAGTTAGCCTACTTTGGGTCTTTGTGACCTCTCTATCTCTGTGCTATCCCTGAAATGTGAGTAAGCAAAACACAGCTTTCATGAAATTACTCCCCAATCATTGTGTCCAGGATTATGAAATTGTTGGAGTGCACATTTCACATAGGCACATCAAACAAACCTAAAACCACTCATTTGTGGTGTAGCATCACCACGTGAGAGACAGACATGCAAAAGCAAGACTCTTCAATCTCCAACATCTTGTGATGAGAAAATGTGAACTGCATGGAATTTGACATGAGACACTATAACAATGTCCAGGCGTGTGCCACATTTTGTGGAAAACTATTCAAGGAGGCCTCTGCAATTTAGAAAATTCATTATTCCACCATTCACTATTAAAGGAGACAGAATGGAAAGCCATTTTTGCCTTGACTTTGATGAATTAGGAAAGGTGCATGGACAAGGAGCTATCATGAACATGAAGCATGGTTTTGCCCCAAAAACTTAGAACTAGCCACTAAAACTTGGGCAAATGGGAATAAAGCCTATATATGATGTCAAATAGCAAAAAGTAATTGTAATTCAGTTGTGCTTGTCAAAGAAGGCGCCATTTAACCTAAAGGACCATTTTCATACCTAGCCTAAATATAAAAATATAAAGTTATAAATATAAAAATATATAGTTTTACAGTTTTCAATTGCTAAAAAGAATAAACCTATACTTACAATTTTATTTCTAAACTCTTAACACAGCAAAATACCTACATCACACAATTAGTCAAACAGTTTTCTTATCAAAAACACGTGTTGTTAACAAAACACAGACAATCTGTCTCAAAATCACATAATTCTACTGAACACTAGCATGTGTTTTCTTTACACAGTGAACATGTAGTCAGTCAGAGTCAGGTTTTGGACATTCGATTTCCATTTCTTGCACACTGTGCTTAAGCATTTGCAAATAAGCCATATAAGATATATACATTTTGGTGCTGGGGTGATCCTGTATGTGAAGAAAATGTAAACATTGTAGAAATGCATTCATTGACTGCATATAGTGCGAAAAGAGCAAGAAATGTGTCAACCATATGGCCAGAGCAGGCAGATGGTGTGGAAATAGTATTTAGAGTTTTGAATATGAGGCTAAAGACAAAAGCTTGCTAGCGATTGAAAAAAGTTGTAATTGGGCTTGTAAAATTGCAAGCTTTTTGATAGTTAAAGTGAATATGTCCAGTTTGTACTTAAGATTTAGATGCAGTGGCATGTGGTAAGGTATGAGCAAGGTAGGTAGATGTTTTGGGGTGGTGTAGCGGTTAAGGAACCTGGCTAGCATGCTAGTAGTCTGGGAAACTATAGATTTGGCTCCTGGCTGCCACTGTTGTGCCCTTGAGCAAAGCACTTAATCCTAAATTGCTCTAGAGGAGACTGATGGCCCTGATATAACTGATAATTGACAAAGAGTCTGATAAATGTTGTAGACTATACCTCTTGAGTGAGCAAGTAAGAGCTGCAGTTCAAAAGATGGATTCATATTCTTCAGATGACATACGGCAATGTGTGGTGGTCATACAGTATACCATGTGCAGTATAGTTTCTGCTCTTTGTTGTGAAATGGCACAGTATGCCCAACTGGTAACACTTGTTCCCTCTGAAGGAAAACGTAACTAGAAATCCCATTACACCTCAGAATGCAGTGTAATCAATGTATCAAAAATATACAATATAATCAATGTATCAAAATACACTACAGACACAATGTCCTTTACCCAAGGACATGATTCAGCTTGGTTCTCAAGTCAAGATGACCTGCTTCAGCTGCCTGAGAGAACTGAGAGTCATGAGGTCACACAACCTCAATAATATAGCATTACAGTTTTTTTCAGTGCCTAAGAAGCATTCACCTATACTTAAAATACTTTTCCTAAACTCTTAACACAGCAAAACACCTAAATCACACAATTAGCCAGTTAGTTTTCTTATCAAAAGCACATTTTGTTTCTGGCTCAATCTGGCTCAAAAACAAATAATTCTACCGAACACAAGCATTTGTTTTATTTACACAGTGAACATGTTGTCAGTCTACTGACTTTCGAAATGCTAACAAGTGATGGCATTTCTTAAATTACATTAATTGTCATGTATTTCAAATCCATGACTTCATGGACTACATTGACTTCAAAACCCTGGTTACATTTACTAACAGCAACCACCAGTTATATTTGAGTGAGTGTTAACAGTAATGTGTGCAATTTCCAAACGAGTCAGTCATTTTGCATGACACAATGAATGTTTCATAGAAATTCTTGAAGAGTTGTTGCAGATGCACAAGCGTAGTTATTCCCAGCTGCTAACATGCTTTTACCCAATCTGTAATCACTTTTTTCAAAACCTTTAAATATAACAAAACAGCAGTCTGTTGACAACACTTGTCAACCTATCAAATTGAAATTGAAATTGGAGATGGTTAGTCTATTGTTCCTTTTCTGTTTTTTTCCCCCAATTGTCTGTTTATTGTTCATTCAAGAATTATCATCTATGTAACTGTTGTGCTGCTGTTATCGGCAAACTAAGGGTTTTGTACTGTATCTAAAGTGTCTGGGACGGTGTGTTTAAAGCATTTGCAAATAAGCCATAAAAGACACATCATTTTGGTGTTGGGGTGATCCTGTATGTAAAGAAAATGTAAACATTATAAAAATCTTGCTTTCTTTATGCAGATATAATAAGAAAATATAGGACATTTGTAGAAAGTATCTAAGAACACATAAAATGTACTTCTGATTCTGGATTTAGACTCTGGTCACCCCTGGATTTGTTGCCCCAGCAGTGCTTCAGTGACCAACAATCAGTAAGCTGTTAAAATAGTCAATGTTCCACACCCAGATCATCGATGGACATGCCTAGCCTGTCAGAAACTGTTGGCAGATCCAAATGTGACAGGGGTCTCAAGAACAGCTGCTGACTTCACCTTGGCTCATCCAAAAGACATGCTGCAGGGACACAGCACATTGGCAAGGCATAATGAGTTGGGGCCACCCAAAACATACTTGTGGTCTCTCGTGACCCTCTCCATTGTACACTGAGGTGGGGATTATGCTCTAGTTTGCCTCATCAGGACTCTTTGGACATCATCCTTTGAACATTGGTCTTTTCCCATTTCGACCATGTGAGATCAGCAGCTGATCAGCACCCTATCACATCTGGATTTGCCAACAGCTTATGGCAGGTTAGTTATGTGTGATTGAGTGTGATCAGTGATCTGAGTGTGGAACAGGCCAACAGCTTACCCCTAATCAAAAAAGGAGGGTCCAAGGCACTCTTCTAAACCAAAAGGTATAAAAAGCCTTTATTTATATATGGCTATTAAAAACATGGTCAGGGCAGACACCCACGCGTAGCGGCACAGAGCCTTCTTCAGGGTATGCTGCACAAACAAACAATGACCTCTTATGAGGTTACCCAATGACATTCACCTGGATAGCACAGCTAATGACTTCACTTGAATCAATTATCAGGTAAACAATACATACAAAGGCCACTAGGTGGTCATACAACGTGTCTCAAGACAATGAATGGCCAGGTAAGACTTTGGTTAGGACAGCAATCAATACCAGAAGAAAACTTACTTAAACTGAAACGTCATTATAAATATGGGCTAAAATCAATTTAGATTTTGTTTTTTTCCCCCACCCCAAAGAGCACCTTCAAGACTTTTCCACTATTCCTGAGCACTTTGGAGTTTCTCTACAGCTTACCCCTAATGATTGTTGGTCACTGGGGTGGCCTAAGACTGAATCTAGAATCAGAATTACATTTAATCTATTCTTAAATGCTTACAATACATACAACTGTTGTATGAATAAAAATATGAATACAAATTTGAATAGAGTTATTCGTGTTGTTAGGCACAGCCTATAACTTTTGCACAGTACTGTATGTAGATGTCATAGAAATCAGTCATCTGCACTCACAGCAAAAGATTTCTACAGTGTCAACATAGCAGTATTATGTCAGATATTGTAATATATTGTTTACCTTTCTGCTTATAACAATTGCTTGTTGTAGAGATCAAACTATTTTAACATGTATGACCATATGCAACCCTCTATATGTGTCAGTGTTAAATAGCCTATGGTATGTTGTATGAATAAGATGCAAAATTCAATAGGAAAATGGAACGGTCTGTAAAAAAAACAAAAAGTGCAACAAGAGAGAATATGAAAAGATGCATCTTTGCTGCTCTTCAAATCAAAAGAGGGGCGTAGCAAAAATTCACAGTGTCAGTCACAATATCTCTAAAACCTGTTAAAAACAAATAGGTAAATGGAAGACAACAGATCCATACGGCAATGCAGTGCTAGAGCCAGTACAATATTGCAAAAGCAATACAAATATTTCTAGTCTCCAAGAGTTGAATGGAAACACAGGATAAGCTATGTTAATAAAACGAGGGCATTTTTCAAATCCCTGCCAGGACTGAGATACTGCTATGTAGAAACTATTTGCTATGTTCCGTATTCTGTGATAGGCGGCTGACCATGTCAGTGGTTATATCCATGGAAGCAAAGTTCTCTTAAGGAGGATTTTTGAAACCAATTAAAGAGTGGCCATAGCTACTTCCATGTTATTAAGTTTATCAACTGTTTGGTGCATGCACTCCAGCCAAGTTCAGGTTGTAGTTTCAAGACTAGAACAGATATAACAAAGCTTAACCTGTTTTTTGTTTGACATGTAATGCTAAATGGGTATGCAGAAACACAACACTTTCTTTCAAGGACTGTCATACTACATGTCTAGGCACATACCTGAATTGAGTCAAAAGACATCATACCTCAGAGAAAATCTAATTTATTCAAAGACACGAGTCTGAAATGAACACAGTGTACTCCTTATCATAAGGGATTTAACCCTTTGGGAACTTTGGGAACATTCATTGCATATGATTCAAGAATAACATGGACAAAACACTCACTAATTTAAAACAAATATAAACACAAACACACAAACATAGCCTGGTTAAGTCAAGTCAAGTCAAGTAGGTTTTTATTGTCGTTTCAGCCATATACACAGTACATAGTGAGACGAGACAACGTTTCACCGGGAACAATTGGTGATACACGTAACTGTTAAAACACAGTATGGACAAGACAGATACGTAATAGTGCCTACATACACTATTGCGGGACTACACAGATTCACTCACCCACTCACACACGCACTCCCACACACAACTACACACGCACGCACGCACACTCTTGTACACATATGTTCAAACATTACAATACAGTTGTAAACAATTGGCAGGTCAAAAATACAGGTGACCTAAAACAAACACTGGTCCACTCCATGGGTTAGAAACATAAGGCCATTTCCCTCTATGAAGAAAACACATTTTTTTCAGTCATATTTGTTTGACTCTGTTCTGGTTTGTTTGATTAATGGCAGGTGCTCCCTTCTCACATCATTTTATCCAAAGAGAAACAGAATCATGCACAAGTTCTCTCTCACTCAAACTCCTCACACCTCATGGACACACAGTACGCAGACAGAGAGCCATCTGTGGTGTAGACCTAATCTCTGTGCAGTTGCCTCCACTGTCCATATTGTGGACTATGGGCAGCCCAATCCCTACGTTCCTTTTCTGACTCTGTAATCCCTATGCGATTGAGAGGGATTGGACTAGCATTACACCCTGGTTATAAGGGCCTGCTACTTTCCTTCCATTCAAAGTAATTTTCATGCATTGCAGTGAGGTGTGGTTGTGCCTTTCCCCATCCTCTTTTGTCCTATTGTGTCAGAGATGTGGAGAACAAAGATACAGACTGAATGGTTGAATGCCACCTGAGGCATACATGATGATGAGAGTTCTTACCTAAACACACTGTCCAACATTTTTCAGAGGTTTTTGTCTGTCCTCTATGATTCTTCCACTAGAGCTTGTGCCCAATGCATAGCCAGTAGTGTTAGAACTGTGTGTGTGTGTGTGTGTGTGTGTGTGTGTGTGTGTGTGTGTCTGTGTGTTTTTACAGACACAAGAGCACCACATAGTAGCTGAGCCCAGGATGGTCACTTACAAATTCACACACAAGCACACATTTGCTGAGCTCAGATGGCATAACATCAGGGGAGAGGTGTGAGTTCACTGCCCCTCCCGGCAGCAGTCCTGGTAAGACTTTACATAATATAGCCATCTGGAGCGTGGCTTCATCACAAATACTTTTATTGTGCTATATTGTCTCTTTCAAACAACAGAGACAGTAAAAGAATGACAGCCAAAGTGGTGGCAGAGGAACATTCCACCAGGCAAACGGAAGCATGACCACAGGAGACTTCATAGGCTCATTTCCTGTGGCAGTGAAGAGCAGAAGTCAGTGGTTACAGACTTTTTTCAAGTTTGGTCCTATTCAGACTTATTTCATGATGCCAAGTTTACAACACTCACAGCAGTGTGAAGTTAGCTTAGCAAGATGAAAAATAGTTATACAGTCTTAGGCCTACATAATAGTGTCGTGTGAAAGCTACTCCCTCTGTGTTGGAATGTTCTGGGTCCCCTGTGTTCTCTAAGTAATGTGAAAGTGTGTGTGTGTGTGTGTGTGTGTGTGTGCGTATGTGCCAGTGTCTATATGTCTACTTGTACTTCCTGTGTCATATAGAACGCCTCAATCATTTCTGACGGGTTTTGATTGGGATGAGGTGTCTAGCGTGGTGTGTTTTATTCTCTTAATGACATGACAATGCAGCCTAAGGATGCAAATTAATGAATTAGTACTCTTATGAGTTCACTTGGGAGGAAACAACACTGTTCAGAAAGATTGCAGTTGCACTTAATCCAGTGTAATCTGATGAAGTCTGTTTTGATAACAGACACAGTAATTCAATACCTTCCTTAAGTACCTACCTACCTTAAGTGTTACATTTATCTAGCTTATATACAGCTGACAGTCTAGTTGTCTAGTTGTTTGTGAGAATATGCTAAACACAATTGCTCCAGTCAGGTCAACCCATACACTATGCAGTTCAAGTTAAGTGGAAAGTTTGGTTTTAGCACAATTCATTCATTGATAATTAATCAGTATATAGCCAAATAAAGAAAAAGAAAGAAGAACACCTGTCAGAAAAGTATAAATTTAAAAATTTCTACATTGCTTAATATCAGCTAAATTTTGGCAACTGTAAAGCCAACGTTCTGAGAGTATAACATAGGCCTATAGGCCTACTACTACAATAAAGCTTAGTAGTTGGCAAACTTGTTACTGCAAAACTGTAAAGTCAATCAAAAAATAAATTGACACAGCCTGAATAATAATCTAAAAATATCAACGCAATATTAATGGCCAAACTGAAGTAAAGATGAAAAAAACTGTTGCTGTAATTATTATTATCATTATTATTATTATTACACGTTATAATCAGGACAACAAACTGAGAATACAATGGAGGGCGCTATAACTCCATTCTTGAGCCACGGTTTTTCTCGTGAGTAGTTTCAGCCCTGCTCGAAAACACAGGAAACCGCCTTGTGTTGAAAAATGTTCAAGCCTTCAACGCCTTACCGTTGGTTTTATTGGCCAGTTTCTGCTGTATAAATACTGAAGAATATCTTGGTTGGCTTAAGACACTTTCAATCAATGTGTGGGCAGTGTCTCGCTAGGAGGAAGTGACTGGTTGACAGCATTTCAGTACAAAAAGAGCGTTTCACTTAGAGTTGTGTTATGAAGTGGCAAGAATTAATGCAAAATATAGTGACGTTGACAAGAGACTTCGCCCAGTTATACAGTACAAACACTGTCTGGAATTAAACCGACTGTTTCTTCGAAGAAAGAATTTCCCCGCGGACGAAAACAGTCAAGGAGCTGGAGGGGTACTTTGCTATTGTTCTGGCTAGCTCTCTAAGCGGCTAGTGTATTTGCGAGTGAATTTTGTTTTGGCTATATGGCTACGAATTTTGAACCAATTTACGGACTTTCTGAAGAGGAAGTAAGTAATTTTATTGTGGTCCATAATGTTACAACTCAATGTCACACTTCAAACACACGTGTTTTCTATTATGTATCTGGAACCTTGCTTGTTGAACTGTGTTGCAGTCATAGTAATCTTTACTAGCGGTAACGTTAGCTGTCTGTAAGTTAGCATGAAGATGAAAGTTCGTTCACAGCGTTTTTAATGTAAAGTGGCAAAACTGCCATGGTGTGCAAGCTTGATAGCGAGTCAGCTTACGTTAAATTACTATTTACTGTTCACAACACAAGAGTTTGTTGTCAGTCGTGTGTCACAATTTACGCATCCTGTGTGTAATAGCTAACAAGCTAATATGTAATATCGCTTGAAGCGCATCACCGTCGTGTTTTGCTGTCTAATAATACGTTATTAGCAACGTGAGAGTTGGCTTGTTGGTCGGGGCGTTGCTGGTATCTATATTTAACCGATTCAGTGTTAATTTCGTGCCTTGTAACTTTATCAGTTATCAATTTAGGGCTAAAGTTAGCTCTGGTAACCTAACTTAGATGTGTCAAGTGCATCATGGCGAATAACGTTATGCTTGGGAGCGTTTCTTATGTAATTTTGCTATTTGGAAAAAATGTGACACAGTAGTGATATCCAACATTAAAACTAACGTTACCTGTACTAACTCCTTCAGTTTTACTCCATGCTGAATGTTGGTAACTTAACCCATGGTCGGTTTAACGTTACTATCATAACATGGTTGACAGGCGAGTGACGTTGTTAGTAGAAATGTAGCTGCCGTTTTCCGTTCAATGTTGCTTTTTTGTTGAGAGGCTTTCGGTGCGATGTTCGGGTGGCATCGTTACTCAGTGTGACGTTAACTTTGCGATAACGATAGGGAAGTAAGCTAACGTTAGCGTTAACATGTTTGTGTAGTACTGCCGTCTAGACAGCATCTTCTGAGGGTATGTGGCAGTACAGCGCTTTATTTGATGCAAGTTGGTTAACCCTAACTGTTGTAGATGCCGCAGCGTCATAATATTACCCAGTAAACACTATGATTCAATATGGGTGTGAAGTATGATGATTTTACACCAATAAAAACATAACGTTAGTGTTTGAACATGACTTGCAAGACCTGTCTCTCGTGGATGAAATGGGATTTTCCAAACCTCCAGCTCCGTAACATTCTGAAATCCAGGTCAATTGAAGTGTGCGAAGTGTATGGACTACAGCCTGTCGTGGCCAATGGTACAGCACAGATAGTGTTTGGGTTGCCTTACTCGTTGAATATCGAAGGTGGTATGCCATCATGAGTTCATCATGCAGAGCGTTATGATGCCTTTATTAATCAGGTAATATATATAGATATTTTCACGCAAATTGAGGATACGCCTAGACCAGATTAAATCAGTTCATATGCCAAAGGTGGCCTAGTCCAGCTTGATGTTCATGGAGAAATATGAAATATAGTAATGATAGCAAATTAATTTAGTGAGTAGCCTGTCTAGATAGAAATAAGCTAAATGCTTGCCCCTAATTGGAAGCAGTAAGGGTGGTCGAGGAGATTAAGGCCATGAACTTCAAATTATGGTATACAGGCAGTTGCAAAATTAGTGGTACAAATCCAGGTAGCTGCGGCCTGTGCAGACTATAATATTTCAGTATTTATATTTATATATTTTCAGTTTATCCTGTTAAAAACAATACAAGAAAGACAATGATATTTTATAGTCAATGCAGCTTTGATGATATTTCTTTCAGGGCTTATTAGGCATTAGCACGTAACAGTAGGCCAATCCTTTAAAGACAATACAGGTATGTCTGGGTGCATAAATGGACAAGGGCACAGCAACGCGTTCCATATGCAACATCATCTCTGAAACTGAACATCAACCTATTAATAGCGACAACGACCTTATAAATAACTAACCTGACTGACTAATAACTGACTAATTATCACCATCCAGACACATGCTCCCAATCAAAATCCATCCTCTGTAACAAAGGAGGGAGAGGGAGATGCACAGACAAGTGTGCTCAAACATGCACAGGGCAAGCCTCCCTTTTACAATTCTTGCTGCACCCCATTTATCCACTTACGCCACAATTTATCTGAGATGTCTGTTTTCCCATTCTTTGATATCACTTAGTGAAATATTCAAAGTGATTAGCTTAGCCACAACAACCAACAACAACAATTAGGGAGAAATCATGTTGTTAGCATCGCTGGCTGCACTTTTGACATAAAACCTTTTTTATACAGAGGTATCAAAATCACAGTAAGTGCTATTTAAGCGGCTCAGACAGATAGTGTAACCCTGCATTGTCCTTTTAATAAGAAAGAAGAAAGTTTGGTTTGATGTGATCCCCCCCAAAAATGTGGCAGAATCATTAGCATTTTAAAAATGCATTGCATATGTCAAAATTACAGATTTTTACAATTAAGTGTCCAACTGAAACTCCACCCCACATCAACCTCCATAGTGTCACAAAATTGTTTACTAAATATTGGTAAATAACATGCAATGTTCACAGTTTATTGTGTTCTTGTTCAGGTCTTTGATTCTAATTACTCTTCTCTTTCACTACAGAATGAATCCCGTGTTCTCCGTGTTAAGGTCATCGCTGGCATTGATCTGGCTAAAAAGGATATCATTGGAGCGAGGTGAGCTTGAAAGGGCTGGAACCATGCATGACTATAGGACATGTGTAATGAAGGGTTGTTTTTAAGCTCTGTCAGCGCTTCTTTAGAACATTGTGAGGGGCACTTACGTAACACCACACATTAACTTGCGTTCCCCTGTCAGACTTTACCCCCAAACATAGATAGCCCAGGCCTACCTAGTGATTTCTGTACCGGGACCTTTTCCCAATCAAGTTTATTGTCATATGTGACCCTCCAGTCAGATGTCGTATTTGAGACTCTTTTTTGATTAGGTCATTTTATAGAATTCTAATGCTGTTAAGGGGTTTTACATTGATATTGGCTAATGCTGGTAAGACAGATCAACAGGTCATTGCATTTTAGAAAATGCAAATAATTTCAATGTGAAGTGCTACTAGCATTGTGAGGGACTGAACTAACAACATTGTACACTTACAGTAGGGAGGTTGGATGGCCTTAAATCAAACGCACACAGCTGGCACCTATATGGAACATTAGCATCTATGCTTTCCACATGACGGTTAACGCTATCAGACCAGTTAAAGACTTCAGATTTAGACTGCTAAACTGCTAGTAAGGGTACTTGCCCGAAAAGTTTGGCAGAAAGTGTTCATAGTTCATAGATGTAACATGAACATAAAGCATAGTGACGCCTAAACAAAAGGCACCACAGTAGCAGTAGTTATTTCTCAGATTTTTGCTTCTAACTTGTGAAAACATAACACTTTGAACGCCATTAACTCTATAGTTTGACAATATTTATAATATAGGCATCATTTGTAAGCTTATTTTGTTATATTTCATAAAAATGCAATAACCTAATTTTGAAACACTGGTTGCTTTTTCCATGAAGCAACACATGTGATCCTAATAGCTGAATTAAACCCATAAGGAAATATTTGAAAATTAGTGATTTACAGAAAAACTAAGAGGGCTTAATATTTATCATCTAAACATACAATCTAAACTTTCGCATGAGGGCTGTGTGACACTACACAGGAGGCCCCTCACAAGGGTTGAGATCGTAAATAAATTCAGTCCATGAGTTTTCTGCAGGGATGACTAACTAGACTACATGTTGCGCTGCATACCTTTGTGCCTGCTCACTTCCACAACCATTGTTTTTACTACAATGTCATGTCATCATCTTCGGGCTGCATAGTGTACAACTTGGATGTAATATTAAGGCAAAGAGGGATTCTGTTCGCAACTACAGACTGATGGCCAAAATATGAAAATTTAAATTTTGCTAAACAGCATTAAAGAAAGAATTTCCAATCCTATTATAATTCTGGATGACCCTCCAAGCTCTGCTGTGGGGCTGCAACGCTAGCCTAATCGATCAGCGGTTGACTATTAAATTAATTGACAACTAGACCTCGGTTGGTTTGTGCCATTTTTAGATGAAAATAGCCTACTTCAAGATTAACAGGCGGCAGCATCTGAAACTTGAAAATTGCTAGCTTTACTTGTTCTGTGATAGTAAACTCAGTATCTTAAGCATGTTGACCAAGCAAGGCATTTAAAGACGTTCACATTTTCTGACATTTTCTTTCATTTTCAAGTTCAAGTGGAGAACTATCAGCTATCAGCAACTATCTCACTTGTCCTGCTCCTTTCTAATGACATTAAAATGGCAGCCTTCAGACAGATCACACCACATCAAATTTCCCTCATGAAATGACCAACTTGTCTTAAAATGTGGCAGCTCCACTCCACTGAAATGGTCCTGTTTTACTCAGCTGCAGTGTTTGACACAGGCAACCATATTCTATTATTTATGCTCTCAAACATGGGCATCCCAGGCAAATCACAGCCCTGGTTTGCCCTTCTCTTACCTCTCTGGGTGATTGTTCATTGTGTCCTGGCTAGGACACTGTTTTCACCGTTTCACCACTGGGGTGCCCAAAGATTTGGTACTGGGGGCCCACATCTTTCCCATGTACACCGTCTTCCTGAGCACAGTGATCTGCTTTCATGGCTTCTCATATCACTGCTATGCACATGATGCCAAACTCTCTGTTACTGACTTGACCTGATGACGTCACCATCAGTCTCAGCATTTATGCCCATTTCACATCTTAATTTTTGTGAAACTTGCAAGGACGTAGACACAGCATAGAGATCTATAGGTTACATTCTATAAGTTAGTTGTTATATCACCACTTAATCATTCTGCCATTTTGGGAGTAAACATAAACAACTGGAGAATGAGTAATAATAAATGAGTAATATAAACATAACAGAACCATATAATTTCCCCTGGATACTATTTAAAAGTATCAATGTTGTAATTGACAAAGACAACTTACCAGATTTGCGATACTTTTACTTCACTACATTTGGCAGCTATTATCTGTACTTTTACTCCACTACATTTCTAAACTGTATCCAGTTACATTTTATTAGGCTATCATTTTTTTGTTGAAGTTGCCTACGCTGGTGGACGTTTTGTCTTTTTCCATCAGGAAGCAATTTTGGTTATCAGCATTTCCATGGAAAAATTTGTTTTCTGCAATTTCATATGGGAGCTAATTCTACAGGCTTTTGTATTGAAATGTAGACCATAAAAGGAATACGCCACCCCCAGGTGAAACTGAGTCTATACCCGCAGTCTCCAGAGTTGGATAAGTGAGCAGAAACGTTTTCCAGCTGACCCAGCCATTTTCCGAATCTGGCTGCACTGACTTTAGCTTATCTTAGCATAGTCGCTGTAATCTAGTGTTGCCAACTAGCATGTGACAAAAGTGAATCAATTTGCTCAAATTTGTTTGTAATTACTTCTCGTGATCTGTGCATTCAGATCGAGTACAAATGACAATGCAAATTAACACGAAGGGCTTGACCAAGCGGCATTTAGATGGGGGACTATATTCCGCGCAATTCCGCTGCTCACTTACCCAACTCTAGGGACTGTGGGTATAGACTCAGTTTCACCTGGGGGTGGCATATTCCTTTAACAGACATGATATTGCACCAGTACTTTTACTTTTAGTACTTGAAGTACATTTAAATGCAAGTGCCTATTACTTTTATTTTGCATTACTATTACTTTACTTTTTGCATTGTTGATGTTGTAGCTCTGCTTTTACTTAAGTATATATTTTGCTGGTTATTTGTACTTGTGTTTGTATGTTGCACTTTTACTTAAGTGCTGAGTTTTCCACCACTGGGATTAACTGTTTCAAATGACGAGCCTTTAACATGAAAAAAAGTTCTCATACATGCATTATGATTATTTGCATTTCAGCTTAATCATTCAATCAAGACTGCCTAAAACTGTCAGTCTAAACATGCCAGGTCCTCTCAAAAAGCTATAAGACAAAATTTAGTCTCAAGGAGTTGCAGGAGTAAGTAGAGACATTGATTGAGCACATGCCTGTGACCAATAAACAGGTAAACTAGTAGCCTAATGTTTAGGATTAATGCTATTTTGCTGACTTCAGAGAGATTTTGGACAATTGACAGCCATTTCTGTTAAAAAATGTTCTCTCTTTTGACCGATCTTGTGAGTTAAACCATGTTGATGGTAACATTAGATGTAGAGATGCAAAACTAACTGACATTTCCTCACTTTACAAGCTCAAGCCAATTACATAAATGATTGGCAGTGTGTCTGTCAGTGGAATGAATATTAGTTCTTGTAATGTAATAGTGAGTCATTTGTAAAAGACTGCTAAATTAAATAGTCATTTTCAGATGGGGCTGCAAGCATGAAGAGCTAGGTAGAAGATGTTGAGAAGCAACATTGGTTATCACACTTCAATCTCCAGATAGAAGCTTCAGGATTTTGAATTTTAACTACATACCCATTCACTGTGTATTCAACATGTGACACAAGATACGTCATTTTTTGTCAGAGAGTTGCTACAAGTTGCTACAGTGCTATGCTACAGTGTTTTTAAAGAAATGCATAATTCCAGAGCTACTTGCTAAATACTTTTCTGCCAACAGCACCAACAGCAATTGCTAATGAAAGCCAAGAGTGGTGTTACTGTCGTGAGCGAGAAGTAGGGAATATGTTGGTCTGTGCATCTGGCTTTTGTTCAGTGAAATGGTTTCACCAAACATGCCTTCGTATCAGCAGAGTTCCCAAACAGTGGATTTACCCCTGCAGAAAAATAATAAGTTTACAAAAAATTCAAGCAATTCAACTACAGTAACCACCAGTGACATTAGTAAAGCTATTAGTTGCATTGTTTTTAAAGCCGTCTTATGTTATTTAAATGCATACCAGGCAAGACTGTGATTTTTCACTGTGACCTCCAGAGCTCTCTACAGTTGCTGATTATTAAAAAAAAAAAAAATAGCTACAGCATTGTTCATTGTCACCAATCAATGTGAATTTGTTTGCAAACTGAAGAATAGGAAACAGATTTTCGTAGCGTTACTGTCAGGCACAGACAGGCGGAGGCAGAAGTTCAAACACAGAGTTTTATTCAAGCAAATAAACAGAGGGATAACAAAAGTCGTGTCCGTCACTTTAACGGAGAGACCGGAAAACTATAACGCACAGAAGGTGGGAGATAAACTAACACACAGAAGATAAAGGTAACGAGGGGAATAACAAAGGCCACGTCCGTTACTATAACGGAGAGAATGGAAAACTATAACGCACAGAAGGTTTGAGGTAAACTAACACACAGAAGACAAACGAACAGGCTAATACAAACGCACAGGAACAGGCGACTAGGAAACACAGAGAGTAGCAATACCAACACAGAAGTCTAGGCTCGCGGGGCAGGAGACACGGGAGATCACAGGAGACGAAGGAAGTACAACGAACACGTAAGGAGTCCTAGGTAACATAGACGAGGCCAGACACCATGTGAAGCAGGAGGGAGGCTTAAATAGGGTGGAGACCAGGTGACACCAATTAGAACTCAGGTGAAGGTGATCGTGCACGAGGAGGTGAATGCAAACGAGGAGACGAGCTGTGAGTCTGTGACGTTGAGTGAGGGGGCGTGGCCGTGACCAGGTCCGATGCGGACCTGACAGTTACATTGTCTGACAAGTCCGTAATGTACATGATTGTGGTTTAATTCAGTTTCAGTTTAGTTTTCACATACTCAGTGATCAAGATCCTGCAAGTGTAATAAATGTGAAAGGCAGCCGACAGAGCCTTTATTTACCCCACAACTAGCCATTTAATCATTAAAATGACTATGAAGCTGGTAAATTAACCTAAAAACGTTACGTGGTGTGCCTTTAATATCTTTAAAACTTATCTGTCCTAATTAAATGTATCACAAACAAGAATTAATATGAAAAAATATTTTTTATCATTCAGAAACACGTGTGTCACTTAAAAGTTATTTGTAAAAAATCACCCCATTTCTGTAAAGATATTCATAAAACAGATTATAAACTGATGGACAAATGGAAATAAACATATCCGTTTATACTGAAATATCAGTAAGGGCACAGCGAATCTTCAATATTTTATGAAGACACATTATGAACATGTGCTGAAACATTGGTATTTGCACAACAAAATCTCACCATTTCACCAAGATCAGATGTCTGCTTAAACCAGAAGTTACTTACTATAACAAGTATAGTAAGTAGTTGGCCGATAATTTGGATGATTGACAGCAAATGTGTGCAGCAAAGTTTATCAAGCCAACTTTGGATGAACCAGCATAGCGACAGGAAAGGCATCCGTAGCCTACATTTGGTAGACCTGCCTGTTTTATAAGCATAATTGATGCTTTCCTGAAGATGCAAGATGCATTTCATTACCTACATTTTACCACTGCTGATTTCAGAAAAGCAGCATAGGCTCAGAAAAGAATAATCACCCAAAATATGCAATAATACTGGCCAAATCATGAATTTTATGGATGTGGATAAAAAGGCTATGGTGAAAGGCAACATGAAATAGAAGGAAGATTATTTTTTCAGCAGACTGCATTTCATGTGACAAACTTCCAGGGCTGGGCAGAGGGCAAGATGCTGGATCCTTTTGTAAAGTTGCATAATTAAAAGCCTATAATGACTGACCTGATATATCAGCCTTGATAATTTATGGAAAGCAATAGTTGTTTAATTGGCTTGTGTCTTATGTGGCTTGGCTTGTGCGTGGGCTAGTCTGCAGTTGGCATTGCATCAGTAGGATAACACTAAACTTCCAAATGCATTGTGTAGAGATATTTAATTTCCCCTGGTTTAAAAATTGGTGTGTGATGGGGCAGGATTTAAAAAAAATCCATCACAGGATGGGGACCAAACAGATGATTTTTTTTTGTGCAAGTGGAATGGGATAGAAACCCACCTGCATGCCATGCCCTGTAGGCAGTCTAGTAGGTGTCTCCTACGATACACAAGTCAAGAAAAATTAAAAGGCTACTGAGTCACCACAGCTACCAAGTCTCGCAGCTTTACCTCTTCATGTCACACATACATTTATTATGCCAAATTTTCATTGTCAAATTTTTGCCAAAATTTTGGCAACTATGCCACAGTGGAGACCAGTGTGACTTGTGCAGCGCAGTGCAGCTCAGTGGTGGTCATATTTGTTTGTCACATTTATATGAACTCATAAGTTGTCACCCCTGAGATACATACCTATCTTAATAATATCTACTGTGCATTGACCTGACCAAATTGTAAGCCTTATTAATTCTGTTAGGATAAGAAATGACAGTACGACTTCCTTACCCATAGCATACATCAATCTATAAGAATTTTGTAAGGTGGCACTGGTTCCACTGCAGTTCCAGCCGATCTGTTTGTTACTTTCCACAAAATTAGGGATTATTTTTGAAGAACATTTTTGGGAAAAAATATTTTCACCCCCTGAGCACATTGCTGTGCTTTGTCTGTCTCTAAGTCACTTACTCAAAGACACGCATTATAGGCAAACGAATGACAGAAAGTGACCGTCCTCTCTAGGCCGAGAGCTTATGAGTTTGATTTGAAGTGGGGGGGCGGGGGGGGGCATGATTAAAATCGAAAATCAGATGTATTGTGTCATTAGAACAAAGTCTGGTGAAGCAGCCTTTAGCTACTATGCAGTTCAGCTATGGAACCAACTCCCAGAGGCCATCAAAAAGGCTCCTATTGTTGGCAGTTTGAAATCTATACTAAAAAACAAGCTGTTCTCAGATGCTTTTTGCTAACTGCTGTATTGTTTTGTTTGCTTAAAACAATCAATTATTACTTAACCTTTAATAACCTGTCTTATTTATTGCTTTTACTTCATTTTATTACTTTATTTTTTATCACCCATGTTTTGTTCTCTCTCTTTCTTTTTTTTTCATTTGGTGTCGTTTTGTTTTGTTTTGTCATACAGTAGCTGGTTGTGGTTGTCCTGGAATTAACACAAAACATAGTTGTTCCAGGGATTGTTTTGTGTTTAGTTTTTCTAACATTAAAACCCATAATTGTACTACTTCCAGTCAGAAGACCTAGCTGTTATGCCAACTGTTTTCACTGACTGGGTCAGTGAAGTTTGACTTGGAATCAGCTCTTGGAAAAGGGAGACTGCCGGTCTCTGTGTTTAGGTGTTTAACACATTTGTATCATGTGCAGATTTGGTCCAACGGGGGTTTGAGCTGTGTTCTTTTCTTCAGAAAGGTGGTTCGAATAGGGGGTGTTACAGGTTCTTTCAGTTTGGGACCTGTGAGCATGTCTACACCATGCCTCTATGCTTTTATAGTGTGCATTGTTTATGTTATCCTCTTTATTTCTACCAAATTCATATGTATTTTTTAAAAACCCTGAATAAAGGTTTTTGTTTAGAGACATTACAACTTCTGTCTCTTTACAGTGATCCCTACGTGAAACTGTCCTTATATGTGCCAAGTGAAAACCGAGAGCTTGCCTTGGTTCAGACCAAAACCATTAAAAAGGTAAGTGTTTCTTCTAAATGCCACAAACACCAGGGGGAGCACTTTGACTGCACTGTTCAAAAAAATATTATATTTAATATATTTTTAAAAATGCTGATTATTGTTGTTTTGAAAATGTTTGCATCATAATTGCAAATATTGATGGTTTATTTTTATTGAATTTCCTTTCTTTTTTCCTTTTTTTCTCATTAAATGTTAAGCATCTCAACTCTAAGAGGCCAATTTCAACTCTATAGAATACTTAAATAGAGATGTAGGACACATTTATTAACATTTTAGTGAAATATAGCTTGGAACTAGAAGGGCACTTTGAAAGTGCAGACCTCCTCCAAGGCTGCTGTTGCATTTGACCTGCCCCCCGCAATAATCAAAGAAAGCAGGAGGGAAATTGGGAAAATTTGGAGTTTTTGGCCAAACCAATGCTCTACCTTCCCCACCAAATTTCTAAAATAGAAGCCATCTTTCCAGCGACATGAAAACATCCTTGGCCGTTTTAGTAATTATGATGGGCCTATAATTGAGAAGTTTTTAAAGCATTTTAAAACATTTTTAAAAAGTAGCTTGTTGATCAGCAGTGCTGCCTAAAGTTACTCTCCCATGCTTGAAGTTAGTTGTGAACGATTTCTTCCAGTGCTTTTGCTGGTTATGTACTTTACACTAGGCTTTAGGTGGAAATTTATTGGCAGGAATTATTATCCTCAGACCACTAAAGCCCCAAAGCAGCGTTCAGGTGAACAAGCATGTTTTGGTGTTTTTGTGTGGATGAGAGATGGTGTACTCTCAGACTGCTGCTCCAAGGAGCCGAATTGGTCTGGTCTGACCAGGATAAATATAGCTCTTCTGTGTTCTGCTATGTGGAGCAGAAGTCCCCCCACCCACCCACCCACTCAGAGTGACTGTGTGAGTTGCATGTGTGTGAGTCTTAAGTGGTCATCACTCTCTTCAGCAAAACACTGAAATGACCCAGACCCAGATACTCACACACTTACACAAACATAGACATTGTCATTGAACCTGTAGGAAACCCTCCTTGGTCTATTTGGAAAATGTTTTATTCATGAAATTTACAAATCAGGAACATGTAGGCTACCTACCTGTACCTACCAAGGACCTACCTTATGTTATATGTTTCTGCTATGTAGTATTAGGATGTATTGTTGTATTAGATGGTTTGTTCTTGTGGCCTTTGCTGTTTTAGTGGCCTTCTTGAGTCATTTTAAGTCACATTAAGCCAAAATCCTAAGCACACATAGGCCTAAATAATGTGTTTTCTATGATGTGGTAGTCAGGTGCTTATTCTCAGGCTTTTTATGTTGCTTTATGGGTGCAGTTTTAACTGGCATGCGAAATATTTCTAAATCAGTCAGGCCTCTTTTAAAAATCTGTTTCATTATTTTGCATTCCATTTTTTTTTCATTTAATTAACAGGACTATTTTATAAGCTTTGTCACCAAGGTGTTTGTGTAGTGAGTGTCTATTTTAAAAGAGCTTTGTGGGATGTCAGTACTTTTTCTTGAATACTGCTACAAGGTAGTATTCCATTGTCATACACTGCATTTAACACAGTGATACAAAGATTTTGTACAAGAGAGCTGACCCTGTGCTAGCTTATTCATATGACTAGGTGTTTTTTGACATTATATTGTAAAAGTTTCTTTAAATTCTGTTTCTTTTTTTAGGTCATTTTTGAGCTAAAATCAGTGTAGCACCTTTAAAAATGTCATTTATGCTGAATAATGACACAGTATTCAGAGTAATTCACAGTAAGTCAGTATAAGACGGAAGGAGTGTTAGTTATTGAAGCCTACTTGTCTTGTTTTCACTCTTTTTCCTCACATATTCACCACTTTCAAGAACACCCTTCCATTTTAATCCATGTTCTGTTTTATTCTTGTGGGTAGAGGGTATACAGTTGTATGTACAGTCTTATTTATACAGTGATTAATGTAATGTTATGATTAATGTGATGTACTGGTAAGATTGTCCTGCTTTGTTTTATTGTGGAGTCTGATGTAAAGTACTGACTTTTTTGGAATGTTTTTCCTCTAGACCCTAAACCCCAAATGGAACGAGGAGTTCTATTTCAGAGTAAGTACTTTCTACTCTCCTGTATTATATTAAGTCTGTGTGTATCATGTATGTACAGATGCTGGATACGTCAGCACTACCATCAGGTGCTATCACGTTGGTTGCAGACATGCTGGACAGATGGGCTTTTTCAGTGACCTATAGCATAGGTTTTTGGGATGATGTCACATCCACACTACAATGCTGATGGGAGACTAATTAGACTTCATATCTAGCCTTGCACCCATGTAATAAAGCACACTGGATGACTTTTTATGAGTTGGTTCACATGAATGTGATTTTTTCAGAAACTGTCTGTGGAAGACCTAATGCTCTGTGGAATTTGTTGCAAGGGTGTGGTATTCTTTACCAGAGATGTTTTCATTATTTTCAAGCCACCTCCACAAACCCTGGTCTGATATTGCTTTTTTGAAGTGCTATTTCATGTTCTTCATTATGCTATGTGATGCATGTATTGATTACTCTGTAACTCTCATGAATGGCTGTGAACAAGGGCCTGCATGTGCCCATGTGATTCCTCAAACTGTCTAATGTAGTGTTTTTCACTTCCTCACAAGGTCTGTCCACAGAAACATCGCCTGCTGCTTGAAGTGTTTGATGAGAATAGACTGGTAAGTGGCAGCAATTTTGCCTGATCCTTGTGCTACTTTTGTATCCAGATGTCACTCACATATTGGCAGCTCAACCCCCAAATTTCTTACCTCCAGGGTCTATTGATCATATGTGTGTTAATTAGGTGACAACCCAACCCACTGTACATGTTCTGCTCAGTCTGGAGATAATTCACTGGGGCCTCACATCCTCAATAATTCCTCTTAAATAATAAATGCCCTTCAGAATATCTCCCTACAGATATCTATGATTTAGTGTTTGCAAAGTCCTGCAGTTGCCTTGCCCAAAAGCTAACGCTGGTATATTTGATACAACGTGTAGATCTACTCCTTTGGCCTAAGTTTGTGTTTAAATTTGACTTTGCAAGTAGCTTCATTGACCTGGTGCTTAGTTCAATATTGAAGGTGAATTGAAGTTCGTTCTTGACTATAGGATGTAAGCACACTGGGTTTGGAGAGGCTTTCCATGCCACAAAAAGGATGTCTGTATTTTTGCTCTGGCCTATCAGGAGGCTGTTTGTTCCTTACAATGCAATGCTCTACTTACCAGCTTTTACAATGTCCGGAAGCTGGTTGCACAAAATTAATGCAATGTACACCTTAGCTTCATCCTGTATTGGCACTATGTCGGTGTTAACAAGCTACTAAATTTTCATAGTCTACTACGCAAATAGTTTCAAGTGTTCAAGTTCTACCATAAGTGATTGTTAACATGTTTAACTAATTGGTATACATTGAACAGTTACATGTGTGACTAATAATCACTTGAACAGTGTTGGAATTCTGTTTGTAGTCACTGGAAACTGTATGGTATACAGGGTGTCCGCAGGGTAAAATTATTAAAAATTGATTGTGAAAGTATTTAAAAGTGATAAATCAGATTTGTGAAAATTAAGGCCATGAATGGTTCAGTTATTTGGCGCTTGGAGCTCACGTGAATATTGGCCATGTAGCCTAGTTTGGCTATGCATAGTTCATTCAACAGTTTGTTGCCTTTTTTCCTGTCATGTTGATTGTAGGCTACTCCCATCACTTGTTACATTTGGTAGAGTGTAGTGGATGTGCAAACTGGTCATAAAACATTTGCTAATGGAATAATGCACATTCTGCTTAAACTGCATTTCAGTTATAGGCTAAGAAATGACAGAACATGTTCAGAACTGTTGAGATATTGTGATATTGTGAATTGTGATAGCTGGCAACGTTTGCTTGAGTTGTCAAGCAAGCCAGCACATAGGCTATAGAAATATCTCAGCTCTTATTATATGGTAGGAATGTCAGAGCGACTTAGTTACTCTGATTGTGTAGACTACTAGCCCATTTCTTAGCGATGATATTACTCATTTAGGCCTACAACATCAAATGGAGTAAAGTGGAAAATAGGCTATTCGCCAATGGCTAATGCTTCCTAGAGGAGTAAAGTACTTACATTAGGGGCTAATTCAAGTAGATAAATGTTAAATAAACAGGACAATTGGTGCAGTTTCAATTGGTGCAATTTTTTGTTTTGTTTTTATAGTGCTGTCGATCGATTAAAAAAACTGAATTAATTACTGTAGAAAATTTAAGTTAATCACAATTAATAACACATTTAAAGTCCAGTAATTCTCCTTTATTTTTCTGTGAAGAAAACATTTTGCCATAGGTTGTCTATGATGGGGTGCCAAGGGGTGACTGACCACATGATTTTGTAATGTCCCGCCTCCCGCACTTACTTACCAGGCATGCAAATTCTGTACACTCGTCCTTGCTTTAAATCTAATGTGTTTTGGCCTTTTCTTTGTACTCTCATTAAACGTGTCTGTCAGCTGTTTAAAAAATGACTTATTGTGAAGCATCTACAACCATCATTATGGTGCTTGTATTCTGCGAATAATGTCAAAGAGAAACTCTTTTATCTCAGACAGAGCTCTTGAAATCTTAACACTTGAGGCTAGGCTACTGTAGGTTACTTTGCCATCTCACATCAGCGTACAGTCAACCTTCAGATAAACACAAACAGCTGTCTTTGAACCACTCCTGCGCATTGAACTTCTGCGTAGTGACTTAACATTAACTTAGGAGAGAAAAGACTCATTTACTGCAAGGTAGATTGTATAAATCCATGTTAAAGCCAAAGCAAAGAGGGTGCTGGTGGTAGTGTGATGTATGCGTCTGCATGATTAATTTACAAAAAGAAACAAAACATTTATGCATTTAGCAGACGCTTTTCAACATTTCAAGTTACAACACAATGAAAAACTAACAAAGAGTGCATATTGATACTTAATTATATCTACTTCATGTTTTTTACTTTAATCACACATGTTAACCTTGACAGCACTATTTATTTATTTATTTTGTTGTTTTTCTTGTTACTTTAGTGAGCATTTCCTCTATCAGGTTTCTGCTGATAATGATAGTGATTTTTTTGTTAATTGACCAAATACTATTGGAGTGGCATAATCAATTTTGTGAAGTAATGTAGAGTAGATTTATACTAGGCCTATTAGTGGTATGTAGTGTAGCCAAGGTAAGCCAAACTAATACACTTGATAACAGCTCTTGATGTTCCTCAGATCGCCACTTCAGGGTTTGTTCAACCAGTTTAGAAAGCTGGCTTTATTTCATTGTTGCAATTGTTACATAGTAATTACCAGAAATGGTCGGACTGCATATACAGAACTGGGTGTATGAAGTAATGTCTCTCCTGGTAAAAGTAAAGTGAAAACAATACAGTGTACTTCTAGCCATACCCCTGTTGAACAGACTTGCTGAGTGCTGTCAGTAAAAAGAAGAACAAGGGATTTGGTACAATGTAGGGAACCTACAGCTTACTCTAACTGAATTGGTCTATTGAAACCAAAGCCAAAAGTGAGATTATAGCCCCAATCCAGTTCACTACTTGGTCTACATTATACCAAATTCTGTTATTTTTCTTCCTACCAAGAGCAGCGAGTTTGAACAGGGCTATGTTTGAAGTTGTTTACTCTTGACAATCACTTTACACCGAACTGACACTGCAGTTGTTTGGGAGTATATGTTGCATTATTGGATTTGCATATTTTTTGCATTGTGGAGCCAATTCAAGTGGTTTATATGTTTGAAATGTGAAAGTTTATGTTTCAAATGCCTTTCAATTTGTTATGGCTGTTTTTTCTCTCTTAAGCTCCGTTGTCTTCTGTGTTACACATCACAACCCTGTAAATGGTTGGTAATTTCGTTAAGTAAAGCCTACGTAAATGCTGACTTTTGGAAAGGGTGCAGAAAGTCAGCAAGCAGCAAGCAAGCCCTTGCGCTGTTCCCATTGTCACAGTGGGACAGCCCTAACAAACTTATCAGGAATGTGCATCAGAGTCTGTAAATCTGTGAGTGTGGACATTTACGCTGTGATACCCATACCTAAGTGTTTTGTCTTGTCATATAATCTTCATGCCCAGTTAATATTCCAAGGTCTTCAGGGTTTAGGAACATTGAAGAATTAGAATGTTGTTTTTTTGCATGCTTGGATGTGCAATACATGTGTGTTTTAGACCCCGGCTTTGAAAAATGTGTAGTTTTACTTTGCTGGTGTACTGTCAGCAATTAATGAATAGCAAGACATTGCTAGCTTGTTCTCTGTGTGTGGCTGCAAGCACTACCTAATATGTAATGTGTTTGTGTATAGAGATGCCTCAGTCTAGTGCCTGTTCTCTAGCATATCAACAAATGGAACGTCTTCTCCTCCTTGGAGTCTTTCTCTCTCTTTAGTTGTTCATGACAACCCACAACATTGTTTATTCTGGGAAAACAGACTGAGGTCAAAGCTCTTTTATTGCAATAGCCTTAAAAAATATCCTAAAAATAATAAATAACGATATGAGTATGAGATGAAGTCTGATTTAAAAGAAATGTCAAGAAGAATGTGAAGATAATGTTGGAAGTGTTTAGAAAAGTTGGGGGCAAGAACATTGTACAGCCATATTATCTATTAACAATAAGCCACTCCAGTAAACTGGTCTGCTGACACCAATTGGATTCATTTCAGTACCTTTTGTCTTTTAGATATGGACAAGGGCATGTTATGGGGGTTTGTTACTGAGACCTTCATCACATGCCAGTTACCAGTGTGCAAAGCCGGAACGCATTCCAATTAATGAAGCATTTAGGGCATACTGACAAGCTTCAATGAGTACTTTTAAATTTATGCAGTGTACACTTCTATGGCAGCCATTTTAATACTTAAGCTTCTAACCTATGAACACATAACTACATAGTAGGCTACAAATGCAGTCAGTTTAGCACCGTTATTGGATAAAACCCAGACGATGCCCAAAAGTACACTTGGTATGCAATGAACAGACTGCCATCACGATTAATGAGGTAAGTCTGTGATTTTATGCAAATTATCTGCAAATCATCCACTTCCGAGAAACTGTAGAGGCAGTCAAGTTTTGAAGATGTGCATTTCATTCAGAATGAATGCTGTATTGTATCTGGTATGAGGCCATCATGCAAAAGGCTTATGCCATCTGCTTATGCCACACAGTGGACAACTGTCCCAGTCCCACTCCACCATCCCCTACATGTACGTCAGTGTCTTCACAAAGCTTTGTTTTATAAAGTTGCTTGTACTCTTTGGTCTGAAAGCATTGCAGTCTCCCTCTCACTCTCTCTCTCTTTCTGTCTCTCTCTCTCTTTGTGTGCAAATGAGATGTACAGACAACTCCCAACTCTCTGCAAGTATAAGTCATGGAGTTCTCATCACTCAAGTTTGTTGCCGTGCCATACTGAGGGCACTGACATTATCTTCATGGCAAGAACAAAGCATCCACTATTGCCACTGCCAGTGTGTTCAGGGCCAGATCACATTGAACCCCGTGTGATTGCCAAGGAATCAAAGGACTAGAGAGAAAACCTTTCAGACACACACATTGGTTCTCCCTAGCCCTCTCACGGTTCAGTGTTAGCCTAAAATCTCAGACCTGTGAGTGAGTTCTGGCAAATACCACTTTACAGTGTACCTATGTAGTTACTGTATACTGTGTAACACATCTGTAATTACCATGGTTGCCTGTAAAAATCATTCTGTTTTTCTAAAAGGGCCATCTGATGGTTATTTCATTTTTCACCAAGTTATTTCTTCTATCCAGCTTAAACTTAATCACTCTACTATATTATATTATATGTTTATTTCTTCAGAGTGTAAGGCTGGTCAATAGTTCCATTGATTTCTGTAATTAAATTCCCCCTGTCATCAAATAATTTGTGTGTGCTGGCAACAAAACATTTCAACAGCACTGTGAGTTGAGTGGCTTCTTTAAGAGACCACCTGGCCTGTCAGGAGTGAGCAGAGCAGGAGTCTGTTTATAAAAACACACTCTTCAGAAAAGGCAGAGAGTCAGATGAGTTGAAATAAGTGCAGGAGAATGAGGCCTAGTATGAGTACTGTGACTCCAATATATGTTACCTGCACTGATGATTGTTTTTAGCTCCCTCCTGCCCACTCTTGAGAGTAGGTAACTTTTCAAACAGTGTATTACTTTTCAAACAAAATGTGGGAGAAGACATATTGGGTTAGCTGAACAGAGGCTGTAATGAGTGGGACTTCCCACACAGATTTACGATGCTTAGAGTGTATGACTATAAGTGTTCCTCAACTCAGCTTGTGTTCATTCTATCTGTGTGTTCGGCGTGCTGCTCTCTCTGCCTCTACCCCTCCCCCTCAGGCACTGTTCCCTCTGATGGGTTTGGAGCAGCTGAGAGAGGTCTGTGGTGTGGGGGTGATGGGAGTGTAGTGTCCAGGACCTAAGTGGGTGTCATCTATGTCACATGACTCAGAGCACCCTACCCTCACCTCCCCATGCAAATTGAAGGCTGGCCTTATCCAATCATTTCTGGAATGCTGCTTGTCACTCTGGCTATTTCTGCTGTCTGTCGCTATCGGAAGGTAGTCTTAACAGTTTGGCAGATGGAAGTCTTTTTATTTTTCCCCTTCTCGTTCTGGCTCTCTCTAGCACTCTCCTCCTCTCTCCCTTCGTCTAATGCTGCCCCTCCTCTCCCCTCCTCTCTCACTCTCTCTTTCTTTCTGGAATTAGTACTCTGAAGTTTTGGCTCCCTGGCAGTGCCTCTCCTGTTACTGTGGCGTGAGTTGCTGCTGCTGCTGCTGCTCTCAGTCTTGGTCTTTCCTTTGAGTAAAGGTGGGCGGAAAATTTACAAGAAAGAAGCACAAGACACAGAAACGGGGTTGGGAAGGAGGAGAGACAAATTTCATTGCGGGAGTAGTTTAGCTGGAGGCTGCCCAGGGCAGGCCCAGAAGGCGGAAGGGCAAGAGAAATGTCCCATCGGCTGCGGCTGTACTTTGGCGCCGGCCGCAGTAACACAGCCCCCGAACTGGAGGAGCCTGACGACAAGCATATTGAGGATGGGACTGGTGGAACCATGGCATTCCAGATGCAGCCATCTCAGGGTAGGGTGCCACATGAGGCACAGCCAGCTGCAGATGCCTCACTGAAGCGGAGTTCCTCCATGTTTATCCCACAGCTGCAAAGTTCTCCTGAGTCTCGACCCACCAAGAGCTCATCTATGCAGATATCTCTCCAGCGCTCCAGTGCATTGGCCGAAAATATGCTGTACCAGGACAGCCCACCAGGATACCCAGAGGAACCTGCCCCAGCTTACACAGAGTCTAGTTCTGGCTGGAATGCCCCACCTGAATACTCACGTAGAGTGAGTGCAGAGCACACCCATACCAATACTGAGCCTGCACTTCCGAAAAGAAGGGTGTTTTGTGTGAGGCCTGGCGATATTCAGGATGGGTACACTGTCTCTTCCACAGCTCCTCCTGGAATTAGTATTGGAGGTTTCTGCATCAAGAGGAACTCACCAGATGGATCAGAGGTCCAACAGCTCAGGATCCTTCCCTTTGGAGCTGATGGTCAGTCTAGTCCATGCTGGTGGTCTGTCAAGCAGAACTTAGGTGGTGCCTCAGGGTCTCAGAGGCTTGTTTTCCAGCTTCAGCAGGACCAGCCAAGACAGCCTGATGTCCAGAAGGAGGCTTTTAACCTTGGATTTGTTGGATCTAAAGGAGGTCGTGTTGTAAGGTACCCTAGGATCCGCTTGGAAAGGAGCACCTCCCAGCCACTGAAATCCCATACTGTTCCTCGGCGAACTGGATCTACTCCAGACCTTTTGAGCACCACCTCACAGATGGACACCCAGAGTGAAGATACTTGTGAGGATGGAGCTCAAAGCTGCACATTTAAAATTCGGAAGGAGCAGAAACCCAGACAGCCTCAGTTTAAAATCTACTTTAGCCAGGGTACAGATCAAGGTCCTGTGTCAACGCAGGATGCAAGTTTGAGAAATGGACCTGTCAGGATAAGACCTCAGGTATGCTAAGTCATCAGAAAAAAATCTTGAATGTTAGTCTCTGATATTCAGCAATTGATTTACTTCATCAACACATTGATGCCCTTGTAGTGAGTGATGACATTTCATGCTTTTAAATAATCTATGAACTTTTTTACTTCTGAAAATATCAAGTTTTGCAAAAAGAAATAAGGGCATGACTGTTCTATATATATTAGCAGCACTGAACTGTAAATGTATATGGAAGGTAAGTTGCAACAAATAAGGGTAAAAAGATTGAGTGAGGAATACAGGAAGGGGTTAGCCTCATTCTGACAACAAAAATGTAAGGAAGGCCTGGGCAAGAGTTAGGCTTAACCACACAGGCCTTCAGATGCCGACCACAGGCATTTGAACTTTTACATACTTAAATAGCTTTTCCTGATTTAGCAAACAACCATACATATTTTTCACAATTTGGTCTGTTATTGTAGAGAAATTAGCCCTATTTATCCCACTTGAAGAGAGAGTGCTATATTTAGCCCCCTGTTGAATCGTTGTTGTTGTCGGTTTTCAGAGTTGTCTGTCTACATTTGGCCTGTATCAGCGTGGGTTTCTCATGACAGCTGCAGCCATGGTGATTAAGATCTAAGATGTCAGTACTGGCAAACTGACCATATGAAATTTAACAAGCCATCAGTAGCTCAGTAACAGCGGTGTGTGTGTGTGTGTGTGTGTATGTGTGTATATATATATATATATAAAACATATATATGTATATATATAAAAACGTAAATATGAGACTTCTTGAGCTTCTTAAAGTACAAACCTCTTTACCATCTGAGACATTTTCTCAAGGTTCTCTAGTTCTGTTGCTTTCTGTAGCATTTGCTCAGGCCAGCATGTTTGAAATTAGGTGTTAGACTTTTTATTTACTTTTCTTTAGTCCTTTTCTTTATTCAGCATCCTCTTACAACTCCCGGCCACATTTAAAATAACTTTACTCCTAGCCAGAAATGGTACTGAATAAACACTGTAATTGCCTGAATGTGAAGAGTATTTTAGGTTGAATGCAGTGCCTTGTGTGGTATTTTAAAATCTTATAAGTGATGTACTTCTGTGGAACACTTCATATTGCTTAGTTTCATTGCCACTGAATCTTTTCTCAAATGTAGAAGACATTTTGTTTTCCAGTGGTCAGCTTTTAAGTCTATGGTGCCAGAAATTCTACTGTCTCTGGAGTCCTGAAACAGGTGATGTCACTCAAAGACCCTTCTCAGGTTTTCCACAGAAGCTTAAAGGAAGTATGGCTGACTATTTCCAGTACCTGTCTGAATGAGATTACTGGAAGTGGGGCAGGAAGGCATCCGGATGTCTCAAATGTGCTAAACTCATCAGACCTCTCTCAGTGGCTCACTGCGGTCTAGAAGTTTGTAACAGAAAATTTTACAGAAATAGCCTACATTATTTGATGACACATTACTTGATGTGTCATCAACAAAGCAAATGTTTTGAAATGATGACATACTCTTGAGAAGAGCTCAAGAGTGCTTATTCTAGACAGGAGTATGTTTAAAACCTTTTGTTTTATTCTTGAGTATTTATGAGCTTGTTATGCCTTTGGAGAAATGAAAATCTTTTTCTGTTCTTGATTGCTGGATTCTTGTTGATGTTTTCCTTCTTTCCATTATCTGGACACCATTTGCAGTGATGCAATTGGACAAGAGAGCAGTGGTGATTTCCATAAGATTGCATTGGAAGAACAGCTTCCCTTAATTTAATTTAAGTGAAGTATGGCAGGATAATATATTCACCCCCCCCCCACGTGTTCCATGTGAATTTTATGGACGGCTAAATGGCCAAATTTAAAACAACCAATTTTGTCCAACTGTCTTCTGTCTAACCGATGTCTTTGAGTGATTCTTCTTGGATTTTTTTTTCTTACTTCTACCTGGTTTGGTTATATTCTCGTAGATTGTATGGAGTTTAAAGATTGCATATTCCAGATAGGTGTTATTGCAGATCAGCATGTTACATTACATAAGTTACAGTTTCCATGGCTTGTTAAACCACTTACGTAAGCACCCAACATAACTGTGTCTCTACATTATGTTATTGTTTAGTGTAGGGTTGGTACATCTGAGGCTCTTTTGACCTACAGAGCACTCACTATTATAGACTTACTGACTCATGTAACCTTTATTATGAATGTCTTGGATGTAAACTGGAAGAGAAAACTAGGCCACTGTGTTGAGTGTTAGTCATGCATATTTGGGCACAGTGAGAAAGAGTGTCTGGAACTTTCTTTTGTGTTGTGAATCTATCAAGTAGTGACTTAGTGGATGCCTCCAGTGTTTTTGCCAAACAAATATAGCTCTGGTAAGCTGTAGTAGCTTTACTCAGAGTTAAACATATGGCTTAATTATCATAGTTTTACCTATCATTTGAAATCCTGTTGTGAGGTTTTATCACTGGATATTATGGTAAATATTTATGTTAATACACACAAGTTATGTGTTTGTCATAATTTTATGACTTAGCATTCTCACCATTTCACGTGTGCCAGAGTTTGCATGAGCTCCTTTTTATACATTTATACATACTAGTTGTGCTGGACATATATTTTCATTTTGAATGTGGTGGGGGGGTGTCTTTGTAAATTTGGAGAGAAATAAACTGGATCTACATATTGATAAAAAGTAAATTGGTAAGAAGCAATGGCACAACTGGTCCTGCATGTGGTTACCTCATAGCTATAGTGTATTGTGTACATTGTTGGTTCCCCATAGGATATGGTATAAGACTTGCACACCAGCCCATTTTTATCTATCTATCTCCCTGACCACGTGTGCTGCCCATTTTTCTCCTAAACCAGTTTGTTCCACATGCAGGCACACTTTGGTGTTGATCGCTCCAAGAATGGGCATGTCAACCCTGGACAGGTAATCCACCCTCTGGAGTGGTTCAGTCATTTGTCAGTCACACCTGTCAATCTCACTGTTTGGTTCAGATGTGGGTGGCTTAACAAATGGGGGTCACTAGATCTAAAAGCTCCACCCCTGGTGCTACCCCTTTCTGAGCCCCCTTGGTCCTCTCTGGGTTGTTTGGGTCTCCTCCCCTGCTGTAGCATTATCCTACCCTTTGGTGCACAAACTGCTCCTGCTCCAGACTGTCCATTGCCCTTCAGGTCTCTTGCTCTTTTCACTCTTTTCCACTCCTGCCTCTCACAGTATCTTCTGTGCTTTCTGCTGATTGCACACATTCCTCTGCTGGGTCACACAGGTGTATAATTCCCCTCATCACTGTGGTTTTCCCTTATGAGACCTTCTGGCATTCGGCCTTTCCACTGACTGGTTGCTGGATATTTGCATAGAACTGTATTGACACTCTCTCTCTCTCTCTCTCTCTCTTTCTTTCTCTCTCTCTCTCCCTCTCTCTCTCTCTCTCTCGATCCCTCTCTCCTTCCCCTCTCTCCCTCCCTCCCAATTTCTATCTCTTTATTTGTTCCTATATGCAGACCAGAGATGACTTTCTTGGACAAGTTGATGTTCCTCTCAATCATTTGCCGGTGAGTACTGAATTGGTTTTTTCTTCCTGTCAGCATGGAAGAAGTCACAGTGAGCATGAAGTGAGCAGTAGCATGGAGTGAGACAATACGGCTGAGAGCTTTAGGGATCTTGCTGATGGTGCCAGTAAGGCAGTTGTTGTAATTAGATGTCCCAATGTAGGGAGCACCTCCCTGTACGGAGTGGAAAGAAGGCCAAGTGGAATGTAAACAGGGGTAGACAGGGTGCCTGAGAACGCACCGACAGTCAGACTCACAGGCACATTCAAACTCTCTAAAATAACAACGAATCATTACCAACCACTTTCTTTGCTAATTTCATTAGCATCAAAGTTACATGGAATATATACTGCAGACACTAGTTTTTTTCTCTGGGAAAGGAGACTTGGTGAATGTTTGTTGAACACTTATTCAGGTACAATACAGTGAGCCTAGGCCACTTTTATGTCATGTAAAAATCATTCTGTTGTGAAAGATTTGTGCTAGTAGGGTGTTTTTATGTGTTTCACAAAACAAAATGGTAAAATGTGTAACTTATTTACATTGTATCAATGCTTGCCCACGACTCATACATTGCTTGTCCATAGCACAGGACTCAGACTTAGCTGAACAGTTTGGTGGATGACAAATCAGATGAGATTTCTAGGTCTAAAGCAGGTGGGATTCACACTCAAGGTGATAATGCACAGTACAAGGTTTTGAGCAGTGCTGCCAGGCAGGGTTGATGGGCAGGGTTGTTTAGGCACTGTCCCACTGATATTGTGCATTGACTTTTTTCCCTGATAAACCAATTAATGAAGAATGCTTAGGCTTCTGCATTGACTTTTAAAGAGTTAGGCCTTTCTTTGAAGGTTGAGCAGAAAAAGGTACTCAAGTCGTTTGTTTCAAACAATGACGTATTTACTGTTCTGCCAGCGTTGCTCCGATTGGTTTTAGCGCTATCCAATTTGAAAGACAACCGCTGATTCCACCCCTAGGATTAGGCTCGTTCTGTCGGTCGTGGTCATAAAGACCCTCTCCTTTTGGAGCTTCTGGGGCCAGTGCATGTGTTTGTTCCCACTCTGGCAGAGCTCAAAGTCCTCTGATTCCTTAGAAGCCACTAATGACAGGTCCTCCTTTGCCATGAATATACAACCTACGGGCTGCTACATATGTAACGGGAGAGGGCTGTTGTGTAAGAGCTCACTGAACATTATCCAATGGCCCACCACTCCACAACCAGTTAGTTGACATTTAGCTTTTCTTGTGTGTGCATTTCAATGTTTGTTTGACTTTCGTGTTTAAGAATCTGGGGTGAATAAGTGGTGAATGTTTTGTTTGTTACTTCATTGACAGACAGAGGACCCAACAATGGAGCGGCCATACACATTTAAAGACTTCCTTTTGCGTCCTCGAAGGTCAGTGATTATGTAAGCAAGCAAAGATTAAAAGTGAATTGTTTGAAGTTGTAGCACAATAGAACAGCACGTGAAGATCAGTTACAGTTAAATTATCAGTTAGGCCTGTTTGTTTAGGCCTATTATGTTTCATTTTTCTTTCTATGTTTGCCCTCCAAAACATTTAATAAAAAGTTAATCACAAAAAATCATTATTTAGACCTGTCCCTTTGCTGCTTAGTGAGTTTGGAAGACAAATAGATTTTTAGTCTTCTATGCTAACAACTTATTTCCATGTATGAATGAAGACATATAGGTGTATGTCACCTGTGTCATAAAAGTAAAATAGTAAAGTAAAAAAAGCCTTTTACCTCATCATCAGCCTACATTTGTATAGGTTTAAGACCATATAATAAATTCATTGGATGGTTTTAGCAGAAGTATTATTACTTGGACCCTTTTATGTTGTTATTTTTTAGTTTCAGAATGTTTTAGAGTTGCTAAAAATGTTATTTCTGGTTTTATGCACTTGCATATCTTAATGAATATGCCGAAACAGTTGTTAGTCAATGTAGTTATTGTAACGTCTGTTTTTGATATACTAACACCTTGACTTTCATGTGGATATTGCAGTCACAAATCCCGGGTAAAAGGGTATCTTCGTTTGAAGATGGCATATCTTCCGAAAAATGGGGGTCAGGAAGAAGACAACAATGAAATGAGGGAAGAGGCAGAGGTACAGCATGACATTTAGCCATCCCTGTGGTCGTAGAAAGTTTTCTGCCTAACTATCCTTTTGGCTCTGTGTCTTAAGGTTTCCCTTAATACTTTAGTGCTTTCTTTTAACTTCTCTCCCTTTCCTCACGCACTCATACAGAGAGAAAGAGGGAGGGAGGGAGGGAGAAAGAGAGAGCAAACAAAAAGCACTGTCTGGAAAGTCCATTTACCTACTTTTCTAATTTTGGGGAGTAATGGGATCTTTTGGAAAGTCCTGTCTGTGTTTTCCTGCCTGCCTGTGTGCAGCTGGGGAAAATGTAGTTTGCTGTTTGAGATGTCAGGAGCTGCTGTTTTGTTGTGGTTTTTCCAGCTCTGCACTTATTTTTGCTGACTGTGTGGTTTAAAATACCCACTCTCTCCCCAGTTTGAATCCTTTCTCGTCAAAACATCCACAAGTCCCCTGTTTTTTTTTTTTTTTGTTTTTTTTTTCATACTTCCTTCCAACCTCTCTTTGTTCGTCTAGCATCCAGATATGCCCTCTCTCTCTCATAGTGATTCACTCACTCACTCACTCACTCACTCATTCACCACTCCACTTACTATTCACACCCCAAATGTTTTCCTTACCTGACCCTGGTATTCTTTCCCTTCCCTTCCTTCTCCCTCTTAGACTTCTCTAAATGATTATGACTTGATCTCCTTCTGTCAGGGTTGGGAAGACTCAAATGACCCAGGCTCCCAGCGTCCCCAACAGCTTCTGCCCCCTCTACCCCCTGGATGGGAAGAGAAGGTGGACAACCTGGGCCGCACCTACTATGTCAACCACAACAACCGCACCACACAGTGGAAGAGGCCAGATCTTGTGTATGTCTACTCATATTATGCACACATGCTGTTGCCATCAGTCTTTGCCTGTGCCTCATGTTCTGCATTAAGAATTAGTGTTTCACCAACAACCTGAAAAAGTGCTTGTCTTGCTGACTTTATTATAGACTGTAACATTGCATGTACATAGTGTCTCCATAGTGTGAGTAAGTTTTGTCCTTCTTAACTTTAAGGGATGTGGTGTCAGAGACTGAGAGTGACAACCATTTGCGGCAGATCAACCAAGAAGCCCATCGAGTGTTCCGCTCACGTAGGCATATCAGTGAGGATCTGGAGCACGAGCACCTAGAGCCCAGAGATGCAGATGATGTGAGTGTCTGCGTCACACTCTTGTCCTATAGGGGCCAGTGTGCCTTCTCTGGTTTGTGCTTGGTTGGCACATAAACATTAGCTGAGAAGAAAAACAGGAATGCTTACTTTTCCCACAGCAGACATGGGAAACGATCACAGAGGAAAGCACTGTCGACGCTCTCAGCCAGTCTCTGCCCGGCCCGTCCTTGGCCACGCCCGGTGGGCCGGAGTTCTCAGAGGAGATCAGCCTCCGCCTGTCACTCACCCCAGACTCTAATGGGGAGATGCCAGGGCCCAGCTCTGCTGTGGTAAGCACGTCTCCAAGCCCAACCAGGCAGGCACCATTTCAGCATGGTGGCACAGTACAGTTTTTATTTCTCCTTAGTAAAAAAAGGGAGGATTTCCTTAATCCCTGAAATCACTTTCAACAAGTAGCTAATACAACTCAATGCCTGAGGATTATGCAGGTCAGGTATAGCTTATCCCAGGGGAGTCATGTTGGAACTCTTGCCAAAGCAGCTCCATTATTAATGACTGACAGACAGAATAAACAGCTCTCATAATGGTGCTTTTCTTCGTTTGTATCCTTGTATGTCTACCTTTTTATTTCACTCCCTTTCTTGCTGCTGTTTCCAGCAGAGCCATCTCTCCTCCAGACTGCGTTCCTCCAGTATGACTGATGGGGTTAGTGAGCAGGCCCAGCCACCCCCACCAACGGTATGTCTTTTTAGCTTGTTCGCTTTTGCTCTCCTCTCCTCTCTTCTCTGCTCCTCCTCTCCTCTCCTGTCTGCCTCTCCTGTCCCCACGTTGCCCTCGGCTCCTGATGATTCACTGGTGAACTGAGTACAACAAACTGTTGGACAGACAGACCTTTAGAGTTACCAGTAAGCTTCCAGTTAACCTTAAGTCTCAAGTCACAACCCATTTACACATTTTCCATAGTTGTTACGCCTTTTACATAATATCTATTTCACTGTATGGCATCAAAATAAGACATGATAGAAGTGGGCTTGTAACTCTAAGGTCTTTCCGTTCTGCTGCAGCAGCTAATGATGCAGAATTGGGATTCAGTGGAAGTGGTGTCAGTAGCAGTCTCATTTAAGATCCTTTTTGGTAATGAATGAGTCAGTTGAGAGCGCGGCATTAGCTTCTGGTGCCTAGACGTGCATTAGCAGCCGGGCGAGTGCTGATGGATCCCAAGTCGAGTGGGGAGAGCTCTGGGAATGGGAGCAGAGCAGACGCTGCTGCGGAGTTGTCACAGTGGAAGGCAGCCAGCCATGACCTCATTTGGCCACACTTCGCCAGGTCACCTGACTTGAGCGAGAAAACAGTTTTCACAGCCTCAGACAATGCGAGGATGTGTCACAGGAGGTAGGCCCTCTTGACACATGATCGGTTCTGAGGCACCACAGCTATATGATCTCTGTATCATCTGGCAGCCTGTGGAGCCTACCAAACAAGTTTAATCCAGCTGGACATGGCAGTTGTTGCTATATTTGCTCCACTGTGAACATTTTCTGCCTTAGTGCACTTTGACAAATGTCTGTTGGGGGTTGAGAGAGTTCAGCATTACTCTTATTAGCAGTGGCTGATCTGAAGTATCACTTATTTGGAAAATGATTTGCTGTTCATCTGGTTAATTGCAAATTTCTTTCTTAGATACTGTACTTGTTTCAGGCCTTAATGCATATATGAGAGACAGAAAGCTCCCTTCAGTTTCCCACAAACTGTGGCTGTAGCTGTTTGCAGTGGCCAGTCTGAAGAGCTGTAAAACCTGGAGTGGTAAGGCTGTGAGATGCACATTGGCGTAATGGCTTCTTGGAAGCGTGTATGATCAATTTGTCACTGCCCTGTCGTGCCTCATGGACATTAACCGAGTGGGTGGCATTTACAGAGCAGACTAATTTGTCACTCTGTGTGCCTGTGTGTGTCTGTGTGTTTTTGTATGTGTGTGCCTGCGATGACACACAGTTTTCTATGTGTCATAGTGGGGATGTGACTTGAAATCATACCCCTGAGGAAGCTAAAGGTCTCAGTATAAACAATTTGACTGCAATTCTAGCGTTTGGTGTGTGTGTGTGTGTGTGTGTGTGTGTGTGTGTGTGTGTGTGTGTGTGTGTGTGTGTGTAGTTGTGTCTGAATGGGATGAGTGATTAAATTACAATGCAGTTACAGTGGCCTACTAATATGAGGAGAATCAGATCTGAGCAAGACAGGAATACAATAGATGCGGTAATTGCACTAGACGCTCCCAACCTCTCCAGTTAACCTCTTTGGCAGACATAATCACCTATAATGACCTTTCCATGCCGCGCTGCTGCTCCTGCTGCATAATCAGAGCAGCTTTCCAATCAAATATAATTATGATTCATGGGGGGTCATTTATATCTGGAGTCTCACCAGCTTTTCTCTCCCAGCAACTTCCTTTTTCCTCACTGTGTGTTCCTGGGTGCGCCTGGCTGCACAATCCTTTTTGGCCTCCCTTACATATATCCCCACCTGCCTCCCTGCTTCTCATCACATACTTCATATAAATCCTAATCTAAAAACTGTGGCAGATAGTCTCCCAGACTGCAATTTAAGCCTTGTTCCGAAATGATTGATGTTTTTTTTTCCTGGGAAATCATATTCAAACTTGGCATAAGCTCTCTGTGGTAAATCAGCCTTGCAATAGGGTTTTTTGAAGCCTTGACTCCTCTCCTCACAACTTTCAAATCACGACCCCAGATTGTAACCATCGTTCCATCTCCAGCCTTCTGCCCGATTTCCTTGCGTTTTACACCCCCCCCCCCAACCCCTCAGTCACATTCTTAAACTAGCTGTTGTTTGCCAGCAGAGTTCCCAGGCCAGGCGAAGCCGAGCTCAAACTGTCACAGGCGTTGAAGAGCCCATGGTAATGTCTCTCTTCTTACACACATCTATGACCAGTGTCCACCACTGTCCACTTCAGTGATCATCTTTTTTTCCTTTCTTTTTTTTTGTTGACTTGACTGTGACATGCCTTCCTTTCTCCACAGTCAGTTTTATTTTCATGCTATAAATCTCGCGTGAAAGGGGGTTCCAGGTTGTGGCGAACAGTAAAGATTAAGGTAACATCAGCGGTGACCTCCGGACAGCACTACTCCCTCCTCCCCTTGCTCCTGACATAGCCCTGCTCAAACCCCTGCATTTTTCAAGTAGTTTCAAGTAGTGGTCGTAGTGGCCACCTGTGGATGTCACTTTGGTCTGTAGGAGTCAGGCTGTGTGTTTGGCTTCAGAGCAGTTGTGCATGAGTGTCTTTTGACATCATATTAGGTCACTGGGTGTCCTCATCACAAAATTTGGAGTACACGATTTATTTATTTATTTATTTTTAAAGTTGATGCTCACTATGTCTGAACATGCACCCTTAAATCCTTTTTCCCACCCATGTCATTTCAAGACTTGGTTTGTTTTACTCTACACTGGTCATGAACCACAGTGGCACCTCACACACTGGAACATAATTTTCTCTTCTTACAGGTTCATGTAAGAAATGATTGACTTGTTATGAATTATTTTTTTTTTAAGAACTATTCAACCAGGTTTGGTAAGATTGCCAAATAGATGTAGGGCATAGGTGTTTTTTGCAAAGTGAAGCTATACAAAGAATGTCCTGCCATAATTTGACTGGAAAACAATTTGGTGGTTCTTCAAATGAACTGCATGTATTGCAATTTATTCAGTTTTAGCTAATTATTTATTACACCAAATCTCTTTCATGAAACATCAACACAAGTTGACATTGTGGAAAACATGTTGTCCCTTTTCACTCCTCTGCTGTTCCTAAAGAATAGCCTTCTTGTTCCTCTCCATACAGCTGTGTAAGGGAATAAGTATTGTAAGTAGGAAGCTGTGTGCTTGCTTCTGCGCTCTCCTAACCTGCTACTTGCCTCTTGCTGGCCCAGTCTCCATCAGCAGCTTATGCGCTGACCACACCAGGCCTGCCCCCTGGCTGGGAGGAGCGGAAGGATGCCAAGGGACGCACCTACTACGTCAACCACAACAACCGCACCACCACCTGGACACGCCCTATTGTGCAGGTACACAAAACAGCCAGCTTACAGGCCTCTGATCAGGCCCAGGCTTTCAAAGCAGTGATGTTTTGGAGCTGCATTTTATTATTTCCTCTTATTGTTCTCTCTTCCTCCCTCTAATGTTCTCTTCCCATACCATCAGCACCACTCGCTGCGCCTTTGCTCAGCTTAGCCTGGATTTGCATTTCCATCCATTAGGCTGGACAAACCTGAGGATATACATTGATGTAATGGTCAAAGGTGTCCCAGCAATGGCATCTAAAATTATTTTGCGAAAATAAGACTTATCCACTCCCTTTGCCAGTTAAGTGCAATGGCCCAGTCTCAATGTCCACCCTTACAGACTCACAGACTTAAATATACATGCTAAGTTTGTGAGGGTTTAGGAGTGTCCCACCGTAAAAACCTGAAGTGCATGATGGCTCGGTTGCCCCCTTTCCGAGCCCTTTCCGTAAGTTGGCATTGCATGCAGACTTTGCTAACTGGAATTACCCCCAGTTCGTAGAACTGTGATGTAAAACACTGGAGAAGCATGGAATCATCAAAAAGCACCTATAAACAATTTACAGTTACTGAGAAACTGAAACTGAAGCATGATTGCATGACTTTAGAGTTGTTTATTGCACAGTTTATCACAGGTGGTGTCCCAATCATGCAGACAGCAAGGTGAGCACTCACAGTCTTGCAAACACTTTCACTAAGCATTAGTTAAATAAGTTCATGAGGGCTCAGGGCTTAGTTCACAGGGAGGACATTGAAACTCAGCGTATCTATAATATTAGACCATACATGAAACATTTAGTTTAGTCCAAAAAGAAACATTAAAATCTGTTCTATTATATTCAGTCCTCGCTGTCTTTGTAAACTTTCTAACTCCATGTTGGCTACCCTGATTTTATAGTTGCTATAAATTTGCTTCATAATTATGACTTTCAATCATAGTATGTTATAGCACAGTATAATGTTTTTGTCCTGCTAGGAGAGGGTTCAGAATGGGCCTTCTGTAGTTTGTCACTGTTGAACATGTAATGGAAATGCAAATTAGCTTAGCACAGCCTGTCAAATGTATCAGTAGAAAACCCCATAAGTCTGTCAGTATCTTGTATCCTGACACTCATGTCTTTGAAGGCATTGCACAGCCCTTTAATGTTACCATTGCCAATCTTTAAAGCAGGGCTGCTGTTTTCCTGATTTCTTAGAAAGTTTTCAATAATTAACCCTAACATAATGAAAGTGACCTTATGGTGGTATTGGGCTTAGCTTCCTTGCTCACTATTTGTCTGATCATGTAACTTCTCTCCAAGCCCTTTTCCAGGGCACTTTTCTATTCCAGTTGGTCCTCCTGTCTACAGTGTCACTGTTTTTAACAATGTGTCCATTCTCTGTCTGTTCTAATCCTCAAGGTGGAGTCTCCCTTCACTCCCTGTGTGCCTTATGAGCTGCCTTGTTAAATAGAAAAGGCCAGATAGATCATTGCATGTCTATCTGTCTACTTGGCCATATACTTGAAAGGAGTTTCTATTTGGATGTAAATCATTCTCCATGATTGCACAAAGGCAGGGCAGATAGACAATTTAGTTTTAGTTGGTGTAAATACATGGATGTAAAAATGTTAAAAATGTTGCATATATTTGATATGAAAGCTGTACAGTTGATATTTTTGGTAGATCAAGATGATAAAACTAAGAGCAAATGTTTCAGTGTGTTGAGCTGACCATAGCTTCAGCATAGTGTCTGATGGTTCAGAGAGGTGTTTCTTGCCTGTGTGGCTGGCAGGAGCTCTTCTCTCTTGTCTGCTCTGGCCTTCCCTCTCATTACTGCCTCCTGCAGTGGAGCTCTGGCTGCATGCGGAGAGCAGACGCTCTGTAACGGCTCCCTCTCCCCTGACAGCACACAGAAGACGGTGCCAGTGGCTCTGCGGGAGGAGCGGCCAGCGCGGGGGTAACCCCATCTCCGAGCGGGGCCAGTGGGGGCAGCCACCTGAGCGAGCCCCAGGTACGGCGGCCCCGGAGCCTCAGCTCCCCTACCGTCACCCTCTCCACCCCGCTGGAGGTGAGAGCAGCGTCGTTCTTCTCCTCCATCTGTCCGCTCTTCCTGTTCTTATGTCACTCTCTTCCCTCCATGTCTCATCTAACTGATCTTCTCATCACTTCTTTCCCCCTTTTCATTGTGCTCCCATCAGGTTGGTTCACTGTGCTGTTGTGTCCTGTCGTCTTCTCTTCCCCTCTAACAATCCCTGTGTGTTCACCTGCATCTCTTCCTCTGTAAAGTCTGTTCACACTATCTGTGTCAAAGCTCTTTGCTCTGTCATTGGAGGCTGTCACTGCAGGTCTCTGTAAACAAGCCCAAATTAGACACTTGTACTTTTAGTGCATAGGAGCACTTGTGGTGGATTCCACATCTGGTGGATTTAAGCATGAAACAAGATTGCATCCAGGTCCACTGTCATTATAAATATCTTTCACTGTCACTGTTGATGTCATTGTATGTACATGATATTGCTTTCATTTGAGGGAAAATGGTGGCCCTGATAAAACTTGCTTTGCCTTTTAAAGTTGTACATTGGCATTCAGACCTGACACATTGCTATTTAAGTGCTTTAAAGGAGAGGGTTAATTGTGCTTTTAAATGTGTAGAGATGGTCTTCACAGTTATGTAAATGGAGGTTGTTTAATAAGCTGTCTGGATTGGCGATAGCGATGATGTTGGTTTGTCCAGCAGTTTGTATTACTAGAGTTTGTGATTAATTTGTAATGGACCATTTAGTTGTGATTAGGTCCCTAGTAGTCCTACTCAGAAGGGACTCTAAAGATCTGAAATGTCATATAGCCATGTTAATAATGCAATGTGCCCTTTAATAACTATCTGGGGATAGTTTGGCTGATTAAACCTATTAACTATTCAGAGTTCAACATGAAGGTGTTTTGATTGTTGCCCTCCCCTCACTATGGTGTGCTATTCTCGTTCAGTGTTCTCTGTGAATGTTGGCTGGAAGGCCATGACCTCTAGAGTGATGTTGAAATCTTGCATCACGGTGATGAAGTCAGTTTCGCAGCTGTTGTAGATATCAGGTTAGGTGTGTTTGTGTGCGTGTGTGTGTGCGCGCGCGCGTGTGTGTGTGCGCGCGCTTGTGCTTGTGCTTGTGCTTGCGTGTATGTGTGTTGTGTATTCGTCCTGTGTTATGTGTGTGTGTGTGTGTGTGTGTCTGTGTGTGTGTCTGTGTGTGTGTCTGTGTCTGTGCTTGCTTGCCAGGGCAAATTTTCTTGGTGGCAATCATTAGCTCATGGTATCCAAAACTTGCACAGTGGCTTTCTGGGAAAGTGATCCTCATTTCTCTCTGAGCCAAGGTCACACAGCTCTCAAAGAGGAACTCATGACTTCACATTTTATCTCCACTCTTGTGCCTTTCTCCTATTTATTCATCATACTTCTATTTCATGCACATTTCTTCCCATTGTAGTAAGTAGCCTGGGTATCCCTGTGCCTTGACAGGCCTGGCCAGCACAGACTTTGCTTGAAGGCTTGCACTTGCATGAAGTCTCTTTGCCACGCAAAACTGATGGTCATCACAACCATTAAGTCTAATTAACACAATGCAAATGGATGTGAATGGGTGGCAGTAATGAGCTTCTTAGGCAGTTAGGCAAGGAATCTGGTGTTGCCATGCCAACATTTTTTTTCATGACTCATCATTCATATTGGGTTAGGACCTTGGTAAAATTATGTATAGTTATTTATTCATTTTTAGCAGATATCTCTTCTGAAATGAGTAATGTAAGGATCATTCCTATGAACCGTGTGTACTAATGAGGAAACTAAACTATATATAAAATGTCTTGCCTATGATGCCTGTGTGTGGACATATGTCTCTTAGGTTTCCCTTGAAGTTGATTCTCAAATATTCAGGTTTTTCAAGGCTGTCTTTAAGAAGAAAGGCCCCTCCAGTGCAACAATGATTACACTGCTGTGAGGAGGCAGGGAAACAATTAATAACCCTGCTGTTGTATTTTTAACTTTTGGAAAAGGCAGCTTGTGTCTCTCAAGAGGGCAGACCTTTTACCTTAGTAATTAGAAAATGATGTGAAGAGCCTGTGTCAGGGAGAGGTTAGGGAAGAAGCTATGAGCAATTGTCGAAGCACAGAAAGGTGAAATCCTCTGTGGTAATTAAACATTTCTCAGGATTAAGAAAAGGTTTCCCAAAGTTCACTGCTCAACTTAAGCTTTACGTAGCACTCCTGACATACAGTAATGGTCATGAGATTTCGTTCTCGCAGAGTGCCATCAGGACACTCAGGATTGGAATGTGGAGGGGTCACCCTTCAGAAACCAACTTTCCTGTATCTATAAATCCTCTTTTTGTTCCCCAGGGGGCCAATAACATTCAGGTCCGTCGAGCTGTGAAAGACACTTTATCCAATCCCCAGTCACCGCAGGCGTCTCCCTTCAGCTCCCCAAAGTCTCAGCACAAGACCCCCCAGAGCTTCCTTCCACCAGGCTGGGAGATGCGGATAGCTCCCAATGGCCGGCCATTCTTCATCGATCACAACAGCAGGACCACCACATGGGTAAGGCCGTTACTGTCCTCCATTTCCCTCCTGTCCCACCACAACACTGCACTACAGCCCCCACCCCCCCTTATACACACACTCTCAGCACTGGTCAAACTGCATCTCCATACTGGCCTTGCTGGCCTAACATAGAGCATAGAGTTTACTGTTGCTCTTGTCAATCAGATAGGAACTTGTTTACTGGACAGGAAGCGTGAAGTCTTTGGAATTCATCTGAAAATGGTGGCAGCCATCCCATTGGAGCACACTAGCTTAAACTCAGAAGATTTTGAGTTTGGCTTGTATGGCTGCATTGACTTGTGTTTTGGAAGGATGCTGTGGATGTTTTTGTTTTGCTGGTGGTAGATGTCAGTTGGTCAAATGGCTGTTCCCACGCTGGTCAGCCCCCGCAGGCAGTTGGCAAGGGACAGGGGAGCTGATCTGCTGAGCTGGCAAGATCTCCCAAAAAAGCCCTTTAGACTCAGCATGCTGTTAGACAGGTGTACAGACTCTCAGAGCAACACCGGGGAATCCCTGCTCCTTGGAGCCTCACAGACAAAACAGGCCAAACATAGACTACACAAGAGGGCACCAGGATTGTTTACTTTCATTTCATTTTTTGCTTTTTGCAGCTTTTATGGTCACATACAATATCCAATCAGATGCAGTGTCGATATTCATGCTCTCTATTTTGCACCTACATGCACTTTTGCACCTGCAGGGATCATAAATGTGATTATTATTAACACTCAGTAATGATTGAGTGAGCGAGTGATTCAAGAGACCAAATTCATTCTGAGAGTCTAAAATCTTTTGGATGTTATTAGCTGTGCTGAGATGCATGGCCCTTGGTGCTGTGGCTTAAATACCGAGCAGCAGAAGGTGGAAAGATGCGTGTGTGTTGTTGTGCCTTGATGTTGCTGTTGAAATTGTAGGAATGAAGGAGTAGCTACAGAGGCCTGTCTTTGGTCAGCAAACTGCTTAGGAGCCAAGTATGAAAATGGATTAATGAATACTTCCTCAGTGATTGAGCTAATACAGCGTTTCTCAAACTGGGGCGTGGACACATGACAATACACTTCAGACCGACAACCATACCTTGAAGAACCCCAGAATTCACACACATTTTTCCCTGTCAGATTACTCGCATCACACAGATGCCATGCACATATCACATTAAACTGCACAACCTGAGCTTTCTGGCAGTGTTAGTTGCTAGTTTCTGTAATGAATGGTTTGTGAGAAAATTTGCTTTGAAAATACTATAAAATACTAATACTGCTACTAATATTAATACTGCTCTGCGTCCATCTCATACCCATTCATCTCGGTGAAATATCTCATGATGTGTTTACTCAAATATGGCATACCGCATCTCGAAATAAAGGAGAAACTGATTTCAATGTTGTGTAGCATTCCTCTCTATACCTCTCTAAGCAGTGCCCAAATAATCCAGTCTTGGAATCAAATGTCAAATGTCTGCATTGTCTCCAACCAGAAAATAATTTATTTCCCTTGCGTATGAAAAGAAATGAATTATAAATCAGAACTTACAGAAAACATCACAATGTAAAATTTGACCTATTTTGCTACCATGTTTTGCATGAATATACTTCCCCTTTCAAAGTGCAGAATAACATAAAGTTTGAGACCCAGAGCTAATACTACAGTACTGTCTTGACTGACTGTAGGATTAAATTGCCCCTTGTTGACCAATACAATACTGATTACATTATGCAGCAGCTAGTGGAAAATTATGAAGGAACCTGGGCATATTTATTTTCCAATGGCATTATGTAAAAGGTCCCTGACCCTTTTCTCAGTGAACCAGGAGTCAGCCTTATGTGCCCAAGTATGCAATGAAAAGGTATGCAATAGCCAACATAGATAAGTAGATGAAGGTAGATGAAGAGAAATGTCCTCTTTTCTGACTTGTGGAATGGTATTTCTTTTTGTATACTAAGGGAATGTTATGTCTTTTTGGCTTGTGTCAGAGTTTGGCCATGCTGTTGCCTTTGTGCTGCAATGTTGACACACCCATAGAAGAAATACACAGACTGGAACAGAAAGACTGTAGTGCCGTTTAAGCCCACTAACCGCCAACGCCTGCACACACACACACGCCCGCGCGCACACACACACACACACACACACACAAACACCTTTGGAGTGTAGTGTAGGAGGAGTGTGGCTCTGAGGCTATTTCATATAGTTAGGTCCTGACACCTGGTGATAGAAAAGGGTATTGCAGGTTTGGGTAATTCCAATGAGGTCCAATTTCAACAACACAAGAGTCTCTTTGTTTGCCTCTGTGGGAATTTGTTGTGTCCTTGCTAGGAACAGTGTTGAGTACAGTACTATTCAACTACTAATGGAAACAGATTGTTTTGTCTTTAGTATGGATTTGCAGTGCTATTGTTGTTACCGCACCCTGCTAATCTTTACAGTAACTTTCAGCTGATAATAGTAGCATGTCATCACAATGAAATGCTAGCTTGTACTTGTTATTCAGACCTTTTGCGTTTAAAGTCCAGATCAAGGCTGTACACAAAATTGCATCAAACTATGGCTGCGAATAAATATGATTTTCCTATTATTTTCTGTGACAAAATGTGAACTTGTGTACTCAAAGACCCAGGGCCCGCAAAACCAGTGGGGCTAGTATCCATAGTAGTCCATATGATTGCACTTTGTTGTTTGTGTTGAAGACACTGAAGCATGCATGGAGGTGGTGGGATGTGGGAAAAGAGTTTGTCACTTGAGACCAAAGCATGACTTTTGTTGAGTTGAACACAGCCAATGCTTCAAGAAGACTGTGGTGAAGTAGGCCAGTGGTGGCACCATGCTGTGAGAATACTGACCACCTTACTGGGAAGCTTTTAGGGTTTTTTTTTTTGCGCTTTTGCTTTAGAAGGTGCTCTTCTAACTGCTGTAACACTAAGCCTTGGAAGAGGCATTACTTCTCACTTACCTCCCAGTTTGTGAAGGTATAGCCTAAAGCTGAAGCTATAGGCATCTTAGAATGGCTCAGTCAAAGCTCTGGTCATAATTGTACAGAGTAGCAATCCTAGCCTGAATGTTGTATGAAAACTGCTCACAAATGGGGAAAATGCGCAGAACAACATGCAGTTCTCTCAGTTCATTGCAGCAAAGGCATTCTCTGGCAAACATTAGCGAGTTTAAATATTGACTTGATCAGAACATTTTAATTTTCAATCATTTTCTGAGTGAAAATGTGTTTGGACAGTATTCATGGCATACCTCGCAGTGAAAATGTTGATTGAGAAAATATGTGCAAAAATGGTTTTGACTTTCATGAGGTTTGAGTACTTTGCTATTGCTATGGGCTTTACAGTTCCAATTGATTTGTGGTTGAAGTTGAATGTGTTGTAAAACAGCAGTGAATGCATTGAATGGTTGAATGTGTAAAGTGCAGTTAGATGAGTCTGTTATGTTCATATTTCTGTAACAGCTCACATTCATCCATGTGCACTCAGTTTGTCTGACTTCTTTCAGGAGGATCCACGGCTGAAATACCCCATCCACATGAGGACAAAAGCATCTCTGGACCCTGGTGACCTGGGCCCACTTCCAGTGAGTATGGACAGAGAATCACATTATCCCATAGTCATGCAGTTGTTCAAAACCTGCCCAACTGCTGCTATCTTTGTGCCTACATCCTCTAAGAAAGGGGTAGCATTCACCTTCAGGGTATCCAATATCACCGACTCTACAGTCTGACTGAGTGTGTGTGAATGTTAGAAGATATCACATTGTCCATCTGGGTTGGGATTTTCACCCAGGGAGCATAAAGCAGACACTACATTATTAACTTAGAGGCTAGGGACTTTTTCAGTTAATATTTGCCGCAAGTCTTCCTGTGTTGAATGACTATTGCTCTCTGTTGGTGAGCATTTTACAACTTCTCTCAATTTTGGTTCCATTCATACCATGCTAATGGTGTTTAAGTGGCACCTCTCAATCATTCCTGAGTTCTGGGGCATCATTTGTCAGTTCATCCCAGACGTTGCTATTAGATCTTGCTGAATGTGGATGGGGTTATGAGCCTGCATTGGAGCTTCAATGCTGCACAGTTATGAGAGAGAATGTCTGCTGCTGTCTGTATTTCGACAGATGTTCTTCCTGTTTGTGTACAATGCTTTTTTTTACATGTCCCTCCTTGGTATTTCTCAAAGGACTTCTTTCAGCACCAGGCATTGATGTAATGTAAGATGGGTGTGGCCACAGGTTATGGGTCTATAGAGGAGAGAAGAGATGGACAAGCAGCTTAACAAATACAGATTAAAGCACAGGAAACTTGAGCACTATAATGATAATCTAGCATTGTACTTTCAAATGATATTTAGTATCAGGCAGCAGTCTCTCACAGTCAGGTGTCTTTTTTTTTTATTGTTTGTGTGTGCGTGTATGTGTGTGTGTGTGTATGCTTTTTCTCTGTTTTCTCTGTGGCGTTGGGGACGGCGTTTTGCCCCGCTGCGTGGTGCGGGCTGGCGTTTGGCCAGTAGAATCTTCCAGAGGAGGTTGGTGCTGGTTTGCAAGCTCAGCCTCCCTCTGCCTGCTCTCTGTCTCTCTCTCCGACTGCTTGCAGACCAGACTCTCATAACTGGCATGGTTCTGACTGTGTCCTCATCAGCCCCCTGACCCTCTGCTCTGTTCATCCCTCTCCATTCCTGCTTGACATTGGCCCATCTCTTTGGCCCTCCATCACCTCCCCTCACCCCCACACACACCTCCAACCACACATCTTCATTCTCTGCTCCCTCCGTTCCCCCACTCCACCAGAGCCTGGAGTCTGCACCGTGATTGCGACTGCACCGTGTGCCGTGCCCCCTACACTACTGTCCCCACACACCCCAGCGCCTGGCAGTTGTGGGGACATGGGTTTGTGTGTGTGTGTGTGTGTGTGTGTGTGTGTGTGTGTGAGGGAGTGAGTGAGTCTGCAGGCCGTGTGCTTGTGACGGGGCACTCTAGATGGCTCTGGTGCCAGAGCCCCAGCCGGCCCGCTAAGCTGAGAGGGGTAGATATGTGCCTTGCGAAGGGGCTGCGTCAGGGGGCTGCAGCCCAGATTTGGAAATGGTGGGAAGGAGGTGGAGAAGAGAGTGAGGGAGAGTATCAATAAAGGAGGTGGAGAGAGTGAGGGAGAAGAACAGTAAAGGGAAAGAATGGATGGGGAAACTTGTGTGCTTGTGGTTTTGCATGCGAGTGAAATTTTGTCATCTTCCCCTTTGTATATAAGATTAAACAGTTGATCTTCCTGTTGTGTATATTCTCTCTCTCTCTCTCTCACTATTGTACTGTGTTGTTTTCATTTTGTCCTTTTTGGTAACTCTTGTTTCTCTGCTCTGTAGCCTGGATGGGAGGAGCGTGTCCATGCTGATGGAAGAACCTTTTACATTGATCACAGTAAGACCCACACACAGACACACACACACACACACACACACACACATACACACACCCCATTACCCTGGAGAAAAGAGAACAGATAGTTTTTAATCCTTCTTGCAATGCTCTCATTTTAGTTTTTCTCTCCCTTTCCTCTGCTCTCTCCCGGTCTGTTGTATTAATCTTTCTAACTATCACTCTTAGCCTTCATTGTTCTGATGAACACTTTAAACAAAGCCCTTTGAATATTGACTCTGATTTGAAAGCTTTGTCTTTTAAGATGTTAAAATGGAAGGGAGCATTCAAAGATGGATTGCATATTAGTAGAGCACAGAAGATTCACACAGGGAGGGAAGTGAGGACATCACTTTGGTTGTTCACAGATAAAGAGAGAGTGAGAGACTATGGGTGAGTCAGTCATGTGCGTCTCACCGGCAGGGCAGAATCAATAGCTAAGGGCTCATGGGAATGAGTTTGCTCAGTCAGGTTTCACAGCATCTATTATTGAAAGCTGACATGGGAAGAGGTGCTGTCACTTAAGCAGAAACGTGTCAAACCATATGAGCTCTATCTTCATACCAGTCGATAAACCTGTTGACCAACTGCTGTGTGTGTGTGTGTGTGTGTGTGTGTGTGTCTGTGTCTGTGTGTGGGTTTGTGTATGTGTGTGTGTGAGATGTAACTGTGAGACTGTTTGGGGGTGTTCTGTTAAGGGCTGTCAATTTGAATCCTCTCTGTCCTTCCAGACACCAGAAATACACAGTGGGAGGACCCTCGACTCCAGAGTCCTGCCATCACAGGCCCTGTGAGTTTTGCACCCTTTAGTAACTCCAGAATCTCCAAACCTTTAGCTGATTGTCACTGGATTACATAGAAATGTCTGTATAACTGCACAGATCCAACTGCAGTGAGTCCTGATATGATATATTTCCCATGACTCCCTTCTCCCAGGCGGTGCCATACTCAAGGGAGTTCAAACAGAAGTATGACTACTTCCGAAAGAAGTTAAAGAAACCGGTAAGACCCTTGCTTTTTACACTATTGAGCTGCAGGGCTTCACAGAAATCTCTTGCTGATGGTGTCCACACTGAGATTTCATTTCTGTTCAGGAAGTGTGAAAATTCACGCATTTGCTATGCATTGCTAAGCAGCTGGCCTCACACTTCATAATTACAGTCAATTCTGCTTGTTTTCTACTGTTGTATCTGATATCATTTTGTTATAACTAAGCTCCCCTTTCTCTCTGTTTTCCTGCAGTATTTGCCAGTGTCTGTTGGTATTGCTTTTTGACATCCTCTCTTTATTACGAGCATGGACTTACACTCTCGCCCTGTCTGCTTCTCCCTGTGTTCATTAAGGCGGACATCCCGAACCGCTTTGAGATGAAGTTGCACAGAAACAACATCTTTGAGGAGTCATATCGACGCATCATGTCACTGAAGCGGCCAGACATCCTGAAGGCGCGTCTGTGGATTGAGTTTGAGTCTGAAAAGGGGCTGGACTATGGGGGTGTGGCCCGTGAATGGTTCTTCCTGCTCTCCAAGGAGATGTTCAACCCTTACTATGGCCTCTTTGAGTACTCAGCCACGTGAGTTTGCCAGAGCGTCCAATACAACAACACTGCTTCACTAAACATTTACTGGTAAAATCCCATTGCTCTCTGACCGATACTAGATGAGAGAATCTAGATGAGCTCTGAGATTGTATATTAACTCTTAATTGAAAATTTTGTTATGTTAGTCATAGTTGCCCATGGCCATTTCAGCTGGTCAAAGCAATATTCCAGCACATTTCAACCCATAATCTTCTCCTGTTGTTTGAGGTCACAGATTGTTTTCGGTAGAAAAAAAAAAAAACAACTTCACTGACACTGACGTTTTGATCAGTCAGACCTTCATCAGAGTTGGGTAGGAAAAAGTAGTAGTAGTTTAGTACCACAGAGACTGACTAGTGACGGCAGTCAACGCTGACTAATAAGGGCAAGGAAATTTATACTTAGGCAGGGTTTCCTTGTCCTCATTAGTCAGCGTTCACTGATGTTTTTGTGATGTTTTGTTTGTTGTTCCAAAGTTTAATTATTTTTCCTACTGGCAGCACAGGTGATAAAAATATTGGTTTCAACTGGACTATCGGTTTAAAATGAAATGGTAGAGAATGAAAAAATGTGTTAGAAAATAACATAAAAACCCTTAAAGGAGAATTCCAGTGAGTATAACCTATAGTTCTGTTCCAGTGCGTTCACACCAAGAGCTGCTAAAGCTGTGAAATAGCTTATGTCGCTATTTAGCACAGCTGCTAATCTGCTCATGTCGCTCTGGTCACTCATGACGTGCCCATTGACATTTCATTCACATGAACGTGTCATAGGTAATTAGCCTAGTCTTGCTAGCATAGTCTTTTAGCAAGTTTCCAGAGCAGTTTTTAACTTTTTTTTAGTCACTCTAGTCGCCCACAGGTAGAGGGCTTCACGTACTTTCATTTAGTACCAAAAGCACTAAAATCAATCTGCCCTGAGAGCTGTGTTGTGTAGATACTTATGATATTAGTAGACTAGCTCCTTAATTTCTGAACAGATTTTCAGATTTGCAAAGTAAGTTGAGTTCTCTTTTTAATACCTTATGTAGAATATATGTAGCAAATAGTAAATATTGTAAAAATATGCAAATTAAATGCAAATAAAAAAATTACTCTTTCATGTGAGTGCTTGGGATCATCTCATTTCTTGTAGTTCTGAAATGCAGCTTAGTGTAGTGTACTCAGGAAAAGTAAAGCAAAATAAACACAGTAAAGTGTCAGCATGACATAGCACACTACACCATGTCTTTCCGAACTGATCACAGAGACTCACACAAATATTCCACTTTAATATGCTGCTTAGACATGCATCTCAGCCACCGCAGTGCTCTTAGAGTTTTTCCTAAGCATGACAGATGGATAGATTACGGGATGGCTGGATGGAGAAATTCATCCCTGAAAAACAGTGTGTGGTGGCACCATTTCCCACACGCCTCAAGTGTTCACACGTGTCACAAGCAGAGATTTGCTCACTCTAATGACTGCACCCAGCAGAGCTTTGGCAGTCTGCTAGCAGGGCCATCAAAGCTGCACTTTTATGTATTTTGTGGTTAGAAAGAGATATTTATACAGCCATTAAGCCAATCCCATGGATGGGAAATGCTAAAAACATTTCCTCTCTGGAACTTATAGTGCAATTGATTTCTCAATAGGCTCCTGCTAGTTGTCTGATAAATGTGTTTCTTGTTGTGCTCACCAGGGATAACTACACCCTGCAGATCAACCCCAACTCAGGTCTCTGTAACGAAGACCACTTGTCATACTTCAAGTTCATTGGACGTGTGGCAGGCATGGCTGTGTACCATGGCAAGCTTCTAGACGGTATGTATATAAAATGCAAAGTGATATGTATTGTAAATGCCCTGACATGGTGTTGTCCTAATAGATTTAACCACCACTGTAATGCCATGTAAAAGATACAATGGTTGTGGGGATAATTTGATACTCGTGATATTTCTGCAGGCTTTTTCATCCGACCATTTTATAAGATGATGCTGGGGAAACAGATTACACTAAAGGATATGGAGTCTGTGGTAAGCTTGTTAGAGCAGTTTCAACCTGTAGTCCAATTTTACTTAAATAGTTATGTTAGTTACGTTACTGTTTTTTTTCTACTTCTGTCAAGTACAAACTTGTTTGATATGATTGCATAGTTGCCTGTGCTATGCCCTTGTGTGTATCGTATACTTGTGTGTACCGGCAGGATAGTGAATACTACAACTCCCTCAAATGGATCCTGGAGAATGATCCAACTGAGCTGGATTTGCGGTTTTGTATTGATGAAGACAACTTTGGCCAGGTGTGCACACACCCCCTTACATGTATTTTTAATGATGCACAGGCAAACACTTTGACTCTTTCAGTTAGCCCTTTAAATCCGGATCTTCTAGATTCTCCTCAAGAGACCTCTATCACACATGTAATCTCTCACTGATCAGATATTATTTTTTTCCTCTTCATGTAGACATACCAGGTTGACCTGAAACCCAGTGGCTCAGATATGGTGGTCACAAATGACAACAAAAAGGAGTACATTGAGTATGTGTAACATTTCCTCATGACTAGCAAATGTCAATTATACAAGCGTTTTTGATACAAGTTGTCCACAATGAGACTCATTATCAATACTGTGTTGTCACTGCTCTTTGTGTAGTCTTGTCATCCAGTGGAGATTTGTGAACCGGGTGCAGAAACAGATGAATGCCTTTCTGGAGGTATTACCATCACATCCGCTCTCCTGCGGTGTCTCTGATGATACGGCACACATTTCACCACAAGGGGGCAGAATTACACAGCTTTTGGAAATTTGATTCAATAATGAAGAATTTCAGTTTGCCATATAATGAATTCCTTTAAAGGCAACTTAATTCATTTAAAAACAGGCATACATAATTGTAAACTCTGTATTGGATGAATGAATGTGCATTAGTAAAGGGGGTGGGGGGAGGGTGGTCTTGTACACCTCTGGCTGGCTAGAGATACAGTAACTGGTAAAAATGTACTTTGGATCTGTGTTTGACAAATACTGTCTTTCTCACAGGGTTTCACTGAACTCATTCTTATCGACCTTATCAAGATATTTGATGAGAATGAGCTGGAGGTAAGTGGCAGTGCTAGAACTATGCTACATTGTCATAGGGCTCCACACTGTGCCTTAAACCCCAGAAGGGGTGCTTGGCACTGCAGGGCTGGAGGAAGCTTCTTTCAGTTGCACAAATCTGCAGACTGCACACCCATTAGAGATGACAACTTGTCATGTGGTACATGTGTTTTTGTGCAGCCTTGGCCGTAATGGTTGTGTGTTGTTGTCTAGCTCCTGATGTGTGGTCTAGGTGATGTGGATGTGAATGACTGGAGGCAGCACACTGTCTACAAGAACGGCTACTGCCCCAACCATCCTGTCATCCAGTGGTTCTGGAAGGTACATCCTCTTATCTATCATTCACTCTATCTCTGTCCACCCCCACATGTGTGTTGGCTGTTGATCTGTCTAGAACAAAACAGTTTGTCCTTAGTACCCACTCAAGAAGAACAGCAATGTTGTCTTTGTGTGCAGTGTTGTCAAGCTTAAGTGGGGTGGTAGAGGTTCTATTTGGGCTTGTCAAAGAGGTTTTTTTGTTAAACTAAAGGTGAATGCATTCCATCTTAACATCAGAAAACAGGGATCAATGCTAGCGATAAATAATACTCCTAATACTTGAATTTACTCCTAATGTTTACCCAAACCTTTATAGCCATATTATCCATAATGCTCATATTACCATTATATCCATTATTCACAATGTAGCCATATGGTTTGACTGCTCAGGTCTGGCAATGAATTGGTAAAATGATTGTGCAATGTCCTCATTGATGGACAAGTGCAAAATTTGAAACTGAAAATTTAGAAAGTTTATGTATCACGATCATATCTAAAACATGTCAGTGTGATAAAAAGGTTGACTCTGGCAAACTATGTGATATTAGGTGTCAGACTTGTAATGTAAGAAATGTAAGCATTTTGCTGTGAAAATGGTCTTTTGTCCTTTACTCTTAGCAAAGCTTTCTCCCCTCCCAAAATGCATCATGCTAAGAATGATCAGGACTCACAGTATTAGCATGTTTGTCATGTGCTTGAATATAATTCATTTAGGGCAACACACAAACACTCCACTACAGCTACATTAGAGGGATTATCAACAAAATTTTCACAGTAAAACTGTGTGTGTGTGTTCGTGTGTTTGTGCGTGCATGTATGCGTGTTGGTGGAGTATGTCAGTGGCGCTGTGACCTGTGGCCTTAACATGGGGGCCTGATTCAGATCAAAGTCTGTTTGAAGATATGCTGCTGCTGTTTGTTCAGATGAAAGCTGTTGGGACAGAAACAGCTTATCGGGAGCCTGATGCCCTGACACACACACGCAAAGCCAATTTCTCTGCACACACACACACAAAATGAACTGAATGAATTAACAAGATTAATTGGACATTTTCACACGTTTTGGTTATGAGAGGTTCATTTCAGGTTACTGAAGATCACACACAAGTAATACTAAGCCAACTCAATGCTTTTCAGAGAAGACAGTCAACATAATTGCTCTTTGAATATATGCAATTTCAGTACTTTCCAAAGACGAGAATCAACATAACTGCTCTTAAAATGTATGCAATTTCAATGCCAAATATTTTAACACAAAACACCAGGTTGTTGTCAGGGGTTATCAACTTTCTTAGATAGGTTGCAGCATTTAGCTTTTTAAAATATAAATATATGCTGACACTAAAACATTTCCAAGTGTCCTTCCTACATATTCACTAGAGCTTGATTACTTGTTTTCTTGAGCTTTGCATGACCTCAGCTGAAAACATCCATCCGCTCCATGTCAGATAAGCACAAAGGAAATGGTGTTTCCAGGATCTGTTGATCTTGCGTCATCACTGAACTTGGAACTATGTAGTCAGGAGGAAATCCAGCTGAACCCCTTAAAAAAATAAGTGACTGAGGATTTTACAACTTTAGGATCATTAGGACCTCGACTTTAAATTTCTGGATGATAACATTAAATTTGGGTGGTGGCAATTTTTTTATTGGCTTACTTTTACAACATGGTTATTTTAAAGGTGACTTAACGTCATGTCATTGCAGCATTCTAAAGTAAAGTTCTACAATTTACATTAACTGCCATTCAGAAAACGTCAGTTCAGTTTATTGTGACATTCTCAAATGAAACCTTCAGTAGACAACATCTGATAGTTTTGGTGAAACAAGTGTACAACAAATATTGACATGTGATGGTAAGGGAAATATAATTTGGTAAACTAAGTTTTTTTAATATATACCCTGATATATATTTTTAAATTAAATTTAATGAAATGGGAGTGAGTGCCACAGGACGGCAGTCATTCAGGCTGGTGATTTTGCTTTTCTTTGGTACTGGAACAATAATGGATGACTTGAAGCACATGGACAAAGAGAGGTTGAATATGTCCATAAGCACACCAGTCAACTGCTCTGAAGATGCTCTGATGACACGACCTGGTATCCCATCAGGTCCTGCTGCTTTGTGAATGTTAACATGCTTGAAGGTATTCCGGACATCAGCCATTGTGACCATTAGGCCTTGTCAGCTAAGAGGTTACTGATAGGTTTTTTTTTTCTGGAGGGTTCCGCAATCTTATGCCTGTAGTCTCGCTTTGCTGCTTTGAGTGTTTTACTGTACCCCAGTCATCACAATCAAAACAGCCCTGTAATGCGCTGTCTGATTCCTTAGACCAACAACAAACTGTCTTAACAGTGGGTGTGCTTTGCTTCAGTTTCTGCCTATAAGCTGGCAGGAGCAAGATGGAGGAGTGATCTGATTTGCCGAACGGTGGGCGGCAGAGGGTCTTGAATGCATCACGGGAGGGAGAGTAGCAGTGAGTTATATGCAGTCTCTGTGTGTTGGAAGTATTTAGGCAACACCTTTCTCAGAGATGCCTGATTGAAGTCTCCAGCAATGATAAAAGCAGCCTCTGGATGTGAGTTCTCCACTTTGGTTATTGCCACGTGCAGTTCTTTTAGTGCAAGATCTATGTCAGCTCGTGGTGGAATGTAGGCGGCTGTTGTCACAACAGCCGTGAACTCTCTTAATAATCAGAATGGGTGACAGTGAAGAGTGAGATATACCAAGTCCAGAGAGCAGACTTGAAGTGATGAATGATTCCCGTATCACACCAAGCATTGTTAATCATGAAGCACACGCCCTCCCTTGGCTCTTTATCGATAATTCTTTTGACATGTCAGCCTGAAACACCGAGAACCCGCTGGGGTACGGTTGCATGGACTGGTGTATCTTCCGACACCCATGTTTCTGTAAGACAGATGATGTTACAGTCACTCATTTCCCTCTGAGAGGAGATTCTTGCACATAGCTCGCAGAGCTTAATATCCAAAGATTGGACATTGGCTAGAAGTAAGATTGGAGGTGGTGGTCAGTTAGCATGCCGTTTCAACCTCACCAGCACTCCGGCTCTCCTACCCCTTTGCCGCTGGTGGCATCTTCTCCATGGCAACTGTGCATGATGCATTCCGAGTGAGCAGGGGATCCCAGTGAAGAAACTGGCTCTGTGCGGGTGGTCAGTGAGTCTTTTTTGCCCAGTAATGTGTCTGTCATACCGAAGATAACTGTCTACTTTTGGTGTAAAAAGAAAGTATGTAAATAGTAAAATAGCTAAAAATGTAGTTAGTATAATCAGTTTTCCCTTACTGGACAGGCAAAATTGCATCGACCAGACACTTTTTTTAAACTTGTATTTAATACAGGACAATGCACACATTGTGGTGCAACAAAGTATGAAAAGATGTGGAAAGTATCTACATCTATAAGATATATGCTATAAAAATATGATGTAGGTTATATAATACGATTTAGGTTAGGCTAGGTTATCCTGTTCCCCTTGTACATGTCAATACGTATTAGTTGTACTCTTGTTTCACCAAGACCAGTTGAATGTTGCTAACTGAAGGTTGCATTCAAGGATGACGGAATAAACTGAACGAACCATTTCAAACAGCATTTAATGTAAATTGTGGAACTGCAATAGAATACTGCAATGACATAAAGTGAAGTCATCTTTGAAATAACCATCTTGTATACCAATAAACAATTGCCACCATTCAAATGCAGTTATCATCCAGAAATGTAAACTAGAGCTCCTAAGGATTCCAATAATGTAAAAATGACTTATTTTTCCATTTGTCTCCCTGACTAATGGGCTTTGTAGACATAGCAATACTAGTAATACGTAGGCTTTTAATGTCTTGAGAATATAAGACTGGATGTCTGGAAGTAACAGTTGTGTTTTGTGGGTGTGTGTATCATTTTAGGCTGTGCTTCTGATGGACGCGGAAAAGAGAATCCGTCTCCTACAGTTTGTCACTGGAACATCCAGAGTGCCAATGAATGGCTTTGCTGAGCTTTATGGTAAATAAAAATGCATTGACACCATACTCTGAGTATGCATATGCACATATACAGTACCCACACTAACCTCTAAACACAAAATTGAATGCCTTCGTAGAGGGCATTCATGCGAGTGCAAATAAATGAGTGTTTGTATTTGTATATGTAAATGTAATTGAACTTGTTTATCTTCTCCTTTCAGGTTCAAATGGGCCACAGCTCTTTACCATAGAGCAGTGGGGAACACCTGATAAGCTGCCACGAGCACATACCTGGTAGGTCCTCTAGTTGTGATTGACCCGGACCAATTTTAAAACACATTTGAATGGGCATTAACTTAAGGCCTGACACTTGAAATGGTGGAACTAAGTGTACTTTGCCTGTCTTTTAGCTTCAACCGACTGGACCTGCCTGCCTACGACACATTTGAAGACTTAAGAGAGAAGCTGCTCATGGCTGTAGAGAATGCCCAAGGTTTTGAGGGAGTAGACTAAAGAAAGGGATCAGAACTGCCTGTCAGTGCAACTACAGACAATACAACTCTCTCTCTCTCTCTCTCTCACACACACACACACACACACACACACACACACATGCGCGCACACATTAACACGCACGTACACTACAAGCTGCCATTTTGCCGCTGAGCCATAGAGGCCCGCAGATGCAGCTGCGCAGACGTGCACGTTTATGCATGCAGGCAAGCTGCGTCCCAACCATGAGACTGCTCATAGTCTGGCAGTCAAGCAAAAGAGCTGTGCCCTTTATACCCTGGAGTTGATGTCTGTCTGTCTGTTTTTCTGTCTGTCTGCCTGTCAGTGTCTATCAGCCTGGCTTGTCTAAGGCAGGCCAGAGCTGTACAGTGCAGGGCAGGGCAGTCAGGGGCAGAAGTCCTCTCTCCATCTCGTGAGACACGAGCCTCTGGTGCATTTCTACTCTTCTCTTCTGCTGGAAATGGGCATGGCCCCGAGTTTTTGCATTCTTTTAATACAAAAAAACAAAAAAAAAAGAAAGAAAACAAAATCACAAAGATGAACTTGCAACTCTGAGATAAACAGGTTTCACACTACCATATTACCTTAGCAACACTAGCCAGGCACTGATGATGTCCATTCTCTCCTCCCCAACATGCCACGCTGTCCTGCCTCTTGGCTTTTTCAAATCTCTTTTGTCACACAAAGCTCTGAAGTAACAGGATGTTCATAATCATTTTTATTGGATTTTTATCATCCTAGTGGTTCCTTGTAGGGAATATCCAGATGTGATATTTGTACCAATATGATGTTTGCTCTTTTAGACAATGTTATCTGTAGGCATGAATCAAGCCAACAGTGAAGAATCATCAGTATGGACGCGAGAAAGCCTCAGTTACCGGATTATCATAGTGCTATGAAACTGGCATGAACATGTTACCTGTGTTTGCTATGATTACATTGTAATTGTTCTGTTTTTCTCCTGCTGGGATGTACAAGAAAGGCTGTGGTGAAAATATAGGAACTGTACATTACTGTTTGTTGGAGAAGGCGGGGACATCACAGCAGATATATACATATTATTATTACTATTATTGAAGATTACGCTTCTACATGTCCATAATGCTGTAAATTAATTTCTTAACAATTCTTTCTCATCTGTATGTATTGCATTAGATGGAAGTATTAATGAACACATGATCGATTGAAGCTGTGCAAGATGTGATGAAAGCCACTGGCTTTTTTGTTTTATTCTTTTTCACTGTCTTTTTTTTTTCTCACACCACTAAACCAAAAGAGCACTTTATTGATCCCATTTTCGATCATATCGGCTCTCCTGCGTCTCTTATTAACTTGAATGTGATTTTGTTTGTTGATTTCTGCTCTTGAAAGCACTCAATTACCTGGTGCAATACCTAATGTCTCTACATCTGACTGCTGCTAACATTTTAACACACAGTCAAGCACCCAGACTTGGGCCTGCTCCACTTATTTTCTAGACTCTTCCCTCAGCCACTCACTAAACAAAAATGTGGCCTAATAAATTAATTATATTATTGACATCTGTCCTCCTTTTTTCTTTCTTTCTGTCTCATTTTTAAACGGGGTTCTTTTTTATGAATGGGGGAATTATCACTTTGTTTAATTCCACATCACCACAAGCTCATGCATTTCATATGACTTGGAACAAATTAAAGTGAGATCTTGAACTCTGTAAGCAGTGGATGTGTTGTGTGATTCTTTCATGTGTGTCTGAGTTCAGGGAAATCACAAGACCCACTGGAAATGTACTGCCACACCTGTTAGCACTGGAGCCTCATGGTACCTGTGAGAAGGAATTGCTAACGCACATTCCCATCATAAATGAACAACATATATGCCACTGTAATAGCTAAATTGAATTGTTAATGTGAACAACCAAATATGTTGTTGACACTCAAAAGTATGGTCAAATGTCTTTGATTATAATTGGTTGTCAGATTTGTCAAATTTTTCCACTTTGCATTGTAGTTCTATTGTGCTGCCATAATAGTTTCCTGTGTTGTGTGGCTGCTCTGCATTTCTATTACCCACTTATCAAGAACACTAACAGAATCTCAAGTGAGGAATTGGGGGCATTTTCCATAGAAAACAGCAGCAATAATGGGGTTACATTCATCATTGTGTACTATTGTATCCAGTGGAGTGAAGCAGTGTCATTATATGACTAAATATGCTACATGCAACCATGGCGAGAACAGTTGCTTTGCACATGTGCGGTGAAGGAAACCCAGTTCATTCACACAGCCAATCTGAGAGTTATCAGCTCCAAGGACGAGCAAATAAGCACAGCCTATCCTGGTACACTTTATCGAGCTCCCACAGCTTGATCACAAACAAGCCCACAGCCAAACCCCCCACTCCACCAATTCAGTACAACCACACTTGCAGCCTGACATGAAGCTTTATTATCAACACACATCAGAGCAGACTTCTGTCTGTTGGCTCTGACGGGGCTTCTGTGAAATGAAACTTCCTGATAAAAGAGGTTTCGCACTAATGGACTTGTGTCTCTTCGGTGACCTGTGGTCTGGTTTGAGGTCTCCTGCCTGTGCCTTGACCCGAAAGAACCCGTCTGGACTCAAACATTAAACTGACGCTCAAACAGAGATAGGCCACATGGTCTTATCCTGATACTGAATGCATTTCCACTTTGGTTTGTTAAAGAATGAAATATCTCAACTTGCTTGCAGTTGTATTTTGGCAAATTCTCCATGCCTCCTTTAAATGTCACTTTTATAAAAATGTGGCCATAACACAGAAATGTGTTCTGTTCCAAGATTTACTGTGATCAGTGCTTTGCTATTATACTGTCCCTGTCAAACTAGAAACGTATTTGTAAAACTGACTTTATGAATTAGAGATTAATCGTGCATACAAGAACGGAGGCCCCTATGTTGGTATGTTTCAATGAAAATGCCCCCATTTTTGATCTGTCTCTAGTGTGATTCTCAGCCATGCTTTGGTTGACCAAAGCTTCCTGCCCCCTTTCAGGTACGTCACAGTGGATCAATACTTGCCTAAAGCTTATCACAGGAGCGAATTAAGTGTTTGTCCAAAGACTCCTCTTCGACTACAAAAAGCAGGGACAGGCACAGCAGAATGACTATAACGCTTATTTGGAAGTGGAATTTGGAGTGGGCTTGAGTTTGCTGTGTAGCTGATTTGAATGGACCCATCCTGTTTGAATACATTTGTGCCTGTAGCTGTGTGAATGCAGAGGAGACACTGCTGCCAAACCAGGGGACTGGAGGAGGACAATGAACTTGAAGACAGACAGGATCACTAGATACGCGGTGAGCATCCCAATGATGACTGATCACACGTTGAGATCTTCATCTTCCTCTTTCTTTCTTTCTCACTCTTCTCCACCTCTTCTCTCCCCTTTTCTCACCTAAATGATTAAAAACAACAGACCAGATGTTTCTAATCTGTTTCTATTCTAGAGCTAAGGACCTTTGCTCTTTAATCACTTAGACCCAAAGTTTCCCTGTGTCTTACAGCAGAGTTGTAGTTAGTTAAGCCTGGACATTGGGTATGGAGTCCCATTTGAGTATGGGTCAGCAAAGTCACATGGCCACAGCAGCTGTGGGTTTCCCCATGAGCAGCAGCCATGCTACAAGGGGCACATCCAGCACTACCATTTGGGAGGAGCTCAGGCACAGTGTGCTTTAGCCTCCAGACCAGCTCAGACTAGGCTACTCCAGCTGTCTGGGCTTTTTCCCACTCGCTGGAAGATTATCACCTGCATGCAGAAAAGTCAACAAGTAATCATGGCAGATATGAGTCAAATCAACTTCAAAAAAACTCAAAACCTCACTTTTTAGTAGGTCTGTGTCTGTCACCCACCTTCCTCTCTGTCCCTCATCTCTCTCTAGGGTCTGCCAAACATTTCTACCCTCTGGAGCTTTGGAGTGTGACAATGGTGTTTGTGTGGCTTACAATCAAACGCCATTATCACACTAAATAGCTACAGAGAGAACCGTCTCCAGCAGCAATGGCCGCTGACAGGGATGCACTCATTTACATGTGTTCTGGATAGATGCTTGATGGGTGTATGTGTGTGTGTGTGTGTGTATGTGTGTGTGTGTGCGTGTGTGTGTGTGTGTGTGTGCATGCATGAGTTTGTGTGAGTAGGTGTGCGTATGTGTGTGTGTGCGTGCACATGCATGCATTCATGTGTTTAGCAACAGATGGACCTTGCAGTTTCCACACAAAGCCTGACCTGAATGATCTTATTCACTGAAAATAACCACTGGGAGAGAAAAAGCAATTGCATGTGACCCATTTTCACAGAGCCACATAGCTGGACTCAGCTTATTGAATGGCACCACTGGTGGGCCCAGGAATCTGATGGTCACATATCGGCATGTCTGCTGACCCACTTTTCTGCGTGCACCTGATATAGCACATGTGTGAACACAGTGAACCTCCATCACAGATGCTATGTAGCCCCCTCATCAGCCATCATGATTGCACTAAACACACAGACTGAGAGTCCTTCAGCCTGTGCTGAAGCCAGAAACAGGTGTTACATCAAGTTACCAATGAGTCTTGGATATTATATTTGTTGGCATTGATATTCAATAAAGTCTGACCTCATTCCAATGGTAAAATGTTTCTTTTTTAATACATAATTCAGTTGGCAAACAACAGAGGTGCCATTAAGCTTTTTACAATAAAATGAACAGAATACATGTTTTTTGACAGCATGTTTTGCTTAAAAGACTCCAGACTCAGTGTTGCCCCTCATATATTGACACCTCCTACGATCTCCCCATCCACACCAGAGCCACTCAGTTCCCACATGCACACACTGCTCTTGCCTGCGAGCATGGCAAATCTCAAATCTCAGACAACAGCAATAAAAAATGGTGTTAAAACATTGGTAGCCAGGTCCTCTGAGAAATAAACAGCGAGTTAGTGAAACGAGTTAGTTGAACATGAAAACAGGGTGGAAGATGGTGAAAGGCTTGTATGTATTTGGAAATCACTTCTGAAGTGGCCACATTCTACAGGAGATATACTACAGAAGAACAGCTGGAAAGAGCTGTCACATTAAAATCTGTCCTTTGTCCTTTTCTCTTCAGATATACAAGCATGATATACAGAATATATGACAGAATACTAGAGACGACAGAAAATCAAATATCCAAAATGTCAAATTTATTTAAAAAGAATGCTACTGAGTTGGTAAAAATAGTCTACCGTCCAAAATAGTCTATGGTCAAGTCTAATGTCCTGTAACTAAATGTTAACTATCAGTATGCAGACCATAATAGCAAAAGCAAAAGGTTTCAAGTGAAGCAGAATATATACAACTTTGTGAATTCAACCACAAACACAACAAAGCTTGGATAGGTAACAGTCATGTCATTGCACAAATCCATAATCTAAAACACATCTATGTTATTTCAACTGAAAATCTTATAAATAGATTTCTTCTTGGTAGAAAAAAACACATAATTCAAAAGACAACAGAAGATAACAACAGCCATAAAAAGTGTCATTTAACACTTAAATATGCATATATTACAGGTTATCTGACAAGTTGAAGAAGACATTATAACTAAGAATTCACTATATGTTATGCAAGACACAATAAGAACTCGGTATAGCGTTCAAATGAACACAAATTCTGCTAATGTGTCAGATCTTTTCTGAACTCCCGCTTCCCCCAACTGCATCCATAGAAACCCCTATGTGACAAGAACAGGAGAGGTTGTCTGGGAGGATCCTGTGACACAGTCCTATTTAGGGACACAATCCTAATGTGTCTAATGAAATACAATCTCAAAGTCCAAGACTGGACCAAAGCATGCATGTGCCCACTGCTGTCTGCTCTGCAATGCACACACTGGTGTTCCTGACGACCATCTGTGAAGAGCATAGAATTGTTCATTTGTCTGCTTCCAGCAGCATCTCTGTGTGGGGCTTCACGAGATAGACACTGTGTGTGTGCATGGGCTGATCATTGCTCCATGAACAAATGCAAAACTCCAGTCTATCATGAGCTCATGTGACACTCCATCATCACACTCATTTTATGTACAGTTAAAATCAATCAATCAATTAATCACTCATTCATCAACTAGCCAAATCTGCCAATTCATTCATAAACCCATTCATCTACTGGCCATATGTTTCAGTCTATCAGGACTTTCCTTTCAGTGTTGGGCCAAAGGTCTTTTTCTTGGGGGCAGGCTGGGGTTTGGGCTTTGCTGGGGGAGCCGTCCTCTTGGGCTTGGGCTGCAGAGAGCTCAGGCCCAGTAGCTCACAGTAGGGGTTGCACTGATGCAAGACTTTGAACTGGTCAATGAAAGAGGTTGCACAATTTCCCTTGAAGCCCTTATACCTGAAAAAGAGATTTAACCATTTTGAGATTAATAGGAACAACCAGAGACGCCTCACTAAAGCTGTTAAGCCATGCCAGTTCCCTAACACTTACCCTTTCTGGCCAGTGGCAATGCCGACATCTGTAAGTCTCAAGCCAACCCCTGAGACAGAGAAAGAGGTAAATTCCCCAAAACAGTCACAATTTAATTTTTAAAATGATTTTATAACCATTTCTGGAATGGTTTTCTTTTCTGGAAACTTCTAAATGTGAGTAGCACACATGCTTTACTGAGGGGCCCACCTTGCATGTCAGTCACCAAAAGGTTGCCATCGGTGATGGCGTAGACCCAGTGCTGAAAGGCACAACACTTCTGACCGGCCTCTGAGTCCCTCCTCATGAGGTTGATCTCTTTCCCATCCTTCACTGAATACTTGACAAAGTCTCCCCTCAGCTCCTCCTCCAGCGTGGCATAGGGAATATCATTGGAAGGCCGATGTACCAGGTAGATGGGAATAATTCTGGGAATGGCACACAGTAACAAGTTCATCGGGAGCCTGATGTTACAGTAAAAGAGTAGCTTTGTTTCTACTTGGTTATAATCCAGAAGCAGAGATCAATAAGTTTATTCTTCAATGTTAAATCTTTATTCTTTCCATTTGTTGTGTGCAATACAATATGAATGAATGAATGAATGAATGAATGTACCAGTTGCAAAAAACTAGTGGACTAGCAAGCAAAAAAAAATAAAATCAGTGAGGAAATATACAGAAGGTATAGTTCTACTCACTCTGGAACATCTCCAAATGACTTGGCTGCTTTAGCCACATTGTTGTAAGCCTTGATATACTCTCTGGCAGTGTTTTGGACATAACATTCCTGTGAACATACAGAAAATATCTGGTTGAAGTCTCTGCTGCACATATTCAGAAACAGTACCAGTTCATGTAAGACATGGAAGAACATGATCTATCACCAAAACAGTACACTTAAACTTGCCCAGAACATGACTGACTCAAAGGGCTAAGAGGTCATGTCGCTGCTGCTACAGCTCACCTCTGCTGCCAGGTTGTAGTTCCTCTGCACCAGCTCATCATTGTCTTTGGCACCATGGCTGATGGCATTGTGTACCTTCAGGACACACGGGTGCCCTGGGCTGAAGACTGACACCATGCCTGCCCTGAGGGTGGCTCTGAAGGCCTTGCGGTGCATGCCCTCACCAAAGTGCTCCTTCTCCGTCACAATACTGGCAGCCTGGTGCTCCCCAAAATACTGGTCTGACAGGAAATCTTCCTCCCTGAAGAGCAGCGGGGCACACTGCACATTCTCCTCATCTCCTTCCACCACAGTGGGCTCAGCTGAGAAACAAATGCAGCAAATAGAATCAGCTGTAGGCTATGGAACTCACTGAAGCTAGCTGTGAGTGAAATGATCATAGAAATAAAGCTATTCAACTGAGAACACGTACCTTCGTTAGTGTGACTTGGGATGACAAGTTCACAGAGAACTGGTGGAGAGGGGGAGGAACAGAAGAGAAGGGAGAGAAGGCAGAGAATGGAGAGAAATGTCAAGGGAGAGAAAAGTAGCAGCATGAGATTGAAGCTGTCTTCTCTAATGCAATGCTGCGGGCTTGGCTGCCTTACCTTCAGAGGTGAGGTGAAAGTCAGAGAAAGCAGAGCCATGGGTGTTCTGGACCAGGCAGCGGTACATGCCCAGGTCCTTACTGCAGGCCTTCAGTAGGGTTAGACTCACCTGGCTCTCGTCACCAGCACTGTAAGTAGGGAGAACAGTGAGCTCTCTCTGTCCACCCTCATTTGTCATTGCTAATTCGTCAATTTGCTTTAACCAGTGTTGCACAGTTGCACAGTATCGACACAGTATTATCAGCTTAACACCACAACATGTGGTGTTATATCTGTCCTATTCTCAGCTAAATGCTTCCAGAGGTGGTTCCCTTTCCCAAAAATCTATTTAAATGAAAATGTTCAAAATTGAAAAAAAAAATGTGGTAATCATTACACAACAACCAGAGTTGGCTCTAAATGTTGAGAAGGGGTCTGGAGAGATGAGTATCACACTGAAACAAACTGAAAGTCTGAATCATAGCATTATATAAGGAGCAAATATCACTCCCACCGGCAGGCAAGAATGAATCATCAATTCACTTGCTATTCTCTATGGCCTCAGACAAATTGCCAGCACACGTCGAACAGGGACACAGTGCCCTCAAGAGGTGAAACATGTTGGTGATATTTGTGCTAATATGAAGAATGCTTTCCACAGTGGAGGGAAACAGTATCAAGTTGTTGACAAACATGTCCAACCATATTTAGTTGCTCCTCAAGGAATACATTTATTCCTGATGACATTTATCAAGGCTTAAGTGCTTTTAGCTTTCACAGGAAGGGTAGAGTTTAATTGATCACTAAAATAGAAATCATTTCTTCTATACAGGATAAACTACCATCATCACACAGATTTGGACCAGAAAAGGGGAAATTTGATTATTTAAAGTTAAGACATTCAATGGTAAGCAGACAGACAAACAAGCAATAGTTTTATAGTATTTTGGATGCAGCTCACCTCCTTTGGGTCTCTGACAAGATTGTTCCCCCCTTGGTCCATGAGACAATAGAGTTAGCTGTGATGGTACCAAACTTGCACCGGAGAGAGATACTTTGGGGATCATTGAAAACAGGCAATGCTTGGATGTCTTCCACCACCTGAGGGCCTATTATGTTAACCCATACAGACAGATACCACACAGACATGACTAACTGCACTGACACTTCTGTAACAAATGGTGTACGCTAATAATAGCTAGCGAAAGTAAATGAATTAGCTTTGTCAAAAATGAGTAATACAATCTTCTGTACCTTGCTTTGGTGCAACTTTCTTCTCTTTGACCACCTCACTGTAGGCCTTCTTGTGTGCCACATTTCCCTCATTCCTCGATTCAAAATTGCACTTCAGCTTTTGCAGTTTGGATTCAATGGGGAGCACCCCATGCTTGTCTCGGGTAACAGGTCTGAGGTTGTCACTCTTCTTGCTGTCTGCCTTGCCTGCACTGTCTTCCAACAATCTAGCAGCTGCTGAAACATCAGAGATCAGAGTGTCATTCTTGATGTGAACCACGGATTTATCTGAGCCTTTGTTATTCCTTTGAGCCAGCCTGGCTTCAAGAGTGTCAGTCTTGCCCATTGGTTTCTGTTTGGCTCCACTGTCCATATGCATTGAGGGTTCCACATTGATGATTTTATCAATTGCAGTCTTTTGCTTAGCTCCATTCTCCACCTCAGCCAGTGGCACTGCTTCTGCCTTCCCCGTGGCAGCAGCCTGATGGTGTTTCTTCTTCTTTTTCCCATGGGCCTTGGGGGTGACTTTCTCTGTAATGACTATGGTCTCAATTACAGTCACTGCGCCATCCTCACAGCTCTCATCGGCTAACACAGAGCTGTTTTGAGACTTGGGGTGAACATTCTCCTGTTTCTTGGAGGGGTGCATTGTCGAGTGATGGCCTCCTGACTTCTCCTTGTGCCTGGAGCGACCTTTGCCCGTGGCAGCCTTGAAAGTCTTGTGAGGCATTGTGGCACTTTCCCTGTGCTCCCTCTCACTCTTTGGTTTGGCACTAGTTAAAGGATCGTGTCTAACAACACACTGAGGCTGATAGGGACTATACTCTAGGTCAAGAGTGAGGCTGGCTACTCGCTCTTGTTCCAAAACTATAAAGCGCTCTCCTGTGGCTATGAGCTGCTTGGTACACTTTTTGCTAAATTCACTTGCCTTGCACAAGGACTCTTGATCAACGCGCTTCTCAGGACATGAATCTGCCGCAGCAGTTTGCTCATCGGAAGAAGATGAAGCATATACTGGAGAGGAGGACTCAGGGCTGGTGGATGTGTCACTGGTGTCAGAGGAACTTCCGAGCTCACGCTTCACATGCTCGCCAGGTTCCTTGACTACTGGAGGCTCTTGATGGGTCTTCAAATGATTGCGGGCGTATGGAGGGAGGAGAGCAGCGATGATGCTGCCATGTGAGTTTGTATAAGTTCGACCGAGATGGTCCCCTGGCAAAGTGCAATTAATAAGTTGCTGGGGAGTGTTGGTATGACAGATGGGGGCCAAGGGCGTAATAAACTGGGGACCTACGCTCTTGTCCAGCTCCACATGAGATCCACACCCTGGTGAAACTGCCTGGTCCAAACCGCATGTCAATGCTCCCGTATCTGTGGCAAGGTGCAGTGTGTGTGTGCTGTGCCCTTCTTTTTCTACACCCCACACTGAAGGAACTGCTCGGCTGGAGTAATCTGAGATGTTCAGTGAACCATAATTCCTTTCACCTTCCTCCTCAATGCTCAAGACGGGCAGGGACACGCCGTCTCCTGTCTCCTCCCACAGAGCACTGGTGTCTGCCTGAAGGGAGGGGAAAAGGCTTAAGGCATATGCTTGTGTTTTTGAGGGAATTATAATTAGACTGACACTGTGGCACAGTCAAAAAGTATGAAGAACATGCTACAGTATTACACAAACAATTTTGTCAATCACTGGCCTGCCAGACTGACATTCCATCTGTATTATTTTTCCATATCACTTTTCAGATAGTCACTTATTTCACTCCATGAGTACATACCTTCCTGAAGCTTTGAATGACTTAGTCCCAGACCCATGGTGCTTTAATGAAGGAGTCCGGTGAGCATATAAGCTCAGTAGAATTCCATCACTATTATAAGCACCCCACTAGTATCTACGTAACTCGTCTAGAATAAAGCAGAGCCAATGAGAAGGGTCTTCCCTGCCTGGGGCCAGTTAGATGTGTGAGAGTGGAGTGGAGTGCAGTTACTGGGAGGATCTGAAGAGTCGTGTTTCAGTGCTCACTGCTCCTCACCATGCCACCACTCCCACTGGGTGTGTGCTATTATCATGCATTCATCTATTCTTAGTCTCCAGCATTGGTTATCTCTTTTTTTTTCTTTTACTTCCTGTCCAGCTGCACCTGTCAGTCTCACTAAGTGTTTTTATGTCATTTGCCAATGTTTGGGTATGTGTGTGTGGGCGTGGGTGGGTAGGTGTTTATGTGTGTGTGTGTTACGTGTTCCTGGCTTTTCTTTATGGAAGTTCACCAACAGTGAACGCATGAGTTGTATGAATGTATGCATGTGGGCTTTGGCCTATAGCAGTGTGTGATTAAAGTAGACATAGCTATAGTGTTTCCAGGCAAACTGAGGTCCTCACAGTCCTGGTCACCCTGCAAGCATTTGCGTACCTCAACCTGACACCACGCCTCTGCCAGAGTGTGGCTAACATATCATAATGAATACTGAAAACAATGACAGAAATGTCTGGCATTGTGGAGTGCTATATTAGGGCTATCAAGGACAAAGAGTAAAGGGGTCAGACCATGGCACATTGAGAGAATATAATACAGATGGCCATGACATACAGCACACCAGGTTTTTGTATGTACATCTATGACTTGATACAATAAAATCTTTGAAACATAGTCCAGCCCATAGGAGTAAAGGTACCTCTCTCTTTTTGAACATGATAAACAGCAAAGTCTATTTGCCATTTGACCACTGAAGTGACTACAAAGCTGGTAAATTAACCTTAAAATGTTTCCTGGTATTCCTTTAATGGAGACATGCATGAATGTTTACCTTAATGTACTGTTGTCCGCTGCGTTCATACGGAAGTTGTAAGGTTGATGGTACCTTGCAGTATAAATCCGTAAAAGGGTTAGTCTGAATCTTATAAGTCTCTCCATAAAGCTTGCTACAGGAACAGTCAGATGGGCTTGGGTTTATGCAAGAGTCACCCACTGAGAGTGTGTCGCAGGCAGCCCCCATGTCACTGGGCAAAGCCGGTCCCTTCTGTTTGGGAGGTGGAAGGCAGCAGCATGCAACTGGATCTGATGTCTGTCCTCTTGAGTTGGCCTGATTTTCCTCTCTGACCTCAGCTGAGTGATGTCCACCAGGCACCAACAGATTCTGGGGGAGGGTAGTGTACACCTGTCCATTGTGGCTTGATCCATCTGAGCTTTGTTCCACCGCCTGGTCCTGGATAGCCATGGTGGCCTCTGGCACCGTTTCACTGATGAATGGATCCTCAGGGTGTGGAGAGAGAGCGGGTGCCCAGTCCGACAGTGCACTAACCCAGCTGTCTGTGGAGGACCATCTCTCGATAGGTGGCCTCCAGGGGGCAGAGTCACTGACTGGCTTGTCCTTGGCTGCTCCACTAGGGGAACTTGACTCCTTTGTGTGGTGTGTTGACGCTCCAGAGCTGCTCCTCGTGGGAGAATGCCCCCACTCGTCCAAAATAGACTCCTCGTTCACCTCACCTGCCAAGAATTGGCAAGCATCCAGCCACAGCTCATTAGACGAGTCACAGTCCTCAGACTTCAAACCGGCTCCTTCTTGTCCTGCAGACACATCAGCTAAATCTCCCAGGGCAACAGCTGCATGCTTCCCAGCAGTCTCCCACTGATCCCAGTTACCGCTCTCACTTAGCGGGGGCCTTTCGTTCACTGGATTCTGGAAATTATGGGTCAAGGGATGTGGGACAAAGGCTCCATCAGTAATACAGCCCTTTGCTGTTTCCCCCTCAGAGCTTCTAATCACACTGGCTTTCATCATGAAATTCTCAGCAGTCTGTGGTTCAAGATGTATGTCACAGTAACCTACAGCTTCATGTTCCACCAGGGCCTCACAGTCATGGTCTGGTGTTAATGACTCCTTAAGATACTGTGTCACAGTGCATGTGCTGAAGTCTCCACTGACCCCACCCTCCTCCTCAGTGCTCTCTTCATGGTGACCATGAGGCTCCTCTGGTTCCAGGATTTCTGAAGGCTGACCTAAAGTTTGTGCCTCAATATCAGGAGAGCACTGACATGGAAGCTCCTCAAACATCACATTTTTGGTAGTCTGAGTCTGTCCAAGAGAGTCAAAGTTGTTGTCCACTGCCTCATTCTGTCTGTCAGTGAGATGAGGAACTATTTCCAAGTATTGTGCATCACACACAAAGTCAGTTATGGTGTCAGGTGTTATGTTAGTGCTACTACCACATGTGGAACCCATCCTGTGGACCTCTGCATCACAGAGCAAGTCCATGGCACTGTTTGTGTTGGGGTTAGTGTTATCTTTCCCTATGCCTGAAGACGTGGAGATAGGATCCAAAGACTTGTGTGCTGGTGGGCCAATGGGAAGGGAATAAATAAGTATGTTAGTGTCAGTGGAGGAGGTAGTGGGGTCCTCATTTGTGGTTACAGAGGGGCTAAGTAGGTCCTCTGTGCTCTCCAGAAGTGGGTTGACGTGATCCATTTCATCCTCTATGGCATCGGTGGCTAAGTCTATACCAATGTCAGAGGCAGGGCTGACTGGATCTTTGCCAGTGTCTACCTGTGCACTGATGAAAGTGCAGCCTTCCAAGGGGGAATTTAACTCCCTGCTACTGGGCACTGAAGATATACTAGTGTCCAGACTGGAGTAGTTAGAGTCTGTTGGAGAGATGGTAGGGTCATTGCACATGTCTACCATGTAGTCTCCTACAGGACAATTCAGGTCTCTGTTAGTCTGTATGGCAGGTATACTAGTGTACAAATGGGAGTTGCTGGAGTCGGTGGCTGGACTGATGGATGTAATGCTACAGTTTACAGGAGTGTAGAACAGGTCCACATCTGGGTCTGTGGGAGGGCCAGTGCAGATGCCACTGTGCTCAATCTCATGTATGTCACCACCAGCTTGCCCCTCACTCAGAGTGGTTAAAGTGGACTTTGGCTGGGTAAGACACGTGGCCTGGGGCTCTGGGACAACCCTGTTGGTGTCCAAATGACCTCCTGTCATTGTTGTGATTAAGCCTACTGTCACATTGTTGGGATCACTCTCTGGGAGCGGGGCACTGCAGGGGTAATGAGAGAGAGAGAGAGAAAGAGAGAGGTTAATATAAAGGTTGAAGAGTCTAATTATGATTAACCCATGATTGATACTGTTGTTAAAACTCTCCTTAAACTAATCATATTCATCAGATTATATCCATTTATGTGCGTTATACCATGAGACTGCTGAGGCTTTGAGCCTCCTGGTCCATCCGAACTCGGAGTATTCATATTCATACTCATCCTCTTGTCTGGCATTTAAGTCAGTCATGTCATTCATCAAGTCTTAATCTTGACCTGTGAGAAGAGGAACGGAGACACAGAAGTTTGTGGCAAATTAATTCCTCTACATTCAAGTGTTGGAAACAGCGAGGTTTGTAAGACCTCAATCTGGTCTGTAATCTTTACAGTTTTGTATTCCTCGACAAGTGTAAACAACAACCAGACTGTTACTAGACTGGCTCTTGAGGATGACATATATGGCTGGGTTCCCAGAGCCGCACAAGCATCTCAGGCGCCTCCAGACTCCCCCCTCTGATGCCCTTCAGGACATGGACCCATATCTTCCTCTTGCTGTCAGGTATCTGATATAGCTATCTTGTGAAATGTAGCTTAGACACTCCTCACACTCACTATTTCAATGTCTTTGGTTACATTAAATATAATAGAGCCAAAGGCCCTCCATTGTTTTGCATTTTTAGGATTAGATAAAGGATTAGCATAAAATAGAAAACTGCTCTACATTGTACTGTAGCTCTAAACTCTTTTGTTGGATTTTAAATTGATTTCACTTCCTCTAGCAGAAAGAAGTTTCAAATTCATTTAATGAAATAAAAACGTCATGCTTACTCCATGTGAGAATATACTAACAATGAAATATGTTTATACTTCTGGCCAATATGTTTATGAAACTGCCCCCTATTTAGTATGTAAAACTATATTTAAGTACACTACCCGCATGCACCACCAGTTACACAGTTTTATTTTGAGTATACTGACTTACTGATTTACTATATCACTGACACTACACTTATATAAGTGAGCTATGTACCTCAACTATGTTTTAATTGTAAATATAAACATATTTTAGAAGCCTATAGAGGTACACAGTTAGAATGTTCATATTTGTACTTCAATACTTCAATATACTTTACAATATCTCTAATAAGTTCAATGAATGTTACATAGTTTTAAGTTAAAAATAAGTGTACTTATATCATGCTTGACTAAACTGCTTTTTGCTTGGGGGTGCCAATAGTTCAGTACAGCACAATGATGCCTCATTTACTCCTTTTTAGTTAGTGCCAGTTTAATCAGGAAAGTAATGTGATTAATCACACATGCATGAACCTTGGCTGCACATATAAAGTGTCTTTCATTTTGGTTTGGAGCTTTAATGAGACACTAGTCAAATCAGTTTGTGCCCCATGCAGTGAGTAATGCAGAGGTAAGAGCTTCGTTGGAGGACTTGGTGTTATGCTGTCCCTCTGAGAAACCAGAGATTGAAGGAAAACTCCAGCATGAAGCAAGCCTTCTTCACATGCATGGGTGCTGTGTAAAGGGGAGGCTAAATGGAGGCTGCACACATGTCTTCAGGAGTCACAATATTAGACCATTAGAGTTTAGTACTACCTGTATTTAATAACCACTCCATATGAGAATATAAGATTTTACAGTTTGTACAACACCTGTGCAAAGATGTCTAATGTGAATAACACTTCTCTGAGGTGGACAACAAATACTTTAGAGAACAATTGATGAAGAAATGCATTCAACATAAAATAATTTGGCTGCTTGAAAAATTGGTGTCATACACAAACCAAAAAAATATTCAGAATCCAAAACAAACAAAACAAATCCAAAACTACTGAACTACTGTGACAGTTGAGCCAGATGACAGCCAGCATAACCCTGAGACATTTCCACTGTTCAGAACTAGTTACAATGTTGACATTATTTGTTTGAACCTCAGGTGTAATTGTTTTGCTCTAGTAAATATGTAGGTCTATTTAAATGGATACATTCGGAGTATTTATATTTAACTTGGGTCTCATCTACCAAGGAAGCTGTTTACTGGATTAACTGAGTTTGATGTTTTTACACCCACCTGGTTATATTTATGGTTCAATAAAACTGTCATCACCTGTTTGTGGAGTAGCATCATAACAAGCCATGTTTGATTCTTTGGTCCTGTTCCCTAAGATTACATTGGCTGTGTCTATGATGACACTATTACTGTTTTGCTTTGGTACAGTAATAGCAAAGAGAGCACAATTGTACAGATTTTTCTGTATTATATAATTTTATAAAATTATGTAGTCATATTAGCAAATTATGACTTTACAGCATACATAAAATATTTCCAATGGCTTTACAACCCTCAAAACTAACACAAAGGGCAACAAGTTTGTGATTTCAAACACAGAAAGTCAGAGAAGGTCTACACAAATGGACACATTAATGCATTACTAATCAACTAAGAATGAAATGGATAGTTGAATGTTTGCTTTTAGTCTAAACATGTATTTTTCATACCTCCTTCTGATCAGTCGAAAGCATACAAGCCATAAACATGCCAGACTAAGTTCCTGTCCCAGTCTGTCCTTTGTCCCAAGGCTCAGCTGACACTGGATTAAAGCACATGCTGTGTTAATTACCCCTGAACGCTAGGCCTCGGTCCGTCACAATGGACCTGTCTTCCCTTAAGGATATTTCCAGAATGTTTTTACATACCTTTTTAACATCCGAATGACTATAACTGAACAGTGATGTAGGGCACAGGACCATGTTCAAGCAAGGGACTGTAGGGACTTGGGGATGGGGGATCTATTTTTAGCTGTTGTCCCCCCTAAGTACAAAGTCGGTTACCTGATAGCTTAGACATGTGCCGGCTCTGGGCACTTAACACCACATGGCTATATTTGCCCTCTTTTTCACTGATCATCCATCATGGATACCTTGACTTTCTCTCCGACTGTTTTCTTTTAATCAGCGGCTGTGAGACCAGGGGATGAAGATTGGCCGAGTACTTTCAGATAGCCTTGGCGCCAGTGCAGCACAACTCCCATGCCAAGCACTGAGGTCTTGGTATTCAGTGGCATTTTAATGTACCATATGGGAATAAGATGTTGTTGAGGGATTTGTGGTCACACTGCAGTTTCTGGGTCCTGTGAGAAGTTTGGAGCCATTAGAGGCCATTAATACACAACATATCCATGTGTTATGCTCTTGGGTCTTCTTCACCTTTCTGCCTGTCCGTCTGTCTCTCCTCATCTCTCGCTGAGGGAGTGCTGCAGCCCACGTGTGAGTGTAATGTGAGGTGCCCTCACTGACAGGTGCTTGTTTTCATAAACCTCCATGACATGGTTCTCTTGCACAATTCGAGGAACACATAGCGGACAGGCAACAGGGTGGATGGTATTGTGACATGGAAAATTTTTCTCCATGTATTTCTCCCCTGATGAGTTGAATTTACTGCCAAGGGATTGTCAGAGAGGTGTTACTGTCAGCTCAGGAATGAATGTTTGCTGCTGTGGTTTGGCTTAAATGTGTAAAGGTTCATGTGTAGAACACATTTTCTAAAGCCACATGACATTAATTTTCAGTTTTTTCTGTTTTTCTAAAATGTATGAACAATTTGGCTTAGCAAATGGCAAAGCCGCATAGATGAGTGTCTGGTTTGTTTTGGGCCATTCTTTAAGTGCAGTCCAACAGCTGATAAACTGAAAGATAAGATAAGAGCTGGAAACTCAAGCATGAGGGGGTTTCTGGCATCACTTTGATCTCAAGTCATGAATAGTTTCCAGACACACACACACACACACACTACACACTTTTTCTTATGCTGTCTCTCGAGAGCCAACGACCATCCTAAAGGAGCATCTTTGAGATTTGGTGACTTTTAAAATAGCCCAGGTTGGGTTTCACTGGGAAGGATTGCTAAGCCCCCTGGGAACAAAGTGTTTGTGTCTTAGCCCAACCCCTCACCCTCATCTTACCCCACACTATCCTCTCAAACCTTTAGTCTCACCGTGTTAGCATTCAACAGGCCTTATCAAATGAACAGCTTAAGGTCGGAAAGCATGACTACACTTAACTGGTTACACTTGTCTTATCAGCTCAGCTTGCACTTGCAAATATCACAACACACACACCTCAGTCCTAAACAAGGCTAGCCAATAGCCCAGTATTAATATTAGAAGTTATGTACATATATGTTTGAAGTAATTCTTACTTTTTAGTGTCGATGTTGTAATTTATCCATTTATCCATTATCTATTATTGTTTCAACTTTCTTGCTATACTAATATTGTAACAGTTTTAGTCATAGTTGAGATCCACTTCCTCAAAAGAAGTGCCACTGTAAGAAGATGATCACGTCTTTGATAATTTGACATGTTTACTTGATTTCTGGTCTCTAGGAAACTGGTCTCTAGGAAAGCAGTAACTGTTAGCAGTACCACAATTGTAGGAGGTCTGATATGGTCAGTGGTCATAAGAAAATCAACGTCATTATTTGCAGGGCCAAGTCCAAGATGATTTCTCCATTATATCACACACTTGTGACTCCATTAGACGTGCACATAAGCCCCGGGTAAGGACAGTGCATAAAAACAATGCTGCTAATAACATATGGAAAGAGCGCATTCATGTGTGTGATTTACACTGACAAGTCATTTATGAGACCTCAGGTCCCCATTTATTGTTAGTAAAATAGAAACAGGTGTGAAGATGCCTGGAGTTCTCTAAACTCAGCAGTGTCGTTAATGTGTGTTTAACGAGGGCTACACACACTGGGCAGCAGGGCCTGCTGTGACAAACAGTGGGGAGGTAAGGAGACTAGGTCAGAGATTTACAATGGCAACATATATCACCCACCCACACTCACACACACACACACACACACACACACACATTTTAAAAGCATAGTTGCATATGGCCAAAAAACACTAAGCACTGAGTGCTAATGTCCACACTAAATAACATCTAGTAAGACAGCAATTCATTGCTCTGGGACAATTTGCAATGCCTGTGATTGAGTAAACCCAGATTCTAGGCTGAAACTCATGACAGTGGATCCAGTTCTCTTGACACGTGTGTTTCCCCTGTCACTGTTGTCATGATGGACAGCGGCACAGACTTCATCTGACACACACATGATTAACATCCATGTGGCCTTCATGTTATATCAAGGAACAAAGTGGTGCCTCTGATAATGGGGCTACACTCCACTGTAATACAAGTGTAACCACTAGACACAGGAGTGTCTCAAAACAGGTTGTTTATCAAAGAAGGTATTGCCCTGGAACAGCCCTGCTATGACTACCATGTGCTTTTGGAGGGTTCAGGACATCACAGTGCTATGGGCACACGGTGAAACACATTAGCCATAACCAAATCTGCTCTGAGATTTCACAGAGTCATAAAAACCAGTTGACAGAGCTATTTGAAGTAACATGTTGAGTGTCATGTCTACTTTTAACAACAGATTATGGTGACCATAGATCATTCCTAGAAGGGAAATACTGAATAATAATCTCACAATTTAGAGTTTACATGCTCATACACAGATGTATGTACTCACACACACACAAACACAGACACACACACACACACACACACATTGTGCATTAAAAAACAGTTAAGATTTTGGAGTGTTTAATACACTCTACCATTACAAATTGTGGCAAATCTTATTTAATACACGTAGTTTGACATCAGTCCAGTGAATCCACAATCAGGATTCCTAACATTGTACCCTTGACATAATATTGTTGTTGTGCGAGTGCATATTTGAATAGCAGTGTTTTCTTGTGTGTGTGACTGCATTCTGCTGTGTGTTAGTCATCTGTCTATACGTATATGTCACTAATAGATTTAGGGCTTGATGAGTTTGCGTCCTCTCTGGCCTGAGTTAGGTGTGTGTGTGTGTGTGTGTGTGTGTGTGTGTGAGGCAGCAGTGTATTCAGGTCTGAGGCAGTGTCGTGTTTCTGTGGGGGTTAAATTTAAACGCTGCTGTGGCTCTGGAAGGCGCCTGGTGCTGCAGTGGTGTGCTGTGACTCAGGGTGGCCGACCAGCTGGACTGGGGTGTCACATACGTAACTCTGGCTGTCCTTTGCCTACTCTCCCATCGCTCCCTATAAGCACACCCTGAGGAGGCCGACAGCACAGCCCCTGCCTCAGGCAGGAAGGGTTTGAAGCTCCCTGCGTGCTGAGCAGCATCTCCACCCCAGAGGGAGCAGCAGGTGAATGACTGGCCAGGATAGCAGTGTGCCGTTGGGAAACTGGAGGATGGCTGTGCCTTGTCCAGCATGTCTTACATCATCATCATGTGTGGGCTCATAAACTGTGCTTTCGAAAAAAGCTATTTCAACACTGAGATCACAGTTGCATAATGAGTAGGCCCAGCATTAGTCATTCTCTCAGAAATAAAAGTTTACATCCAACCAGGAGTAGACATCCATTAGAGCTAGAATCATAAAGTTTATTTTATTCAGGTCTCTTTAAGGAACACTAGGTAACTCTGGCATACAAAGCTCTACAGATCATAAAACTGTTGGTCCCCACAGTTAAACTTAAAGCATTCTATCTTTCTGACAGTCATTCAGCAATCCAGCTTGTGATACACTGAAGAACACTGTTCTGACACTATGCAAATAGTAAGACAGGTATTGACACACTTGTCTAAATATAGTTTGTTTTTGTTTTTATTTCTAGAGCCCCAAAACTCCCTATATCTATTCACAGCTCTTTTAAAACCCGTTAAAGGTCTCATACGCATGATCGTGCAGGTACAGAAATAGTAGTCACCTGACACAAAATTGTCAGCTATGTCTAGACAATTGGGTGAGTTATCTGACCCCCACAGTTAACACCATCATCCCTTAACAGCTCCACCGATGAATGATTGAAGGGGAATTGTTTTGAGATGTTTATGAGCTGAATGGTTGAGAAAATGTAATGATGCATCGACCATCTGGATTTTGAATATGTCTCATAGTTTAGTCTCTTATCTCTCATAGTTGACCATGTTCGGACTGTTTTCATGTCATTATTTCTACCACAAATGTAATTTTTTCTTTATTATGTGATGTGTGGCAGGTGACATGGAATTGCCATTCAGTTTATCCTTATGACCACTGGAGGGGGCTATTTATCATAAAAAATATCAAAACCAAACGCTGCCTGCTGTCGTCACAGCGCAACACTAATGCCCACTTCTAAATGGCACATAATTACAGGTTCACAAATATAAAAAAAATAATAATTGCCTGACACATAAAGTTAATAAAACTGAATATTAAACATAATGTGGCTAGTTGATTACCACCATCTCTGACCTAATGAGCACTTAGGGATAAAAAGGGTCTGTGAAATGATGACTAAATCTCAACATTCAAGCACCAGTGGGGGAAATAATGGAAGGCAAATGAGAGCAGAAGAGGGGAAAAGCTAAGAAAAGAGAGGAAAGTGTAAGAGCACGGAGGGGGGCACAAAAATCACCATTTCAAGGACTGGCACATTGTGGAACATTTTGGAATCTAAATTAGCACAACCAATTTATATGACTTTATTGTGTCCATCTCTGTTTAAAATCACAGTGGCAATATACACATACATATGAGCTCTAGTAATACAGCATCCTGTTGTGTTTTTCCCTGTCATTGCATCCTTCACTTCAGTGGCACTTCCCAAAGCTGCCCTTCAGAAAGAGATACGGTTTCTCAATCAGAACTGTCAGCACATAGCCCAAGAAAAGAGTCAATGCAGTGTGACCCAGAAACAGGTAAAACTGGAGGAAAAAACTCAAGGTTACAAACAGAAAGTTAACAGGGGAAAACAATAACAGTCCAATGAATAAATAAGATGCACTCACAAAGTTGAGGTCAGTATAGTGAATTGGTGTCTCCTGTTTGCCATTGTAGAGAATTATGAGCATGGGGTGGATGAGATAGCAGGCAAAGCTGATGTTGGACAGGGGAATCCACACTCTCAGAGACAGAAGCCTGTCCACAAACCCTACAAAGGCACACAAGGACCAGTTGACTGTTACAGCTCTCATAGACCAACCATACCCACTACAGCCACTCCAGTCTCCTCAGCCTCATCTGCCCTGGCCAGCGGCTGCTCATACCTCCATAGCCCTCCTCACAGGCCAGGATGATCCAGGCCACAGCTAGGGCCCACAGGGTGCGGTGAAGGCCCTGATACACAGCGTGGGGCAGGGAGGGGCCTGGGGGAACTTCCCTCAGGCTGTAGGCCAGACCCACCAGAGCTACCATAACTGAGAGAGAGGAGAACCAGCCCACAAGGGCCTGCCACTGACAGCACAAGGGAGTCACAACAGCAATCATTTACACATCAACAAAAAAGAGAATTTACGAAGGTAAATTTTATTTACTGGGATGACCTTTATATTAAAGCAGTTTAATTAAGCCATGCAGTGGAAATAATGTCGATAATGATCTATGAATTTACCCGATGTCTCACAAAGTGTCCACTTTTGGTTGTCATATAGATTCCAGCAAGGATGCCCACCAGATATGGTCCATATCTCGTGTAGGGTTTGTTGTAATAATACTGAAAATAGCTCTCATAGGATCTGGGAATAGGAGTTAAAGGAGCAAAAGTACAGATGAACACATAAAGGGTTGTGTGTGTGTGTGTGTTTGTTTGTGTGTGTAAACTCCTCATCCGAAACAGTGGCCCTGGACTGACTGACTCACAGTGTGGTGGGCTGGTGAACAGGCAGATGTAAGATGGCTGTGAGGAGGCCACTAGTCAAGCATGAGAGCACCATAACAACAACGGCCACAGCTCCCAGCACCCTCTTGTTCCTGCAACCACATCACACGGCCCAGTGAGAGAACAGCCAGTGAAAAAAACAAGTAAACACTCAAACAAGCTATACAGGAGTCTGCACAATAACTTACCATCTGTAGATTAGTATGAGTATAGGGGTAGTGATGTAGAACTGGAAGTCGAGGGATAGGTACCACGTCCATGGTGCACACTTAAACAAAACAGCCATTAGAGCCCACACATAGCCATGAAACACAACCTTCACATGAATCTCTCTCAGTCCACCTCTCTACAAAGGATGAGCAGAGGTCCTGTGTAGGAACTCCCATTGGATCAGGCAAAGGTACGCACTATGTCAGTGATGGTGAAGAGATTGTTGACCAGCAGCAGGTTGGACCACCAGTATTTCTTACAGTTGAGGATCTCATCATCAGCGATGAACCAGAAAGCCCCTTGCTGGACCACGGAGAAAAGACCAATAGCCAGGCACACAATAAAGAGGTGGAGGGGCTGAACTCTGACAGAAAAGGAAAAAAATAAGCAGTCACATTCAACAACTCTACACAGTTCAAATCAATCCAGCTCTCCAGTTTTTTGCTCCCAGGGGTAACAAACTAGTAGGTATTGTCCATGTGTGTCAGAAGAGACAAGCTTAGCATGGGACCATGCCAGTGCCCTGGGTCTAATGCTCTCTATGTCTTGTCTATGATGGGCTAGAGAGGCTTACCTCTTAAACCTCTTGAGGAGGAAATGGGCCACAAGGGTTGGGCTCAGTTTATCTTCTGATCTCTGAATGGAAGCCAACAGGGACTTGGCACTCAATAGACCTCTGGAACACACAGGGAACAGTGTCAGGAAAGGCTTGTGTGGGTTAAGGATGTGCAATTAGTCAGATTCTAACTGTGATCACAATCACAATCAATTGTTCCCAACAATCATAACATAATTGGGAACAAACATTTTTTTTTGTTAAATACCAATCTACAAGTAGGCCAAGCCTGTTAGAATTTCATCCTGAGTTGTTTTACTGACACATACACACACCAAGAAAAATTTGTGTGTAGTTGTCCGGGGAAACTCTCATTTAATTTTTTTTCTGGGTAAAATAATCAAGATTTCAATATTGAAAAATAATCATGATTATTATGTTTTCCATAATCAAGCAGTCCTAATGTGGATATTCAGTATACAGGGGGAGTTGGTTTATTTCTGTACGTGAAAATGTAAACAACGGCATCACCCTTCAATTATGAAGAGATGGAGGAAAAAAACAAAAATCTGATCAAATAGATCAGTAAAAATGTAAGTATTGTGTCTTGTGCTCTGTGCCTTCATGCCACAGTTACCCTAGGAGCAGGAAGGTGTCCACAGCCAGGTATACAGGACCACTGAAGGCAAAAACATAAAGAGGGTTCCTCTCCACACTCTCTTTCCAGCGCTTATCATTGTCTGAGAGGGACAGACACAAGACAATATCTACATATGTGTGTGTGTGTGTGTGTGTGTGTGTGTGTGTGAGAGAGAGAGAGAGAGAAAGAGAGAGATTGGAGCAACATGGGGGTTTGAGAGAGAGAGCTCAGAGAGAGTATTTGAATCATATGTATATGATGATGATGATGCATATCATGAAGTATTTGATCATATACTGTATGTTGAGCATGTGAAAGTGTGTGCTGTGTGTGACATGGGTTTGAGGTGTCACCCAGGTTGTTCCAGGCGCTGAGCTGCACGTTGTGGCCTGAGATGATCCAGAGCAGACTGAGGATGCGGATGCCATTGAGGGAGGAGTAGCTCCCAGTGTTGCCTGAACAGCCTGGACTCAGCACCCCTGCACTGCTGTCCTGCAGGGAGAGGCTCTGCACACAGGACAGCAAGCAGCCTGGGACAGCAACGCTCAGTCAGTAATGAAACACACACTAGCACTGATTTAACCCTCTAGTGAAGCACAGGCCATACAGCAAAACAGTTTAGAATATAGCATATAGGCTACAGGAATGTCAATACTCACAGGAGAAATCTATGGTAAAGTGCCAGTAATCTGTAACTCTAGTACTCAAAAACATAAAATGGCACAAATATCCAAGCCAGTTTTACATGTTTAAATGTAACAGTATATTAACTGAGGTAATACTATATACAACTCCACAGTTTTTCCTTTCACGTAGACATAAAGAAAGCTTTTCTTCAAACTACAAACATGAGTCATTCTCTATGAAAACATTTCGCCCTGAAGGCCATTTGAAGGCCATTAAAACAGACAGATAGATTAGACTGAAGAGTGAAGCATTACAGCTAATACAGATATAGTACAGATAATATATATACACATAGCATTGTATAATATATATTTATAACACATAGCATTGTAAGCTCCAATATAACATTTGGATGCTTGAATTTAGAGAAACTCCATATAAATCCTAGCCTAAATCAGCGTACAGAGGCAGTTTAAAAGACAATCATTTATTCTGTCCTTTGGATTGAGCCCAGTCTATTGGTCATGGCCAGACTATAGATTTTAACGTTATAGTCTGGCTTGTCAGGCTAAAAAAATCCATGAGACATTTAAGCACTACACTGAAGCTATATAGCCAAGGATACCAATACCAATTTGTTTTTATTTGTCTAGAGAAGGAATTACATGAGGGATGTTTACAAGTGGGGCATGGCCAAAATGGCAGCACTCAAAAGCCAACACTGACCAAAGGAAGTAGTGACACACAAACAAGCGAGCGCACATGTACCTGAGAAGTAAAGGACCACAAGTATCCATTTTCACAGTCTAACTATTACAAATGAGCGATTCATCTGCTCTTTAGACCTCATTATAATAATTACACACTATTATAAAGCCTCTGGCACTTGGGCTTCAAATAGAAGCAAAGGTAAAGGTATGTCCACTTCACTTTCCCACTCGGAGAGCACTCCAAAAGCATTAGGCCCTCCGCCATGCATCCACCTACCACACATAGTCTGGTTTGCTAGGTGCTATTTCTTGACACTGGAAGCAGTTGGGGCTCACTGTCTTGCTCAAGTTCACTTTGGCACACATTCAGGGCACGCAAGGTTGACATTGAGATCCCTCTGACCCCCAGACGCTTCACATTCCCAGCCTCAGCTAATCCACCCTTATGGAATTTATAGCTAGCCTTTCAGGCGCAGTTATTACCTGTACAACTATTTTTCTGTTCTATTCTGTTGATCCTTTACTCCTACATAAACATGTATGCTGTGTATGACCATGCGACTGGGTAGTATCTCTGCACCTCTTTTGCATCTGTTCTGTTTTGTGTGAGTGTGTTAGTGTTGATGTCTGAGTGTGTGTGTGTGCGCGCGCGTGTGTGTGTGTGTACTTGCTCTTTGTGCTGCTGTCCTCGCTGGTTTTGCTGTCTGTGTTAGTGGTGATGTGATCAGGGGTTAAGCTGTCCGGCTGAGTGGCTGGAGAGCCGTTGGAGAGCAGGCTGCCATAGCGGGTTTGCTCAGGGGTCAGGGGGGTGTCTGGGCTGGGGCTCACTTCCCTCTGGTGCTTCCACCGCAGAAGGCTCACATAAAGGCTGGCCACCAATGGCATGGCCACCAGCACAGCACACACAAACCTGAAGGGAGAGATACAATCAATCACACAGCAGCTAATAAAATACAAATGCCAGTCTGATTGCAAACATATTACATCTCCACATTGAAGAATGATAGGGGAGACAGAGCCAGACAAAGCAGGAGGTACATAGATACTGAGATTATTCTGAGTGATCCTCACAGGCAGATGACAGCCGAGGGGTCTGGAGGGGTCATGTGGCTACTTAGGCACTGGGTCATGTAGATACCCAGCGTTGGGTCAGACAGAAGCAGAGATGGCACCGGGGGTATAAGAGACAACCCATCTGTTTGTAACATATCTAAAGACAAATACACACACACAGTCTGTATGTCGCAGTAATGTTCAATACTACATGTCAACAACAAGAACGCACTGTATGTTATTCTATATTACCATAAACTACCAGTGTCTGCACCTCTGCCTCAGCACATGTGTCAGGAACACAAATCCCAACAAAGTACTGAACTTCCTCCTGCATATCAAGCACAAAGATGTGTTAGAAATGAGATGTGGTATTTAGAGGGCTGATATGAAGATATCATGGGGTGAGAATGACTATGCAAGGATCACATTTCATAATGCATAATACTGATAGTCACCTGCTTTAGGAACACCTGGCAGTACTGTCCTCTGATGCCCGGGGCACTGACAGACAGGCACTCCCTCAGAGAGCCAGCCCGGTTCACATTACCGCCCTCCACATCACTGCCCAGTTTCCCATACGCATCATACACTGCAGTCACAGACACAACAAGCTTGCTGGTGAATAAATGCAGGTCAACTCAAGATCAGATGAAAAATGATAAGATGTCAGCATTATAAAATGTTACTACATACCACATTTCACCTACTGATTAATTCAGATGAACAAATGATGCTATTTATTTTCTGCAGTGCACATAGAATGTACCTAAATAGATACATACATGGGAGTGATACAATAGAGGAGACAACACCTTACAGCTTTTTACCGCTGTAGACAAAAAGTGAGAAGCTTTATCAGTCTGTTTGGATGATGTGCTCATCAAACTTCTAACTTAAGTGTTTAAAGAAAACAAATCATCCAAAAACTGGTCAGACTTACTGAGAGCTGCGTACTGGGCTGGTTTGTCTTTGTTTAGCTCCTGAAGAAAGCTGTGGGTGTCCTGCATGCATCTGTGAGACACATTGAGAGCCTGAGCCATGGAGAGGAGCAGGAGGCAGGTGGTCACCTCAGTCCAGAGGGGCAGCATCTTGGGTGAAGACTCGATTCTTTTGTGCATGTGGAGATTTAAATATCACAACACAGACACATGATCACAGACACTGATGACACTCGGTCATGCCTTTTAATTAGTCAGTATCCATGTCAAATCAGGGCTTTAGGGAATCAACCACTGCTAGACACTTCATCACAGACTACACTTTATGGATTAACAAGAGGGACAGGTACAACATTTAAAGGTTGTACTGTCTTAATGTTAGATTGCCAGATTATTTTCATTTGCATTCCCTTAATGACTCTGAGTGAGGCGATGCTGTGTATGGGAGGCACAGACATCTCCAGGCTCTGGTGAGATTAAGTGGGGTGCCGGCACCATCATGAGAGGCAGCTGCTGCTGTTTCCGCCCGTGTGAAAAGGTCAGTGGTGTGCCTTACACGGAAAATAAACCTTTGCTCGCACGTTTGCACGACAGTGCTTTTGGCAACTGTGCATTGATCTCACATCACAAGGGATGTCAGTTTAATTGCGGGCGGTGGGTGGTTGAAAGGGACGTGAAGTGAAGAAAGAGATGACGGGGAGATGTACATCATCCCTCATTTGTATCACTCAGTCTCATTCGCTCATTAACGGCCACAGGCTGGAGGAAAAAAAAAACATTCATTTGTGGGAATAGAAACTTGCATGACAGGGCCATGACTTGAACAGTTTGTTTATTGTTTACTGAGAACAGTTTTGTACACAAACATCTAATATCTCTACAAAACAGCAGCAAGACACCTTCTAAGTAACAGCTAACAACCACTGATGGCTTCTGTCATGCAGATTATTTTGAGAAATATTCAAACGAAATAGGGGAACCAAAACATACATGAATGGCCTTTTCTTCAGCATATTCCCAGATAACAGCTCTTTCATATTTGTAGAAGGAAATGTACTGAACTTTAGCTACAATTAACGGCTGATTAGTACAACAAAGCAAAATAAAATGCATTTCCAGTTGAAATGTACTTATTCAAGCTCAGGCATTCTTAACAGAGAAGGCAGGACATTCATTTCTTCAGTCTTCCACTTTGTTCTCTTTTGGCCAGTCTGGCTAAGTCTAGCCAGTGCGCTGCATGTAGGAGCTCCCTGTGGCTAGACTCCACTCTTGATTGGCAAGTCACAAAGAAAAGAACATCTGACCCTCCCTTTTTGAGGGCTTTAAGAGAGCCAGAGAAACAGACGCTCTGAGTGAGCCCACAAAGCACTTCTGATTGGCCCTACATGGATGAAAGGCTCATGAACACTCCTGCTTGGCAGGAGTGGAGGCAACACATCGCTAAGGCAGCCATGTTAACATAACATCAGAGGCAAAGATCTGCTAAGCAGAACACGTGTGCCAAACACACACAGGAGAGCAAAACATCACGATATGTGGATGGATGGAATCCTGTGTCTTATAAAGTTCATTTACTAATGATATAGGCCATGAGTGGAGACAATGCAAAAGGCTAAAACATAAGTATGCTGAGAGGCCACAAGTGAGGCCTGTTCCCACAATACTGTGGTATGACAGACATGCCTGAGACCATGAATGAAGACACACACAAGAGAACCAAAAATATTTTGCATGGGACGGGAGCTTGGATAGCAAACACAGATTCACATTAGCCTCAGTGGAAGTTCTGCATAACTTAGCCATGTTCACAGGTACTGCGCAAATAGAGGATGAAAACAATAACAATGCATTCACTGCCGGTTCCTCGAGTTCAACATGACCTCTAGTGGACTTCTTCAAGAATGGTCAAGCCAAACAAAAAGGCCGTCACCACCTCATCTCTGGCCCTTTGACAGCGACTGATTGTCCTTGCACAGTGTGCACAACAACGCACCAGTGCACATGTGGAGTGTCTGTCATCACATTCTGTGGACCTTAGCAGCAGAGAGAATGAAGCCCTACCAGCATGAAGAGTCAATCCATGAGCAATATACAGCAGAGGATGAAACAATTAAAAAACTTCTCTAGAAAAGAGCTACTCAACATCCATACAAACACATACTGAAATTGTAAAAAAAGTTAAATACATAAATCTGTTTTCTTCTTAAATATATTACATATTTTAAAACACACAAAAGTGTTTTAGTGTGTGTGATATAGCTATACATTTGTCATATACATGTCCATATGTACATCTCTAGGGTAGTGGGATGGGGGTAACTGACAAAGAACATCCACTTTGTGTCAATTTAAGTTCAAATGTCACCGTGGGGCGTTGAGTTTCAGACAGAGAGATGGGGGGACCTCCAGTCACTTGTCGGCTGCCCCTAGCCTCTTGGAGCGGATGAAGGCCATGCCATGTGTCCTCATGTGTGTGTTCAGGGCGCCCTCTGTCTCGAAGGTCCTGCCGCAGACTTTGCACCTGTCGGACGCCCCCTCTGCTGCCTCGAGGCCCTCCTGTTGTCCCGGGCCGGTACCGTGGCGGCCCAGGCCCGCCGGCTCCTTGAGCTTGTGCATGATGAAGAGGTGTCGGGCCAGCGAGGGGTGTGAGGTATAGCAGAGGCCGCACTCGCGGCACTGGAAGGACGAGACGTCGGAGCGGTGCTGGGGGATGTGCTCATGAAAGCTCACCAGGTCCTCTGTGCTGAAGTTGCAGACGCCGCAGCGGTGCACTTTGCACACGCTCACCTTCAGCTTCTTCAGGGGCTGCCCTTCTGAGCCCCTGCTGCCCAGCGACCCCTCACCCGCCTGCGCCCGCTCTCCTGCCTCTTGCCCACCCTGCTGCTCCGCCTCATCACCAGCCTGCTGCTTGCGTTTGGGACTGGGCACCTGTGACGAGAAACACACACACACACACACACACACACACACACACACACAATAGGATCAAACATGCCAGATTACATGCTATACAATTTGTTCTAGCAACTACTGTTAATTGTGATCTCTATAGGCATTATTAAAAACAGTTAGTGTAGAGGAGCCCAGTGGCTGTTCCCAGTGGTGAGAGGAAGTACCTGGGCAAGCTGCTTGTCTGGCTTCACCTCAGTGGTTGTCACGTCTCCCACTGGCTTCCCCTCCACAGGTTTGATGTTGTGCACCAGCTGGATGTGTTTCTCCAGCATCAGGCGTTTAGTGAACGTGCGGCTGGCCTCTGGGCAATGCCTACACACACACACACACCAGACAACAAACAAAATGTCCCTTGGATCATTCTGTAATGGATCTGCCTCATGCCTAGGTAAAACAGTAAAAAATGGAACTCGGACACACATAAAAGCATGCAAAGAGAGGCTGGGCTGGAGCTTGGCTTACGGGCAGGAGTAGACCTTCCGCAGGCCTTTGTGTTTGATGCGGTTGTGTCGGCACAGGCTGTGGGAGGAGCTGAAGGACTTGTCACACAGCCGACACGGATGCTTCTTCAGTTGCTGCAAGCCCACGGCAGAGGGACACAGAAGGGAGGTAAACACCAAGAAGATACCATTCTGATCTGTTCACATAGTGGTTCTCTGCACTGGACAGGAGCACTCCTACCTTGCCGTGTTCCCTCTTCATGTGAGCGATGTAGACCTCTCTCTGGGTAAAGAGGCGAGTGCAGTCCCGGCAGGTCCACCCCTGGTTAGGGGGTTTCTTGGGGCTCTCGGCACCATTGGTGCTCTTCTTCAGGGGGGATCCAGGCTTCTTTTCTCCCTTCTCCATGCCATTGAGGGAGCCCACCTCTCTGGTGTTAGCACTGAGCACCATGGAGTTGGTAGCCTTGGTGCTCAGTGGCAGGTTGATCCCCAGGTTTGGAGGACCCTCAATGGTCTTTAAAGTGCCATGTAGGGACTAGAAGAATGAAAACATGCAATCCCACACATAGTCAGTGTGGATCAAAGGCTTAAAGTCTAGGCTAATAGCATGGCATCATTTTAAATAGCACAAGGCTGCCAAAAGTTGTTTATGTACTGTGTTTAGAATGTACTGGACTGAAACTCCATTAGACAGCAAATAGTCACAGCTAATTATGTTAGCACTAGCCACATCATCAGCTGGACTTGCAGTAACATTATTAGAAGTTTAGTTGCTGTTTCAGTGTCAGATACTAATAATTACATATACAAAGAGGTCAAAAACCACTTTAGATTTCCTATAAATCATGGGTGTGGCTGGAGCTGGAACTCTGATATTAGGCAGCCATCCGTCAGTGGACAGAAACGGACGTCCAATCATGTCAGCATGAAATAAAGTGCCTTTTTTCTAGCTGTGACTACCAAAGCACAGTCTTTCTTTAGCTTTGTGCATGAGGAGGCCTAACTGGAGCTCCCACCTTGATGTGATCCAGCATGAGCTGCTTCTGGGCAAAGTGCATGGAGCAGTCGGGGCACTTGAACACAGACACCCTCTGAGTGGCCAGGTGCTGGTCAAAGTGGCTGTAGAGGAGACTCTGCTGGGTGAAAACTGTGTCACACATGGAACACTTGTAGATTAACCTGTGGGAAAGAGAGAGGAACATCAGGCTAGTTCTATACTGACCACCATGTTGGCTGTGTGACCATAAAGTACCATAAACATTCATTCAAAGATGACAGCAGTGTGAGGTTTGTAGATGAGAATGCAGAATGTACTAGTAAAGTGTAGGCATAATGGAGACTTTGAGACTGCTAATTATTAAATTAAATTTTGAAATTAATTAATAAAGCCATTTTTTCATCAAAACCATGGACACCATGCGATGACATGATATCTCTTTGTCTGATTTCAGGGTGCCATCTAACGTTAGCACACACAGTAAATACTATACATTCTGTTCCATTATGTACGTCCACTGTACCAGTATGCACGTAGTGTTTTCAGCATGTGTTTTGCAGAGTGTTTGTAGGCGAGGGGTGGGGCCCGCTGGGGCTTTGATGAGGGGTTGCTGATGGAGGAAGGCAGGGGGCAGCAGAAGGTCACACAGGGGAAATGAGCCCAGTCCAAAGCTCCCATGGATAATGTCTTTACGCTCACCATATCTCCAAAAACCAGCTCAGCAAGCCCCAACAATGATTGATTAGACTCAGCTATCTAATAGCACTATACTGGGCAGCTAAAAATCAACACTTTGGAGCTGCTGTAGGATCTGTGTTCATTACATTCATCAAGTGAATGAATGAAATAATGAGATACAGATCACTAGCATTTCCAGTGAGATGGGTTAGAGAAGGGTTAGAGAAGCCCAAAGTAAACAACAGTAATATGAGGCAGAATTTGTCCACTTAACATATAAGATTGCAAGGTTACAGCCTCTTACTTTTCACAAATATGAAAAAGTGAAGAGGTTTGGATACCACTTGATTGCACTGTAAACAGCAATAATTTAGAAATTTGTTAATACCTATACCATCACCACACCATACACACCTTAACCAAGGAATTGCCTTTAGCAATATGACAGCGTTGTCTCAATGAGCGATGAGTCAAGTATTCCATGACTAAATTTCATTATTGAATAAATGACCACAATGGAAAAAGAAGTTCTGTGGCATCATATTACATGCCATATTGCCATATCATCTTGTAACCTGCAAATGTGTTAATATGTAAGGTGCATCTGTAAACCCAGTACACGTGAAGTAACATACTTGGATAAGTGTCTGGAATAATCCTCTCCAACCCCATCCCAAGGTGCTCAGGGAGATACTTACTTAGCTTCCCCAATTTTCACCCCGGGGTGCTGGGTGTAGGCATGGGAGTGAGTGCCTGGAGCAGATTTGAAGGCCATGGGGCAGATGGGGCATTTATAGAAGATTTCACAATGAGAGCCTTGAATATGAGACTTCAAAGCAGCTATATCCGCAAAGATGACACTACAATGAACACAACTGAATACACATATATACAAACAAACAAATACAGACAGACAGACAGAGAGAGAGAGAGAGATACAGAGAGAGAAAGAGAAAAAATAATTAAACCAAAGGGCAATGTATTAAAAAAATCCCAACTCACAACTAAAGAACATCTGTCACAATTATCATAAAAACAACAAATTTTAGTTGAAACATAAAATATTGCCATTTTCACTGATTGATTCTACAAGTGGAAATAACATGGTAATACTTCTACAGTTTAGTTTCATACCACTTTACACTTCAAATAAGAGAGAGAATAGGGTTGTGACTCACACAAGTAAAGATAAACTGTATCAGTGTGTGATCTGACACTGTGTGAGCCTGTCATTTGGATGACCCATTAGAAACAAGTCTCAATAAAATGAATTATCTGGAAACCACTAACGTCAGATCAGATAAACTGGAATCAATCTGGCAGTCATAGTCATTATACTAAACAATGTACTGTATCTCTACCAACTATTCCATATCATAGTGATGAAACCAAATAACCTGCAGATTTTGACACTGTGCTGTATGAAGCCAACTAGATTTATAGTACACTGGTATGTACAAAAGCACTTCAGAACCAGATAACCACTCAAACTAAGCACTGTCACAAAGAGAGGGAACTGACCGGTAGCCAACTCTGCGGGTGTAGTGAAGGCAGTTCTTTGTGACATGTGACTGGAAGTGCACAGAGCGACAAATGGCTCCACACTCAGGGCAGATGTATGGGGACTTGTGCTGGTGGATGCGCTGGTGAGATGCAAAACTGCAGTGGTTGGGAAGGAGCATTTGACAGATGGTACAGGTCTTCTAATTAATAGAGAAAGAAATGGGACTATTAGTCACTGAATGAACCCTAAATTCTACAAGAGTATTTTATTTCCTGATACAGCAGACTGTACGCTGTGTGATAAGTATATAATTAAAATAACATACAGCAGTAAAACATATTGTAAACTTACTGTAATGATTTGATGATGTTTCAAACCAATCGACCCAATTTGAATCGTTAGATTAAAAGACACATTAATATCTACACACAAACCTGAGCGCTCGACTCTGATCCCTGTTGGTAGTGCATGGCTAGTGCTGACTCATCCTGAAACATCTCACTGCACTCCAGACATTTGAGGTTGTGTCTGCAAAGTTTGGAAGCATCCTCATCCAGAGGCATGGCAGCCACCAGTGGAGCAGAGGAGGGGGCAGAGATCACAGTTGATGTGGTAGACTTCCCCTGTGAGCTGCCCACAGAGGAGCTGAGGGATCCTGCCAAAACAGTGGTGGAAGAGAGAGAAGGAGAAGAGGAGGAAGACGATGAGGATGAGATCATCTGATCGGCGGGGATGGGCTTCAGGATGAGGTGCGAGCACTGCATCACAACACCCTTGTCCTTGTGTCCCCTGGCATGGGACAGCAGACTGCACTTGTTGTAGAACACCAGATTCCTGGTGCAATGGTTGCAGGTGACCTCAATGCGTACACTGCGTCGGTCGTAGTGCTGAGTCAGGCTCTTCTCCAGTGCAAAAGAATCTCCACATTCAAGACACTTGTAGCCCCGTGATGGAATAGATATGCAGGCAGCTGAGGGAGGGCTGAGATTAGGAACATACACTGGTACAGGGTTGATGCTACTCAGCACTTTGTTGAAGGCTTCCACAACGGAACTCTGAGAGCTGGCTAGAACTTGCACGCGAGACACCTTCTTTGGGGGCTGAGAGTTAGCTACCATAGCCTGCTTGATGGGCTGCTGGGGCTTGGAGAGGACCTGGTGAAGCTCAGATTGGGTGGCAGAGGCCTGTGGGAGCAGATTGAGGTTGGTGAGGTGGACCGTCTTTGGCACTAGTTTGGCATTTGCTAGACTGGAAGCAGGCACCATCACTGTTTGTTGTTGGATGGCATTGGCAGCTTTCAAGATGGCACTACTGGCACTCTGCATTGAAGCAGCAGGGATGACAGTGGCCTTCACGGTGGTGTTGTTGGACAATTTCAGATTGATCACTTGAGAGCCAGCTGTCTTAACTGCTGACACTGGGAGGAAAGCTGTCGCTACAGGTTTGATGGTCATCTGCTTAGTGACCTCCATGGTTGACCCTCCTGAAGTGGCCACAACTGTGGTAGGTAATGCTGCTCGAGTTGGAGATGAAAACACTGCACTGGAAGTTGGTGAAGACAGACCGGACACCACAATTGCATCTTTCTTCAGGCCTTCAGGGTCAAACTCTGGCAACACTCGGGTGACTGTTCTCTTAATCTGGCCTGATGATGTTTTGATGGTTTTGATTCGGACTTTTGGAATGACAGGAATGGACCCTGTAGGAGAAGATGGAGAACCTTTACTACTGCCCTCACTAGTAACACTGCAAGGACTTTCAGGTTGTTTGGAGAGCATCTTCCTGGCTACCTCTAGGGCTGCCTCCTGCTCCTGTGGCTTCTCCAGGGTTTTGGGATTATCCTTGGTTTCCCTGGTGGAATCTCGCAGGGCAGTTGGGGACTCAGAAACGGTAGAATCTGTGGAGGCTTTTTTTGCACTGAGAGCTGCGATTGCTGCAATGCAGGATGACAGTTTCGCTGATGATTTAGCTTTGGCTTGAGAGAGATTGGACACATTCAGGGGTTCAGATGCTTCTTTGATCTCAGAGGGTTTTGGACCAGCCACCTTTAACTGATCCTCTAATTTTCTTGGTTTAACAGGTGTCTGAGAGTGTGACACGGAGGAACTGGTACTACTGTTACCATTTTCAAGTTTGGAATTTACAAAGTCTACATCTGAAACTGGTTTTGAAATACCCTCTCCAGTCAGTCCTGTTAAGGGGTTTGGCCTAAAGCACGGAAGGCTATTCTGTCTGTCTGCTGGGTCATCCACCTCAATTTTATCATCGTCATCAAATTCCTCAGCACTAGAGATGGGGCTGAACTGGTTAAAGGAGGGGAGGTTGGCTGGGGTCCCATGGCTGTCTGTCTTCAAGGGTTTCCCACTCTCTTTGCTGTACCGTTCACTTGAGCACATACCCAGAAAACCATTTTGCAAGCCATTGCCGATTGAAGGGTGCACATCTTTGTCTGAGAGTGGGTGCTCACAGGGATCAACATTTCGGACATTTTTGACAATAACACTGACTCCAACATCAGGTGCAGTGGGCATCTGGTTATCATCATCATGGTGGACATTGTGCTTCAGCTGTCCCTCATGGTCATCATGTCCTGATTCAATGGCTGCCTTTGGGTCAACCATGTCAGGAATATCAAAGGCCGCAAGCAGATCGTCAAAGTCTGGGGTTTTCATATCGCCCATGATCATCAAACAACACAACTGAAAAACCTGTGAATACATACAAAATGAAACAGTTTATTATATTTATAATAGAACGTATTATATGTATGTATAAATTATTAGCAATCAGTAAGAAATAGTAATTGAAAATGGGTATCGATTATGCTGGACCTAAATTAACAAAATATTTAGTCCGATCTTGATCTGACCTGGCCTTCTGCATTCTACTAGGAGGTGCTCACATTGACTACTAGCTATCATATACTGTATTAATATATACACTATATTAATCAGCATTATTTGGCAGGTCCCTCATGACTGCTCCAGGGTACTGATCAGTTGTAAACCCAAACAACCAGCTTGCTCTCTCTATGCATTCACCTCAGAAGATAATGACAGATTCTTTGTTGATAATAAACCATTTTCAATCCTTTAAAGTGATCCCCATTTTGTGCTGCTGTTATTTTCTCCCTTTGATTCATTTTCATTTTCTGGAATCATTCATGCAAAACAAATTGCACAAATGATTTCTAATACTGATTTATATACTAACAATTATTTGTTATTATAAACCACATTACTGTAATCATCATCATCATATTAAATGTTACTAAAGGTAAATTTTAGTCCCCACCAACTCTTAAGGCATGTCTAAAAAATGACTTGATTTCAGCTGCATGGGTCATTCCAACTCAGTAAAGCTCTAACAACCTCCACACGTGATTTTAAAAACTTCAATCTAATAGGCTACTCAACCTGTTACCCACAAATTATCTAGACAGAGTGAATCTAATCTGTACTTCATTCTATCATCAGTATGAAACATTATCTCATTCAAAAGACTCCATGAGCATCCATGACCATACGAACGTCCATAAAGCAGAGAGAAACTCTGGCATTTTCTATTACAAATACAATATCAATCCCCTTGTGTACCATTTACAACTCACTGGTATTGACAATTGTGAAAACTGTATTTGTATTGCCATCGGGTTTCAAACCTGTTCCTGAGAGAACACTTATATAGCTGAAGTTTAATAATATGGTGGCATGAACCTCTAGACAAATACACACATGCATGCACACACGCATACAAATTAACCTGTTGTTTTTCGATGTACAGTAACTAAGTGCTCTAACTTGCTTAACAATATTATCAATATCTCTGAGGTCATTCCACAAATAAATTTGCACTGCTTGAAATCATATCAATACAAGCTTCCAAATTTTCATTTCATTGCTGATGAGTGATATAGGAAAAGCAAATGTTTGAATGAACCGATCTTTCTGACTAATCATGTCTGTCAACAGTGGAGCACAGGCTGCCCTTTTCCTCACACCGGAAAAAAATCTGTTCACACAAGGCACACAAAAACAGTCCAAATACAAATGTGCTGATAGGATATGACAGAATAATAACACTGTTTCCTTAAATGGAAGGCACATCCCCTTAATGTTGGTGGTGATGTTTGGGTCCTGAATGGCCAAGCCAGATGACAGAGTGATATCCCCCATGTTAGTCACGTCACATGCCATTTCATTTCCATGAGCAACAAATAACGTTCACTCTAAAAGAACGATGGCTGTTTTAGTGAATAAAAATGTCAGCCAGAAGAAAAAATGATAAGATAATTGGTGTTTATAATGGACAGTTAATTAAAGGTGTTCTCTGTGTAAAGAATATGATGCATATGAGAGACATGACTGTGTGTGTGTGTGTGTGTGTGTGTGTGTGTGTGCGCGCTGCACAGCAGAGAGACCGTCTTCTGCAGTGAGACAAAAGACCAAGGAGCGGGGGAGGTTCAGAGTCGCTAGCTGGGTTAGCAGCGGCAGCCACAGCTGCTGCCTTTATTAAAATGGATGGGTGCACTGCGGCCAGACTCCATTACTGCCTCTCACATCTGCACGATCCACAAATATGGGCCAGCCCGGCCTATTAGATCATGATGAAGGGCGCACAAAGCATTGAAGAAAAGAAGGTGAGAGGCAAGTGACAAAACAAAACACAAACAAAAACCAAAGTATGAATGTATCGGCAAAGCTGAGGCCTACCATAAAAATATAGCCTAGACAGTAGACAGAAGACATCTGGTATCATACAACGTGATGCTAAATTGCCCATTGTATGCAGTACACACTCTGGCTTTTCCCTTAGTTCAGCCATTTTGCAACGACATGCTCTTTCTCACTGTTAATCCAATAATTCACACAAATCCAGAGGAGCACAGTCTCTCTCTCGATCATACACAGACACAGACACACACACACAGTCACAGACACAGACACACACACACATAGTCACACACACAGACACACACACACACACACAATGCTATGGAAAAACATGCATGTCAGACACTCCTCACCCTTGCTGCAGCAGCAGCCACGATAGAGCAACAAGAAAAGGCAAAGCTGTCTTCCTCTCCAACAGCCTACATCATCTTAACATACAAAACCAGAAAGAGAGCCCTCGCCACCTCCATCCGCTGTCCCCTCCTCTCTGTCCTTCAGTTAAAAAAGGCAAACCCTCTCCCCCGCCCCCACAGTAGTCAGACAGGCCTCAAAACAAGGGGGTCTCGCTCTACCCAAAGTGGGGTCGGTGACCTAGGGCATGCCTCTCCCTGGCAGCAAAGACCCTGCAGCATGGCAGGCTGAGAGAGGGGGGCCATGTCCCCATCATCCAGGTCCTGCTCGGTGCTCTCTGTCCGCCGTGGGACACACTTGTGCCCTGGGCACAGCACCTCCTCAGCTGCCCTGCTCCCTGAGACTGCCCTGGTCTCCCTTTAAGGTTCCTGGCCTCCTTTGGCTGCCATGGGACGACCAACTATCTGACAGCAGCACAGTGAAGGTATTGTTCAGGAGCCTCCGTCTGCTTGAAACCGGTTTCAGCTGGTTCCGGTCACCCCACATAAAGGCTCTGCAGCAGAGGAGCCACACACAGACACGGGGAGAAACACACACATGCACACACACACGCATGGCTGATTGTTTTTCCGTGATCACTAGTGATTTTTTTCCATGGCAGCATAGAGGCATGGTGTGAAAACAACCACAACATAAATGCATTTTACCACATGCCCATAAAACTGTTAAGCTAGGCAATGCTGTACATGAAACACAACTGAGGTGAGCATTAAAAGGGCCTACAATTAACTGATAACATCACATCAATGTCTCATCTGCTCCCTCACACACACACACACAGTTGCTGGACAATATAATGCCTATGGTCAGTGTAAGAAGAGAGCAAACAACATAATACAACGGAAAGCTCTAGCCCTGTGTTACAATTTTTTTGCCTCCTCCTTAAAATAACAATAAAAAATTCATTTATATATCACAACCTGCAAACATTTAGTCTGTTTCTCTTCCTATTCTGTGGCTGCTCTGCCTGTGCACATACTAGGAGTCCAGGGAGAAAGTGGGGGCTTGCATGGAGCTGGGCCTTTGTTTACATGAGTACTCACAGGCTGAGGCGCTTCTGAGCAGCAACAGCAGACAAAAGAGAGGCAGAACAGTGTAAATAATGCCAAGAAAAGTGCAAGATGCAAAAAGCCGGGCAAAAGTAGAAAATGTCATCATACTCGATCATCGACAGAGGAAGAGCCAAACTAAGAGATGTCAGTGCAATAAAGGCTTTCAAGTGTGGCTCTCAAAATTTGTAAAAAAGATACAACCCTAGTGTCTATATTCTGAATAACATTCACAAATAAGTAAAACAAAACATCATCTCCACTATTCTGTTTACAAAGTGATTAATGGGGGAGTACTGAATATGCCATTGCCCTTCACATTTTATCTATTCCATCACAGTGCTACAGGCCAGGGATACCAAAGCATGTTTGCCTGATTGCTTAGCTCATGTGTAGTCTGGTATGATTGAATGCACACACATACAAAACAAAACTACAACAGTGGATACTAAAACTATCACATAATGATCAAAATGAATTACCACCCTTATAAATGGGAATCCATTATCTTTGTAATCATTTAACTATGCAAAACACCATAAAGAAGCTTTAATTTCTCACACCCACTACACAGTACAGTGGGTAAAACTGCAGCAAAAACAAACAAACAAAATAAAATCTGGGTATAATACAGTATTCTTCAACATTAAATAGATGTTGCTACACTGGTTAAACACCTACCAGCCCTAACTGTGACTTAAAAATACAACAGTAGTGTCCATCAGGGGAGTGGCCCTAACATCAGTGTCCACACCCCACCTACAACTGTATGGTATGCCCAGTCATCACAAAAACATATACTCAGTAATATATCCTGACAGGAAGTAACATCTACAGGAGACATTATGGCAAGGCTTGTGCAATATAAGCCTCTGACACACAAGGCCTTCTGTCACAACCACCCACCATGACCCAGGACCAGGCTGACAAATCCTCAGCACAAACAAAATGGCAGATGTTAGAAAATGACCTACCTTTATTTTAGGGTAAGCAGGGTTGTCTCTCAATTTGTTGGTGCTTTGAGGTAAGGAGCCATGTCCTCGGCAGGGTAGCTCAGGCAAATATCAGGGGCAAAAGCAGCCATGATTCATGCACTAAGCTCTGCCAGGCTTTTACCAGCAAATTAGTGCCTGCAATGATACATTGGTGTGTGCATGAAAGGGAGTCAAAAGGGATCGATCTCTTGGCTGTCAAAAAAATGAAAAAAATTTAAAGATGGATGCACGGCCTGTGAGACGGCAGAATGATTTGCTCTCACTGTCGCCACTAGCAGCAGCAAGACATGAAGGGCTGCTGCCCACCCCCAAGATGTTCAGGCGGTCACGTGATTACATTTGTCATATTGATGCTGGCTGCGTTGTGAAATAACATCCCAAGCATTTGTCGATCACATTTGCCTCTTTAGACTTTATTATAATAACGTCTATTAAATTCGTTGGCATCCAGATGTTTTCTTGGTGATGTAGTCCTTAGTAGGCAGTAGTCCAGTCGCACTACAGCTGGTTTTGCAGATGCTCCCCTTCCCAGAATTCTGTTCGCTAAAATGTCTCTTCTATAGTTTCTGTATTTAAATCGCCAAGTATATCGCATAACATCCAGTAACAGACAAGCAACACAGTTCATGCGTTTCGTAAGGAATGTACGTGATGTTACGACCCTTTAAACAACAAACTGGGCAAATCCTTAGATTTTCTATCCCATGAGCCACCGCGGCTCGGTGGTGAGCAGCAGCCTTTGGTCTTTCGCAAAACTTAACGTCCCTTTATTGGAGTCGACGGCGTCGATAAGATTTTGCGCTTAAACAGCTTGACAAATCACGCACGTTTTTAACTCGTAAGCGTTGAAATGACTCAGAAATTGCTAGAGAGCATCGGCACACGACTTACCCAGCAGTCCCCGCCGTTTGGTAAAGCGACCATCCTTGAACATATCCAGCAGTATTGTGAAAGCGCGTAATACAACAATAACAACCATGAAATTCTTTTACAATAGGAAGACATCGAGCAAATTATTTTATTAAGAAACACTGGTGGAAAATGTGACTGTTCGTATAATATGCCAGTCAACGATTCCGATGTGAGAAAAGACTGTAGCACTGATTTTCCCATAAGCCTTTGCCCAGAGACTAAGGATGTTTATTAGTATTCCACGTACGAAACGTAGGCAGATGAATTTAAGTATTCAGTATACAATATAATTATGTCACTACATCTGTAACTCTTCCAAATAATTTCTTATGTCATTGAAGACTAGACTTTAGACTTACCTCTATAGGCAGTGATGGAATCAGGCCTACTACTTTATCTAATAAGTATAACTTCAGCTTTCACATATGATGTTAGCCTAGTTATAATGAGATGACAGGCGAAATGTAAGCTAAGATGTTAAAAAGGAGCCAGAAATCAATGGCAGGAGTTTTGCTGTTGTCACTCTCTTGTAGATCTTGCTTATTTATTCACAGGCTTGTAGCCTAGGCCTACACGCTGGTCACTGTTTGGAGAAGGAAGCATAAAACCAAAGTGACTTTCAGTGTCTGGACAGCCAAAAACATTACATCACAGATGTTTTGCACACAAGTAGCCTAAGCTATTTTTTACACCGATTGTACAACATATCGACAAGCCCATACCTAGGCCTAGCATTGGTTGTCCTAGGCTTACATCATGAACTCACAGGCTTTAAGAACGACTTTTCATAGACCACCTTTTGATCTTTTTCCTGTCTCTAAAAATACAAGTTCATAGGCCTACAAAGAATGAAAATATGAAAATAATAGATCGCCAAACTACCTCACACTCACTATTGCAGAATTATAGGTCAATGGCAGCAATTATACGCGCCAATAGGCTACTTTTGAGCAAACGTGTTAATTGACACTCCTGTTGAAAGCTGCCAGACTGTATGAGCTCATCAAATTATAGCTTCTGCTTTGAGAAGGGTGTTGTGACAGACCCATCAAGGAAATGTTTGTGGTTGTATCAGAAAGAGTCTAAATGCTGCCATCTGCTGGAATGTTTGAAATGAAAGCATCAGGTGAACTCAAATGTCCTGGCAGTTTGTTCTGCACATTCAGGAAAAGTTTTTTTTTGGCTATCATAATGTTGTAGTTTATTTGTTGTCATTTTGGGTTTATTTTACTGTTGTTAAAGAAGCAGGATAGTCAGTTGCAAGTAGTCAGTGAAGTGGTGTATCAGGCCAAATGTAATATTTTTAGACTTATCATAGACATCTGCAAACTTGAATGGCTTGAGACACAAAGCCTATTGTTAGATGTGATAACCATATGGAAAATTAGTGTACATATAGGCCTAGATAACTGAGATATTGGGAAATTTACTATATCAGAGCACAGATCAGAGATGTTTAGACAGATTTTCAAAAAAGACATTGGCTTGCAAGAGCATGTAATCTTATCATGATAAAGGATATCAACATGTTCAGAAGGGTCAACAAAGAGGTTGTTGAATGTCTATACCCCATCATGTGGTTTCCCCCACAGGTAATTAATTTCTTTGTTTAATGAAAGTGAGTCAGGGTAACTGAGGTATAAAATATTACTTGAATTTTCAGCAGTGGTTTCATGCATAATTGTCTGGTGCACACTAACAGCTGTCTTCTCCTAAATATTTAATTGAAATTTACACCCTGAAGCTCTTGTGTGTGAGTGAGAGAGAGAGCGAGAGAGTTGTTTTTCAATATAACCAAATGAACAGCAGTTTCCAGGTAGGTAAGTGTTTACTACTCGTATGCTTGCATACAAACAGTTTTCCATAGGCCATCGTACAACAATTTTCTTTTATGTGTCTGCTGCAAGAGTTGTAAGCTCTAACAAAGTGTGCATTAATACATAATCGTTAGTACATTTTTATTTTTCTGTAATAAATATTAATATTCTGTATATTAATATTTGTCCAAATGCATGCTTAGTAATCTGCTATGAAACATGTTTCAAACAATATAATACAAGATGTCATGCCGACCATCTGAGTTTGGTTAATATACACAGGTATTCTCAAAAATAACTCACTTGCACATTAAATGCTTTCACATGGAACAGCGTCTTTAAAGTCTTTAAAGCTATCTTAGTCATTTTTATCCAAATACATCTATATGTTATAGGTATAGACTACATCTATTAGGATAGATCCTAAGACATTGTGGAATCACGTGAATCAGAAGGAAGCGCAGAGAGTAGAGGACGCATGGAGCCCTCATTATAATTAATGAAATGATACTGACACCTAGCTCTGGGGTCATTACTGCCCACACAATGCTGAATAATGACAGATGACAGATTCTTTCATGTCTGTTTGAATGTCTTCGCCTGCTGTCTGATACAATTTTAAAACAACGCTGACGTAAACCCCCCGCTCGAGGATGGTAGGAGGGAATAGTTTCAAGGCTCCACCACAGGCAATATTTGCAGTGACACTATCATTTAATAGCTTAAACAAACTGAACGTCAATCTAGCTCTGTTAAATCTTGAGGTTTCGTCACGGCGTCATATAAATTTACAGACTATGCCAATTGGTCACACACTTTTTGCGCACAGGAGTTGACCACAACCACGGAATACGGATCTTCTGAGGCTATTTAGGATACTTTAAGATTTCCCATCGGCAATGTGCCTTCACTGGAGATGCAGACAACTTATAGCAATAGTAATTATAACGTCTGTCGCCTGCGAGGGTCAGTTAGATAATTCTGGAAAAGTATATCCACGTGGGAACCACTGGGCTGTGGGTAAGAATGTTTACTGGTCACTTCCTATTACAGTATTATAGTCATCGGTGTAAAGGATCAGTGGCTTATTTTCCACGATTCTTAAGCTTAAACACGTCTTTTGCAGATAGTTCAATAGGTCAATGATAGCATAGCAATCAATTACATTTGTCACTTAAAATGCTTGAGCTGAATCTATACCTCTGTGCCATTGCCATCTATCACTATATTTTATTCAATATTAAATCACCGCTCCATAACAATTTTGTTGATAATGGGGTGTTATAGTGTTATTTTTATTTAATTTAATTAATTTATTTTTTGGACAGGTTAAATTCAGATGTAGCATTTTTCACACCAAACTGTGAGCAGGCTCATTTGTAAGCTACAACTAATACTCAGCCAATGCACAGCTGATATTGTAAACACAAGTATATCCAGTAAGTGTGTACCACACTTTAGCCTATCTTGGAAATTAGGATATTAGAAGACACTGATGGTGTTTGATTAATATCATGTAATATCACATTCTTTGTATCTATCTACACATAAATCTCAGCAATGTGTCTTTGTTTCAGCCATTTGTGTTTTATTCACATAGGCATGTCATTTGTTTCTTTGATCTAGGCATGCAGATGTCATCTGCAAATGCACCTGAATTCAGCGCATCTCACATTAGTGTAGTTCTAAAAGTATCATATCATTGACTGAATGCCTGTACCAGTCCCTTTAAAGTATTGTTTATAACTCTCCCCTGTAGAGTTTTGCATATGCATATTTTCAGCTGATGTGATTCAGCTATCTAATCATGTAACATTATACAGTTTTCCTTGCAAATGTCATGTGGAAATTGTTTATCTATGTGTCATTTAATTTTTTCAGTTCAGTTCAAGCAGCTGCAGTCAGCACTTTTGTTCCTATTTGCCTGTCTATGTTGGCTCTTCCAGGGCATCTGATGGGCAAGAAGAGCACAGATGCTCAGATTGAGTCTGAGGAGGGGGACAGAGGCACGGGCCAGTCTGCTGCCTCATCTGCCGGAGGCAGAGATCGGACACTGGGGCCATCCTCTCCCTTCTGGCTTTGGATCAGAACCGTACTGAGCCCTGAACCTGATCAGGTGTTAGTCAGCCAAACCTTAAAGCAAGTTCAGAAGATGCTGGAAGACAGAAGGCGGATGGAGGAACAGAGGGAGTTACAAAGACATCTAAAAGAGGTGAGATTGAAGCCCCTTTGACATGGGGTAAATAATGTTACTAGTGTCCTTTGCAGAGAGGGGGGCATTAGAGGATATGTGAGTTATTAAAAATTCAAACATTAAATAAAGTATTTATATTTGGTTTAACTGAGAATGTTTATTTAATCTCTACTGTTTTTTGTGTCTATATCTCTAGGTGGCAGACCTGTTGTTAAAGGCTTTGGTAATGAGGCAGAGTAACTCCAGCTAGATACTAGGCTCAGTGCAGAGACACTGTGTGGTATCCGTCTTTCTCTTTTCTTTGGACATCATCTACTTGAAGCCAAGCTTGAGGGCAAATACAGCTTATTAAATACAATCGATTATACGGTACATAAGATTTCAGGCTGATTGTATGTATTACATAAATAAAGTCTTAAATTAGGTTATATTTTTGTATGTGGACCCCTTCAGTGTCAACAGTCACTATGCTTACTGTTTTATATGAATTTATCAACCTACATTAACTTAACAACTTACCATTTTGTGAAGATGTATAAAGATAAATCTCAATAAATTTGGTATTATTTGGAAATCCTCTTCTATTCATTTTATTTCAGCTATATGAAGGACAATGCAATGCATAGCATATATATTTTTTGCATTTGAGTCTACTTCACATTTACTTGTATCCAATCAAATAATGTGGCACTGGGCAGGTTGTACATCTGTATGTATCCTACATGGAACATTGTTGGTTAAGTGGTTTACTAATATACTGGGATAGAGTACTGACTAGCTGTAGCCAAAAAGCAAGACTGCAGTTGGGTGCAGCTCTGGTTAACTTATCAGCCACAAGGTGGCAGAAATGGGTTTCAATAAAGGATTCAAACACTAAACCTGGTTACCTAAAAGTCTCTGAGTTACCTTGACGTGAAAGTAATGAAAATGAGCTCATCAACACAATAGCTTCTTTGCTTTTCAAACCAAGATGCCAATAAACAATCAGGCAGAAATTTGCACTGTCAACAACTGTCCTTCAGAGTCAATACAAACCCGCCCTTCAAAGTGGAGATGTCTCCTCTGGGGTGGATGACAGGCTTTGTGACAGCACACTAATGGGACACTAATAATTACAGCCTTAGTTGTTTGCAACAATAACCGCTGACAAACGAATGGCCTTTCTCCCTCTCAGTCTGTTACCTTACAACAATAGACTCAATTACGAAGCTCCAGGGTCTCTCAGTGAAAAATGTTAATTGGAACCAATTTCTGTACTTTTGTGCTTAAAGTGCATCGGTTCTGACTTGCATTCTGGGGACATGCATTTGTGCATTCTTCTTCCTTTGGCCTAGTTGGTATAGGTAAGGAATTGAGGCTAAGAGAATACATATATTTGCCTTTGCTCCTATCTCCTATCTACAGTTGTAATGCAGGCTTAGTACCTGGATAGCACTGACATCAAAGTAGCTTTTAAATTCAAACATGTGTGAGCAGTGATCACCAGCTATCGTTGCTGAAGTGAAATCACTTGGGCATAAATGATTAAAATGACTTAATTTTACAAATGGCACAAAATTAAAAAATATATGTAGTATTCACAACTGTGCAGCTATGTATAGCTCTAATATGGTCATTAAGTTTGCTGATGACACCACCGTAATTTGCCTGATTACCAACAATGATGAGACAGCCTACACTAGTGGTGTCAGGACAACCTTGCAACCTCAACATTGCAAAGACCAAGGAGCTGATAATAAACTTCAGGAAGAAAGGAGATCAATTGGGCCCCATTATTATCAATGGTTCTACATGGGAAAGGGTCAACAACAACACTAGTTCCTTGGTGTTAACATCACAGAAGACCTGACCTGGGATAGCTACACTGACCAGATTGTTAAAAAAAAAGCTCAGAAATGTCTTTTCGACCTCAGATGAGTAAGGAAATTTGGTATGTGATCAAAGATCCTAATGGAAGCACCACAGAGAGCATCTTGGCCAGAAGCATCACCGCATGGTTTGGAAGTTGCTCTGCTACCAATCCAGAAGTTCCATCCAGAACTTGTATAAGAGGTGATGTTTCAGAAAGGCCAAAAGAATCAGTAAGGACCCCAGCCACTGTTTCAGGTAAGCAATATCTGCCAAGCGATGTCTAGTCTTAAGGCTTGGACCACCAGAGTCCAGATCAGTTTTTTTTTCCCACCAAGCAACAAGGCTTATGAACACTGAAACAATGACAGCCTGTGGCCGTCAGTCTTTTCACTACAACACTTTCTATCTTTTTTTCTCCCTCACACACACACACACACACACTGAACACTTTTCAAACACAATTACATGCACAATTTTTGAGGAGCAAAAACACAAGAATTTGCATCTTTTATACTAGTATAATGAGATGCAGTAAAGAGTGTTTTCACAATGTTTTCACAATGTTTTCAGGTTTCATGTTTTCAGGGAATCCCCTCCTGTATTAGCCTGTATCTGCACATAATATTTCCAATAAGGAAACAGAAAGGTCATGAACCATCATTCCATAGAGCACCACCGGGCCACCGGGCCTACTGAAACAAAAGCCTCTAGGGAACGTAGACATATGAAGTAATTCAGCAGTCGTAAGATACATTATTTTCTATGCAGGTAATACAAACAGTGGCTTCAAGAGACCGTAGTTGTGGGGTGGTCAGTTATGTTGCCTATGGTAAATTCAGCATGATGTGATCATGCCACTAGATGGAGATACTGACCACAGTCTTGGCAATACTAGTAATATAGCACTGTCAAGCTTGGAAAGGATGAGGCTGCCCAGGGCGCCTCTCCCGTGGTGCTTCTTTTACTGTCTATGGGTGCTACGGATGCCACACAGGGCAGAACTTCCAGAGTGCTTTGTTTGAAACACCCTGTTTCATATCAAATATAAACTGGAATGAGGCACACTGAAAGAGACTCACACTGCTTCTTACAAGATCAGGCTTTTGTCTATTTTTTCAAACATTTTATTGCAAATTGAGGTTAAGAGGTTAAAAGACACCACCACACTTCTAGAACTGTCATGAAAAGTAGAACTGGTTGGTACAGAAATTTAGACACTGAAATAGTACTATGGTTGCAAGCCACAGTTTTGTCACTGCCACAGTCACTGCCAAACCTGGATTAAGGTCGGATTTTGCCAAATGAAAAATATAGAAAATAAATAAAAATAGGTGAAACATTAATGGGTGCAGTTAATGTTGATTAGTGAGGACATGGAAATGTATTTACAGTTTGGAAAAATAAATTTGTAGATATCTTGGAAAATATATAAAGTGATATCATAATCATGGTTTGAACCAAATTAGTGCAATAAATAGATTGTGTTTTTATGTTATTATTACAGAAAACACAGAGATGATATTGTTTCCCCTTTCCTTTTCTTCACAGGATTGTCCCACAAAGTGTGTTTGAAGAGTCATCTGAATATATGACTGATACTCATGTTATAATCTTTACTTAGATAAATGGTACCATTTAAGAGACCATTTAACCCTAAATAACAATATAGCTCAGCGACTGCAGTATATGACAGCTATACATTCTCTCTTCTTAACTTCTTGAGTGTCATCAAGCCAACAGGATTCCTCAGAACATCAGAATTCACTGTATTAATAGTGAAGTAGTATGCTGTATGACACATTTCTATCAGGGATTTTTCAGGGATTTTTACCCCAAACATCTCGGAGCAGAATTCCACCAGAGTTCATGTCTATGAGGTCAGAGTTCATAATTGGGAATGGTTACTCGGAGCCTTCACCATGTCTTCCCAATTGACTGAATATGCTCTTTGGCTTTCATTCGGAGTGAAGCAATACTGGTGTTGCGGGGGTCTGAATCCTCCAGGGATACTTTGTCCATGAAGCCTGAACACTGGTAAGGGGGTGGAGGGCACATACTACTGATGTGGGACAGCCCGTGGCTCAGAGGTGGCGCACTGAGGAAGGGTGGGGGTGTGTAGCTGCCTGAGAGCCCTTGCTGGGAGGCCATGAAGCCAGGTAGGGACTGGAGCGATGCGGAGCTGGAGAGGGGGGCGCTGAGCCACGGCTCCAGGCTGAGGCCCGAGCTCAGCGCTTGTGGAGAGGAGCGGCTAAAAGACAGCATAGAAGGGGCTGAGTCCTGGAGCTTGATGGAGCTCACTTCCAGTTTCTCCTGACGACGCCACTTGGCACGGCGGTTCTGGAACCACACCTGAAATAAAACAGATTCTATGAGATTCTGCTCATGTGGTAATGGTGTTACTATGCAGACATAAAGCTTTAGAAATATATGGAACTGCATGACGCACATCTACATTTCATGTCTGAAAATATTACTTTGTTTGCATTAAACCCTTGAAATTAATTTTAAATGAATTACAATGCATCCCCTAGCCAACTTTGACTAATCCTAAAATTCTTTGAATAATTGAATTAATTTCTACATAAAGTGACTTCTATTTTCTTAATCAGCTTTATTTCTGGTTTTATAAAAAAGTGAGAAATTGCAGTAAACAACGGGGAGTAAACTACAACGGAGATTCTGCACGTGTGCAAGTTTATTTAATGATGCTCATTTAATTTGAACTATCACATTATCAGAACCGTCAGATGACCTGTCGCATCTCACCTTATGAAACATTTTTACAAAGACTCTAACCCTGATACTAACCAAATAAATTGATCTATTCCACTGCGTACATGAAATTGCAGTGAGACTAATTTAGCGTCCCAAGCTTTCACCTAAAATCTGTACAATAAACCTAACTTTCCCCTAAAATCTATATAATAGGCTAGATGTGTTTGTGATGATAATGTAATAATTATGAAATACGCTTAACTCAAATGGAAACCACTAAAAAACTATATTGACTATTTGAAATAAATACGGGTAAACTTCAGTTTAATCAACACGACATAAATATAGCGTAGTTAATAATGACGAATGACGAATGCCTCATTGTACCAGCCAAAGGTGCAACATTAAAATATATAGCTGGCATTTTACACACAAAATAAGTTTAAGCTGTAGCCTGACATTCGGTTAAAATTATCCGTTTATGGTTAATTTAAAACATGTTGAATTTCATTACTGTAGTCTTGTCTTGTTCTTGTTCATTTTAGCATATCCAAATTGTCTGTTAATGCATTTTTTGTCAGAGATGTGGACAAATTCCAAGTGATACCACCGGACAGGTTATGTTCAATCAACACATAAGTCATATTCATACACGTACCTGCACGCGGACCTCTGGCAGGTTGACTTTGAGCGCGAGTTCCTCTCTACTATAAACGTCAGGGTAGTGGGACTTTTCGAAGGCGCGCTCAAGTTCGTGCAGCTGAAAGGTCGTGAACGTGGTCCGATTCCTGCGGTGTTTCTTTTTTGGATTTTCATCATCCGATAATTTACAGTCTCCATCAGTCACAGAACTGACAGCCGAATTTGGTCTCGTGGAACAGCAGACACCTGCAGAAAGGCGATTTAGAAACTGTTAAAGGAGAACACTTGAAATTGACATTTAGGCCTAAATTTACATTAGTGTGATGCAATTCGCCAAGAAATAATAAAATGAACAGTAGTACTATAAACAAGATACATATCTAGGTTCTCCAGAAGTCCAAGAGCCCACTTACTCTGAAGAGTTTCTGAATTGTGTTCCTTCCTAAGCGGAGAGGGAGTATGACCCCTGTGCGCGTCCGGAGCAACTCGTGGAGATCCATTGTAAACGTATGTCGGATGAAACATATTCCCGTCCTTAAATCCCAAGATTGCTTCAATGCTATGAACCCTGGTAGAGTTGCCAGGGCTTCGGGCTAACCGTGGAGAAGTTGGCAGACTTTCTTCCATTCTTTCGGTCTCACAACAAGGCAATCTCATTGAATTATCGTGGCAAGATAGCTAGCAGAACTTACCACAAATGCAGTAAAACTTCTCAGAAACGTCCTTAGGACAACGAAACTTGCGATTTCTAAAGTAAATATACTCTGTGCCCGAGCGAATTACTTATGCCAGTCTTCTAGGTCATGGTCTGTGACACTGTGGAGATGCCGATATCCCCGGGTGTTTTTAAAGGAGTTCCCTCCCCCCTCGCCCTCAGTCTTTGTGGGAGTGACAGCCCCTCTGATGCGCATGGACCGTTAGATTTCCACTAGACGGGACAGTGGGACCAGCACCAACTCCTCCCAAAGTGCCCCCCCCCCCACCATACACACACACACAACACACGCACGCCCTCCATAAAGCGCCTTATATAAATCTTAAAATCATATTTTCATCTTGCAGATGTCAGAACCCTGATGGCTCGTTACAAAGATGCAGGAATGGTGGGCAAAAGAAGATGGGCAAAATCAAGATATACCAGGCCATATCAGAGGAGGAGAAAATTAGGATATTGATACAGGATGCAGGGACTAAAAAACAGCAATAAAAAAAATCTCACTTTAATGCATTGTGCACAATGGACACATCGAGTCAGAGCTTATTATGTTGAGTAAAGGCCTGTGTGTGTGGCCTAATATAAATATCATTTAAAATCAAGTTAACATCTGAACATAAAATTCTAGACGTTATATTAGGAATTCGGAATTTAATTGGAATTAGTTTTTATTCCTTTCTATTCATTTTTATTCCTTTCGTTAAATTTCGTGCTGTGAAACAGAAAAGGGAAAGAAAACAAATGGGAATGGCCAAGGTTTGCACAGTTTTAAACATTTACAGAATAGAGGATTAGGCGACATGATCTCATGGATCAGGCACGCGGGGTCTGTAAAGCAACCCTGCAATTGAAGCGCAGTTAATTGGAAAAATTTCCTAATTTCTTGAATGTTGAGAGGATGTGTGTAATTACCTCTAAACAAAGATCGACAGCAGTTTGCTAATCCTATGACCACACGCTGCTTAAGGGGATTATGTTTTTCTTCTACAACAGTTTAAAGCGCTTTAATAGCCTACCATTTAGCTCCCCTACAATAACTCAACGTAACCCACTTGTGGCACTGATTCATTGACAAATTGCTAATGGATGTCTACTCATCAATGCGTAATTTTCTAGTGGCGCACAACTATATATTTATGGAATAAGTAGGCCTATATTGTCATGTATTTATTAATTTATTATAGCCTAGATCTTTACTTACTTAGCACTTTAAATTTGTATTAGGTCTGTTAGTTACTATTTCATCTGTGTACGACAGGGAATGATGAGCATTCCTGATCATTTATCTGAGCATATATGCCATGTCACCCCCTTTTCTGATCATTTATCTGAGCATATATGCCATGTCACCCCCTTTTCTGATCACTTATCTGAGCATATATGCCATGTCACCCCCTTTTCTGATCATTTATCTGAGCATATATGCCATGTCACCCCCTTTTCTGATCATTTATCTGAGCATATATGCCATGTCATCCCCTTCTCTGCAGCCGGCCTAATATGGGCCAAATTACTTAAGCGAGTCTGACACAGGCATTTAGCTTGACAGCCTCAGCTGCATTGATCCTATTAGCTGTTAATCTTTTCAACTCAAAATCCACGGCATTTTGTACATGGACATACATGAACTTCACGAAACCGAGGATTTTTTTCACTCAAACTAATCACTTCTTTACTAAAGTTCCACCCTAATCACCAATTAAACAAAGACCCATTCCTTTCATCTGTTTTCTGGTATGGTGTTTGTGTAAATCTGCTGCTTAGAGTCTAATCTAATTCATTTAATCTAAACACATGGATGAAATCCAAGTGACAGCATCTTTGTGTGTAAAATAGTCATTTGGGGGCTATGCATCTTAAGTGCATATTATCACCCAAGTGGCTTACCTAAGTAACTAAGCTGACTGTTTGACAAGGCTATTTTAGTCAAGTCAAAAATGTGATAATTAACTAAAGATAACACCAGATTAACCATGTCCCCCTCTTGGATACAATGTTCAAGTCAATTAGCCTTGTTCATTCATAAAGGGTGTTCCACAACACAGTTCCAGTTACTAAAGTCTGTTGTGTTCATTTTGTCGTTTATATCCCATTTATCGTCCAGCATTATATTTCCCTTGTCCTTGTGCAAGATCTGACCATTGGTGGCTCTCCAAACATACATTTGTGTAAATATTCAGGTGAATGAATATCATTTAGGAGCCACACAGAACGCAAGAGGCAGAGATGCTAACAGTGCCAAAATCAAAGGTTGAGAAACTAACCCACCTGAGCTGTAACAGTGGCTGTCCAATCCGACGGCCGTCGGCCAGGCTTGCTTACCGCCAGTATGTCTGGCTCTCCAAAAACGTGCGTCACATAAGCCCAACCAAAGCTATGAGGATGCATAGTATTCCCAACACACATTTTGTCTGTTTATAATAACATTTTCGCAAGGAGCAATAAAATGATGTCACCACGACCGCCAACTCTCGCAACCCAGACGTAACTTTTCATCTTTGCTTCCTTCCATGTAGCCTGTTTCAATGAACAAAGAGATTCTTGCATGAACTAAAACACGAGGTCAACCAGGGTAACCTTGACAAGTATTGGCCACTATACGCTACAGCAGAGACCAATGTGACAGCCACAAAACAAGAGCGAAATTAGACGTTGTTTTATGATGACGACGCAGCGCAGCACAGCAACACTGTCGGTCATACAGGTGTTACTGGAATTCCTTTTTTTATAATAATATTTGGGGAACGACTCCCGAAGGAAAAAAGGAGAGGGGAAAAGACGGAGTCAGACATATAAATTCTGATAAACGCTCTGCAAAACCGTGCACAAGGAGCTGTGCTCCTGTACCTCACATATAGTTATATATGAGCCTCAGAGCTACCCAGTGTCTTGTTGCCAGTTTGATTTGGTATTATGTATGCTTGCCAACAGTAGTGATGCTTTGAAATAATCTAACGTCACCTATTTAAGTGTGTTGATTTTATTTTACTATTTTTTTGTGCATGTATGCTTTGTGCGCATACATTATTACCTCCACCGTTGTCTGTTTGTCTGTCTGTGTGCAAAATAACTCGAAAAGTACTGCACTGATTTGGATGACATTTTTAGACAACATGGGTATCAGGACAAGGAACAGATGATTAAATTTTGTTGATGATCCGGAACACCGTCTGCAATTTGTATAGGGTCAGTTACCCTATTGCTTTGGCGAATGTCTGCTCTCCGAGTGCTGATAATGTATAATGATCATTTTTGACAAGCTGTGACTAGCTATTTTAAATGTGAAACCTTGACAGGCATAGCATTCTTAGACAGCATCATGAACGATAAGGTGTATGTGTAAGCATATAGGTGATGTTGTAGGCCTATATTGGCCTGTCCCAGTCCGTCCCTGTGCTGTAATAAAAAAAAGAGATATATTGCTGTTAGAAATGACAGGCACAGTATGAATAAACTGTTTTATTACGTAAAACAATCAGCATTCATTTTAGCCTGCATTTGCATGATTGCATACTGTAACAGAGTGATTTAGGCTACATCTTATGCAGTGAATAAAGAACAGCTAAACATACATTTCCTGTTGGAACATTCAGCAACATAAAGGAAGCTTGAACTCTTTTTCATGGCATAGCAGGTATGAAGCCCAGCGGTGTTGATAAAATGTGCTGATAAGAATTAATGAAGCATACTTTATATGGATTCACCAGTGAGATTATTTCAGAGAAATAAAAATATTTAAAAATATGTATCTCATAATTTATTCACAAATTTGGTGGGCCTAACTGGACTAGTTTCCTATGGCTCCTGCATTTAGAGAGTGGAAAGAAAGAGAAAAGGATGACATCTAAGACATGTTTTATTTATACATCACATACAAAAAAGATCTATCCCACAGGAGATTGGGGTGAGGGTGCACATCAATGGACATGATTCAGAGAAACCGTCTGTGGGCAAGAGAGGAGGTTCCAGTGACATCATCTATGAAGTTCATCCAACCAGCCAGCAAACCACCAGTGATCAAAGCAAGGGGGGGAAGAACATGCTTCTGAACCTGTCATTTCTTGAGAGCCAGAATTGATCAGCTGTTTCCCTTATCATTTGGTAACTCATACTTTTCCCCATTACATGACTGAACACTTCTCCTCCGCCTTGCTTTTCATCTCTGTGATGGTTGCTGAGGCCTTCTCCTTGATTTGGTCCATGTCCATGTTCTGGAGGTTCTGCATCTGGCCCAGGATGGAGTCCTTCTCCTCCTCCTCTGTGGCATCCTCATCCACCATCTTCAGCAGCTCCTCAGGCACGTCAACATCATCACCTGCCATCTGGATCATGTTCTCATCCTGTTCACTCTGTCAAGAGGCAGGGCAGATATGAAGATTACAAACACATACAGTAGAGCTGACATGAGCTGAGATGTGCTTTTCATTGACGTCTGAATGTTGAATCAGCAGATAAATGTGTGTGGTATGTGGAATTTGGAAATCTTTTAGTGACATCTGAATTACTTTGTGATTTATTTTTGTTGTATTGTTTAGATCAGTAGCTAATCTGAGTCTGCTATGACAATTAGTGTGCATTTATTTTGCAACACTGTTTGAATACATGGGTTGAAGATGTAGGGTGACAATGACCATTGTGGTCAATCAGTAAAAAATACAGTGGGAAAGAACCTTTACATTCCATGAGAGAGCTCTGACATTCCTAAAAACATGTTCTGAAACAATACTGTGCAACCCTTTGGTTACAAGAAACATAACCTTAGAACAGATAAATCAGATGTGAATATAATCAGAAAATGTTCAGTTCTGCTATCCATCCAGGTGATTGTCATTTTATGTTGACTACAGTGGACTACAGTTTCACAAGTGTGAAATTTGGGCAAGAGGCCAAAATATAATGCTGTGGCTTTATCACCTGCGGGGCCAAACTCATCCATTGAATGTTGTTGTGGTTCTTTGTTGCTCATCCACACAGAAAGATTTAAGCAAAGCATATTAACTTTGCTTGATTAAGAACATAACAACAGCAAATCATTGTTCATAGTTATTGTAACCAAATGTTATTTATGTGGTGATTGATTGCCAGTTTATGTTACATTAGATCACAAAAATCTGGCAAAATCATGGCAGAGATACTGAAGTAAGACCACAGGATTGGCCATTTGATTATAAGGGTAGTAGTAGGTTTGCTAGGTAGTTTCCTGTTATCATTTCTGTCAAACTTGTCAAATTAGCTACTCTGCAGGCCAGCCAGGACATTGCTGTTTACAGTGAAGCTATTAGTGCTGTCTACATCTGAATTCACACCATACACACTTCCTAGCTATTCATATGAAACATCTCTTGAGACAATCACAGCGACATGATAACAGCCCACCTTGTCCCAGACTGAGACTTTGCCCTAATTACAAGGTTGAGTGTTTAAGCACATTATGAAGCATAATGTTTTTACAGTAGACATATGGCCCTAGAATGGCCCTTCAAATTGTCTTAAAATGTGCTTGGTGGAAATAGTGTCAGACAATCAGACAACAATTGAGCACCAGAAACCTTTTAGGTTAGGCTATACGTGTTAAATGTTTTGCTTTTAATTTAATAGATATATTGAGACATTTTGAATTTAGAGAAATGATCAAAATTCCTTTGCATGGTTGCTTTTATTACTACTTTAAAAGGTAAACAACATATACAAATACCAAATGATCAGAGTGACAAAGTGACAACACTTTGTCACACAAACACAGAAATGAAAGGCAAGGAAGTCTAACATCCCTTTTGCACTCACAAGCATTTTTGAGACATGTAAACACTTCCATTGTGAAGGCTGGCCTACCTTTTGTTCACTCCCCATTCTGCCTTCCCTTTCTGTCCAAAAGTATTTCCTAGTGATAGATGGGGAGCTATAGCTCCACAGTCCAGACAGATACTGTGTGTCGCCGTGTTCTACAACAGCGTGACTGTGTGGTGTGCAGAGATGAACACCTCAGCCTGAGTGGCAGATGGCCCCAGCAGCCAGGGGAGGACTAACACTAAGGACACAGTATGGCACACGCAAAGTCCTCAAGTGATTTAGTTAACTCACTGGTGTGCTAATCTTTTGGCATTTATAGGTCCCCATCGTTTCCTTACACGCAGCAATCGTTTCCTAGAGTGGGGGTGGGAATGGATCTGGGCAGCTGAGGAGCCTTTCATGCCCCTGCCAGTGTTGTTATCATGGCCTGTCACATGGCCTGTGGGCATGAGCTGTGTCCTATGGGTGCACTAAGGTGCTTGATGTTGAAGCCATTTCCTAGTTTCTTCATGGCCTCAGCTGCCAAACATTCTGTAGTTCCCCCAGCTCTCTTACCTTAGGCAGGCGGTACTTGTCTCTAAGGCACACCCGGAGCGTTGCCCTCTCAGCCTTCTTGTGCAAGAAGTCTGCATCTCTTTCCATCCTGGAACACAAGCACAATCACAGTTGCATGTGATGAATAAGCAACAGAATTAGTCAGCATAGATACTGGACACATTTAGTGCTCATTTTTCAATGAGTGTGAGCGCTTATAGAAATATCGCACTTCAAACATCATCAGCAAACACAAAACTGTATTTATTCATTCATCTATTGGTTTGTTTAGTGACTCTGGTCATGCTCTCAGATTGTGAATGCCTCCTCGTAACAGTGAGACTCTGTCTATGTAGCTGTGCTGTCACTGCAGCTCCATTCAGGTGTGTTCTTCTTCTCCCTGTAGGTGGTGGAGGCTCTGCATGACCTCTAGGGCTGCCTGCTTCAGCTGAGGTGAAGTGCCCAAGTGGTTCAGACTGCTAATCTCATTGTTTATCCAGGGCCACAGTGACACCTGAGACTGAGTCACGTGCCTGCTCTCCTACACACAGACAGGTGACTCTCAGACTCCAGCTCCAGCTAACCATGATTGTTTACGGGACTAGTAATGCTGTGTAGTAGACTACTGGTAATGGTTCCTCTCTCGAATACATCACATTAACATGGGTCAAAGCGTGCACGCGTACATACACATGCGTGAGCATGTGCGCGCACACACACACGCATGCACACTCGCACACACACACACACACACACACACACACACACACATACATTCATACAGTACACACACACACAGACATACAGACATATCAGTGCATAAACCAGATGAAAGTATTTGAAAGGTAAACAGACAATCATTCCAGTTTTCTTCAGCTAGTGTGAGGTACTTTAGGCTATCAGGAAACATTTATGTCACTAAAGGTATCTATTTATCACTCTGCCATTTAAACCTAAGGATTTATGAAGAAATACATTCTTAGAAAGCTGTTATTGCTGTGATGAGTAGAGTAGAGTGGTGACATGTATTTAGCCAATTAAACATAAGGATTATGAGAAGAACAGATTTACACTGGTAGATTTAGGATTAGGCAAAGATACAATGTTGTCAACAACCTGTGTAATTGTTTGTGGTAAAGAAAACAATATGCTACTTGTCTGAATAAATATGCCACACTTCTGATTTGATTGCTCATTTTGCTGACCATTAGTTTTCAGAAATATACAGTCGCCTAATTGATGAGTGAGTGAGAAGCCATTACTAGTGCTGAAATGTTTTATTTTATTTGAATCTTACTGGTTGGGAGTTGGAGATAGTTATTTATTTTACAATGAAGTCCAGTCAAAGTGCACTGGAAACATGGGGAACGGGTCTAACTCTCCACCCTAGGCCAGTAACTCTAATCACATGACATCCAATTAAAAGTGTTCACACACTTCCTTAAGAAACTGACAAAAGGACAAGTGTCCACTGCCATCACAATAAACTTCAAAGCATTTGTTTGTTTTCTCTTCACTACTCATTTTTGTAGGACTGTGTTTACCTGGGCTAAGCCCTTGTCTTGAGGGCAGATAAGCTGCTCCTGTGACGTTTACCCTCTGATGTCATCACTAACATCATCATTCCCTTTTTATTGTAACTCTGCTAAGGCCCCACCTCCCAGGAGACAATATCGAAATGAAATGGCTATGTTTGTAATTAGTTGCAAATCCATGTAATAACAAAAGTATAACAGTGTAGAAGATGAATCTGTCCCTTGGGTGACCATATCAAACAACATTGTATAGAAGCAGTGTTTATAGGATTCCCACTGCGTGGGTGTGGTCATCAGATTAAAAAGGAAATTATAGATTGGAATGTAAAAATATGTTATGGCACAGGTCATGTGGAATTGCTATGGTTTGACTTTCAGGAAATTGATGGCATATGCTTTGAAAACAACAAATGACAGAACAGAAAGAGATATAAAGTCTCCTAAAGATAAAGATGAAGTCAGATATCGATGGGGGAGCCACTCCCTTATCTCCCCCTTTGACATCAATCATGAATAGCTCTTCAAAACCTAAAGCTTGGCTAAATTGCACACACATCCATTAAGAGTCCGTCAGCGAATAAATCGGCCATTATCTGCAACATGGCGTCAGACAATCTGATGGCGTTCATTTCCATTCCCCCTCTCTGTTCTGTCTGGCTGCATATGCTCTCATGAGGCTAAAATGGCGGCGCGCTGCCCCAGTACTTACTTCTCCTCCACCAGCTGCTTCTGGTACTCCTCATACTCCTCACGGGTCATGCCAGCAGCAGCAGCGGGGTCTTTGGGGGTCGCCTCCTCCTCTTTCTCAGCAGGCATCATTCCCGACAGGGGGTTCCCAATCATGGACTTGATAAGAAAAGCCATTTTGCCCTATAGAAATCTGGAGAGATTCAAATGTAAATCTGCGATTGTGTTCAAAATTCCAGTGGTATAACGGCCCCTGGATGGATTCCTGGTGGTACCTAGCCTAAGTAACCAACCTGCTGCCTATCTCTGTTGTCAAGGGCACACTGACGACTGTGAGCAGACACCAAAAAAAGAAAAAAACACACACACACAGTTATGCTGTGGCTGTAATCCCGGATTAAACCTCCCCACTCCACTATACTGAGGGGCAGATGGCCTGGGCTTGTTTTTATCAATTTATACTCCCCACCAAAAGAGTGGAGGCCATGGTCTAAAACAGAAGAAGATGTCTCCTGTGAAAATGAGAGGTAGTGCTTGGCCACTAAAGGTCACCGTGAAATTTGGGCTTTTGGAAAATACATGGGTGCTGTCTTTCCTGCACTGTGCCATCGGACTGACTGCTTCCGCCCACTCACCCTTAATCACATTACCTAAGACAGGGGCCAGCCAATGTGCTGCGGCCAAATCGTCCAGAGATTTACCCATCCATTTATACTCCTCAACACACACACACACAGAGAGAGAGAGAGAGAGAGAGAGAGAGAGAGAGAGAGAGAGAGAGAGAAAGAGAGAGAGAGAGAGAGAGAGAGAGGGAAGGGGACAGGGAGCACGCGTAGGGATTATCCCCAGTGTTTATCTGTTGGGGCTGTGTGGCTCTTCCCCTTGGTCATTGTTTAGCCCTGTGTGGGGTGGTGTTAGAGTGTGTAGTCAGAGGCAGGGCCCACTGCCGCTTGTCCATCCCCACAGGAGCACAGGCCCCTCACCACCCTGCACATCCCCCTCCCATGGACACGTTGGAGCCCAAAGGCAACAAGTGCCACTGTCACTGTGTGAGTCTCTCACTGCTCATGGAGCAAGGCTATCAGAGGGAAGCATTGCTGCACATTTGAAGTATGCTTTTGCTTTTAATTGTCCATGTCTGAGAGTGTGTGAGCTGTTTAATGTAAGGCAAACCTATATCTATATATTGATTATGATCATGTCAATCAAGTCAAACTTAAACCTTAGGTCAAACCTAAATAGCCGGCATTGCAAATTATTTTTTAAAAAATCCATAGATCACCAAATTAATGAGAAACAAAATAATTATTTCACATTCATGGAAGGCATAATGGCATCACATCAAATTGGTAATTTGGTGTGGGTAAAACATTAAGCCCATACAAACTGGGCTGTTGTGGGAAACACTGGAATGATCGTGGATGGCTTTAAAGCAGTGTGTGCATGTGTGTGTGAGAGAGATTGGAGGGAAATATCCAAGTCTGTCATGTGATATTGTGTGACGGGAGCGGGTGTAACAGATGTGGTAGACTATTTATGGCAAGGCTATGCTATACAGTGTAATCCCCAGTGGTGATAGGTGGGGGGATTGCAGGCAAGTAGGCAGAGATAGTGGTACAAGGTTAGCAAATACACACAAGAGGCATTGTAGGATGACTTACACGAGACAGGGCTTGTAGGATGTGAGAGTATTACTAGATCAGATGATAGGTAAGGGGAGAGACAGAGGAAGAGTACCACTGTGCTGTCCTACACAAGATATTTCCCCTGTTCACACTACCCTTCTCACATGCTGAGTGTTGGGAGGTGATATGGTACTCAGTTATATATTACTGTAATATTTATATGAGGGGCTATTATTACCCCAATTCCAAAAAAGTTGAGATGTGTAGTGTGTGTGCCTGAAATATAAATAAAAACTACATAGAATGATTTGCAGATCATAATGCAAAATTATATTTATATGGAACAGATGGTAATAGACAACATCAGTTACTGAAACAGCAGATTTTTTTTGCATTTTGAAAAATATAAAGTATGTTCATTTTAAATTTGATAGTGACACATCTCAAAATGTTGTGAAAAGGGTTAGCCCAGTAACCATGTCCATGGTATAACCAAAGACAGCAATAAAGATGCCTTCATTAGTTGTGAGTGTTATAAAAGTATATCTGCATTTGTACTCACAGACAGGGGTATGTTTAACACTGTGATGCCTCAACCCTTCTCTTAAGAACAATCTGTTTCCAAACTGGTTGTGCTGGATATGCTGCCCAGTTGTTGCCTGGGACTGCTACTTAACAGCCTTGTCTTGATTATGTTTTAGCATCTGGACACTTCCACTAGAGAGCCATGTAGTTTAAATGCTGAATGTACTGTAGTTTGGCCTTTGGGGTTTTCCTGAAATATTTAAGGTCTTCACTGCAAAGGACATTTTCTGAATAGCGGCGTATTTTGCTCAAAACCTATTGAATCATTTCACATCAATGGCAACTATGTAGATATGCATGCTTTCTGTGCTATAGATGCCTCTGCAGGCCTAGATCATGAATGCTGGATTTTGAACCAAGTACTACTAGCTGGATGGTACTCTGCTGTTTGGAGTCAGTGATTTCCATAAGGAACTGCAAGCTTTCTTATGAGTAATAGTCAAGAATTTAGTGTGACTACAAATAAGTCAACAAACAAAAGATCTGGTTTGTGTTCACTTTATGTAAATAATTATTTTTCTTTAAACATTTCAATCATACAAAAACACACATTCAGAATATTCTGTCATGATTCTGCCAATGTGGCGGTCACATGCAAGCCTTAGCAACCACAGGTTTCAATGTTTGAGATGGGACAGTGGTTCTAATGTTGAAAGCAGAGTTCACTGAGAGATAGGCAGAGGAGGATGAAATTCCGTTTACGTCATCTCAACATCTGAAAGAATATAATACATCTAATTCTCTGAGAATCCTAAGGAACACATTCATTTCAGAAATTACTCATTCACTCTGTGCATTTCAAAGCAAATTAAAACTCGGGAATTAAAAAAAATGTCTTAAGGAAAATACTTCTGTTTTCAAGTACAATAATTTACCATTGATGACCAAAACAAACCAGCAATTAACAAAAGAAAAAAAGAAAACCGTTAACAAAATAAACACTCCCTTATGTCCACAATGTGTGCCTGGATGAGACTAGTGAGATATCAAAAGAATTTCTTGGCAGCTGCCTCTTGTTGACTTCTGCAAAGAAAACAAAGTCAACACAAATGTGAGACAACAGCATCATTGGTGAGACTACTATGGTGCTAAATGACTTAACTAATGTGTCAATTAAATATGTCAGTGGAATTGCATGGCCTGCCCCTACATACCTGTACATGATGTATCCAAAGAACAGGATGGACTGGATGACCACAAACACCACAAAATGAGTGGTGGACAGACAGGAGGGCAGTGGGGGCATTTCAGGACATTTCACCTTCTCATTTGGACCCTGAACACCACGAGAAAAACACAATGACTACAGGGTTGGACGTGCTCTCTCTGACACAGGCAATAAATCTAGTCTGTTTGCCTAAATCAACCCAAATACTGAACATGTGTGATGTTTCAACTTATGTTATGAGTTTCTATTCTGTAAGAGATTAAATTGAGGACACATGATCAGCTATTGTTAAGAAAAACAGTTAATACTGTTAAGATACTCCATGCACAATTTTTTTTTTCATAATCACAAGCTCATAAGTTTTGCTGATGTGCTGATAAGGTAATTTTGCTCATTAGAAAATCTTTTCACTCTACACTGGGGTTCTCTATTTTTCTTATCAACTGTGTGTTCTTCAGATGCACCGCTTTAGGGTCCTTACTGGAGTTTTTTGGATGATGTGCTCAATGTTTCTCTTGACCATGTGGAGGTGTTCCTTGATGTCGTTGAAGTGCTGGATGGTCTCATAGCTGCTCAAGGCTCCGGCGGCAGCCTGCTGGACCTGCTGCGCTGAGTCCACCTGCTTCAGAGAGGCTGACAGAGAGTTCCTGAGGAGGAGAAGAGCAGAAGGCCAGCACTGAGACAAAGGTCTACTCCATGACAAAATACAGAGACAATCAACACAGATAGATAGTGAACTCATGAGAGTGTTTATTTTTAACAATTGTAACAGTAACATAAAAAGATCAATTGTTCATCATTGGCCTGGAATCTTACTGCTTCATCTTGTATACTAAACATTGTTGTTTTCACTCCCAATTTTCATTTCAAAGTTGCAAAAAAATGACTTCTTCCATTTAGTTTGATAGACTTTTTGCATATCTCCACTGGTAAGGACTTCACCTTCATTATCCAGAGGTTGATTAAAAAGCTCAATTATTGCACTGATGTCCCTTGGACTAATCACCATAAAAGGCCACTCGGAGTCATGCCATTGTGTTGATAAATCAGAACATATTGTTCTGATTTATCAACACAATGGCATGACTCCGTTTCTAGAGAGTGTGTGTGAAACTGGCATGCTGACTGTCGGACTAGCCACTAGAATCAGTGAAGACAATGGAAAGTGAAGTGCTTCATTTGATCCAACTGGTAAACAAATAAACCTGTGCATGGAGAAAGCCTCTGATCTCTTTTCAGCGACTGAGAGTTGGTGACTAGCCAGTGTGTTCTGTAATGTGTTTTTTCCTGTATATTATACGCAACATGCCTGCTCACTGTTGCATGAGCAAGATGCCACAGCTGCACTGAAGATGAACAGGCTGCCTAGTGGAATGTGACATTTCACAAAGAGCTGTGCCACTGAGACATAGTGAACTGTGAACCATAATATTTACATACAAAGGATACATCAAACATTATCCTGTATTTCTGAGAGCTTTTAATCAATCTGAGAATAAAAGAGTCCTTAAGCTCCTTTTCTATGCTGTGCAGATCCAACTGGTCATCTGCACACATGACATAGCATCTTCTCACAGTGTTAACACACAATCTCAAATGGGCTTCATGTGAAAACTCTTTATGATACCCAGCGCTAAACAGACAAAAAAACCACATAACGTGTTTTTGACAATGAGGAAGAACATGCTCACTGATCAGCTCTCAGCACTGTCATCTCAAGCAACAACAACAACAAAAAAACCATCAAGAAGCAACTACATAAAATGTCATGCTGCCTGTCTGCAAACACTAGAAAGGACTCCACAGCTTAGCGACACTGGACAACCCTTTTCCAGAGACAGAGAACTCATTTGATTTTGGTTCACAATGTTGAACTGCTTAGAGCATCTCCCAGCAAAAATACTACAAAAAATTCTGTTATGAACATAAAAGAGTGGAGGTGGATGTGTTGTTTCTAGACTTGAAAAGGCAAAGCAGTCACAACTGGCACTGTAAGCTAAATGTGCATTTTTTTGGCCAAAAACAACTACAACACTACACAACACTACATATATACATATTATATTATAAATGTAGTCTTTTCATAGAATTACTACCATGTTATTATCCCCAGTTGCATATCACTATAAGAAATCTAAATCATTAGTTGGTGGGCGGTGGTGGTGCAGGTGGTAGAGGTGCTGTTCGGCAGGTGCTGTTGCAGGTTCGAGCCCCACTCTGCCTGACCCCATTGAAGTGTCCTTGAGCAAGATACTGAACCCCATCTTGCATGGCAGCAAGATACTGAACCCCTTCTTGCATGGCAGCCTCCGCCACCAGTGTGTGAATGGGTGAATGTGTGTCATACTCTGTAAAGCGCTTTGAGTACTCGTAGGAGTAGAGTATAAATGCAGTCAATTTACCAGTTAGTTTCAAAAACCCATTAGCTGTTTAAAATCCATTTTAAATGCACCGACAGTTGTGCAGCACGGACCAGCTAAGTGGTTCTGTTGCCCCTAGTGGCCAACCACAGTCATACCAAATGCAAACAAATGACTGACAAAGCATTTCTAATCCAAATATCACAATGAAAACCCCCAAACTAATCCTCTAGGCTTTTCTTAACATTCCCCAAAGGTTATACATCCTTCAACAGAACCACCCCTACACTAAGACGAGCATGATTGCTAAATGAATCGCTCTGAAATATGTTCTGTATCCTCGGCTTTCCCCAGCCCCCCACCGCCATAAAAACACACACATTTGAAATTAGTACAGCTTCACCAACAAGTGGAGCACTCCCTCTGACCACTCCCACACCACCTTGCTATAATCTGAGACAATGACCCAAGTTTCTGATTTTTAGTTGAGGATACCAATGATACAACATAGTTTGAACTACATTGGTGACTCTAAACGACATTATTAACAATACATTTTATAGCACAGCCTATGACTCATGAAAGAGTGGCTTGCAAGTGGAAGTGTTCTGAATATGCATAGAAGGTGCACTCTTGAAATGAACTGGTGGCTGAGAGGAATTTTGTGAGTTTTAAACTGTAATCTACCAGGGTCAGCTCAAATATGGGATGTGTATTAAGAGATGAAATTTTTAATCATTTAATGACAAACACAACTTAGAATCAAGATCATGCTGGTGATTAAATTATATTTTGTGATTGCACACAACCACTGGCATTCTTCAGCCCACATCTATCCTGTAGAAATCTAAGACGATTTTAAAAATTAAATCAAAATAGAAAATGTTTGACAAATGAAAGAAATTGGAGAGACATAAGCAGGCAGTCCTTGGAGACCAGCTCAAGCAAGAAAGCAATCAGATACAGACCATGTTTGGTGCTGTGTATGAAGGATGTATTTAAAGGCCACAGTCTAATCCTTTCAGGGCATACAGCACCAAGACGTGTTCTTTTCTTCCCCTGACAAATGCTAGGGCACTGAGGGGGCCAACGCAAGCAATTTCTGAAATTTGTTTCTCAGGAGGAAAAAAAAAGATTATTAGACATAAATCTCTCTAGAGAAACAAAGTGAACATTTATTAAAGCCTTCATCTAATCTTTATCTAGGAGGAGTGACCCATTTAGCAGGCTAAAGCCTTTTTTACAGAGTAATTTTGCAAGAGACTGAGATAAGTCAATATCTTAATTCACTTTTCAAAACAAGGGTCAAGACCCATTTGCTTTACATAATCTATAGGATAATACAGTGCCATCATGTATTAGTGCAGCATTGTGGAGGGCAGCCTGAATCTCAATGAATTCACACTGAGCGATATCAAGCTGACGGGGTTAAAAGAGAAATCACTGGTACACTGATTGATAATGAGTGTCTTTACTAATTTTATCAAGTACTAATTCCTTTACATTTGTAGATTTGTGCCTTTTCCAGTTTTCTATGGGATTACATGGGTCAACGAGGAGCATATGCAGAGGCCCCACGCCCAACCTCAGTATCCTAAGAGCAGCTGATGGATGGCATCTGCTGGAGGGACCCAGAGGTGTGAAGGTGTCAGAGTGTTAAAAGATGCCTAAAGACACTAAAGAACAGTGCAATGCCTCAGCCATCTACTCTTCAACACAACTAAGGCACAGATTCCCATTCAAGTGTGCACCACACTATTATGTGGAGTCATTTCAGGACATACTAACATTTTTCTAATTTTTTTGTTGTAACCAGCAATTTTCGGTCATAACTCATTTCAGGCGAATTTTGTTTCTGATTTGTTTGGATTTCTTTTTAACAAAAGCTAGAGTGTTTATAACAATGGATATGTAGGCTTACACGTAACTTCTGTTAAACAAACACTGAAACCTTAATTTAAACAAACAACCAAAAAGAATGTGATGTCTGACAATCACTTCATTGTTTTTTTGATTTTGTTAAATTTCAGTTGAAGAGCAGTAAACAAAGTCTTTAGGCATTTAATCCTGACTTTGAAGTTTAAATGTATTTCAGGCACAGAACTGTCTGATCCATCAATGGTATTATCCAATATAATTTCTATTGTCATAAAATCTCAGTCAACACCTTTGCTGTGAAGACTCTTAGATACAACAACAACTCTGAAAATAAATATGTTATTGCTGTGGAGTCAAAAACAAGAGCTGACGTCAGAAATACTGTATATTTAATCAGGCTTAGGAAGAGCTACTACCAGGTCTTCACAGGAGCTTCAAGGTCTCAACACACAATTCAGACTTGTAATCAGTATTATCCAGAGATCATATGAAATCGTTGTCCTCATCTTCTGACCATGAGGCATGGAAATGAACCACCACCAAAAAACCTAATTGTGGCTGTTTGGCCTGGCACTGGGCTTAAGGCCCTGGGAGAACACCTCATTTCAGCTTTAATTACAGACATGGTGCCCCATGATGGGCACTCTGCACTCTGTCACCATGTTCTCATGAACAAATCACAGCAAGAGTTTGACAAAGACCCCAAGGTCAAATATGGTTTATGGAAGAGATCAGGGCAGATCAGGTTGCTCTCTCAGTGGGGGGCTTACCCGGTGATGAGAGGGAGTGGGGTTGGAGAGCAGGGGGGCAGGGAGCTAGTTGGGGGTGGCAGGAGGGGTTAAGGTATTACACCAGGAGACGATCCCCACGTCAGATGGCTCACAGGAGAAGAAAATGAGCAAAGAGGCTTGATAATGGGACAGGGTTCCACACTCAACTGGGTGGTTTACCAGATTTACTTGTGGGCTTACCACACATTATTTAACGATTTATTGCCCTGGATTTCCCTATTGTTTGGTTGGGAAATTAGGCCTTCGTGTCAAACACCATCTGGGCTGGTGAGTGTGCGAGAGGTGTGTGTGTGTGTGTGTGTGCGCGTGTGTGTGTCTTCATACTTACCTCATTTCACTCAGGCTGTTTAGAACCTCTCGTTGTGTGGTGATGATTGTGTCCATTTCGTGACTGGGAACCTGGAATGAGTTAACAGTGAATTATTCCACATATTTCAATGTAGAATATAATTATATTGTTATTATAGCTGGGTGAGTGTTTGATTTTTTAAGTCTATGTGATTATGACAGCATTTACAGCATTGCACATGACACTGTGTGTAGGTCTGGGTAGGAGTTAGTGGACATGAAGCTATACCTGGCCGGACTGGGTCTGTGCTCCACGTTTGGACACCTCCTCGGTGATGACAGACACATAACGCCTCTGCTCGTCTAGGATCATGGCTAGCTGCCGGTTGAGCTGCTTGATCTCCAGATGAATGCGGTTCTGGCCCTCAAACACCTGCCGTATCTCACGGTCATTCACACTCTCATACAGGTCCTCAACTGTGCGGGACAGAGACGGGAAGGAGCCTCAGCCAAGCAGGGGCACAGGAACACTAAATACATGATGATGACAATGCCCATGTGTGCCCACTGACTCCAGTGACTTATGAGGCACAGAACACAAGATGGAAGGAATGATGGAATGCATGGGAAATGATTGACAGACACACACATAACAAGGAAGAGGGGATAGGGGGGAACACAGCGCGAGAAAGTGAGAAACAGAGAAATAAAGAAAGAGAGAGTGAGAGACATCGAGCGAAAGAGAAGAGAGGGCTGAGCTCTGACTTACTGGGTTCACCCTGCACATCAGGGTGCTCCTTCTGGAACTCCTCCTTCTTCTTGTCCAGCTCTTGTTGGAAATTCATGAACTCCTCCTGGTATTTGTCCTGCTCCTCTTTGGGAATCTCTTGTTCAGGTGCAGGCTTCAGCCAAGGAGGGGTAACAAAAGGAAGCACTGGACATTAAGCAACTGCACAGAGTTGCATGATTTGTAGTCAACTCCCACACCACTCACTAACACTATTCGGCCTGAAGAAGAAATAGGATGTGGTTTTGGTAGTGATAATAACTAGCACTAATCACAAACTCACCACTTGCTGTCCAGGCTCCGTTAGTCGGAAAAAAAGGAAAGACAGGACATCATGGTCGTCTGGAGAGAAAGAAAAAATTATAATTATTTATAATTCACAGGACAGAGGGAAAAAAATGAGAAATGAAAAGTATCATGCCTGTCTCCATACATCAAAAACATGCTGCCTGCTGAAGGTCACAGCACAGAGGGCCCTAACCTGCTAAACCTCCTGTAGCAGCTGAAATGCCAAAGAAACCCTCTGCTGGGATGATCATGTTCTCCACACGAGCACAGAACTCAAAGTCTTCCTTATCTGGGGTGAAACCGTTATTGATCATAACCTGTGACAGAAGAAAATCTCTCATCAAAAACATTTTACTACTTCTAACATACTCAATTTCTTTTGGGCTGTATGCTAGAAAGTCACCAAATGGAGCAACAATTTATTGGTTTAAGAGTTCCTGATACTCTTAATTATCTAGCTAGCTCAAAACCTTCCTCATCATCCCTGGACTCTGGGGAGTTTGGATGAACCCAATATTGATGGATACCGTTAATGTCTTCTTGTAGTAGGTGATTCTGGCCCGAACTGGATAGGGCTTGTTTCGGAAATCTCTTAAGCATGTGCCCAAGGCCTGGGTAGATCCATCACTGGAAAAAAACACAGTTATAACTAAATGTATCTGACCTAGACACTCAAGCCTGCTGACTGTTTCAATATCTATCCATCCATAAGTTAAAAATGATTGACAGTCATTAACTTGCTGCATTCTAATTGAACATGGTGAGAAGTAGTAAGTTTGAATGGCACAATATTGCTGATGAGTGAAATCAGTGACAGCACTGAGACCTACAGTACAGTGGCACACTGAAGTGATTTAATGCTTTCACTGGCCCAGGCAGATTAGGCCAAACAGGGGATTATTCTCCCTCCTCCCTGACCACAAATAATCATATTTTCTAATCTTCTTTAAGTTGTGAAAATTACTGTGATGATGTCAGAAAAAGGAGGAAAGCTTTACTTACTTTGGATGGTCGTAAACAAGTTTTCCATTGTTGCCAACAACGAGGACGGCAGGGTTATTTTTCTAAATGTCATTGTCACAAGAGAGGGAGGAAAATTAATCTCTGTTTGCCTGCTCACCTTTTCAAACCAGACAAATACTGAGTGGATGATTAAGATTATATACTTGCTTTGCATTGTTTACATACACAAAGCCTCCATAAGCATATTGTGTTTTGACTGAACTTTGACTAGAAAGTAAACATGCAGCATTTTACCAAACAAGTTACTGAACCAAATAGAGATACAAAAAACAGACTAACTACCTTGTAAACAGCCCTGTCTAAAGAAGGCTGCTTACCTTTCCATCGTTGTCAAAGGAGTCAAAGAAAATGCCAACTCCATTCCACTGGTCGGCTGCACCATACACGGGCCCCGTCAAGCCCTGGCCTGCTGTGTACCACACCGCCTGGTGGGAATGACATGTGGGCACACGCACAAGCACACACACACACACACACACCTCTTTAGCAGACAGCTGACCACATTTTTGAGGTGTTTATGCAAGCCTACAGGCCTGTGTTACAGCTTTTTAAACATTCAGACCCAGCATTTGTAGTTTATCTGCAGTTAAATATCAGCTGTTTATCAGCTTGCACAGTAACAGACTTGCACTTTGAGCAGCAGGACAGCAACCACATGCAGCTAAGAATATTTCTGATGAACAAAGCTCAAATTGACTTAATAAAATGCATCATTGTAAGTTACCTAAGAAGGTAAAACTTAATGTACTTAAAACTTAAGGTAGCTACCATTTCTGATAATTGCGATATTACATTTTATATTATCAGAAATGAGTGAGTTGCCTTAATGTTCTTTGGTCAATTGGGAATAGGCTCTGTGACTGTAGCTGGGTTTCCATCAAATTATAAATTCAATTCGCTTGAGGGGGTGGATTAATTCTTTATGCAAATAATTCACAATGCGATTAAAGTTGATGGAAACAGTTTAATTTGTGTATATTCATATTTACCGCATTTCTATCTATAGACATTGACCTGGTGGCATAACGTTTTCATCCAACAGCTGGTCAAAACATGTCACTTGATTAGCCTGAATGTTTATTTTTTATTTGCATTAAACAGTTGACAGAAACACAGACAGACACGGATATTCTTGAGCTGAATTTTTGTTATTAACATACTATAAAATGTGAATAAGTTGGATGGAAACCCAGCTTGTGACTAAAGCACACTTCATCTGATGCTAACAAATATAGAAAATTCACTCAGTTAGTCAATTAACCTGACAAGAAACCAAGTCATGCAAATAAACATGATTAACAAAACCACCTGACTGCTATTTACTGATAAATCAAGAAGCCCCAGCTCACCAGACCATCGGCTCCCATCCTCCCACGGCCAGACACACGGAAGGTGACCTCAGCCTCCCAGTGCTGGAACTTAACCATGTTTTTGGTCCACACCGAACCCTTCTGACTCCGCAGTGATGGCGTGATGCGGATCTGGTCTGAACTGGGAATGGCATCTGAGAACAGGAAAGCAGGGACACACAGATGAGCCAGTCTGATACAACATCCAAGCTGTAGCATACGTGCTTCTACATTAGTGAACTAGGCCTACACCAGTGGTTCCCAAACTTAACTGTCGCGTCCCCCCGTGACTCCTACTGAATACCCCGAGTATCAAATACCCTCTGCATCACCCAGTTTTACAACCACTGGCCTACACATTTTTTAAAACACACCTCTAGCACTGATGCTGATGACACACAAGACAAACCTTTTAGGCAATGTAGATGGCCAGTGTTCAAATTATCAAGTGGGCATATTATCATAATCAGCTAACCCGAAAAAATGGAACTGGTAATGTAGCCGTCCAGCAACATTCCTCCAAAGGTTGCCCTGCATCATTAGCTTTCCGTGTTTGATAACTTGGTCATGAAACAAAGCCACATACCAAACTGAAAATGAACCCTTAATTACTCATAGCTGAGCTTTTTCTCATACATATTTTGGTATTGTCTTTTGGCACTCTTGTTATACTTATTCTCAAATGTTAAAACCTACCTACAAGTGTTCCTGGTGGATAATGGTGTGCAGAATACAACACAATGCAAACTGCACTCTAATTACAACAATTAATTTAACAAACACCAGTTTAGTAAAAAAGAACAACCCGAGAAAGATCAACAAGACTGACTACAAAGACAGGCATAATGTTCAGCAGCTGCACAACATGACATACCAAAATCATGACAGGCTGGATTTGTCTGGCAATTTGCCCACCTGTTCTCATATGATAAGAGAGGGTATTAGGCCTACACTTGCAGGACTTTAAATGACTGGCCTCTAGACTTCACACAAACCAACTTCAGAGAATTTCTGCTAAATCATTTTCACTGACAGCTGCCTTGTGAAATGCTAGATTCGCTGAGATCATAAGAAAGTGGGCCAAAGTTCTGTTGAATTAGGCTCAGCCGGACTGAACATCTGGCAATATCTTAACTCCAGGGGTCCTCCTTGGGTCTAAACTAACGTTACTAACCTAGACTATTTTCTCTGGAGTCATTACTAGCAGAGGCAGACATGTAACACTCACGTAATGTGCCGTTTCATCGCCACGCCACTCTCCCAAACCATGGCATGGAGATAACGTTTCTACAAGCATTGCATTTGGATGTCAGTTAAGTGGTCAATCTTTAAATGCGGGGCATGAAATACAAAATCGTGCTCTCAAACATACTTTTTTTGTTCACAGCCTATGATACTGTGATTAGCTCTCAAGCCTGAAATAAAGTTCATTCTCTTTACATGCATCACTGAGACATAACGGTGACAGACCAACCGGCTTGGCTAACGTTAGCTGACACAAACTTACTTCCAGTGTGAACCCAGAAGGGTACGCTGCCGTCGCTTTGAGACAAGTGCGGTCCTTTGAAACTGTACTTGTATTCAAATCGTCGATGCGGCGTGTCTTCACCCGCCGAGCCACCAGTAACAACCTCGGCATAAATAGGATTTAATAATATAGATACTATCAATAAATACACATCAGCAGTCAGGCACTTGGCTATGGACACCGCCATCTTTCAGTTGCACTGCTGACGTAGCGTTGAGGCAAGAGGATGACGGGAATGCCTGAAGGGCCAACAGGGCGCTTTCTGATTGGGCGAACATCTGACAGCGGCTGCTAGCTGGAAGACAGACATTTGACAAGCCAAAATTGCGCCCCTGGCCCCTTTCCCTTAAAATTCAAATGCATCACACATGCTTAATGAAACACATTACACACGTCACATATTCCAGTAAATTTGACAATTCAAACTTAAACAAATCTAAGCCTCACTTGGTATTCATGGTGCATGGAATCCAGTTAATAGTCTACTGTGTCTCATCATGGTTTCATTATGATGGAATCCAGGTTAAAACCGTGCGCACTAACATATGCCAATCCTAAACCATACATCTTGTATCCCGGCTCATCAGTGAAGATGTATTTGTATCTGTAACCATTTTAGGCATGACTGCCATTCCAATTGCTTTTTGACATTTTACACTTCTCTCGACCATCATGATATTCCACTTGAAGGGTTTACTAAGAAGACATAATAAACCTGCACACATCCTATAACCCACTGTGGGTTAACAAGTGAAGTGAAGTAAGTGAAGTAATGTCAACATACAAACACAAATATGTGCAATGATTTGTTGACTAAATTATGTATTTTTAGTGATGTTTAGAGAGAGAGAATGCCCTACTGGTAATTTGTTCATTTGTGTGTTTATTGTGTGTTAATTTACTAATTCCATGTGCTTGCTTTGTCTGTAATAGCCCTTTTTATGTTGTCTGTGGACTCCAGGAAGAAGTTGTCTCATCAGGAAGTCAAATGGGAATCACAATAAATCAATAAAATCATAAAATATTAATAAAAATAGATAGATAGATAGATAGATAGATAGATAGATATTTTATTACTTTGTATGTTTGGGACAGAAGGAGTCATTTTTTCACATTTTTCCATGAATAGTAATTTTTCCATGTTATTGTAATAAAATCATAAAATATGAATACAAAAAACAACATGTACGTACATCAGCTTCAGAAGAAATATACCCTACACAACATCAGAATGGTAGCTCTTTGGTCGTTAGGTGGAAAGTCTTTATCACTTGAGCACGGCCTTCCCTCATCACTTCGACCCTGTGCACCAGGTCAGACCTGAGCCTTCATCACTCTTTTCAAAGGAGAGTTGCCTTGGAAACAAAGAGTTCTCTCCACACACACAGTCTGATTAGTGGCTTTCTCCTCTCGCCCGCGACCCTGTAATTACTGTCTTAATGAGCCATTTCCTCTGAAATACTGAGCAGAGCCAAACTGACACATGCTTTTCAATGGCCCGTCCAGATGACACTATTCCCCGAAGGTGTCTCTGTGCTGGCAGGACCCAAAGCCCCCAGTGGGTGGTGAGGCTCCATGACAATCCCCCTGCCAATCACTTTCCAAGCCCCTGGAGAGGCTGCTGAGAAGAGCTGCTCTGGACCCTGACCCTGCTCAGGTCACACATTAATTCTTAACACCTCCCCATGTTCATGTTTAGTGGGTAGAAATGGTGATTTCATTTTTTTTTATTTCTTTTTTATATGAAACATCTAAAGCAACACTAAGGTGTTGCAAACACGAACCTAGAGCCTTGTTGGCACTGCAAGAGCATGCTAATTAGTTTTTGATGATAATACAGTCAGCAATGCCTTGCTGTAAAGGTTTTCTTTTATTTTGTGGTGGTTTCATACCCTCCACCCAGAACTATATAGCACATATCCTGGATGGCTGGTGGGACTAACACTGCTCTTCATGACTATATGCCATCCAAATTCATTTGAAGATGATTAAAAAACAAAAAGTCTGATAGTATGCCTAAGTTAGTGGGAAATAATTGTTACATGTTGCTTTACGCTAACAAGGTTTAAAGTTTTATTAACTTCTGCTCCTCCACTTTAAACACCAACCCACAACTTCAGGATCTCGCGATACTATCATGCTTTAAAGTAAGATAATTAATGCTAACTAAATACTAATGAATGGTATAGTTACTCTGCATTTTCCTGCACATAGCTGCTAGTGATTCTGCTCAGGGTACTGCACATGCTTCTAAGTGCCCTCCATTTTAGCATCGGCCTCTGTCTGGTACAGAGTGGTAATTGAGGTCTCTGCTCTTTGTGTGGAGTTCATTAGGAAGTTAATTCTCACAGTTTGTAGGAAGTGCAGCATTTGAATGACAAAGGAGATGCAAATACTATCCCCAGGATGAAGACAATGGAACTTGTAGGAAACTAATGGATCACTTAGAATCTGAATACAACGACAAATTAGTTAGGACAAATATTTGGCTTGTCAATTATGCAGCACAGGTCCACAAGAGGTTGTGTTACTCATTGCTGACTTAAAAAAGGAAGAAAGGAAATAACGTGAAGAAATAATGCACTACTTTGGGAGTTTGTGATGCAAAGATGCATGCAGTCTCATGTGCTTCATTGAGTGCTTGTATCTTGAGCGTGTGCATGGCAGCATATCATAATCAGCTGAAGCCAGCTCACAGCAAGACTCCTGTGGGGGCTCTGAGTCAATGATTTCGCCTGAGCACAACCCACATTCACTGGGGCTTCACTCAGCCACAGCACCCGGTGTTTACACAACAAAACCAGCACAAAGGCCATCAGCATGGGAGGAAAGTGGTGTCAGGGAAACAGCATATCCCCTAACCTGCAGTGAAAGGTGCTTAATCACAATTGTAATCACAGCCTGGCCATGAAAAGAGATTACACATGGTGTTTATCTTTGTTTGGGCACAGAAAGCTAAGATCCTTTGCAAAGGCTGTCTGTTTGGTGCAAAGGAAGTGAATGGATGTTTGTGTTTACTCATGGTAATTAGTTTCTTGTTTGCCCTCATATCGACATTATTGTGTACATGCCATTTTATATGTATTGTGATGGTTTTATTTTCCTGTATTGGGCTATTTCTACAAAAAGCATCTTCTCTTTTATGCTATGCAGTACATAGGAACTATTTACAGTAATGAGCATATGTAGACATTGGGGTCTGCTGCTAGTTAATTGTTTAATTTTTTTAACATTACTGTGTGGCAGAGTGTCTCTGTGTGTGTTTTACCGTGTATGAGTGTGTGAATGTGTGTGTGTGTGTGTGTGTGTGTGTGTGTGGGCGTATGAGTGTGGGCACACATGCAGTTCTTCTCACAATGGGCGGCACATAAAGCTAACATGTGCTGTTCTGTTTGTGTTGTGTGGGAGAGCGCTGGGACTCCCAACAGTGGGCAGGCGTGGGCCAACATGGCCCCGCGTGGCTGTGTGCAGAGTAGCTGCTCATTGTGTGGCAGAACTGAAGCGCATTCATCAGTGGAGCAGTCCCCTCTCATTATTAAAAGACACACTAAAAACCAAGGTGCCCAACAATACAGAAAGGATTCCTTTATCCCAACAAGTGCTCAACCTTTCTCCCACCTCTGCGCCGCCCCCACCCCACACACCCTTTTCAGATACCTGCACGTAAAAGTGAAAAGATGGGCCAAACAAAGGGATATCCTCAACTTTCTTTTCCTCTCCTCTGTGGAAAAGGGCCCATTTTAAAAGCTCTATTTGTCCAAAGGCTCTCATTAACTCTGCTCATGCTGTCCTCCCTCGGCTTGCCGTTGCTTAAGCACCGCGGTTTGTAAAAAAGCTACCAATTAGTCGCTCATCAGCTCCAATTAGGGGAGACAAAACCTGTGTAAAGATAACTCGATGAGAGGGAGCCCAAGTGGGGCACACAACACAGTGTAATCACTTAAGAACCAGGGGCCATTCAGGGCCGCTTGCTGCAGTGTAGCCCATTCATTTCGGACCCCTTATTGGACTCCCACTCCCTCCCCCCATCGCACCCCCATCCACCTTCCTCTTTCAAGGGCCCAGCGCTGTTGTGCTGGGGGGTGGGAGGTGGGGTTGGCCTCCCAGGAGACACAGGGGGGAGAACCATTCACTGTTTTACCTGTTTACCGCACATAAAGACCTCTAGTCTCAGACAATCCACCATTGTCCTCACAATGCTTCCTTAAACTTAGGCCCCAACAAGGACCAGCTTTCACCAGTTTTCAGAGTAAAAGAGAAAGGAGGAAAAGTGAAAAAAAGTTGAAGGGGTGGCCCTTGCCTCATTAAAACTGAATTTGCACTGTCCTGTAATTACATAGCAGGGCAACAATGTATTTTTTCTGCTCAATGAAGGTTTTTGGGGCAGTTAATTTGGTGCTTGTGCTTAATCTTTTAAAGGCATTAATTAGTGCGCAGTGAAACCCTAATTTCCTCGCTGGTGCTCTCTCCTTATTCGCCATCCCAAACTTCCCTGTTTTATCCAAGCCTGGACGAGTGTCGCTTATAAAATTACCTCATTAATGCCTTCACTCTCACACTGTAACTCATTCATTCACCCTCTGTCATTAAGCATTAGTTATAGGCTGTTTTAGGGAGGGAGGGCCGTATTGTCTCCTCCATGTTTTTCCACATAGTGGGCAGTTCTAAATAATAAGCAAGATGGCAAGCGAAATATAATTAGGGACAAGAGGCACTTCAGCAAATATTTGAAATCTTTTAAGACTGGCCTGGCTACACTGTCCATTAATTACTTCCAGATGGGATTTTCATGGACATTTTGCCAGCATGTTCTCTCTCCTCTCCCTCCCTCCCTCCCTCTCCCTCCATCACTCTCACTCACTGCTTCCTGATTTAATTTTGGGGTCCCCTTAATCTGATGAAAATTATGACACCGTATAGCATCACTCATTTATGAAAATGGGCCTTTTGTGTGATTTAATGAACAACATGTAAATAACGTTGTACCATTTAATTAGACAGTGGACTGCTAAGCACCTCAGTTATCAAGAATAAATGTGATGGCCTTGTGTGGGACATCAAAGGGGAAGAACAGTGAGATGAGGGTTTGACCCAGAGAAGTGCACAGGAGTGGTCTTTAAACATTTCTGAAGTACGTCCTCAAGTTAACAGACTCAAACATTCACACAGATCCTCAGGGGATGAGTTATGTGGCTGCCATGTGATTATTCAATCATGGCTGATTGGAAATTGTATTTCAAGCATTGTGGGAGTTTTGGATGGTATGCTTTTTTGTGTAGGTACGTATGTAAGTATGTAGGTATGTAAGTATGTTTATGTGATTTGTGGTATCCTGGAATTTGACTCATTTTATGTACAGACCGTGCTTTTTGATATTATACTCAGCACTAAGGCACTAAGGTGTGAGACGTGACTTTATGCTCACCAAACAAAATATTCTGACTTTGAGCATGTGAGTATTCCCTTCTGCTCCTGAATATGATACTCACGTAATACAATATAACAAGGCAAGGCAAGTTTATATATATAGTGCATTTCATACACAAAGGAATTTCTAAATTTTCTCCTGTGACCTGAGAGACCTAAGTGGTGTTTATTGCTGAAACCTGTCAGCTAGGTAATCAGGTTCTGTCCCATTTAGTGATTTAAACACAAGCAGCAATGCTTTAAAGTCAATTCTGTAACTTACAGGTAACCAATGCAGGGACTTGGAGTAATGTGGTCAGTTCTTTTTGTTCTTGTAAGAACCTTAGCAGCTGCATTTGGAAACCAGGTGAACATGTTTGATGGTCTTTTTAGGAAGACCTGTGAACAGACTATTGTAGTTATAAACCCTACTGGAGATAAAGGCATGGACAATTTTTTTCTAAATGCTTTTTTGACATTAGACCTCTTAGTTTGGAAATGTTTTTTGCTGATAAATGCTGACTTAGTGATTGCTTTCATGTGACTGTTCATGAGACTGAAGTTTGTGTGACATCCAGTTGTTAATCTGGTCTATACACTGATAAAGATATTCAAGAGGAGGCATAGTCATTATGTGACAAAGAAAAGTAAATGTGAGTGACATCACCACGGCTATGATGAGAGATTGTTTGTTTGAGTTGTTTGTGATAATTTGTCCAAGTGGGAGCATATAAAGGTTGAAACATAATGGTCCAAGGATTGACCCCTGGGGAACACCACAGGTCAAGGACATTGGTGTTGAAGTATAGTTGCCCATGGCAACAAAGAAGCTTCTGTTTTGTAAGTATGATTTTAACAACTTGAGAGCTATACCAGTGAACCCAACCCAGTGTTCAAGTCAATGTAGTAGTATGTTGTAATCAACAGTGTCAAAAGCAGCACTGAGGTCCAATAACACCAGTGGAAATATTTTGCCTGCATCAGTATCAAGACATGCCATTTACAACTTTAATTTAAGAGCTGTTTCAGTACTGTGACTGGCACAGAAACCTGACTGAAACTTATCAAAACAGCTGTTTTTTTGTAAAGCAGTAAGAAATGATAGAGGAAAAAGCTTGGTGAACCTTTAATACATTAGACAACCAATCCGCCATTTGACTCACCCAGTCTCTAGCACTGATAAACAGCAAAGATTGTTTATTAACTGTCTCTGGACACAGCTTGCATCATGCTGGACAGGTGAGGGGTTGCCCACCATTGCCACACAACTCAATTCACCACAGACAGTTTCATAAACTTCGAATCAAACAGCATATGCCATTGCATCTCCCTTACAGTGTGTGCACACCGGGCTGACTTCAGAGAACTGATCACAGTAACAGCGAAGGCTCTGGTGCTGATTCAACATCTAGAATTGGCCACATGCAGACTGGAAAAGGTCTGCCGATGTTGGCAGGGCGATGAACACTGCTCAGATTTATACTGGAGACAAACTAGCCAACAGAAGTCAGTGAGAGTCAATGCTGCTGCACACACGTTACACTGATTTGAAACGCAGACACCCACGGACTTGACCAACATTGTCAGACGACTGACTATCAGAAACATTTCAAGGACAGCTACATCTACAATCTACATCTAAAAGTGTGATTTCCATTTTTATAACTTTCTAAAACATAGTAAAATCAAATTTCACACACACGCTCACACACACACACTCACAAAGGCATACACATGCATACACAAACCAAGAGAGAGTTCTATTGTTTTTAGTAATCATCTTGCCTTTGCTCATAATCCACTATAAGTGCTGGCACTGAGAGGCACTGAGCCCAGGGAGAGAGTGAGGTCAGTAAGCATCATGAAGGGCCACTTGTGCTTTTTGACCAGTGTTTTTAAAAGCGCGGCATCCCCTGTGGTGCCTCATTAGGCCTGTAGAATGGGTCTTCCAGGACTGCATGCTGAGGGAGCACAAATCAAACCAGTCATGGAGTCTGTCTGAAAGGACAGACACAGACAGACGGGCCACTGCACTGATGACATGCACAGAGCAGAGCATGGATGAGGATCGACTGCAAGGTTAGCAGACAGGGTCAGAAGGAGAGTCTTTCTATTCTCACCTACCTTGACTGATGAGCAGTGATACTTAACTCTATAGTGCCACCCAGTGGATGGGATTGGCACTCTGCATTTGTCTTGAGATCAACAGAATATCGAAAGGTTTGGATATGCTGCCACCTTGTGGTAAAGTGCAGTGGTCAACTTGAAAAAAACATCACAGCATTCTTGCAACATATTGAGTGTAGGCTATGTGATGTAATTACTTGCATGGTGGGAATCAGCAGTGATGCAAAATCCCCTGGGGAGCTGTGGTATGAGTGACTGCATCACTTTCACGTCCAGGTGCCCTTGGGTGACCCTAGTTTGCATCCGACATGCAATCATTTCCCAATCCTATCGCATCACTCGCTCTCTCTCGCACATGTTTCCTGTCTTCATTTCTTCAGAAAAAGGGCAAAAATCCAAAAATATACTTGAAAAAGAACAACAATAATACTGACAGTATCTTATGGGGAAATTTGACAGAGCTTGGTACTTGGTCCATGTGTTCTGATGATCATGTAAATTTGCATCTGATGAATTGAGTTAAAAATAATCATGAGTTAATATTAATGGAATGTGCCAGTATAACAATATTCAGGATACCCTGTAACATTGCTCAAATAGTAACCTTGTCTATCATCATCATTTATACTCTAAGTGCAACACACCGGAGCAACTGAGCGTATAAGTTTCAACTATTACAGACAATATTCTTATATGCCCTATAATCTACAGATGAGAGATTTTTCAGTGAAAAAATAATGGCATTTATTACAGATATATGTCTCTTTGTGCTTGGCCTCCATAGTGCACGTGGGCAGTTAATGTGGACAGTGTTTTTACTGACATGTCAACATGCAACTCTCTGTTCTGGTGAAAGATTGAGGCCATTTCAGCTCAAGAGCCAATTAAATTACAGCCTACATTTATAAATTTGCAATTTAGAAACACACACCACATAACCTGAACCCAACATAATTTTATTACAATATTTACTGGCCACACAATGGCAACTTATGGTGGGTTGATTTCATTTATTTCTAATGGCCCATGAAACTAAGGTGTTTTATTACTGTGTCATTGACCTGGTAAGTCAGTCGAGCTTCAAAAGCCAACGTCTGCTTCACCTTTCACCCAGAGGAGTGTGGGGATAGAATTCCCAAATATCCAAAAAGCGCTTCCTTCAAAGTCCAGATTAACCCTTGCTCCTGCACACGTGTTAAAGAGATCACTGTTTTTCACAGCCTTCACCTAGCAGGAGTGAGAAATTGGCTGCCTGTTACCACTTTGATTTACTATGTTCTCAGTGCAAACCGAGATACCAGGCAGTTACTAATGGACACCATTGGACTCTGGTTTAACTCTGGGCAATGCCCAGCATCCTGCACACACCACACTGCTGCATCTATGGCCAATGATTTGTGGCTGACCGAGAGCAAGGTTCCTACCAGAGCAGTCAATCTGACTGCAGGGGAGTCAAACAGTTGTATTTATGAGGGCAGTTATCACAGGGAAACAGTGGCTGGAATCTGAATGTAGCTTTTTGACCTTTGTCAAGATGTCCAGTTCAAGTGCAACATTTGGCTCGTTTAAGTGACACAGAGCCACAGCTAAACACACAGGCTCACAGTTCCCACTCACCTGCCAAATCAATCCATTTATACACTATAGATAGATGGATGGAGATAGACAGATAGATGGATGTACAGATAGATAGACAGACAGTGTATAGGAATGTACGTTTGGTGATGTGATACAAAAACACAGACAAGATTTTGATGTATTATTAAGGCTTTATGGTACCCAATTCCAGTCTCTTGCTTTATGGTTGAGGCATCATCATTTCTACATGATTTGGAGGTATAAGTTCAAACACTGCGCACAACACGGTGGCCATCTACACATCAATTAATCATGTTTTCACTGTTAACACAAAGACACTTAGAGATTACATTTGTGAGGCTGTTGCATCAGTAAGATCCCAGATGTTTGTGCATGTGTGTGTGCGTGTGTGTGTGTGTTTGTGAGTGTGTGTGTGTGTGTGTGGGTGTGTGTGTGTAATGTGCATGCAGTGTGAGTGTTGTGAAGTGCAATACAGAAAAGCAGAAGTTTTTGCTTAAACTCTCATTATAACAGGCTGCTCTGTGCTCTTGTGTTCTGGCTTGTGATGTAATGAATAAACGAACAAATTCCACAGAAAAACATTCTGATCAGAGATAGGGATCAAACCCAGTTCTTTCGTAACACAAACCCATGCATGTGTAAAAACAACACAATTTACATTGAAGGATAGCCTACTGTTTATAGATTACAAAGTAACATTAAGGAATGACGAAAATATGAACAAAATACACACATATTAATCTTACAAAAATAGAATTTGCAAAAAAAGAAATAAAAGATATACATTTTCCCCATCTGAGAATACATAGTTAAATAAAACATTTTGATATTTACACCGGCTGAGTATTTTATCTATCTATCTATCTATTTATTTATTTATTTGCGATCAGTTCACTCTCTTTGCAAGATCTCAAACTGGCCAGTCAGGATCATTTAAAAGATGTGACTGTTTCCTCTTCCTGTTGCTCTTTGGGGCAGGCAGGGATTTGTAGTCCTCTCCAGAGCCTATGTCCTGCATGTCCAAAGTGTCCCTCCAACTGTCTGTGTCCTGAGGAAAGTCCTCCCCAGGGGAGTGCATCTGTCGACCAAACACCTTGCTCTGGAGCTCCGCTATGTCATTACGGATGTCCGCCATTAGGAGCAAGAGGAAGTCAAATGATCCTGGGGGCCCCTGAGCAACACAATTTAAACATGTTAGCACAACGCCACAGACTCGAGCGCTTTCCCTCTTTAATGTCTCCTATCTACTGGGCTGCTGGGGTGAGAGCCCATGCAGATGCACAAGCAGTGTTCTGTGTAAGTTTCCTCCCTCTCGCCTGTCTCAATTCGTCTCATCCCCAGTGCTGTGGTTGACCCCTGACCCTGAGCGCTCACCGTGCCAAATCCCTCCTCTCATCGCTCTGCTCTGCTTTTGGAAAAAAAAAGCTTCAACAGTAAAATGCAAAATATACTGAATGGCCAAAGAAACATGGGTGTGTGAGAAAATGTAGGAGTATGTGTGTGTGTGTGGTGTGTGTATGTGTGTGTGTGTGTATGCATGTGTAAGGGGCGGCTGAGGTCTCTGCTCTGGTATGTGTTCATGGTTAGCGTTAGTATGGCCCATCATGTAGTCCTGCTGCTGGTCTGTGCAGAGGAGCGGGAGCAGGGTCAGGATCAGGCGAGTGTTGAGAGACAGGCAGAGGGATGTAGAGCTGACAGAAGAGGCCTGGGGGACTGATGTTTCACAGCAGGCGATTGAGAGGGTTCAGCACTGGCTCTGAGAGAAGGCTGCTATATCCAAGTGCAGTCAAAAACAACGACTCTACATCTCACTTAAGGATTTATCCTAGACTGCAGTCTTAATTACTACCACATACATTACTGCCACAGATGACAAAGTTACTGCAGTTTTGGCATTCATAACATTGAAGCAAAAGAACTCAGTGTAGAGTATAGACTTCTCATAAACAGTGCCTACCTTTATGGACATATAGTATAGCTACCTTTATATCCATGTGTCTTCATAGTCTTTGCTCCATATTATTTAGCAAAAGATGAATTAAATTGCAATTCTATGCAAATGAATGTGTTTATGTGTATATGTGTGGCAGACAAAGGGGTGAGAGGGAGAGAAAGAGAGAGAGAGAGAAAGAAAGGAGAGAGGCAAGTAGAGAATTGAAAGGTCTGTGTGAAAAAGTGCCATTATGATGGTGTTCTTACTGGAGGTCCGGAAAGGCCAGGAGCCCCTCTCTCCCCCTGGAGAATCCAAACAAATATTGGTGTTAGAGGCACAAGAGTGGAGCAGGCCGAAGGGTAGTAGAGCACAGTCACTAAACAGAATCCCTCTCTTCACACACACACTCTGCACTTTTGGTCCCCCTTCAGACAGTGCATAACTGCTACCATAACTAACCTTATCACCAGGAGAAATGAAATACTAATTTCTGATTGGCTGACAGGGTGTCTGTTATTCCCCGATAACGGGACACCTATGACGTAGATCAGGTAAAAAAGTTTAATCACCGTTCCTATCAATGCTCTTTTGAATGTTAACTATGATAACCATAGTAAACGACAGTTGAACTTGCAAGCAACAATAGAATCAGCTGTTATCAAGCTCACCCTGGTCAGTAACTAAAAAAATAGTACAGCAACCGAACAGATTTGTTTCTTTTGAAACTAAACTCCATATTTCTTTTATGTTTTAAACACTTGCTTACTGTCTACACGCATGAGTTGCAGCCGGCTGATAAGCGGGATAACGGCCTTCGAGGTGTCCCGATAAAGGGGAATAAAAGACTTGCCATGGGCAACCGCCTTCAGCGTCGTGCTGTTCTTCGCCCACGCCTCATCCATTATTCCAGTATATTGGGACACCTTGGCCGTTATCCCTAACATAACTGTCACATTGTCTTAGTTTCAACAGCACTCAGTTCAGTGTTGTGCTACACTTGTGGTGGTCTGTGTTGTTGTGCTACATTGGTGGTGTTCTGACACAACATCCACAGACTGTTTGCAGCGTGAGCCCCCAGCCTAGGAAGATGATGAATGATAGCAGACACAATATGACTGGGAAGAGACATTGACCTGAGTTTCAAGGATTACCCTGGGGTGGGGGTCACGGGGAGGCAGCTGGTTCTGATTTGGGACCAAACGAGTGGAAAACATGAAGGCCCTGATAAAGGGCTGCTTGCACACAAACACTTTAGAGTAAAGCCACAGAGAGGTGGATCTGGCCATCTGAAGATGAGGCTCATATTCACTGGACTTATCTATCAAAACATTCTCCTTTTGCACTTACGAGCAGCACAGAAGAAGGATTTAAGACCGTTGTTTTTAAAACAGTCTTCACTCAGATATTAGTGCTCATACCCCCCTTGGGGCAACTCTTGGACCAAACGCAGGGTTAAAATGGCCAAGCACTTTTGGTACTGATTGTTATGAGGGCCCTAAAAGTAAATCATCTAATTAATGAGCTTCAGGGTTGTAAACAGAAACAAGCCTTTCCAGAACATGTATTGAGAGATTGTTTGCAGTGAAAAGTGATTTCTGAGGCTTCCAAATGACATTGGAACTGAATATTGGCTCTACAAACTGGCTTCAAGTGCACAAGCATTACATAAACCACAGTGCGTAATTTATTGTGAGGAAGGATAACAAATCTAAGATTACATCATGGGTGGAGTCTGAAGAACACCGTTTCAGATATGTAGAGGGAATGTAGATTCCCTGTGGAATTAAAATAAAGATGTGCAGATCATCTACTCTATAACTGTGTGAAGTCAAATTGGTGTATGATTATTTGGAAAATGAATTGCTGAATTAATTGTTTAATGAGGTAATGTTTTGAAAGGCTTGACAACAAGCTTTATGTCAAAACAATGTAATTATCTTTTCACTTTTTCAGAACTTTTCTCAGGCTTCAGAATTTCTTTTGGTTTTGGTCACACCACCACATGGATGTATGAGATGTAGACAAACTATTAGGTTTGCCAGCTATAGTCTTTCATAAAGCAAAAAAACCCAAATATTTTCACAGCAGGGCCTTTGAGTCACAATGGTGTGCAGCAGTAAGGCAGTGAATTACAATGGTATCTGTGCTGAGAGCTATGCTGAATCAATGTATCACCATCATTTCACTACAATTATGACAGGCACATCAGTTTGTTTTGAGAGAAAGGAAAACATGCGGCTATTTTTGAGGACGTATTTTTGTGCTGTGTTTCTCTTGTTTTGGCAAATGACTTCATTACATTACAGATAGGATAGGTTTGATTTTAAACATCTTCATCTGACATTTCAAAATATTTACATTCCAGTGGAAAAAAATAACCTCTGGCCAATGTGTGCTTCCACTGAGTGAAACCAGGAGGATAAGACAGGACATGAGAATCTCAACAGAGAAAAAGAGAGAGAGAAAGTGAAAGAGAGAGAGAAAAAACATACCTTTATGCCATCTTTCCCAGGGGCACCAGGAGGTCCCTACACATTCAAAATAAATATCAGACAAACTGATATCAGAATCACCATTGAAAAACACAGCATTAGACAATTATAGACACAATAGTAAAACATAACTATAAAAAACCAACCATATCAAATAAAATATTTTTGTAGCAGTGAAAATAATGATTTACTCTTTTGAAGACAGAACTGTGCCATCTGAGAGATCACCTTAAGATACAAATAAAGCATTAGGCTACCACATGAACCTACTCTTGTTCAGAGTTCAGAGTGGTCTGAGGAGGTGCATGCAGTACAGTGTAACTCAAGCCCACTTCCAGTGTACAGCACCTTATGTTTCCAGAGCTTTAGGACATTACACAGGGGACGGAGCACATACAGTATTCCTGAATTACACACATGACATGAGTTCTGACAGGAGATCTGATTTTGGGCTGGTGTGCAGGTCTTCAGTGTTTCCTCAGTCTAACAGGACATTAGTGTTCTGAGATCATTCATTGTTCAGAACTGAGCGATAAAAGAAACAGCACACAGACACAAACACACAAACACACACACACCTACACACACAACACTGTAGCCACACTTGCATGTGAGCTCATTTTTTTGGTCGTACAGTATTCCACATCATATAGCCATATTTCAAATGTTCATAAAAGGAGTCAAAAAGGCTCCCTCTGGAGGCACCGGCACTGGGAGATATTTCATAAGAGTCCAAAGTGTAACTGCACATTGTTGACAGTAATGTTTTGGCATCAGACATGTAGTAAATCACTGGGCTAATAGCATGACTGTGCATTTTTCCTCTCTGACACCTCACACTCTCATGTTCAGCTCCAGTGCATTGAAGGGGAAAAGGCCAGTGCTCTCAGACAAGTTAAATGGCTGATGATCGAGGGGAGCATTGCCAAGAAAAACAATAACTGTGTTGTAATGTATTCACCCTTTAGCCCTGTTATTTCCATAAGCATTTGTCAGCTCTGGAAGTGAGTGAGGGCAGCATGTAGTGTGTGTGGTAAAGTGCATCACCTTCAAGCCCCTGAGATGAGCTGCATTTCCTGACTAACTGACTCATATGATGAAGCTTAGAAGAAGACAGGAGTGAACACAGTGGATGTGAAGTAGCTGCATCTCATGACTGGGGATTAAACATGACCCCATGTCTCCAGCCTTACAAATGGACACACACCTAATGAGTTTTCTAGGTTATAGTGCTATCCACACAGTCCTGAAGTTAAGTCACTGTCACCTACTTCACAGACTGCAGCCACAGAAGGCTAAATATTGACCGTGTAAGATGAAGCTCACATTAGCCAGCGCCAAGTTGTCTATTGTTTGCTATGGTTCAGAAGTGGAATGGATGGAATGGAACGATACAAGCATTATGCTATTATTCGGGAGTGATCTGAGTACTGAACTTGGTTCAACTTTCAGAACATAAACCTAAGCTTATCACTGTACTGCACTGTACTGAACACTTCATGTAGATATTTTAAAGATAAACCAGAGATAGAACTATGATATGAGCCCTGTGTTACTCAGGTCACCAGGAGAGAAGCCTCTGTACAGTCCAATGAAAGGACAGTGCACAACGGTTTAGAAGATGGCATAAATGAGCCCTGAGGTTGACACGCTTCAAGAGCATAAAGCATAATGTGTCAAGCAGAGAGTCACATGAAGTTTTTCTCAGCAAAAGGACAGCTTGATTTACTGTCTCTGTTAAGTCTGGTGGTGTCATGTCTGTGGTTGTGCTGACAGCTAATGAGTGCTGACAGTCATCACCGACGCCCACAGTCTAACTGGAATCTGATGGACAATTTCCCAACCATAGCATACACTGTCAGTGTTCTGGAGTTCCTAACATCCTCCCTGAAACAGCCTTAGCAACCCAATGCTAGTGTCCGGCGTGTGGGGGCAGCTGCATCAGGCAAGAAGCACTGAAAACAAATCACCTCACATGAAAATGAGAGGGAGGCATTTCCGGAGCACTCTGAAAGTTTTCAGATTCTTTTCTCACTTTTTCACTTTCACCAGCTGCCTCCATCAATCTACACCCAGTTGTTTTGAACATGTGAAAGTTGAAGATAAAGACAAAGATTGATAAGGAGAGAATGATTCCGAAATGAAAAGTTTTTTTACAGTTGTCATTGTAATTACTGGCCTTCCAGCTGGAAGTCAGTAAACAGTGAAATATTACAGGGTCTGACTGGGGTTTTAAATTGGGGTCTTAAATCTTATTTATGAATATTAATATGTTGTATGTAGTTTTGTCTTACAATTACAGTTTCTGGCAATTGTTTGGCTGTGCTTTTAGTATGTTTTAGCCAACTTATTATTTAACTTTGGCCTGATCCTGCTCACTTGATCACACCTTTACCTCTCTCTCTCTCTGGAGCACCTCTTTGTCACCTCAACAGTGAACCAGCCTGTCATTTAGCATTCAAGTAATGCCTCGTGTTCATTTGAAAGTACTGGCAGAACCAAATTATTACCTCAGCCAAGGAGGTTGTTTTCGCCGGCGTTTGTCTATTTGTCTGTGAGCAAAACAACTCGAAAAGTACTGCACGGATTTGGGTGAAATTTTCGGTCAATGTGTGTATTAGGACAAGAAACAGATAATTACATTTTGGTGATGATCCATCATACTGTCTGGAATTTATATTAAATCAGTGACCCTATATTGCCCTGGCGGAGGTCTACACTCTCCAGGTGCTTTTCTAATTGTATTATCAACGAACCTTGCAAATTGAATTGGTATATTTCATTCTCAACTATTCTGTCATGTGTAATAAAATTAAATGTTCAAAGACAATATGGGATGTTCACTTGGAACATCAGCCAGCTTTTTTTGGATCGTGTGTGTGCATGTGAGGAGATGGTGACACTCATCACAGCCTTTCTGATCTTATCTGAGTCTTGTTGCATTATTATCTCTCCACGGAGCACTTAGAGCCATGATCAGTGTTCTCACCATTGGCCCTCGCCTTCCCTGTTTGATATGGGACAGGTCTGGAGAGGGCCCAACTGGCCCCATCAGACCCCGGGGCCCCGGAGCTCCTTGCGGCCCCATCATCCCTGTTGGTCCAGCTGAGCCTTGGGGGCCAGGAGATCCTACAGATGCAAGAGAAGAGACGAGAATGAGAAATGGAAAAACAGGAAAGAAAAATTCTACTTTGAAAAAATTGGCTGAATTACATTTGAAGCCATTGGATAATGAAAGCAACTCTTCATGTTAACCACATTTCATTCTATATTAACTGCAACACGCAAAAGTAATATTTAGCTAGAGGAGATATATTTCTTCATTCATAATGCTTAAATAATTCACACAATAGTTTGATTCCCCACAGCAATTACCCAGAACATTTTTCCCAAGACATTTTTGAAAAGTGCCAGGTGTAATTTACCTGAGATTAAAGAGACAAATCTTTTGGTTAGACTAGCATGTGATTTGACAAAGCCTTACTCCACAGGAAATAATCTGCTACATACAAAACATGCTGTAAAATTAAGCGCCATCATCCAAATGTGTTTAATCAGGGAGGATATGGTGCCTAATACACATCAAGCAATAGCTCAAGAGATGCAGCTAGCCTTTAGCTATGTGGCTGTTGCCTCTGGCTATTCACTTTGACTCACCTGGTAGTCCTGGTGGCCCGGGGGGTCCCTGCAGGTAGGCGTGTGATGTCAGCCTTTTCTCACTGGTCATCTGTTTGGTGATTTCAGCGTTGTTGGGCAGCATGGCCATCTGGTGACAGCAACGTCAAAGCAGAGACACACACAAACAATAAAAGCATTAGGGCTTCTAAGGGCTTAAAGCCAAGTCTTGGGAACTGGAGCCAACCGGAAGAGTCTTCTGTGAGTGCTGTGAGAACCGGCAGAATAAATATACAGACCCAAATGAGTTTTTGGAGCTAATTTCACTAAAGGCCGAGACAGGGTAACTCAACCAGCATCCAACCAGTTCACATGAGATAAACGGTGGGGTCAACCCGGGCCATGTAAATGGATCTGAGTGTTGCAGCAGCTGTGCAGGGGAGAGACACAAAACAGGAAATCCCTTCTGAATAATGCAGACGCATCAGTATATAGATCACCACCACGGCTGTTTGCACTGTGCTTTAAAGAAGCCAAGAGGTCTACAGGCAACGGCAAACATATCTGTTATGCAGAATCCTGTGGGGTCTACCCGTCACCCAGGCTTGTATACTGTATGCTAGGCCACGCAGGGTCTCCATAGCCCCAGGCTCCACACATGCGTCTGTAGGGAGGTCTAGGGTGAACTGGGGCCTATTTTTTATTGCTAGTCCAATTGGAGGATAATTTGTCTTTCACTGAGACTCATGTGTCTGTAACTCCTGGATCAAGTTACGGCCATTTACATGTTTGACTTTAGCGGAAGCCCCTTTCCCTCCTCGGAGTGGTTAACGTCCACCACAGCAGGATGGATGGAGCATTTAACCGTGAAAAGAAATGAGGTACATCTGTAGGACATTTAGGCTTCTGGACCTCAAACATCAGGATCTATTTCTTTGTACACACTATACAAAAGATTCTTTTCATATTTGATGTGGAGTACTGTAATGTTTTTCTTCCTTAAAAAGAAATACAATAGTACACACAGTCTGTTTCAATATGTCCTGATTTGCACAGTCAGAAACAGACATGTCAGAAGAAACCTGAAAGTCCTCTCTCACAGGTATGGAGGACAACCTTCCACTGCCCACAGCATTTTGGCTAGTTTGCTGCAACACCCTGAATTTCAGTCAATTTCATTTTCTTTGCTTCCCTTCTCCCCTCCCCACACAGTCTCTCTCTCTCTTTTCCCTCTCTCTCTCTCTCTCTCTCTCTCATTCTCTCTCTTCCTTCCTCTCTCTTTCTCTCTCCTTTTCTGTCCTACTCTTACCGCCTCCATGAAGATCCCCACAGTTCAGAGCCATCCATTATCACCACTGAGCGGTGTGTGTGTGTGTGTGTTGTCTGTGTGTGTGTACGTGTGTGGTGTTGGAGAGCACAATGATGGAGGAGAGGCCTAATGTGCTGTGACTGGGTTGCGGTGCACGTGTGGAGTCCTGGGCGTCATCCCGCGCCGCTTAGCTCACCACAATTTGCCGGCGCTGGGCAAGGACAGCAATAACTCACCCTGCCAGCCGGCGGAGCTGCTCAAGGTTATTGCAGTCCCTTTTCTTATGACTCTATAAAAGCCTTTAATGCGTCCCGTAAGAGGGCTGCAGCGCCACGGGGTGTTATTCTTTAGGCCTGGCAGAACACTGAAGTCTGGACTGAAAAACAAGCACCCATGTCAGCTGTACCCACCACCCCCCTCCCCACTATCACTCCCCAGAACTCTTTCACACGTGTGTGTGTGTGTGTGTGTGTGTGTGGTGTGTGTGTGTGTATGGGTCTCTGTGTGTGTATGTGTGTGTGTATGGACGGTGTGGTGTCGGTGCAGTCACCTTCTGTTTGAGCTGGAGAACTGTCATCTTGATCTGCTGAAAGTCCTCACACGTTGCCTCGCACATCGGCGCCTTCATCACGTTGTCGGACTTGTGGAAGAGCGGCGCTGTGACAGGAGAAACAGAGGAGAGAGGACAAGGGGTGTGAAACCACCACACCCAGAGGTGATGCTCTGCGCTAACCCCGCTCATGAGATTAACCTCCCGCTGGTGAGACTCGCTCGTTGTCTGCCCCTCTTCCTGACTCACTTTACATAGCCCACATATGTCCTTCATTTACAGACGCTACAGCACACTGAACTTCGTCTGAGAATCTATGGTGTAACGTTTTGCTCTTTATTTAATAAATATAAATTTGCTCATGATTTTTTGCTTTTTTATGTGCAAACATGGTTCAGATGCTCCTTTGCAAAGCTGGAGGCCCATAGAGACGAGCTCCCCCAGCCCTGCAGGCCTGAAGAGGGGAGCTGAGTTGAGTGTTCCGGGGTCAGCCATGAGGAAATCAGTGTCATGTTGTGGGTGTCAAGAATGTGGTAACTCACACTTGATCATGCTGACACATTGTGCTTTTCACTGACCTGCAGAGCGGAAACAACACAGAGGAGACGAACATGCCCCATGGGATTGCCTGCTACAGACTGCAAGAGTGTGTGGGTTGTGTGTGTGTGTCTGTGTGTGTGTGTGTGTGTGTGTGTGTGTGTTCATGTTGTGATGTTTTTACACAGTCTAGGGTTTGTAAATAGTAAACAAATAAAGAACCTGAAAGTAAGCTCTAAACAATTCCAGCTAATCAGCATACTGCTTCAGCAGCAGAGTGGGGTGTCATTTTATTGGCTGTGAAATTCAAATATCAACAAGCTGAAAATATCCTTACTTAACAAAATAACAATAACCAGAATTATGCAGTTTTGCAAATTGCAACTGTGCAATTGTGTTTTATTGTTCACGTTGCAGATTTCATGACTGCAATGCACAGTCTAGTGTTCTGTGTTGAGTGCAGTGTGTTTTTGTGTGTGCGTTTTTGTGTGTGCGTATGTTGAAGTGGTGATGTGCGACTGCTCCCAGTCATTATTGAGGAGTGAGTGTGAGGGGTCACTGGACCTCCTACAGGGGCCAGGAAGTTGTCTTAAATATGTGTCAGTTCCAACGAGCCAGCAGCACGGCTGCTATCCCCTTAGCATCAGAGGAGCTTTGGGCCTAATTGTGGTTTGACATGCAGATGAATATCACAGAGTGTATCCTCAGCCCTATCTTAGGTTTCTGTCCCACACAGGAAAGGTATTTGATCCACATCAAGGCTCCTTCACGCATCCCCACTGGCCCTAGTCTGACAGCGTAGCTAGACCACAGAAAGCTCCATTGCCCCACCAAGGGACTGTGGGGCCTTGTGCAAAAACAGACATAATGGATGAGAGACTTCTCTAAAGCGTGGGACTGACAGTTATTTTTTCCGCACCTCCTGAAAAATACAGACCTCATGGCATGATGGCGTGCAGGTTTTGGTTGGCGTCTGCTGGGTGGGGACGAGGGGGGCTAGTGTGTGGTGCCCCCTGAGAGGGTGGGCTAGTGGGGTTGTGCACCAGACTGCTGATTCGTCTCGTAGCCTCTCGTAGCGTCCACAGAACTGGGCTGAGTAGCGGAGAAGAAGCAGGAGGAAGGAAGGGAGGAAGGGGCGAATCATCTGCTCGGAGTGGCCCGTTTCAACCCCACTCTTCCTCTTTAGCTCCATGCTGATGCTTCACACGCAGTGGCCAAGTCAAAACACCAGTCAAGAGTTGGTGTGTGTGTGTGTGTGTGTCTCACCCTTTTTCCATGCATGTGTGTGTGTGTGTGTGTGTGTGTGAGGGGGGAGGGTAGAAGTCACAAGGGAGAGGAGATTATTTTGACAGGCAGAGAAATGTGATGTGTAACGATTTCCAGGTGTCCCCCCGTGATCCAAGATCCGTACAGTGGGTGCCATTCTAGCTCCACATGCCACTTTTTTGTCTTTTGAAAGGAGTGTGCAGGTTTGTGCAAATCCTGTAATGGAGCGTAGAGAGAAGGGGGTCAGGGTGAGCGCACACTCACCTCTCTCCCCCTGCGTGCAGGTCTGCCCGTCCTCCTCCAGGAAGAAGCCTTTCTCACACTCACACCTGTAGCTGCCCGCCGTGTTCACGCACCTCTGAGAGCACAGCGTCTCGTTTGTGTTGGCGCACTCGTCCACATCTGGCAGAGAAATACAGCATTACACCCAGATAGAAAAGATAATGTATGTGTATGTGTGTGTGTATGTATGTGTATGTGTGTGTGTATGTGTGTGTGTGTGTGTGTTTATGTGTGTGTGTGTGTGTGTGTGTGTGTGTGTGTGTGTGTGTGTGGGGAGTGGGAGGGGGGGGGGGTAAAATGAGAAGAGATGAAAATGGGAAATGGCAAAAGGTGAAAATGAGACAGGAGGGAGAGACAGTGTGGTTGGGTGAGACAGGAGAGAGAGAGAGAAACAGGGGTTAGGTGAGAGATTAGAGGAGGAGAATGAGAGAGTATGGAGGGAGTGGAGGGAGAGAGAGGGAAAGAGAGAGGGGGGAAACACAAAGATGGGTCTGTTCTTGTTGTGCTGGAAGATTTGAGGGGTGTGTGTGTGTGAGGGGTGTGTGTGTGTGTGTGTGTGTGTTTGGGGAGGGGGGTTGAGGGGGCATCTGAAATGAAATCCCCTTTGCAATGCAAGCACTTGATCCAGTGATCCAGTGTAGACGACAGCACACTGCAGTGCAGCACAAACACGCAACACCGATATTAAAAGCAGCAGCTCAGAGTCCAACACAAACAGGCAAACACAGCAGGACATTGCTGATCAGTCACACTCACTCACACACACTCGCTGCAACACTAAGTACTGCAGCCATGGCAGTGAGCCGCAGACACACACGCAACACAGGCTCTGATAACTCTGTCTCAAGCTGGCATTAGCTATGAGCATTAGTGTTGGGAGGGAGGAGGACTTTTAGGATTTTTAAAAGGCAAAAATGAAGTGAAAATGATAAGAAGTCATGAGAAAAGAATTCTCTGAAGTGTTATTGGCCTGTGCATGTGTGTGTGTGTGTGTGGTGTGTGTGTGTGTGTTTGGAGTGATGTGCTTTACTAAGCTATTAGGGTTGAGAGCTCGTGGCCTTACCTAAACAGTACGGCTTCTCCCTGTTGCGGTGGCGCTCGCGGTCGTAGCGGTATCCTGGGTAACAGGTACACACCACGCGGCCAAAGTGGTCCGTGCACTGCTGTTCACAAGGGGCGTCAGCACACACGTCATAATCTGCACACACACACACACACACAGACACACAGATGCAATTACACATGGAAACATAGATTTACGTCATCTCAGCAAAATTTATTCCGTGAAATAATTTGCTTCCTTGTCATAAAAACAAATGGGAAACAATAATTTCACAAGCCTGTGAAAACAGTCTGATAAAACAGCAGATAAAGAGGTAAATTAAAAAAAAAGATTCCAAGATTTCAACATAGCATGAGGTTACAGAAAGCCCATTTCAGTGGAAGAGTGTGTGTTTGAACTGAGCAGTGAGTTTCTCCTCTGCCCAGGCTTTGTTTGTTTTGGCTTCAAACAGCCAGTATATCACAACAATCTAAAATAATCACGAGCAGTCCAAATAAATTTACGGAAAGTGAGTAAAACAAAAGAAATAATGAACAAAAATAAAACGGGCAGCACGAAAGCAAGATTTTATGACAGGGGTCGACTTTCACAGGGACATGGAACCATCCAGACGGGCACATCCTTTTCTAGCCACGTTTGGAGTAATGTAATCCTTCATATTTAGTGACAGTGGTATGCATTTCTCATCAGGGCCAAAGTGCAGGTAAGGACAGCTCCAGCAGCGGAGAGAGAGGGAGAGTATAAAAGCCTCCAACACCTATTTCCCCTGGGCATGCATTTACCGTAAAATATGAAACGATTTGATCATAAAACTAAGCCCCTTCTGACTAGTGTGGCATGCTCCAGCTTTCAACTGGGCTGTAGGATGTTGCTGAAGCATATCGCACCATTTCTAAAACCACAACTCTTGACATTAATGAGTGAAAATATTTTAGTGGTTTTCATATATACTCCAAAGGAACAAACTAGCTGTTTTATTTATTTATTAATTTATATGGCCCAGATCCCAGTATAAAAAAGCCACACTCATCAAATAATCGTTAGCTGGCTAAAACTGGCAAGTTTTGCTAGGTATTTCCAGAGGTTAAAACAACAAGACTTCACAAAGTGCAGCCTGCTTCAGAACACCAGTGGGACGTGGGAAAATGTTTCCAAAAATATCGGAGCAAGTTCATCTGAAAGACATCCAAAGTGGGTAAGAGAAGTTTCCATACCTTCAGGAATGCACTGTCCCAGCACAAACTTAAAGCCTTCACAGCACTTCTTCCTGAAACAGACAAAAAAGACATCTAGGTTAAATAAAAACTGTGCAACGGAACCAAAACTATAGTCATAGCACAATAACAACCCACAGTAATGCAGGACTTCGATCATAAATAGAATTTTTGGTCTTGTTTTATTTTGAGTCATGCCTGGGGGATCTCTCTCTCTCTCTCTCTCTCTCTGTCTGCAGTAATGTGCTCCTTGTGCTGTTTTTGCAATTACCCAGTATCAGAGCATAATGTAGTCTCCATCTCCTCTCTGGCCATAGTGAAGGCCAGGCTTCCACATTCTCTGGCGTGTGCATGACTGGCGCTCACCTCAGAGGTACCCCGTTAAATCATGGCCCACGGTCGCTCCCCCATGAATAGCCATCACAGAACAGACACAACCCCCCCCACTCTAGCCCCCAAATGGGGGAGAGCTGTACGGTGATGGGGGTGGGGGTGGGGGTAGAGGGGGGGTCCAGGGAAAGCGGTGACTCATCTCAGTACTATTCAAACCTCACAAGCAAATGTTTTATTTCACTGCGTTGCCTGTGAGAAGGTAGGGATGGCCAGCAGAAACAAACACGACCTGAAAAAGTGCAAGAATGTTGGTTTGCACACAGCTCCATCTGCTACAATTCCCTCCAGAGCTGCAGAGCATTACCTAGCCTGCCTGTTCCCACACTGAGACACTGACACAGCATGACAGCAACCTCAGAGCAAGGCAGAGGAAAGGGAGAGCATGGCGGAAGAGAGAGAGAGACAAAGAGATGAAGGAGTAAAGTGGAGATGAGGGAGGGGGAAAGAGAGATAGGGAGGGATATCAAGTAAAGAGGAGGAGGTGGGGGAGAGAGAAGTAAACAAGGAGAGAGGTGGAGGAGTAAAGATGAGGTGGAGACTCATCAGAGAGTGTAGATGCAAATCAGTGTGGCTATAAACAGCTTGGAAAGACTGCAGGGCGGCATTTTCTCATCACGTTCTCTCCTCCAAAGACATCTGCTCGTGCCAACAAACCCCCATGGTGCAGAGCAGGCCGCAGAGCCTGAGGCCGTCTCCCACTCACACAGACATCTGCCTCCACGGGTCAAACTCACCCACATCACAGGTAGAGGGGCAGAAAAAGACAGAACAATAAAACAATGAAGAGAGACTGACATATGCCTTGGAAAGCTTTGATGCATTTACATGTCCATTGTAAGTCCAACTTCATCGCCTTTACTACACTTGAATGTTTCAATATCCTTGAAACTTGGCACATTCCTTTGGCATATTCCTGGACATTCCTACAGTGATTCTACATGTCAAATTTCATGCAGTGTCCTGTTTTTTGTCTCTCACTAGGTGGTGCTACACCATAAGTGAGAGGTTATGATGTGTCTTTGTGAGAGATACATGCCAAAAAAAATCATAATCCTGATCTCAATGATTGGGGTGCATTTTTATGACAACTGTGTTTTGCTTTTTAACATTTCAAAGGGCCCAGCATGGGAAGGGAGGTCCCTAGGTACCAAAATAGCTTACACACTATGGGCCTAGTGGAGCAGCATGACCACCAAGTTTCATGGGAAACGTCAAAAACAAACAATTTTGCCATTTTTTGTCTCTCAATTGATGGTTGGATGCAGCTCCTTATGGTCTACATACAGTAGCATTAACATTTTGTTTCCCAGCGCACTATGGCTCTGTGTGGCCAACCTGTCTTGCAGGGGACCAGCCCAGAAAGAGATTGGTCCCTGGGATCTTTGTCTCCCATCAGGTGTCGCTCTAACACACATGAGTGGTTGAGTGCTCATTGGATGTGGCTTCTTGAGACCTACACAGCACTAAAAGTCCATGAATTTGTGAATACTGTGTCCAACCAAGACCTGTTCTGGAGGGGCCCAGAGGGGGGGGTGCACAGGGAGCAGGACCCGGGACACAAAATTACTGCATGTTACAACTCAAGTGGCTCTACATACCCAGTGGGTTTCATGTGGCCTGTTGTTTTGGTGTCCCAGAAACAGATGACAAAATATCACTGAAGGAAAGAAAAAACAAACTAGAAGAATAGGAGCTTGAGCAACACCTATTTGTCTGTCATGTCCAACACTTGAGCACTCATAATAAATATACAACACATGGTCAAATCCACATTAAAGTTCAAACTAAATGTACACTGCATCCAATCTGATCTGCCTGTATTGTGGGCTGAGTGAGTGTGTGCTGCTTAAATACAGAACAGCTTGCCTTACTGGCTCATTATGTGGTAGGTGGTCTGATCCATATGGGGGGAAAAGGTTTATACCCTCTTTTGAAGTGTGCATGTAATCCCATAAAGCCACCCAACTGGGTACCACTGTGTGTGTTTACATCTTGGGTCCCTAGATGGCACTCTTTCAGCTCCACTGATCTCAGTGCCACGGTGCATATCTCCTCTTCACGCAGTGGGACTTCACAGCTTATCAGCAGAATCAGTGCAATATTGGCAATTTGGGGAGTGTGGAGAAAGAACGAGTAGCAGTGTTTTTCCCCTAAATCCAATTTAAGCTAGTCAGTTTTTCAAATATTTGTGAAAATGATCTCTATGAGAAAAAAACTACTTGGGAAGTTAAAATTGTAATTTAACAATTGCAAGCCTGATGCAAAACAGGACTCAGCGAATGCTGTTCTCTGTTTTGGTCTGCCTCACATCTTCCACTGGCAGCAGGAGAAATCGAGCCCCATTTCAAAACCATCCACCATTTGTCTCTATCTAATGAATTCCCTTTCTCAACACCTCCGAGGGAGATCCATGCTGGTTTGAGTTTTCCACACATAATCACTGATAGGCCGAATATTTACTGCTGCAGACATGTGGCTAATGGAGCTGCCCAGCACATGCTGTGGTTTTCCCACCCGCAAATTCAAATCTGTGCTCCTCAGATAATTCATTGGCTCCCCCTCCCCTCCCCTCCAGGGCCCTGTGGCTATAAAGGGGGGCCCTGTGGGCTCTGAGCCTCTGAGGTGTACCAGCACTGGGGATGCAGCAGTGGAGCAGTAGTGGATAGATCCCCACAGCACAGCACAGCACAGCACAACACAACACAACACAGCATAGCACAACACAACACAGCACAGCACAGCACAGCACAACACAACGCAACACAACACAGCATAGCACAACACAACACAGCACAGCACAGCACAGCACAGCACAGCACGACACGGCACAGCACAGCACAGCACAGCACAACACAACACAACACAACACAACACAACACAACACAACACAGCACAGCACAGCACAGCACAGCAACAAAGCTCAGAGTGCCATATCAGCTCCACAGGGAAGGAGATAGGAGGAAAACTGAGGGATAGAGAGAGGGGGGGGGGGGGACAGACGGAGGGAGAGGAAGCTTTCCTCCAGTGGCTCACAAATCTACTGCCTACCACCTGGTGCTGATGGGATTGCATGCCTCATTATATTGATGTGCTCTCTCTCCCTCCTGCACCTTATCTATCATGCTGTCCATTTCTGTCCCTCTCTCTCACACACACTCGACACACACATTCACACTTTCCAAGGTTCCCTTGAAATATTTGAACACCTCCGTCCAGAGGCCATCACAGTGTCTCACAGCTGATTTACACTGTTTTTACTCTACATATCTTACTCCAGGTGCAGTGCTGAGAACTGAGTACACACACACACACACACACACACACACACACACACACTTCTATGCACCTCAAATGCATGCATGCGAAAAGGGGGACGTACCAAATAGAGACAATGCAGATATTCAGTGACTGTATAGTCATTGCATGTAAACACACACACACACATACAGAGAGAGAGAGACAGAAATAGAGAGATAGAGGACAGGAGGTGAAAGAGAATATGATGAATAGATGCTTTAGCTGGGTCTAACTGAGGAAGCCTCCACATGGGCCAATATTGAATCTCACTATAACATCCCTCTGGGGGCTCTGTGTGCTTATAGCAAAGAGTGATCTTGTGCAAATAACTAGCCCGTAAAATGTCCCCAAGAAAATAAATAAATCACAACAGACAGTGGAACTCAGTGTAAGACTATCCAGCACTACCCATGGATCTACCTCTGCCTTCTTCAATTTCCTAGAAATATTTCTGGTCCATCTTTGTTGACTCAGCGAATTGTTTATGTTATAGTTTTGGGGCCACTGATGACTTTGATTCTTTCAAGGCCTAATCTTCTTGAATTGAGATGCAAATATTTTCAGAGAGTCCCATAAAAGATTGCACGCTGCAGAAAAAAGGGCTCCCTGTAAACAAACAGAACTGCTGGTGCTCCCCCTTATCATGCAGGCTGGCTGACCTCGCAGCTGGGGAGACCTTCGGCACATGTGGCCATTCATTTTAGAAGGGATCAGATTGTTCCAGATCTCCAAAAGGCCGCCCTGATATCCCACTCTGACTTCATGCCAACTTCACACTGGTTTTCTGAGAGGATATCATGATTTCCCTCTTGAGTTTTATGATTAACCTCTACACACTTTTGGAGAATGTTGAGCTTAGCACAAAGTAAAAGGAAATAGATTTGATTTGGAATTTATAAAGCCTCAATCACAAGAGAGACATTTTAAAATGATTTTACCCAATGGAATGGAAAATTCTCCCAAAACAAATACTACTATGCACAGGGACGCAAAATATGCTTGTTTTTCTTAAGGTTTAGTCCACAGAATGTTATGACAAATCTCTGGCTTATTTAACAAAGAGAGTGAAGCTCTTGAGAATGTTTCCATATTAGCATACCTTTGGTCAGTGAGCGCTTGGCTAGCCACACTGACATTTAACAGACAGCAGTTTTCTCTGCCTTGAAAAACCTCCCCTCTGTCCCTGGACATCACACCACACTGTCGTCTAATGTCCCCTGTGTCTTAGACACAGAGAGTTTTATGAGCAATTAATTGATACAGGAGCAGATTTAGCATGAATGGTGAGTGATACATGATGCTAGTTGCTGTTCTCTGTGAAAGGGGGTGACACTGAGGCAGGATGCGTGCTGAAATACAGGCCTTTCTTCAAAACCTGCCATTGTATTTCCACAATAAGACATACTTAATGGTTGCCATGTGCTTTTCCAAGCATTTGAGCGTGGGAAAATGTACCAAAAACAGTTTAAATTCAGTTGCATAGAATGTGAGTGTAAGATCTGAACAGTGGCCATTGATCAGGAGATTCTGAACGCAGGACGTGAGGTGAGGTCACGTGGATGGGAGAGACGTTGATGGAAGGCAGTAGGGAAGAAAATGGCAGAACACAACAACCCTGATCAGCCCCGGCTGCCAAATGGGACAAGCCAAATGTTTATTCAAGTGTGTGTGTGTGTGTGTGTGTGTGTGTGTGTGTGTGTGTGTGTGTGTGTGTGCGCGCGCGCGTGCATGTGCATGAGACAGAGGGGGGAAGAGAGAGACAGAGACAAAGCAAAGAGACGAGAGATTGAGTCTCAAGGGACACACCACTTGAAGGCTGACATGGATAATTCCTGGTCAAAGCACTTAAAAAGCAGCACTACCATTATGTGAGCCACACCTTTCCCCAGCAGTGGATGGAAGCCAGGGCAAGAGAGACAAGCAGGGCTAACAAGCTGCATCTACCTGTGTGTTCCCAATCTAACAGCTTTGCTCCATAGGGGCAATGGAATGTTCAAGGCAGCTTCTCCCAGCCGATACAACTCCTATTAGGGCTGCGGCGATGTAGCAGTTATGAGGACTTGACCAATGACAGAGACAAACACAACACCTGAACGGCAACACCAAAATGGGAAATGAAGGCACAGTTGTTAGATGTTTGGGGAAACACCTCCAGCAAGCGGCTGCATAGTAAGAGGAGGGTGATGTGCTTGTTGCACAGCTGATCAGTGGCAGGCTGGCTCAGGGCAATACCAAATGTGCAGTCCTCTATACCTCCTCACCCTCACTATCCTCTGGACTAGGAGAACTAATAACTACTGTCCAATTGCTGGAGAGACAATGTGTCTTTTTCACATCGAAACACACACACACACACACACACACACACACAAACACACACACACACACACACACACACACACACACACACACACACACACACACACACACACACACACAAACACAAACACACAAAGCTGTGACACAAGTCACTTCATCCATTTTCACCACTGTCCCCCACTGATTTCCTTATGGCTGAAAAGTTGTGATGCCATTCACATGCAATTTGCAGTGGGGATGCCACCTGTGCTTTCTTTAATTCAGTGTTTATTTCATTTCTCAAGCTGATCCAGGTCAGGTTACCAGGGGGCCCCATGAAAATAGAGGCACCCATTAGAGCGACCTCAGGTACCCCTGCTAAACTAGCACTCCTCTAATTACCCTCTAAACATTCACAGGGCCTACACTCAATCCACACGTCCAAAACAGCACTGCCAGGCACAACCCCCATCTCCACTCAGCACAGCTGCCCCAGACACACACACACACACACACACACACACCAGCCCAGCAAGCCAACATGGCTCTAAACACCCAGCTCTCACAGCATCATGGTGTCATTATGCACCTGCCAGCTATGTTCTTACACAGAGGCAACCCATCTCACTCCTTAGAGTTTGGCACTATGTCTGGCCGCTGCTACATTGTCCAGCAATAATTCCTGATAACCACCTATGGACTGACTACCATGTAATGTGAAGTGGGATAATACTCTATTATGAACTATTATGAACCTTAGCTAAAACCATAGGCAACTTGTAGTCTGTCATGGTTACTACTGATTTTCCTGCATGACCCCTGGCAGCTGGGTTAGCCCCTTGAGTCGTGGATCTGCTCAAGGTTTCTTCCTAGACTAACTGAACATAAGGGAGTTTTTCCTTGCCTCTGTTGCTCTTGGGTGCTCCTTCTGTGAACCACGAGACTATACTATTGTAAAATGAGCTGTATAAAAAAAAGAATTGAATTGAATTGAAAAGAAGTGAATACAGTATACCATTACAAAAGATTAGAAAAGTGTCGTCAGGTATCCAGAATAACCCCTCTGACTATGCTGCTATTACCTTGTATTATTGTAACGTTAACAAAAGTAAACCAAGAAAGAATTGAGGCTGATATGGTGATGCAATACTGTAAGATTGCCTGGCAATATGCCCACACCACCCTAAAAGGTAGTGGATGCTCTGGCTTTAGTTCCATCTGCACCTACCTACCCAGAATATACTCCTTCTGCAGGCTCTTCACAGCAGAGATGGTCACTTGGGACAGAATGTCCTAAGGCCTGTTCCCTCTGGGTAAGGCTTTATTTACACATGCTCAGTGGCAGGGAAGCCCAACAACAGTCATTTATCTGGGCTGGAAGCAGCAGGGCCAGTGGCTGGTCGGAGGGACAGCAGATCCACTAGACTTTACACTTGGAAGGTTTTAAAACAACACTCATGTGTCTCTGAGGAGCCATTCCACCACTCCACTGCACTCTAAGCATACCATATGCAATAACAGGCCTACTGTTCACACAGCCACTCTTACACTGCTCTCTCTCTCTCTATCCTTTACACACACACACACACACACCACACACACACACACACACACAAACTGTAGATGGATCTCACATGCATGCATCACAAAGGGGCAAATAAACATGCAATGAAGCATTCAGGCATGCATATACTGAGCCCATCTTGGCTCCATGTAAATATGCTCACCCAGAGAAGGGCAGAGACAGGAAACATACTGTGCACTCACATTCATTTTCTGTTCATATTTTAACCTGGGGGCAACTTTTTTATATAGTCTTTTGCCTGCTAAATCTAAGTCTTTCAGCTCAATTTCTCTTCTCTGTTCATGATTCTTCATTAGGACTGTTTTTCGATTGTGGAAAAATGCCAATCAGTTATTATACACAATATTGAAATCAGGATTATTCATTCACTTTGGAAACATATTTCATTTATTTACCGTAACTACAAAAAAGTCTGTATTCCTCTACGCTAATGTATGGTGTATGTACTGTATGTGTACCAGAATAAAAATCTTTTCAGTAGTCTTTGCCTACTTGCAAAAGGGAATGTGACAAAATAATTGTTCCTGATTACTATTTTTGAAATTGCTTAGAGCCATTATTGTAATCATGATTAAAATTTGATTAACTGACAGCCCAATTGTGTGCAGAGGCTTTTACAAACAGAAATGTAATATAACCTATAGTGAGTATATGGCCTTAAATCTCAGTCTCTTCAATTATCTCTGGCTGTGTGGGAGCAGCACATGTTTGCTGTGGCCCTCAGATAAATCCCAGGTAACCTCTGTGAACCCCAGCCAGCTCTGATTACCAGCCTGATTACTTGGGTGGCAGTTCCTATGAACTAAGGGTGGTCTGACTGCTTTGCAAGCAGCTGACGCAAAAGCGCCACACCGTGCCTATCATGCACTAATGCCTTGGCAGATCTTGATAATGCACATTACATTGAGAATTCTGCCCACACACCACATTGCTCAAATACCTCCACGCTGGCTCCAGATGTTTCACCCTTGTGTCTCACCCTCCACCTCAACCCCCAACCCTGACACACACACACACACACACACACACACACACACACACACACACACACACACACACACACCCTCGTGTGCTCGTACGCCCCATGTTTCTTTGAAGGGGTTTCCAGTTCATGTTTGTGTGGTGACAAAAAGGCCTGCTGGTTTCTGTGCGGCCGGCCCAGTGCAGGTTGCTTGCCAGGGCAGGAGTCACTGATTTAATTAGAGCACTCCAGTGTGGCCTGAGGGGGCTTGTTTTTGGTGCAGATTCGGCCTTGGCTCCGTGCCCACCGGCCGCCGCACATTTGCCAAAGCAAAGACTGAGCTGTCAACACATCAGATGCATGGGCCATGATGAGCACTGGCATGTTTAACTGGTGCTTAGTGGGAGGGGAAAAGCAGGCTGGATATTCAATGCATCATGGGCCAGTGAGGTGGCTGTGGTCAGTCTGTCAGTACACCAACACTAGGGAAGCAGATGTCATGTTGCATGGCTGGGACTTGTAATTAGAAACACTAATTCTTGGGAATACAAATGACTCAGCGCATTCCCTGGTAGATGTGTCCTTTTTACGGGCCATTATCATGGTGATTCCAGCCTTGTGGCTGTCTAAGGCCAAGCCTTCCCTGCACGGAATATTTCAGAAGTTACCCCTTTTCAGTCCCCCCTTTCAACATTTGTTCAGTGCTGACTCAACTAAATCTGACAAAGTTGATAGACTGAGAGAGAATGAAGTGTACTTGTCATGATCTAATGGCACGCACCATTTGCTGTAAACAATCCTCCGTCCAAAAGCAACAAACAGACCAGAAGTGTTCTTGAACTATTTGAAATAGAGAATCTGAAGCATGCTTCGATTGACTCTGAAAAACAAAAGAAATCTCACTGCCTCGCATTATTCTTTCAAAGTCGCAGAGAAATTCAGCAGAGACAATAAAAAGAATTTGGAATTGGTTTTAACTCAATAGTAGTATTTCCAGGACTTCCTTTCCTGTTGCATAAGAAACATTTTTTGTGAGTGTATAAATCAGCAACAGTGAAGGACGTCTCTCTCTCTCTCTCTCTCTCACACACACACACACACACAGACACACACACACAAATCTTCCTGGAGGTGAGCACAATTTGGACTTCATGGCACAGACTCAAGTTTTAACACCAGTACGGCAGTTAGCGTTAGCATGGGTCAAGCCAATGATGTGTTATGATAGAGCATGTTATGTTTGGATATGCTGTTAAAATAATTCAGCATGTGTAATCTATTAGAGCCCTCCACAAGCTTATATGTCAAAATGCACCATGCTTGTATAAACATAAGTAGTCATCATGACAGAAGTGAATAAAGACCTTGTCAAAAGTGTCTCACTTATACAACTGATACAGCACCCTAACTGTCCAGAAAGTTCACTATAGTATTCCAAAGAGGAGGGAGTTTGTCTCGGAAAATACTAGTGTTTTGTCTCCAAAACACAAAGCCAGGGGGGAATACGTTTACAGGAAGACATAAATTATGACCTGAAGTACCTCTGAAAAATGCTCAGATTCCTTTTTTTTGCTTTCCTGCTGTTCTCTCATTCTCCTCTCTCTCTCTTTCTGTCTTGGAGGTTCTCCTTCTATCACTCTCTCTCTTTCTCTGTTTGGAGGGTGTATTTGGAGAGACTGTCGGCTGTGCTAAAAATATCACTGTCATGGCAGCTACAGAGAATGAGAACAGGCACACTGTGGCAGTTACTTATGCATTATTTTATCATGGAAACCATACAGTTTTTCCATGACATTCTTTGTAGTCCTCCATCTCCTTCTGTATTTACAAATACCTTTTTGGCCTTTGTACTGAGAGAATTGGGAAAGGATTATCTTGGGCAATTATAAAACAATTAGGTTTGATTATCTTAAGGCATGCAGAATAGAGTGAACAGATTATCTTGAAATGGGATACACCTCCACAGGCCTCCTGTCATGGGTTTGCAATCCATTCTGGACCATGATTGGGTGCAACACTCTCTCGTGTTTTCTGAGGCCTCCATGGCAGCGCACTCCAAAGGGATTCCTGAGGTTTGCACATGAATAATGGTAATCAGGAATCCAATCTATTCAGTGCAATTTACAGTGAGAAGACCAATACAGTCCAAGTGGCTCATTTAGAATAAATGAAGGCAGTGCAGTCATGGTGATGGAGCAACACACTGTGTTTTTACTGTCCACTCAGGAGAATACTGTACGTGTGTGGAATGATTTGAAGAATGATTCTGTGACTGGTGTCATCGCTTTGTTTTAACAGTGCACTTCACATGGCTCACGACATGGAAGCACGTGTATGTGAGCTCTATAAAGACATGCATTTTACAGAGCTATCATTCTCTCTCAAGCACAGACACTTTATTAATATACCCAATGAGCACATGAAGGGAGAGAGGGTAAGACACATCAGAAGTGTGCGTACGTGCACACACACACACACACACACACACACACACACACACATACACACACACGCACACACACACACACACACACAAACAGCAGGCAGAATACGCAGTGATAGAAAGACAGACAGGATGAATGAACAAGGGCAGATGTTTATGTGTGTGTGTGTCTCTGTGTGTGTCTGTGTGTGTGTGTGCGTGTGTGTGTGTGTGTGTGCTTGCTTTCCTATCCCAGCGGGACATCAGTGAAAAAAGCTCAGTCTGAGTTTGTGTGGGCTCCCTGCCTGTGCTGGCCCACTGTCAGCCTGTGTGACCAGTGCAGGAGGCCAGTATCAAACTCCACTCTACAAATACTGTGAGGCAGCTGCAGCAAAGCACGCACACACACACGCACACATACACATATACACTCACAAACACACACACATGCTCACACACACACACACACATGCACACATATACACATACACTCACAAATACACACACACGTTCACACACACACATGCACACACACACACACACACTCACACACACACGCACACATACACATATACACTCACGCTCACACACACACGCTCACACACACACGCACACAAACATAGACTCACTCACACACACTTACAGTGATCATCAGCATCTGTCAAATGCTCACAGCAATGGCAGCACACAGCACAATGTGCAAACACATATGCACTCATGAAACAACCTATTTTACTACTTTAGTTTGCTTCAGACTCAAAAGACATATGTTAAGTAAAACAATCGCAGCAGGACAGCAGGACTGGCTTTACCTCCCACAGATTCTAGAATAGAGATGGAACATTAACTTCAACAAAATAAGGTCATACTTTATTAAGGCATAAATTTGTAGACTTGGGACCCTCACATATATGAGTCTTTACATTTTACCAAAAGCAATTCTTCATCCAAAGCTCATTTAGCAAGTGGAATCCCTTCATGACAAAGTAGACAGTTCTCCCCTTTAAGTGATCTGTGATGGCTACCTATGGTCGAACACTGCCCAAACTCACCACTACATTATTCTGACAAGTTTAATGAATCTCCGACAATTTCCCAGGGAAGTGCTCCTGGCTCCAACACAAACAGTGCCCGCGTATTGAATTTAAGCTGAGGCTCTGCTTCATTTAATTCTGCAGGACACCCTACCTTCGTTTCCCATGTTTTGACGCATACATTACTTAGGTAAAGCGTTGCCAGAGGCTTAAAAAATTACATCAATTGTCGAGTCATAAAAATGGGCTGTGGACATCCCTTGGTAACACAGTGCAGACTTGTGAGGGGTGGAGGTGGAAGTGGGAGTGTGGGTGGGTGTCTGGGGGCCTGCCACCCCCAGAATCAGGGTGTTCACACCATTCCTCACACTCATTGGAAACAGACACGAAAGTCGCTGACATAATCATCCTCGGACCCGACGTACATGCATCCATACATGTGTGTGCATGTTAAAGTGTGTACATTCGGGGGAAGCGCTGACTATGGGGAGTCTGTTATTTATTTCATTCTGGTTGTGAGGTCTTGTTTTGGCACGGGTGTGATTCCCCAGGAGAGGGCATGAAAGGTTTGGCATGGTAACAAGCAGGAATTTATTAATCTCACTCAAGCTGCTGTCATGTTCCCCTGGCTTTGTTTGCGCACTATCTTGACAACAGCGTCAATGTTGATGTGATTCAACAGGAGACCTCCTGAGGAGCACATGGTTGGGGTTAGATGCACTGGTAGGTCTCCTCTGGGCTGGAACAGATGGAGGTTCAATACGAGGCAATCTCCTTCTCCATCCCTCCGTTTGAAATCCCCCCATCTTTTTATCACTCAAATCTAAATATCATAAAGCCATCTCTTCAAGCCTACAAACATGACCAGCAATTAAAGTCAATTCAGTCAAGATGTGGACCACCGTCTCCAGAAGGATCTGTTTTAAAACCCTCATCTCTCCCGAAATGGAAGGAAAACAGTGCGCTACTCGAAAACTCTCTCTTGCCCCAGTCTCCATGGCGACTTTAAAGGTCTGGATGCCTGGCCGAAAAAAAATGTCTGGCACTAATATGCCCCAAAACAAGAGGAAGTGTGAGGTACTCTCACATACACGGACAAGGGTTTGCTTAAAAATGCCGGTATCTGATGTCTCTCATCCTGACAAGCCCGGAAATTACTGAGAGCATGCCTGTCTATAAGTTGTTATGCAGATCCTCTTGTCCAAGACATCCTCTGTGTGCCTCTTACACCTCTAACTCAAACCATACAGGCCTGGCCCACTGCCAGACACACAAATCACGTAGGTGCAGTGACTTATTCCGAGTACCCGCCACAACTAGGAACAGCCAGAGACACAGACACTATCCAGGATGGGCTTGTCCAAGGGGAAGGAGTCAATAGATAAATTACTAAAGGAATCAATTATTAAATGGTCCATTACACATCATTTTACTGCAGAGGAAATGCTTTTTCATTGCTTGAGGTGACGTAAAAATTGTTTATTCGTTTGCTGAGCTCTCCTAGGATTCCCTCTCTTGAAATATGAAACTATGAACACTCTTATTACAGCAAATTTAGCATCTTAGACAGCACATCCAAAAATTCACATGTGCTTTTCAATTTATAAGGTATTTTTGAATATTGAGTCAAGCATTTGTAACATCAGGAAAGTTAACAAACTCTTTTATTTTGCTGAATTATATAAAAGCCATCAAATCTTTTTCCACCCAGAGAGTGGACTGTCTGAAAGCAGCTTTGGGGGAGCAAAGCCAAAAGCGGAGAGTGTTTGACAAAGACGGCTAGATGGATGTAGAGTTCACCCCTAACCGCCCCTCCCCTACCAGAACCAATCCTCTATATGTCAGTGAGTCATAATCACCAAAGATTGGATCTGACTGACAAAAATATTAAAATTCAAAAGCATACCTCCAAAATTACAATGGGGGCACAATGTCAGTCATGCCAAACAGCACTAACAGTGAAGCTGGCTTCCAAATATTTTATTAATCTGGAATGGCCAGATGTTTGCAATAGAAAATGATTGGTATGGCTATGCTTAATGGTGCAGGGGAACATTTCCTTTGGCATGTTAAGGTCCAGCCGGACTGATAAATTATTGTCTTCTTTCTCCTAATGGGAGAATAAATTAAGAGTCAGAATGACCAACAAGTGTGTGCAAAGACAGAGAAAAACAGAGTGGAGCTCCAACTGTGAGATATAATGAGTGAAATATACCTTGTGATCCCAAGTGTAGGAATACGGTTGGAACCACCACAAAGGCAGTGTTTTCCTTAGGGATGTGTGCTATGCTTCACATGAGCTCCAACTGATGACCCAGAAACCTGCTCTTTGGTACTTTTCCAAAAACACCAATTCCTAAAACCAACACCAAGAACTCTAATAATGGCAAAAACCAACTCTGATGCACAGTCTGATGTTCATGTTCTCCATTGTGTACTCTGCAGCTGACCTACAATGAAACCCTAAGCAATGAGATCTGTTCCTTTTAGTGAATGGTGTGGAAAAAAAAGTCTACCAAGATCTACATTACGGGAGTGCACAACTGAGTCAACATATCAGCAATCTGTAATGTTGTTTATAGGAAAAACAACAGTGTGACTGGGTCTCTACAAATTTTACCTCGACAAAGAATGAATCTGAGAGAGGGGAGGAGAGGGGGAGCAATCCCGAGAAAGGGGGGAAGGAGCATTATGAAGTTTCCATATGGGGGGGCAAGAGAGCTCTGAGGGGGGAACAGATTGTTGCTAGGAACAGTGTCGGAACCACATGTGGCTCCATTGTTCGCACCGAAAGTAAACCTTGTTGTTTTGTTTTGCCTAAAATCCTGACTATCCATTTATTGCTCTTGGCAATGGTGCTCCTCAGGTAAACACACAGACTATTATATAAAAGAACATGGGCCACGGTCCAGGCCAGCGCTTGCATATTGTATTCCTTTTAACCCCACCTGCCCCAGCCCTGCCCCCCCTTTTCTCCCTCTCTCTCTTCACACAAATACAGAAAAATGCCACCCAATTGGACGCTGCATAAATATTTAGTAAAAAACAGGAAATGAAGCTTAATCAAGCTCTTGACCATAAAGCCAAACTACTTAACAGCCAAACATAATCATCAAACTAACAACTCACTTCAGCAGGGTTTTTTTTTTTTTGTAGTTGGTAGCAGTGGGTTGCTGGGGTAATGGGGCGGACTGGCATCTGACACACTGTCAGATATTTTTTCCAAACTGTTTTCCTAGAGCCACACATGCCACACATACGTAAGCATGGGCAGAGTCAGGCTCTCAGGAATTCTCTCAGGCATTCTGTAAGCACACTGTATAAGATCAGTCAAGTAGTCACTGCTATGACGAGTGGGTTCAAAGCTGTGGTAAACGTGTGGTAGAAAGTGAACAGAATGTGTTTATTGCCTAGAAAATGATGCATTGAGTAACTGACTGACTTACAAGTCCTGTCACATCCTGGTTGGCAATCACAAAGCTGTAAGGGTGAAACTGCAACATCGAATGATACTAGTATTAGTCGCCAATTCCAGCCTTTCATCTCAAATTAACAGGCCTTAAAAGAGACCAACCACTGAGAACCTTAACATGTGTGAAAAAGCAGTTAAATACAAAAGCATGTGCTTCTGACCGTGAGTCTGATTTGAAATTGTGTTTGATAAGAGCATTCATTAGGCTACATTCAGAAGCTCATAGGTAAACGACTGGATGCATAAAGATTCACTATAAAGGCTAATGTGGTGGACACATCTGGTGTACAGTGTGTCTGATATCCTCAGGCTACTTGCCAGCCCCCAGTCTGGGTTTTTATTTCAAATGTCCTGGCTGTAAGTGCAAGCTGTCAACAAAGCTGCTTGTCTGCCTAGAAAATAAGCTGCTTGGCAGAACAAACCCAATCTATACCCTTGCAAGTAGTAACAGGTGCAGGACTGGATGACTGCTGCCAAACTGATGACAATTACAGACCAATGAAAGATTCTCACTGTGCCCTAGCCCAACCCAGCACATCTAAACTGACCCCCCTGCCAGAGGCAGCTATGTATGTGGGCACCTTGTGTTTCCTCTAAACTTCAACTCATATTGGAATCCTAATGGGAATTGTATGTAAACAACTATTGTATGTTGTTTCAGCCATTATAGTCTGTGTAAAAACACTGCCATGGTAGGGCTGAATAGCGTGACACAAGGTAATGACCAAGAACCGAGTTTATGTCTGAGCAACAGCTTAAATGACCAAAGCCTGACCTGTCTTTTTGGCTGCCACATGCAGCATGTCTGAGGGAGCTCTAAACGTGTGGACTATGCTGTTATCAAGCCTCAATGTGCAGCATAAAATGTGCACATTCCATACAAACCCACTGATGTACATGTCAAATAGAGTGTGTAGAACTATTTAATAGGCAGAATATAGTTCCTAATTGGCTTTTTAAGTGTCATTTTTTGAAATGATGGGGTATGACGCAAATGCAAGATGAGCAATGTAGCACTTTTAAACAGCCAATGAGGGTCCATCCCAGTGTGATGTACTATTAAAAGACTATGTTTTGACATTTATTGCATTGCTTTGCCAAATGTGTAGATTATTAGAAGACATCCTGCAGTGACTTTCTTGAATAAATCTTTCTCATTAAATATACCGCTATATTTTGCTTTCAATTTCTAGAAGCCAACTATGTATGGGGTGGCTCCAACTGCCAGTTTCTGAGTTAATTTTATCACTGAGATACAGTATCAATTTGGGAACGCTCTTCCTATCAACATTTCCCTCAGCCATCATGATGGTGAGCCAATCTGTGTCCAGAGGAGATGATTTCACGGTTCTGAAACGGAAAGTGGCAGTGATAAGGGTGGGTGAGGATGAAGCAACAATCGTACTGGCAATGCCATCAAAGAATTGCAGCTGTGAAAATGTACAACAACGGTACCCATGTAGTTTTCTTACTCATAGTCTCTTACAGTCTGTTTGAAGAGACTACTGGCATAAAATCTGGGAATCCCATAATGCAATTTTGGGGGCTGGACCAATGATTTCCAAAGTACACAATGATAATGTCCATTAGGATGCTATGATCAGAGACAATCTCTGAACAGACAGAGCAAATGAACATGACGTCACTTAAACCCCATAATATGGTAAAGACTGTTTTGGGAAAATCTTGTGCTGTAAATATTAATTAAAACAGGAATCACTCATTTATGAGTAACAACAGTACAATATGCTGTGTTGTAAACATAAATAACAACAGGGTGGCTGGAAGTACTCAGACTATAGTTTTAAGATGGACATTTGAGAACAGCTAAATGCTGAAGATCGTAAAGGCAAATAAATCACACCCAATGGACCAAAGGTTTTCTGCTCAAGTACACTGGGGTAGCATTTCTCAAACTGTGGGGCACAAGACGCTATGCTAACCTTAGAGACCGACGACTGTTATACCAAAAAATCTGATAATATAAAAAATTTGACCTATTTTGCTAACATTTTTTGCACGCTGGGGGGCAGTTGGGGCATGGAAATCCTCCCCCTTCCAAAGTGGGGAATGCCAGAAAAAGTTTGAGGACCACTGGGTTGGGAAGCTCCAGCAACTGTACAGGAGCAACTTGACTTTATGTGACTGAAGCCTGTGGGTGCTATGAAGACCAGAGATGGATTAGTCTGATTTGTGAAAGGGACTCAGTAACAGGAGGATGTCCATCTTGTCCCAACATAAACACAACACTCGAGTGGGAAAACATGCGCTGCCAGCAGAGTTGTAAGTTTTTCTGGGAATTAAAGTCTGAAAAAGTTAAGGAAGAACTTCAAAGATGAGAATCACGGATGATGATCCTTTTTTCTTCTACAGTGGTTTAATAAGTTGCAGACAAAGATCCTTCTTGTTTAATACTTTGGAATAGACTGGGATGTGAATTTGGATGAGCATGGCTTCAAAACAGTCCACACCTCACAGAGGCGTGTTCCAATTAACAGCAGAAGCCAAACCATCAAATCCAAAACTTCAGACCTGAGACAATCATGATATTCCAGTCCTTGTAGAAGAGGAAGGGGAAGCTATGCCATTTTACATGTTTTATTCAGCTGATCATTGTTAAATATGGCGGAATAATCCAACATTACTTTCCAAGTCTGCCTTTTTAACTCCAGCCAGGGAGTACAGGCGAGACACTGGGATGAAGCTTCCTGAGAGAGTGTGTGTGAGAGAGGTGACACCATAGGGCTAAATCAAGCAGAACCTGGGGGTTGATGGCTGGGAGGCTGTTGCCCCTGGCGATAGCCAGACTGAGTGGGATTGACCGCTTATCTCCAATGACTGATGGGAGAGCACCACCAAACAGGCCTGCAAATCCTCTATCTCAAGTGGATCTGAATGCAGCAGGGTTACTGAAGGAACTGACAGTCATTCACACCATAAAAAGACAACATAGCCTATGAGAATTTTCCTAATTTAGATATATTTCTGATAAAAGATCAAACAGTGAAAGTTACAATTGTTCAAAATATGTCAAGCACTGGTTTGGAACCACACCAACTAAATGATAAGGTGTGACAACAGGATTTCTGGATTCAATCAGACAATAATTTTCACTACATTTCCAAGAAATCCCAGCTGACACGGTGATTTAAATAAAACTCCACTCTCTCAAATCCACAGCACCAGCCCCAGAGATTACAGAAATGCTGACTAAATGGCCAAAAATTGCATTTTTATTGTTTGAGCGCCAAATTAGCCCAGGTTTCCCGGCTCTCTGTATTATCTCACTAACTACATTCATTTGTTATCTGACATTTCAGAATAAAGCTTAAGGCATTAAAACTGTATATAATTACTTAATACTCACAAAGAACAAACCTCTTTCTTGTGCCTTGCACTGACTTTTGCTACCTTTGCCAAACAAAACACTACTATTATTGTTGAATGGAGTCATTAACTGTGCTGATATGCAAGGTGAGGGCATTTTTTTTTACCTTTAATAGCAAAATCTTTTTAACATGCTTTATACATAAACCAGGTGCCTTCAGTTAACTTTACTGACCAGTGACCACCCCCCCACCAGTGCTACTACCGATTGACTTGGGCCTTGTGGGGGAGAGTGCTTTTTTAGATCACTCCATGATCTTGACCAAAAGCACTGGCTTTGTTGATAGTGGGATCGTGTGGCAATCCCTGCCAGGTTTCTGCATGTGTATAGGCTGGCGCGAACCTTATGAGGTGTGTAAACACCTCAGTTCTCTTCTAACGCCCCATGTGAGCTTGGATGTCCTTGTGATCCTCTGGACACCCATTAACTTTCCAAGAGCTGAAAGCGCAATGGAGAAGAGATAGCGTAGCGCCACATCCATTGTAATAAATACCATTGGGGTGAGCGCCTCATTCCAGCTTGTTTCCAGCTAAATCCCACTTGTGGTGAGAGTGCTGAATATACTGTTTACTCCAAACAGATGGGAGGCAGTCCAGTCAGGCAACTCAACAATCGATGCTCTCCAGTTTCTAAAACCCCGTGGCTCCCCCAATCTCATTTGGCGGGAAGGACTGCAGTCCAATTCTCTAGTCACTATGGATGACTTTCTCAATCCTGGTGAATCCCATTGACTGCTCTGACCACTGTGGATTAGGGCATTTTCAGTAAAATGCATCAAGCAGTTGTCTAATGATAAAGTCTTTGAGTAATAAGAAACATCTGGTTGCCATGTCTGCAAAGCATATTAATCACAGACAATTGCCTAATATTTCCGGCCAACTCATAAAGAGTGACACACGAGTCCCTGAAGTGTTTTTCTGTTACTGTAAAATGATCTCTTCCTGGCTGAATTATTTGCATTTGATACTTCCAAATTGGATGTTTGGAATTACGAGTGACTTTGACTAAATTACTGGTGGAAACGAACACAAAACATGAAGTATGAATGTGTTCTAATCCCCATGTGCTTGGTGCAGTCCACAGAGATTTCATCCTTCACTAGACTCTGCCAAAAGCTTTCAACAATCTAAAGACTCTGATTAATTTGGTTTGGGTGTCCCAGTGAAACTCCATATTTCTGTCACAGTTTTTTATGAGTTCATGACTATAGGGACTTGGTCTTTATCACCCCATTGCTCAGGGGCCCATTAAAGTGAGGATATAGTTAATTCTCAGTTTGGGAAAAAAAGTGCTCTGATTTTGAGCTCTCCACTGTGAGGGATCTCAAGGAAAACTAAGCGTACACAACAGGAACACTGCAAGGCACAGCAAACGGCTCTACAAACTACCTGATCCACAACAAAAATACTTAGTACTACCATACTAACATACTTTTCCATACTAACAGTGAAACCTGACATCTTCTTTTACTGCAATACATTTATCGATTCATCATGCACAGCTTCCTCCACACACAATGAGCCAGCCTTATGTAATAATGCTTTTGCAATGAAATAAGGACTCAAATGTCCCACTGCTCTCAGCCAAGGAAGCAAATAATAAATGTGGTGCAAAATACAAAGAAACTAAACTCTGCCATGCCTTTGGGCTCAGAGTGATTGAAGCTCATAGAAATCACGAGACAGGCTCAAGAAACCAAATCATGGCACAGTTTTTGCCTAAAACAAATCTGGTATGAACATCACATCACAAATTAATTTCAGCTCAGTTTTGGAAAAAAATGATGTCACATAAAAAATGCCTCTTCAAAATGACAAACACACTGGAAATACCACAATCAGCCTTGAAACAATACATGAATTGCTGAGAAGTGCTGCAGCACTGTTGATTGAGCAAGACTCAGAGACCTTTCCAAACTCCCAAAAGATTTGAAATATGGCTGAGCTTTGAGAAATGGAATGACAGACTTTTACTGAGCAGTAACTCCCACTATCCCTTTCAAGGCACGTCAGTGGACATGCTGTCAGGGGTGAGGTTGATGAGGATATATCTTTGGCTTTTGAGTCCTAACATTTGTTTATGCTTAACCAGATAATGAACATGCTCTTGCTGGAGATAAACAAGAGTTTTGTGGGCGAATGACCAGCACATGCAGAATCATGGTCACTCTCGCAGACTGATGGCGTCGTGTTGAGGGGGTGAAAAATGCCAGTGATATCCACTGTGCTGTTGATGAGCTGGCCTTTACTCCCATTTCAGTAAACTGCTTTATCCTGGAATGTTCCAGATTCAGAGGAGCGGGGAGGAGGGACAGAGGGGGGCAGGAGAGAACACAACAAACTCACAAGCTCTAAGATCCCTTGAAATATTTGGAGTAACAACAAGGCAACAATTACAAACGCCACATACCAATTGTGTGTGACGGTTGCAGCACAGTTACTCTGGGCATGCTTTTCATTCTTTCTTATGAGTTGCTGAAGAGAGAAGGGAACCCCAGGTTTCATTCTCAACTATAGTGTGTGTGTGTGTGTTCTTGGGTTTCATGAAGGAAATAAAGAACAATTTCACACATAAAGTACACCAAATATTCAACAAAAGTACACTGCGGATGAGTCTCCCAAAATTGCAGCCAAATTATATTTTCATTAAGATGGTGACCATCTCTCAGACAGTGACACATAAACATAATAGCATACAATTTATCACATGGTTCTTTCAATAGCTTCCCAAACTATCCAAAGGAATACCTCAGCTAAATACACTCTTTCTACTAGTGTAATTAATGAAAACTACCTTCATCATCTTATTTAAACAACTAATTTTTATCAGAAACTGATCCAGATCTGATTATCTGATCCAGAGCTAGAATACATGCATTTATCATTGTCAAAGACAGGTAAAGTCATTTCAAAGTCAATGATTCTACCAGTTCACCTAATATGCCACTTCTGAGAAAAAAGGCGGAGTAGGAAACTTCAACAGCAGTCTAACCAGTTCATTGCTGCTTCCGAGAACTGCAAGGATGGACAGAACCCAAGCATAACACAACCTGATTTAGCATCCTTTAATAGTTTGATTCTTTGTTGATATGAGGCTGGCTGACGATCAGTCCCAACAAGGATGACCTGCTGCCACTGACCCGGTCAAGGCTTACTGAGTGTGAGGACCTGGACCCAGACATAGAGATTTAAATCGCTCTGTCCAACAGATGATGACATCAGATATATGGATAACTTAAGTTGGAGAGACACCCAGCTGTTTTAATCTGTGAAAGCCATGTATCCACTCATTGCTCAATAGGCCTTATTTTCTTTTCAACATGAATCAAGAATGGGGTCGTTTTGTATTAGTAATATATCACCGTGTGGCCAATGATGACAGGTCTGCCACCTGAGACCATACATACAAATGTCTACATGCATGCATGACTGGCTTTTGTGGGGAGGTCGTTCAAGCCTGCGTAACATACCCTCCCTAGGCGACTGTATAGCAGTTTTGTTTGGCAAAGGCTTCAAAGACACTCGTTTCAACACACATGCTGGAACAGACGACATGGGCTACATGACGACTCGTGTCAACTTGCAGGTGGACCGAGGTGCACCTAGCACAAAAGTAAGTCCCTGTCCCTGTTCTCTTTCGCATTAACAATGTCAAAGACACACTGAACCCAAGCAATCATTGGATCTCAGCCTAATCATTTAAATAGCCTGTTGCATGGATGTAAAGCCCAACATTGTAACCTGCTGTCACTATGAGCTTAAGGAAATGCTGTGATGGGAGTCTGTCTGGGACTGTTTTGTCCTGTGGCTATGAAACCAGATTAGTGTTCCAACCTCTTAATCCCTAACCTTAGATAAAAAACAACACACATTGTCCCATTTGAGTTTTGGGAGAGTGAGTTGCTCATTTTTTGGCCTGTTAGTCTTGGACTTACAAGCAGACTGGATGAGGCTAAGGGGTCATGTCTAAGCAGCGACTGATCAAAGAATGGAGGGCTTTAACCTCTCTGGTACTGCATATTGGCTTCTCATAACAGGGGCAAGTTAGGTGATAGCTGACCCACTGGCTAGTGTGTTTACTTTAAGACACCCAAATGATATCCATATGGTTACATCACATGCACCTCTCTGTTGGGAATGTAGATCTGAGTGTTGAGATTTGGGGACACCTGTTAAATATGGTTAATTATTTGGTCACAGGTTTTTTATGTTCAAAGAAATTCTGAAACAACTGGATTTCAACTATGTATGAGCAGATTGGGCTTAGAAAATGTGTGACATAAATGGTTTACCGGTTCAGTGAGTGGTTACTCATTAGATATTATAGCAGTCCTGGGTGAGAATCAAACTTGTCTACTTGACAAAGTGATCTCATAACGTCACTTATATTAACATGTCACTAGGCACAAAACAACTGTCTTGTGCACAGTCACTACATCTGACTGAAGTCCACAAAGCAAATATCCACATGTAGCAATGTCAGAATTTTAAATTACTTGAGCTGTAAAGAGGAACGGAGATGGAAATCGTTGGTCTACAAAGTTCATCTACAATCTACAAGTGAAATCACCTTGTTTTGCCCTTGCCAAAATTAATCTTCATTTAGCAAATTTACGCATGCTTTCGAATACGTTTGAAACCGATCACCTACCTGTAGCATGTTGTTACTTCCCCCGTGGATTTTTTGCAGGGATATTTTGTTGTGGCAATTTTGTTTTCTGAGCAGATCTCACTGAGGGGAAATACAGAGATGCTGTGATTTTGATCGTTACACCTCTGAACTTCTTTACACATCTTATCTCTCGGAGCTCAATTTTCGGCCATTAAAAAGGATGCGGAATTGTGCAACGTCTTTACCTGTCATCTTGATCCTCTCGAAAAGTCCAAAGTAAGCCATGTGAGAAAAGCGATATAACCATAACGACTCTAAAAATTAGTCCTCTTCCCATGTACTTCATTTCCAACCACGGTATGGTCCGCGCGCCTGGGCAACACCTGTAACGGCGTAGAGCGGAGGAGAGGACTTAAGACGGTACCCTGAAGTTAGAGGATAGTTGATTGGCTGCCTCCCACGAGGCCACACGTCTCGACTCGACTGCATTGGAGTGATCCGGTTCCTCCCCCGTGGCACCGTAGGTCGCGGTGCCAAAATGCATCATGATTCACCATGCGATTCAACAGTAAATGTGTGTTACATCCGCAGTTTGAACATATTTTTCCAACTAGTTAGCCAACACAGTGTCTTTCACTTTCCTAAAAACATGATCTAAGCTAGATTTCACGTAATCCAACGTTAGTAAGAACCTTCAGAAAAGTACTGTTGTTCAAAAAAAAAAGTCAGAGACCTGGTTCCCAGCAGTTTTTCATAAGATGAAAGAGCGTTTGTTCACAAGTTCATAGTAGGAGACATAAAGGCACTGCGAGAGAGTGAGCAAAGGGGGCCGCTCCAGAACCACTGTTGCTGACCTGCATGCCAATCGTTATTTAGCCCTTTAACCCTCAGGTCAGAATTGCCTGAGAAAATGCCAGCGCTTGTGACTGCTTATAATCAAGATAATCAAATATTTGATTAACAACTGTTGGCATTTACGATATATATTTGTTAATAATTTCTACAAAAGAAAGCCTAGGCTAGAAAGTAGGCAATATGTTCGATGTCTAAAGTAAAATTTATATAAACATAAAACCATCCATTAGCACCCAACACATTTAACACAACAAAATGTAGGTAAATCTAAAAAGAACTGTGACCAGTTTATGAGATGCTATGAATAATCCTATGAAGATGGACAAACTAAAGGTAAATGAAATGAGACCTTCAGATTCAGACAAAGACCAGCAAACTAACTTGATATGGCATCAATGATGAGAGTAGACTGAATTATGATTAAAGTTAAGTTCATAAAATAGTTGAAAATGTTAGAGAAGGACAAGAACACAGCTTGAGGGCAAAGATATCTGGACTGATCTGACCCCAATGTTTGCAGAATCACTTCATGTTTGATTTTAACTGTAGTCTAATTTCTTCATTCCCATGGTAAATTAATTATGTCTGTCCTATGACTTTATACTGCCTCCTTGTGGTCAAATGTCCAACAAACCCTAGCAAATAACTCTTGGGGATCATCATTTGTTGCAGAAATTACATTTATTATGATTCCTTGCCATTTTAAATCAAACTATTACCCTACATAATCTTCATGAGCTCTAGACAATTCAGTACAATCACTTAATCATGTAAGACCATTACTATATTAAATTGTACATTTGATAGCCATTTGTTGCATCACAATCTTGTGAACATATCCCACTATCAAATGTAGGCTAATCAGTGCCACTGCATCAGCAGTTTACCCTTTAGCCTTGCCTAGCAAAGCTTCATTGTGTCCAACACCACACTTTTAGATTTTATTCACGAGTTTTGTCAGTCTTAGGCATGGGGTGACAGTTGGAAAGCTGTGTAGAAATGTAATGAAATGAATGTGATAAACTGCTAATTTGATGCCAGTTACACATCATCTAAGCTCATGTAAAATGAACAGAGTAATACTGTCTTGTCTTTGCACTAATCAAAATATATAATTCTTTTTGGAAACTCTGCATTCTCTGGGCTGAAGGAGAGAGGCCTTCCAACTTGCTACAAGTACTAAAAATAGTTTAAAAGTCAGCAAATATTGTTATAGTGCACAAAGTCATTTTTGAGCAATATATGTTGCCATGTTGTCATTCACTCTATGAGCCCCTGGTAAAAAAGTCTATGTATAAAAGTGGTCTGTCCTGACCTGTCACACTGGGTGCATTATGGAAGGGAAAATAAAATGAAGAACCCAGACTGCTGAGCAGCTGAAGTCCTGTATCGGACACATTAAAAAACAATCACCTTAGACCACTGATTGGTATCCTGCCATAAGCTGTAGGCAGATCCAGTTGTGATAGGGGTCTTGAGATGAGCTGCCGATCTCACCATGGTCAAAATGGGAAAGGCCAATGTTCAAAGAATGATATCCAAAGTCCCGATAAGGCAAACTTGGGCAGAATCCCCACATCAGTGTACAATGAAGAGGTCCTGAGAGATCTAAAGCATGTTTTGGGTGGCCTCAACTCATTATGCCTTGCCAATGTGCTGTGTCCCTGCAGCGTCTCTTTTGGGTGAGCCAAGGTGAAGTCAGTTATATATATGTTTGTATGTATCTACTTAACACTTAACGCTCATCCAGACTGTAAATGTGAATGTGAAATATTACTGCATGGTCATTTTGAGAGGGCTGGCATGCCATTTTCTTGTATAGGGTTGTTCAGTCTTTGGGAAACTTGGCAAACAAAACCACAATGTTTTCTGTCAGTTATGATTTCCTGTAGATGAGTTTTTTTTTCACACCAAGGCCTTCTCAAGTCTGTCGAGGTTCATGACTTCAGCATGTGTTCCTGTTCAATTTGTGACACCCCATAGCGAAAGAATTATTCTATTTTTTATGTGGAGTGTTACCTTTAGAATCTAATCTGATTTCTCTAATGAAATACAGTTGTCGAACATATTTTCATTTAAAAGACATTACCCACCTTGAGGAGAACAATTTTAAAAGTCTGATCACACTTTCACCGAGTTGACATCATAGATGCTTTCTTTTTGGAGACAGTTTTACAAATGTTTCTCATTTATACAAAATGTTTCTGTGACACCAGGAGACTATTAGCTTTAGGCATTGTTTCTTCCCATCACTTCAGTCCCAGCTGTCTGCCTACTTATTCTTCCCATTTTACTTTCCTCTTCCTATAAAACTTGAAATCTTTTCAGTGGCTGTCTCTGTAATCACTGTACTGTTTCTGCTGAGCGGCTGAGCTGAGCTGCGAGGCCAAAAAAGAAATGCAGAAATGTCATAGTTGATTCTTTAAGAAAAAAAAACACTTGTGTAACAACAAAAACATTGTCATTACTTAATTGCTATTTAAAGCATTATGGCTGGAGAAAGAAGAAAATGGCAGTTCCAAAAATACCCTTGAGGAGTGCACATTTTTAAAAATGCTAGACAGTCAAATATTTACATTTGTAGTTTTCCTCGGGCATGTTGAATTTTGAGCAGCAGAACAGTGGAATGCTAATATTACAGTCCCTTCACGCAGATATGGTTATCCAAGACGGCTGGAAAGGCTGATATCCAGATAACATTACTAACACCACACCAAACTTCCTGCTCATTTTCCGCTCAGTTGCATCTTTTGAGAGGCCCATTAGCAGCCTATTCTAGTGCTCTGCAGCCAATCAGATTAAACTCCACCAGTTTCCTACACTGAAATAATTAGGAGAAAATTTTACCCCTGCTCAAGTTAACATGCAGTTATCAGCATTTATCTATAACATTAACAAATGGAATCAAATAAATAATGACAATGTACAGATCTCAAAGAAAGGTTCTTTATTTTAGGGGTGTGTGTGTGTTTGTTTGTGTATGTCTATGTGATGGTAGCCAGGCTGACTGTGACCTGAATCTCCAACACTTCATTTAAGTGTATGTCCATGTAGTTGTTTGGGTCATTATTTATGCAGACAGCCCTTGACCTGCCCAGAGCCATGATCTCATCACGTGATACCAAGACGGCTCTCCCGACCTCTGAGTGACCCAGTTCACCCTCACACCACACACTCCACTTAACTCTCTCTTTCCCTCTCTTTCTAATGTTAACGAGAGAGAGAGAGAAAGAAAGAGAGAGAGAGAGAGCGCTTTATTCAATCAGCTTTCTGCCATTTTTCTTCCTTTGTCGTTCCTCTCATCTGCACTCCTATGTTTCACTTTTATCTGTGTGCTGGGCCAGGCCGACTGAGGCTCCCCAGGAAAGTGGTGTGTGTTTCTGTGGGCAGGCCAGCGGATCCACTGGAGGACTGCAAAAGGATATCCAAGCAGAAAAGGAGGGCGCAGATTTCATTACACTGTGGCCTCACAATCTGCGGGTCAGGGAAGATTTACTTTATTTTTAGAACATCATGTGTCACAACAGACCATGCTGAAAGAAAACACTGAGTATGTGTGCCTGTTTATTCCTTTGTGTGTATGTGTGTGTGTGTTTGTGTGTATTGGCATTTAAATGTCTTTCATTGTGTTTGCATGCCTGTACCAGAGAGTTTGAGCGCTTCCCTTCACATTAGTGTTGTGTTGTGGCTTGTGTTAGTGTGGGGGATTATTTGTGCGATGTAAAGTCGAGGATTTGAATCAGATGGCCTCTCCCTCATGGCCTTATATGACCCTGGCTGCATACTCTGATATCCAGAAAAGAAATTTCTCAGAGCAAAGCCTGTGTCCGGACAGCTTCCATGTCTTCCTTTCCCTGACCTCATGCCCACTGAGGCTGGTGAGTGTATGCAGCTGCCGTGTCTAATGTTATTTAGGCTAAACAGTGTTGGTTTGTTGCTGTGCCGAGGCTCCGCCACCCCCTCTGAGGAGCTGCTGCAGTCCCCCCTCTGACCACTAGATGGCTCTTGTGTCTTAGGCAAAGGCTTTCTGCTGCTGTCATCGTCCGCAACAAAATGGATGACCGGCGTTATAAATACCAGGGTGCGTCACGACTCAGGAGAGAGCCTGCTGTGCCATTTAAGTTTCACCTGTTCCCGTGCCTCAGCCCAGAGAGGCTAGGCTGTGAAAAAGGTTGCTATGTCTGTCAGGGTAAAGACACTCGGCAGAAAACCTTGCAGGACAGCACAGCAAAATTGAGCTCATTATCTCAGCAATAAAAAGGTGGGAAAGACCAACTATAGAGCAGCTGGATGGTGGGGCAGAGACTCACGATTGGAAGGTGTTTAAGGTCATGTTGTGTGTGTGTGTGTGTGTGTGTGTGTGTGTGCGTGTGTGTGTGTGTGTGTGTGTCACTGTGAATTTCTATTTTCTCTTCTCTTAGCTTTCTCTTTGTCTTCTGTGACATTCCTATTCACACAAACACAAGCACATAGGCAGAGAAAGGGAGAGAGGGCAATAAGGAATAACATGTGATAAGGTTTGTGCTCATACACACACACTCACTCACTCACACACACACACGCACAGACACACACATGTATGTGTGCAGTCACACACACATGCAGGCACACACTTACAAACACACGCACACACCGTCTTATGGACCCCATTAATTTCATGGTGACAGATCTAATAGTGAATGTCCCTGTGCCTCTCCCCAAGAAGCCTGCTCTGTGTGTGTCCTGGGAGAGTCTCTGTTGCTTTGCCATGTTATTGTGTCCTTCACCTCAGGCCAGGGAGAAACTCGGCAGCATCACGGCTGAAGGTTTGTCTGCTGCATTTAACCTCATTGTCTGTTTCATTGTTGTGCTGCACGGGCTCTCATCCCACTCCACACACAGAGAAAACCTCTGTTCTTTGCTCTGACCCCTCTGTGAATACTGGAGCGACACAATGCTGAGAGATGCTCTTCCCCACCTTATATACCCCTCAGAGAAGCCTTGTCCAGGCTCACCTCTCCCAACCCCTCACTTCTTCTCCCTCACTCCTCTCACCAGCCTCTCCTCACTCTCACCTTCCCAAACACTCCTTTTTTTTTCCATTTCTTTCCTCTTTCCTTTTTTTGTTTCATGTCGTCCTTGAACCACACTCCAGAGCGCAAGGAGTTTCCAGTAAGTGGGGAGTGAAAGGTTAGCTCCGTGGTCAAGCACGGCCTTGTTCCACACCTTTCACTCCTCATGATGGAGCCAGTCCACAGAGCGCTAGAGCGCTAAATGCTAAACCAGTGAAGTGTTGACTGTTTGGGGTTCAGGTTTAAGGCTCCAGAGCTCGCGGCTGAGAGGACGGCTGCATTTGGTAATCAGTGTGGGCACCCGGTGAACAGCTGTCCATGGCCTGGCAGATAGCCTGGAAGAGCTTTGGGCACCCTGTCAGCACACACACTGCCACGTGGAATGAGGTGTGCACCTTCCACTTAGCGGGCCTGGTGTAGCACTGCATGAATGTTATACAGGTAGACTGAGGAGAAGGAGAAAGAGAGAGAGAGACAGAGAGAGAGAGAGAGAGAAAGAGTGTCAGGCAACTTGACTTCTTTTTTTGATTGAAGACAAAAAAAGCACTTACAGCCATGACCTGAGAGAGATACCATGAGACAGAGAGAGAGGGCAAAGTGTGTTACAATTGGTTTGTTTGCAAGAGAAAGATTAAACAAACTGGTCGAAGAGGAGAAGGGTGGAGTGCTGGTAGAATGACAGGCTGATGGATGAAGACCTATGACATGCAGATGTATGTTGCATCACGTTTACAGCATCTTTGAGGTCTATGTCCATTCCAACACAGCATCCATCGTCAACCAGGACTGCACAAACAAGTGAAGCTGTCACAACATGGCAGCTATAACAGGACCTGCTGCATGTGCTGCACTCTCCCATCACTCCTGACTTTCATGGAGGCTCCCCGGGGAGTGGCGCTGGCCTCAGGCGACCAGGCTGCTGCTGCTGCTGCAGAGAGGGGCGCCGTTGGCGGCTTTGCAGCGGCAGGCTGTGAGTGCCCTCGGGTGACACCTCACACGTCCAGCCCCCAGGGCTGCCTCACTGGCCACAGAGAGGGAGTGAAATGAAGGATGAGCAGGAGCCAGTGCTCTTTTACCTCACACTCCGGGAGGGGAGGAAGTTCACCCCTGTCTAACACCCTCTCCCCCAAAGGCAAGGTGATCATCCTGGACAGAATAGACAGGATCACAGCATGCTCCTCTTACACGTGCCTCTGAAGTGATTCTTCAAAGAGAGGCCTTCATTTGTCAGCTGCATTACAGGAAAAAATAAAGCAATTCTTTGATCAGGCAGATAGATAGGCTTCATGAAAGTGCTTGGTTACTGTCATAAAAGAGTAATCAGAGAGCATAATAAAAGCATATGTTTCGGTCTGTAAATTAAGTCCTTATAGAATGAAGACATGTTTTCAAAACAAATCCCAAATGACCCATTTATAGACTGCAACTATATTTGGAGCCTGTCAGAAAAGCCATGCTGTATTTCCTTGATGCAACAGCTCAGAATAGCAACAGCAGATTCTCTGTCAGTAAGACCACTCATACAGTGGCACATGTTCTACTGCCTTGCCTTAGTTTCCCAGGACATCCATCATTTAGAGCAGCTATCTACTGGATGCTCACGACGTCATTAAGGCTACGTTTATCACAAGCAGCTCTTTGACCTAAATCTTCTATTTTATCTCCTCCTTGGCAAACCTCCCTGGATATTGACAGTAAATATGTTTTTAATGTATGCAAATTAATAAACAAGTAAATATGCTAATGCCATATGCCCCATTTATGTCAGAGCTAGTTAGTGTACATCCGTTAGGAGGAAGAGATAAACATATATGCTGTTGTATATGTCCTCATAAGGCTCTGCAGCTTGAGGAAGGTACAGTTACACACATCATTGCAAAGGAATGAATGTTTCAGTATTATGGCCTCTTTATTAGAATTGAATTAGCTGCTAGCAATTCATCTAAGTGCCCGTAAAAAGAGGGAAGAAGATCCATGGAATCTATTAAGCCACAGTTAGCTGCACATCCAAGGGTAGCTCAAGGCCAGCAGAGGGTCACCAACTGCAGGTCTCGTGGCTGTCCCATTGGTTGTAATGCTAGCAAAGATGAAATGAAAAGAGATGTCCATACAGATCTGACAGCTTGTTACAAGGACAAACAACAGTGCTAGGGAGGAAAAATGACTGATGTCACATTTTATTTTATTTTGTTTTCTTTCTTTCTTTCTTTTTTTTAATCTCACAGATCCTGCTTGCATGTTTCAGTGGCTGTGGAGAAAGCACTGAAGCACTGTCTCCTTCAGTGAGGCTTTGCGTGTGTTTGGGTGTTTTTCCTTTTTTCCCAAATGTCATATCTGAACACGCTGTCTTGCTGAAATGGCCCTGGGCTCTGATCTCACTCCTTCACGCGCAGGCCAGTGACACATCCCCTGACATGAAGGGAGTAAATACATCACGGGCCACAGTCAATTGAGGGAGTTGGGGGGGGGGGTGTTGGAGATTAGGGACCAGAGGAGGACTTATTGGACTACAGGAGTCTTATTGGACTATGGGAGTCTTATTGTACTATAGTAATACATATTGCACTATAGGAATCTTATTGCACTATAGGAGTACATATTGACATGTGCAGGTTGAATTTTATTTACTGGCACAGTCCACACCCACACGCCAGTCAACCTCTAAAGATTTATGATGGACCATCCTAGTCTATGGCAGAGTGCATTATTGTGATTAAAATAACACACAGCGACAATGTACTCATAGGTTTTACACAAGATGTTACACATGTGATATGCAGAAGCATCTTGCTATAGGATAAATTATATTATGATGACCTTAAAAAGACCCTATAAAATCTATAAGTAAACTAATGTTGATGACTACAGTATGGCCAATGATACTGTAAAGGAGAAAATCAGTGTACATTATTTAGTTACTGTTACTGGCACTAGACAGCAAAATCACTAAAATCACAAGATGTAATGATATTTAATGATATTTATCTGACGGTTGACAGGTTTATCAAATTTATGGTCACATTAAATCTGAATTTAATGTGACCATAAAATTGATAAACATATCATAGGGCATGCTGTTTAATATCAAACTCACATGACTCATTCCTAAGCACATAACATATTATTGTTGATTGCTGTTGCAGCTCTCAGGATGTTTGTTGTTATAAAAACTTACAAAATGTCTCACTTCAGACTATTTTGCTAATGCCTGAGTGTTTGCTCTAATTTAGTTTAATGGTTGGGGCACAATTATATCTTTCAGGCACAATTATATTTGTATAAAGGACATTAAACATATTTCCAACCGTACCAGTGGTTAGTGTTGTGATTTTGTTTGTCAGTCTACTGTGGTGCGTAATGCCATGGACAAGAGAACAAATGAAATCACTTAAATCTGGAACACATGAAGTGTAAACCGAGCGCTTCGAGCTGGTGAAGTATTTCATTGGCTTTTGTGACTGATAGAGATGGAATATCCATGAGGCAGCCAGCATTTGTATCTCTCTCTATTTCTCTCTCTCTCTCTCTCTCTCGTTCTCTCCCTTCTCTCTCACTGACATCGAGGGAATCCAGAGTAGTGACAGCCAGAGGGTTAGCTTAGTCCAGCAGACCCTCCAAGTCTTGCACGTGCACACGGCATTAACAAATGGATGGCAGCTTAAGGTCAGAACTGTGCTCACACAAGGACATTCAGCTCTGGCAGTATGGAAAACATACATGTATCTCACAATACATTGACTATATAAGTGCGTGGCGCAGTGCTTATGACCTATGTATGTACCTGACTCAGTTTGCAAAGAGCACAAATATGACATAGTGCATCTGACTGAAGTATAATCTCTCTGCACTTACAATTTGCACTCTTGCGTTTTAAATGTTACTCCAAAGAGGCGTCTTGAAATGAGGACTCTGGTTTGAGGAACTCATTTACAAGTGTAATGTGGCTCTATATTTGAAGAGATTCTGGGTTTTGTTTTCATTTGCTGATGCCAAATGCTATTCCCACCATGGGGCCCACTCAAGCTGCTACAGGGAGACACTGGCACCAACCTGTCTAATTATCTTGGAATTATCTCATATCTACATTCAAAAGAGCCTTTTTCCTTCTCTATGGCCAGAACCTCTAGAACAAGAATCAGAAAGACTGTTCATGCATGGGTGAGAGTGGAGAAGCGTTTCATGTTGGAGTCTCAGTTCTCTTTATGCATGATACTCACATGTCCATGATTGTCCTCTCTGCTGCTCTTTAGCAACCAGAGGACTGCTAACACACACATGTGCTGGGCTCACTGCTTGCAAACTTCAACTTGAAAAGCATCTCGTCTCAAACAAAGAGGAATGTGGAAAATCTGATTGGCTCCTAAGTAGAATGGTATTATGATAACCGTCTTATGTAACTCACCCCGAGTGTGAGTATGGATGAGGACAGCACGTTCCTGATGCCGTGGTAACGTTGGCCGTCTGTAGCCAGCTTTGTTTGTCCCCTGGGCTTATTCCACTGGAATATCTGACTGCTCCTTCAAGTTTCTCCATCCTGAATATTTCATTGTTCTAAGGAGTGTGTGACCTACATAGTGCTGCAGGCATCTGCCAAGAGTGACCCTGTGTGTCAACTGGCCCCTTCACAAATCACCTCTGCTTTCAGTTATTAGTAATATTCATGAGGAAATATAATTGTATATACAATCACATTGTAAGCATATACTGCATCTGTGAATGGGTTACATTAGGTCATATGTGTCATTTGTCATGTGATATGATATGAACATATACAGTGTGTATATAGTGTGGAGTTTCATAACACGTAGGTATTTGCACATGTGTATATGTGCATTTCAAGAAAAGTGAAGGCTAATGTTTCTAAATAAAATGTATTTATATTTAATGTTCACTGATTAAGGTATACACACATATCATCCACCAAGAAATAAACAAATTAGGGCAGATGCACAACTGAACATTACCATCTTAAAATGACTTTTGAGGGGATGAGTTTGACCAAGTGTTCAATTAAATTCCATCTTCATGTTTGTGCACCTGTGTGTATTTGTGTTTGGGAAAGTGTGCCAGTGTGCAATCTCCAGTTTCAGATCGGTGTGTGTACCACAGAGATATCAGCTGCTAATGCAGTCTGCCTCCATTCCACCTAGTGACGTGCTTCCATCTGAGCCTGGGTCACGTCAGTGCATGTACCGTATATGAACACAGCCCTCAGTGATGGCACACACACACACACACACACACACACACACACTCCTCCTGTTAGGGCTCTCAGCTGACTGACCTCTACCTCTCCTCCTTCCTCCTCCACAGAGGCTTGAGTGGAGCACAGGACAAGAGAATCTGTGGGGCACTCCCTACAATCAAGTTCTATCATTTAAACACAGCATTAACCTTCAAAATGTTAAAAAGGAAGACTATCTATAAGAGCATCCTTAAATCTTTAATGAGAAAATCTCTATAAAAAGGAACTGGTGAATTTGTTTTACATGAGTCAACCTGCAGTGTTAGGGCAAATGTGCTTCTAAGCATTTAATGTCCGTCCAGCCTCCTTAATCCAGACTGATATTTAATCCATAATTAATACGTGAGGGATTTTGAAATTCTAAAGGTCCAGTTGTCTGCCCCAGTGTGAGCCACCACGGGTTGGTGGAGCCGTCTTCAGCCAGAGCACTCTTCATCTGGAGCCCCTCCACAGCCGTGAGCTCTGCCTCCTTCCTCTCACACTAGGCTTTTGTGCTCGTGAGGAGGGCTGGCCTCTCGTCTCCCGGCCTCTCCTCGGTGCCAAGCTGGAGACGCGTGCCGTTAGAAGTAGCTCTCGGGAAGACAGGGACGCCGCTAAATAATGCAGCACAGTCTGAAAGAGGCTCATTTGCCCAGGCTGCCTCAGTGCTCTCCTCATCACGCCTTTTCTCCTCTCTCGCCTCTCCTCCCCTCCCCTCTAAACGTGGCCAATTGTCCTCGACCAGACACGCACCTGTACAAGCAGCCACTGGTGCTGATGAGACGTCAAAGTGACTCAGCATGTGCTGGTGTTTCATTAGACACGCCAAGTGGCAAGCAGGATAAATCCACAAAGAGCCCCTGGTGACTGGAGATCAGCAGTGAATATGCAGACAATATAGAAAAATGGCAATATAAAAAATGACTTTCCTTATTACGCTCCATTGTTAAGACACAGCTGAAACTATATTTTTGCATTTTCCACTGTTAAATGCCTGGAGTGCTGAGTGCATAGACACCCTGACAGGGCTCTTCTGAGCCTCCGAGCTGCTGATGTAAACAGTGATTTAGCTCTGACCATATGTTTACCATCAACACAGACATTCATTATGCTCAGTGAAGAACGCTTCTCCAGCTACATAAATGATTACATTACATTCATGAAGGTTTTGTTGTCAAGTTTGATAAAATGTCTTTTCGAGCTTGTGCTTGAAAAAAATCTCCAAGAAATGTAACAAGCAAAAATCAAATAGGCAGTAAGCCAAGACGTGTTTTTCTCAAAGAATCACAACCTGTTGGCCTACAGTGATAAGACAATTTGAGTAACATTCAGCCCTTTATTAAGAAAGGAGAGAGGTAGCAGGAGGTAAAGGCAAAATGTGTATAGATCATGAAAACCTTCAAAAACTTTTAGTAATTCCTTCCTTTGAATATTTTTGATACAATGTAAAATGATAGACAACAGCATCCAAAACAATATAATCTAACTCAAAATAGTTAAAATCCTTTTTCACCCAGTGTTTTAAATCAATATGAAATTAGTCCCTACAGCCTGCTGTTTGTGAATTTGAAAAGTTTTTTTTAGCTATATGACCATAAAACAATGCATCAATTATTTAGACTCCATCAAAGACATTTTTAGCTTGTGTAAGCACGTGGCACCAGTCCCTATTCTTCATAACAACAAGGATTTTGAAATAGATCATTTTCAGATACACAGAACATCCGGCATGTTTATCCCCAGAGCCCTTCTCTCTCCCCTCTACACTGCAAATTATTATCTGCCACACGCAACTGCTCCTAAGATGTGCTGAGTTCCTAGAGCTGGACAGAGCCATCAGTGGAGGGGTAACTCAGGGCTGACAGAGGGGACGCCCCTCCGATGCGGCCAGCAATCTCATTCCAGTGTGCTGTTACATAACAACAGCTGGGCCAGCTCTCTGACTACTACATCTAATCAGCTGTGATTAAATGCCAGAGCCCAAACATGAAGGGCAGCCCTTTTTGCTTCATTGTATGAGAGCCAAAAAAAGATTTATTTTTTTTTGTTCCGGAATCTTTTTTTTTTTTTCATTCTTCATAATCATGAACATCTGGTTGCCCCCATCTGCTCCTAAGCTCTCTGCTCTGAACCTGAAGATTATATGATTGAAAAAAAGATCAGATCTGCCTATTTTTAATAGGGAAATGTCAGGGAAGGTTACAGTTAGCCACAAAAGCACAACAGAGGAGTTCCTTTTGTTCCTTTTGTTTCTGCTGTTGTTTCACATGTGGCTGGTGTTTTTCGTAACGATGGATTTAGGGATGCTTGTGATGCCTCCCGGGATGGCGCTGGTCTTGGCTGCTGGAAGTGAACTGAAGATGAATCACAGTGCACTGCCATCCCATTAATCTAAACTGTGGTGAAGGACTGGTCCACAAGACAAGAGAGGAGACAAGAGAGAGAGAGAGAGAGGAGAGAAGAACAGAGTACAGAGGAAACCAAACTCCTCTCCGTGTGCAGTGAGAAAGACCTAAAGTGTAATTCTATGCCCTCCTGAAGTCATACCCGCAAAACACAATCACATGCAGGAAAGGGGACAAACGGTAGACCAAACAAGTCCAAGAATAACACACAGTCTCACAAACCAGCAAGATCAATGCAAGGACATATGGCAAAAGATTGTAGAGGTATATTGAAACTATAATCTTCTAACTGGAGCCCAAAACTACCCCCCCCAAACACACACACAATCACACACACAATCACACAGACCAGCACAGGCTTCTGATCAATGCCTGATTGCCATTTCCAGTCTAACACTATACATCATTGTGTAGGATCTCCCATTTGTTTTGGACCATGTAAGATTCATATGTGTGACTCAGCTATTTCTTCACGGTGCTAGAGACATATTTGTATTTTCCATTTGGTGTTTGTTCTCCGCAGGCTGCTCAAGACAGCCCTCAGGGATGCTGACTCTGTTTGGTTCTCATCCAGATATCATGGGTACCAGCTGACAGAGGAAATTCTTTAGTGCCTATCACATAAACAGACGACAGCAGAACCCAGTAAGAGTAAACTGGGACACGGTTTGAGCAACTTTGCTGTAGAGGTTCCACATTCTTGTTTTTTTGTGGCAGCTACTAAACTGTGTGTCAGGCCTCACAGACAAGCACCAGATGAGGCAAAATCAACATTGTTGCGATCAATAAGAGCGTGTGGAGATTCGTGGTGAAAGAAATCATAAACAAAAGCAGCCCAAAGTCATCAGCCAGGAACAGCAGTGAAGATGGAGTCTGAGATGAGTTGGCCAGGACTTCCCTTTAGGTCATAACCCTCACAGTCCACAATGTACTTCAAGCATAGACACCCTCTCCAGAAATAAAGCAAATACTTTGGGTGCATGGCTCATGTAGGAGGATGGCGGGTGTGGGAAGGACACGGAGGGCTACAGATACATGCCTCAACATGGAAAGTTCGGTGAATGGGGAAAAGGGTGGTAAGACATTTAAGACAGACTGCAGCAGTCCTCTAGCAAAAGGAAGGATTTGACAAACAAAGGGTGAAGCTAGTGGAATTTATAGATTTTTATAATCAGTCTCTGGAGCAGGAATGACATATGGACCCAAAACAGTCAATGTCTCCGTTCTACCAGTGCCCACCAACAGCAGATTCCATCAATGTCTTTGATGGAATGTCAATCATTTTTTAGTCTTAGAAATGAGATTATGTCCTAAAGAAGCTCACATTTTCAGCCTGTACAAACTGAGCTGGTCCTCAAGCAGGCACTGGAGGACTGGACACATCTGACACATACAGATGTCCAGCAGGAGACTTAAAAGTTGATGAGAACATCATCATTCATCAAGGTAGGCAAAAATAAACGGCAGCAGCACAGCTCTGCGGGATCACTGGCCAAATGGCCAAATAACATGATGAGGCAGTAGTGGTGTCCAAAGTGGTGTGTTGAGTGCTATCTCTACTCCCCTCATGGACATGGGCCAAATGGCAAGTAGTCAAGAGACTGAGCTTCGTAAATAATGAAGTGGTTGCAATGCTGAGGGTGTGTACAGATCAGGGTAGAGACGGGGCAATTTAAAGTCCATATGTCACTTGACTAATTCAGTGCAAAAGAGACAACTTGTCTGCTGGGATGTAGAGGAGCTTGTTGCATACATCAAAAACATGTTGCAGATGCTTTTCGTATAGTCTGATTGGATGTCAAATTGAAATTCTATAGGAGTTCAGAATCTGTTGTGTTGCTGTTGTCACAGTAATGACAGTCAACAGTGTGTGTTTACTGTCATTTTTGGTGTGAGAAGTCAGTGTACACGCTGTTGACAAAAAGTCACTTTTTGTCAGCACTTGCCCCTATTAGTTATTGTCATGTCATTGAAGCCCTGCTTATCTTCACAAGGGCAAGGAAGAATCTACAAGAATTACATTTACTGCAAGGGATTTGGAAAATATTTGCTGTGTTTTTTAGGCCATGAACTAACTGTTCATGATGGTCGTCTTTCTCGGACTGCAGAGTGTCAGCTTTCACTGAGCAGGTAGAGATGTGACCACAATACAGGCAAGGTTGGGATGGTTGGTTGATTGGCTGGAATATCTAACAAAAGACCTCAGAAAACTCTGTGTATGTGCTAGTGCTGCTGTAGCCACACATTCATCTGTATGGCTATTCCCCATAGCTTCACAGCTGTTGGGCAGGGCTTAAGTGATCTGCTCTTACTTTGTGTCAGAGGCACTGATCAGAGAAGTGTCACACAGGGTGTCTGGATCCCTCAAAGAGTCAATTGTGACCAGACAAGGTGAAAATACAAATTAGATGCAACAATCCAAAACAGGAAACAATCCTTGGAATGAAGTTCAAATCAGGCAAGACCGAGAGGCAAACAGGTCCAAACCTTAAAGCAACCTCAGAGGTCAAATGGGTAGAACTGGGATTAAAAAATGACCTCAAAATGTCAGGCAGAATTGAGATGGGACCTATCAGCGTTGAAATACTGGCCCTCAGTTGTCAAACTACATAAAACAGGTTCAGAAAAGTATGGGTGGACACAATGGCACTCTCTCTCTCTTGCATAGGTGCAGTCTCTGATGGCCAGTCCTTGGGCGTTGCTGTATGGGTGGACACAATGGCACTCTCTCTCTCTCTTGCATAGGTGCAGTCTCTGACGGCCAGTCCTTGGGCGTTGCTGTATGGGTGGACACAATGGCACTCTCTCTCTCTCTCTTGCATAGGTGCAGTCTCTGACGGCCAGTCCTTGGGCGTTGCTGTATGGGTGGACACAATGGCACTCTCTCTCTCTCTTGCATAGGTGATTTAACCCAGCTCCAGCTGCAGCCATAAACACTCCAAAATGTGTACAGGCCAGTTCCTTACTCCCTAGCCCATAATCAGAATTTCAGTCTCATACAATTCATCTCTGTTTTTTTGGGAAACTAGACTGCATACATGGGATGCTGATATTGAAATCCTCCAAAAGACTCGTCCTAATAACTTTTTATCAGTGTAATGTTATTTTCTATGGGGGCAAAGTAGTGAATCACCTCTCTCACCTCTATTTAATACAACTCTAAAACAAAAGGAAAACAGAAGAAACTAAGGATAAAGACTGACAGAGAACACACAGGCAGAGAAAAAGACAATAGAGAGATGGGAGGCTTAAGGTGAATGGCTGAACAAGAAGATGAGGAAAAACAGACAGGCAATACTTAGTCAGTACATAAATAACCCTTGAGTCCTTCGTTACCTTCGCTTGTGTGAACATGCATCTCCCCTCCCAGTTACTCCCTCTGTACTATTTCAGAGTTGTCAGTTTGTTGCCCATGTCTATTTTTTAAAACCTAATTTACCTAACCTAATTTATCTTCTAGTTCTCAGTCCTGTTTTGAAGATTATGTAGGTGGAGTTGTCATAAGCATAAATATGTGCGTGTTTTCTTATTGTCTTTTGGTGCAGAATGCATCTGAGAGTAGGCCATTACCAACATTTGTGTGCAGTCTGTGGTGTGTAAGTACAGGGAGATGATGGGGCAATCTGTTCTGTTCTGAGAGTAAAACAGGACCACGTGACTTGAAAATGAGGACAGATCTCTGTTTTGTCACTTGCAGCTACATGGAACTTTTGCTATGTAATCCTTTTTAACTGACAACTTGTTAATGCCACAGTTGCCACCATGTGATAAGAACAGAGCTATTTCTCTCTAACTCTTTGCTAAATTAGCTAAAAGGTTCCAATGTATTAAGCCTTATTTTGTGAAATGAATATAAATTATAAATCAAAGGATTATTGCTACACTAGTCATCATAGTTTTCTCAAAGAAGCTTGACTGCTTAACAGCAGTTAGTAACTGTAACTTCTGCTTCTGTCAGTGTAACTATTCCAGTCAATCAACAATATAATGAAGGATTGTGGGAAAAAGGAGTTAGCCAGGCCAACGCTGCTGTAGTGCCTCTGCTCAATATTTTATTTTACTGTACTGCTTCAGATTGCTCCGGAAAAACATCAGATTCCACCAGGTGCCAATCAGTGAACAGAGAGCCAGAGTGTAACATACGTGACAATTATTAAACAACTAGACAACTTCTGACCAACAGAGAGACATAACATACAGTATGTCATGATGACGACTAACAGATTTGCAGACCCAATAGCTTTAAAGCTCAAACACAGTACCCACTGACCAGGAAGTAAATATTTCCCCATCATTAGATGTCAGACTCTTTGCACAAGGGGGAACTCTGGAGGGAAAAAATGCAGGCTTGCCTGGTACAGCTTTAAAAAGGCTTAATTTCACCTGAAATATCATCAGAGCCAGCACTGCACTTGCTTGTGGACTGCCTGCACAAAGTGAATTCTGGTCTATTAGGCTAAGAAATTGTGCCCTTATGTAAAATTGAATAAACCACTTCAAATTAAAGTAATTGTCTTCACTAGCTTGTGGACTGCCTGCACGCCTGTACTTGCATTTTTCAAAGCTGACACTTGATGAGCAATTGTGTAGGGCTCTCTGGAAAAATGGATTGTCTAAAATCTTGAAAGTGCTTTAAGTTCAGATATTGTACTTTGTTGCATGATGTATATTGCTGAGATGTCCATGTCAAACTCTAAAACAAATACATGCCCGGACTTTGTCCAGTTCTTGAGATTGCATGGCAGTCCAGATTGGACTAATGTTTATGTTAGACGTGCAATGTATAGAGCAATGTACAGTAGACTACATTTGAACCAAACCCAAAACAATTTGAACCAATTAAAACAAAAAAAGTGCTCCCTGAAAAATAAGGCACAGTGTATATTACACTCTTAGAGGAGAGAGACATCACTCTTTGATTGTTTTCCAGTTTGTGGAGCTAGACCTATTGTTCTCAGAGAATGGAGAGGTAGCAAATCATGAAAAGATATTTGCTGAGTAGCACAAAAGTGTTGATATTAATGTTATTGTTACCCCCATGACCCATCTCACTCCTTGAGTTTAACACTCTTTCTGGCCACTGCTACACTGTCCAGCCATAATTCCTGATAACCACCTATGGACTGACTACCATGTAATGTATAGTGGGATAATACTCTGGAACTATTATGAACCTTAGCTAAAACCATAGACAACTTGTAGTCTATCATGGTTACTTCTGATTGTAATTTTCCTGCATGACTCCTGGCAGTTAGGTTAGCCCCTTGAGTCGTGGATCTGCCCAAGGTTTCTTCCTAGACTAACTAAACACAAGGGAGTTTTTCTTTACCCCTGTTGCTCTTAGGTGCTCCCTCTGTAAAGCGCCATGAGACAATACTATTGTAAAAGGTGCTGTGTAAATAAAATTAAACTGAATTGAATTAATATGTTCACTTATCACTAAGTATCTTTAATCCCACTTTTAAATGTTGGAGAATGGCAGAACACAAATCTGAAATGCAACTGGCGAAGGAACCAAAATCCAGAGCAATAGCCTGTGCTGATAAGGGAATCGGAAAATAGTTCAAGCACCTTGTAGCCTTAAATTTGTTCCCTGAGAAAGAAACACAGTGTGCTCTTAAATGCAGTAAGTGGACCAGAAATAGGCAATGTCAGTATGAAGATTTGCACATTAAATGTACAAGGAAATGCCCATACCAGTGCTCTTACTGTCCTCATGAACACAAGTGTACTTAAATGAATCAGATTCTAAATCCTAAAATTAACATTAGAGTTACATCATAAACTGACATGACTCTCTGTTTTATGCAATGGACTGGCCAGTTTGACATAAATGTTTCTACCCCTTTAAAATGTATGTACCAAAGCAGTTTATTCACACAACTGCATTATTTTATTTGCAAATTTATGTAATGTTTAGGCATAGATATTTGAGTAATGTACTTAAACAAATCTGAAATCCAGTCAGGTGTAATACATTTAAACAACTCTCAATGCATTTCTTGCTATTGTATTATGACATTATTGACTTTAAGCATACATGTATCCAAACCATTACATAATGGTCTTTTACTTCTGTCTTTGCCTGTGAGTTGTGCACGCTATGGATGCCCATGTTAGAAGAGATCAAGTACATTGAGCAGACAGGCAGTGCAGGGCAACAATAGGTGCCGCCTGTCAAACATGGATTAGACCTTGTAGAGCAGATGGACCACCTTCATGTCTACATGAGTAGCACCATAATTAATTAACCACGGCGAAATAATAACAAAACACATCACCCACAGCACCTCTTCCCTCTGTGGGTCTCCCGACCCCTGTTCCTTACATCTGTCCACGGAGGAACACTCTGCTTGGACTCTAGTTTGTTTGCACACAGTAAAGCAAACACCATTTATTCTAGGCTACGCTTTGCTTTTCATATTGAAAATTCACTCTAAACTGAAAAAATTCCTTTTAACATAAAGAGATGTCCATTTGGACTTGTAATATATGTACATGTAGAGCAGAGAGATTAACGAATCCACTCCATGCATACTGTATGTGCAAGGGTGTGAAAGTGTAAACCATTTGTTATCGGCGACCTACATACATTTCTTATATAATGTTGTCGTCACAGCAGTGGGAGCCATATTTCTGCAGGGCTGGTTATGCATCAACTTGTACCTGGATCACTACACTATTACTCATATAAAGCTTTGGCTGTGTGCGTAATTTCAGATCTGCACATTCAACAAAAAGAACAACTTCTAGCTGCTTCACCTGTGATGCCCTAATTCCATTGAGGAAGACTTCCTTAGATGACTCATTGACGAAGAGGGTGTCGTACATCATAGGGGATGGGGAAGGGCTTTCATGCCGTCTCCATAGAAACCACACACGTCCTTGTTTACTTGAATTAATTTCAAACAAAAGTGTGTTTACAGTGTTGGAAAGGGTGTCCTGTTTTAGTCCAAAAAACTGAATTAGTGATGACACTGCCACCTGGCCGTTTCATTAAATATTAGTATTAGTGTAACTATACCATGCTAGTGTACAGATCAGTATTATTCAGGAGTTACTGAGCACTAACATTCGCATTGCATGTATCAGTTTGGCTGAAATGGTGTTGACATTTGAGCTACACAGCCAATCAAACTATCCATCCAGAAGCATGGTGTTGATTAGCTTAGGACTTGTTAATGACATTGTCCATGCCACTATATGTGTTTCCCATTTTCTGAGCCAGGACTGTGATGGCACCCTGGAGTGGTTGTAGCACAAACACTGAGCGGACACCTCACGTATCACTGCACTTTTCCCCATGCAGCAAAATAGCTTTATGGAAATGTTTAATATGAAATGCATGGCCAGACTATTATGACATGGCTTTGTCCTTGAGAGCTGCTGGACTGTGGAGTCAGCACAAACCCAATCCCCCTGGCGTGTGGGCATGTGTGCACCCGACCCTGGGGTGAGGGTGAGCAGCTTTAGGTTACCGCTGCCAGGCACAATGGTACCCTGCACACAGCCGTAAACACATCCTGCAGTTCTGTAAAGGAGATGTGGCCCAAGGAAACCTGAGTGCTGTTACACACAGTGATACCACATATCACAGCATATCAACAGATACTGCATTGAAATGTACTGCACTACCTTGGAATTAGGCTTCTTGTAGTCTATTCAACAACACATTAACATATTAATATATTAAATACGGTTATCATTCACTGGGCTCTATGCTTTTTAAAGCTTTTCACAGAAAAAAAACGTTTTTGCATGATATACATTTCTGGAGTATTGAAACACAACTAATTTATTGTACATATTGAGGTAACAGAGATGTTCTGGATCACTGTTACACTTGGCCTTTTATATCTGTCTTTTATATCTTGTTTTTAGTCATTAATGTTTGTGTTGACATTTTTACTCGCCACTTAATTCCGTCTGCAGAGAGAGGAAAAAAACCCTGCAAATAGGATTAGGTTCCTGAGAGTTTGCTGTTTAATGATGAGTCAGAGTGGCCGTGTTTAATAGGCAACGCTGATTAACCTCCAACAACATTGCAATTATTGTCCATGCCATGCAGGTAGATACAGTTTCAGGTTACAGTCGCTTGCTATTCTAGACACTGTGGGTGAGAGTGTTGTTAAACAAAGCAAATGAGTTGTATGAAAAATGAAGCAGTTGCTTTAGGCCAAGTGTGCCTCCAATGTGGCAGCAAACAGAGCTGTACATTACAGCCAGTGACTTCACTGAGCACACCCACATATGACTAATGTATGCCTCAGTGCCACTTCCAGTGGACACTCATATCAAGGGCCAACCAACTGCCTTATTTGGACTTGTTTCCTCCCTCTCCGATGTGCTTATGGATAGCTGTGTTTGTTATCAACTGTCCATGAGGTGACACAGGCTGTGGCAGGGCATTGGAGCACAGGGGTCCATGCAGTCACAGCAATCCATGGGTATCATGGGAGGATCAGGAACATAATGTATTTTCACCCTGGCGTTTGCTGGTCCAGTGCTCAATGTCTAGCCTAAGAGAGTGTCAAAAGCCTCACAACCTCTACAGAGAAGCATCAGTGAGGAATCATTGATGTTTGGGTATATACTTAAATGGCTCCATGATACATACATAGCACAGCTCCTTTCCTTCTTTTTCCTCGCCCCCCCCCCCCTCCCACCACCACCACCACCACCACCACCACCCACACACACACACACACTTTTTTGGTTCTTCTTACAAAACCCTGATTGATGGATCCACATCCCATTCTAAAGGGGCTGAATGGTGGCTTTTAAATTAAGGTGTCACTCATGTACTTGAGTGGTGGTGTGCTCTTTCTCAGGGGAAAAGGTGCACCCATACTGTTCGTCCTCCCAGCTCCCTTCAGCCAGCGGATGATTAAATGGCATAGGGGGCATATTTTAGGCAAAGGGCATGAATAAAAGAGTAATTACATAAGGAGAGAGGGGGAAATGCTCCAAATGCCATGTAATATGTCCAGGATGGTGACCTTGGCTAATGATGCAAGGTAGGAAGGGAGGTGGGAACATTTGGACTGATATTAGCACCAGCTGTTAGCTCTGTGTTTGGAAGTTATTAGTGTAATGATGAAAGTAGATGATACATGTCCTGCTGCCTCTGCTAATGTTGCGTAACTGGGTTTTAGGAAAAGCTTAGCAGTGAACGAGTGAGGAGAGGAGCTGACTGACAGAAGACAGACAGACAAAGGCAGAAGGAGAAGGATGGCAACAGGGCCAAACATGTGTATATCATGAGTGACATGCCTTGGTTTGCCTGTCCACTTCAATTAAGGCGATGTAAGGCCTGATCAATCAGTATGCTGCTCATTCCTTTTATGGAAGATGGTCACATGGCCCGGACAGCTGTGACTGGGTCCCATAACCCATTCCAATGACTTATGAAGAGGTTTACCAGCAGACAGGGGACACGGCGTGCTGCAACACACACACACACACACACACACACACACACACAGAGAGAGAGAAGCAAGCACGCACATAAACACAAACATATTCCCACACAGTCATATCAGACTATATCCAGAATATATAGAGAATATACGATTATGCATATAGAATACTCAGAAATGCATTAATATCATACATATTGAATATACTTGGACTTAAAGGATTTGTGTGACATGCAGACCCTTTGCATGACTGAGTGCGACGCCTCTAACAAATCACTTTAGTCTCGATTCTCAATTTGAATGCAGAGTAGATGCTTCCAAAGTCAAATAAACTCTGTAGCAATTTCCTGTAGGTGAAAAGTTGCAAGTAATTTATTTCTATTGTACCTGAACCATAAAATTCATTCACCTGAGTGCCCAGCTACAACATCCATCAGCTGTGTGGCAATCTCTCCCAAGCACTGCTACAACACTCACATCCCATCAGGCCCACATTCATGAGTGTGGGGCTATACTCCTAATGGGGCAGCTCTTCATGAATTCTTCACTTAGAATTCAAAACAATTGCAATTTATGATGGTTCTTAGAGCTATGGACAAGGCTAACGTCCATAAACCCAGAAAGCCCAGAGGACTCCTTTAGTAAGTCAGAATGGCAACAGTGACATAGCCACTAAACTCTGAGTGAACTCGCTGCCTGTTTCTCTAAGAATACAGTATAAAATCTCCCTTTTTAGATGATGTGTACATTTCTACTCTACTCTGCACCAAATACATAACTTCCTGTCCCCAAATAGGATTTAGAGTTAGGCATAGGGCAAGGACACTCTAACACTGGAGGGCAGTTTTATTCTTTAACATTTAGTCATCGACATTGGTATTTTACTACTTTTCTTTACCTGCTAAGCTAAGGGCTACATGTTATGTATTCTTTACCAAACCACCTAAAGAATGGTCCTTATTCACTGAGGGCTTGGTCAATCAGAGGCCCCTTTGCAAGCCAATTTATGACCCCAGGAAAGGTCATCAGGGGCTGTTGTATCTGTCCAAACTGTCAAATATCTGTCAGGGACAAATCTGTCATTTCTCACTGCGAGCTCTGAGAGCGATGGACAGTAGGCATCCAGCCGCTACTACTGTGACATGCCACACAGGATTAATTACCAAATGGTAATAGATTCACAGAAGGGAACGATTACAGATGATTCCCTAATATGTCAAATGTTGTGCATGCTCTGACAGCTTAAGCTGGCCCTGTGCTCCTGATGAGTAGAGATAGAGAGATAAAGAGAGAGATAGAGAGAGAAAGGGAGAGAGAGAGAGGGAGAGAGAGCCATGGGGCTGAGCGGGAGAAGAGCAGTTGCCACAGCCCTTCACCATGGCAGCTCCACAGGGGTCCATGTGTGCAGGCTTATGTAATGTGCCATGCTCTTCTATGCCAGGCGGCCGATATAGATGTGATCAGTTGAGACGAGAGGAATGCTGTGTTAGGGAAAGATGGTCACTTCAGATGGGAAGGGTGTTATGTCCAGGAAAGATGAGTCCCTGCCCTTTTCAGCCCAGTAGAGCTATTTCTGCTCCATGTCCACACTGCCTCAGAACACCATAGAACAGAGTAGACCACAAATGCCGACAATGGCTTACCAGAGTGAACAAGGATGGTGAAAGTGCAACAAACAGGACGATGCTCAACCAAAATAAAGAAAAAAACCCCGATGCATTTCAAAAGAAAATGGATACTGTATTGTACTGCTTGACATTACAGCTACATACATCAATGGCGCCTGTCCAACAAAGTTGGGCCGCAGAGTCAACATGACATTTAAGGCCTGTTTGCATTTCAAATAGGAGTGTTCTCTGAGACACTGAAGCACACTTACCCCGCGCGTGTGGAAGGCTGGAGATGCCAGCGTGGGGTGATGGATGGGATGGGTGCTGCGGAATGCTGCCGCCGCTCACCAAGGGGCCGGGCGTGTGCTTCGCTAATGCTGCTGGTTATCTTCCTCAGAGCCACTGCAAATGCCAGCAGTCCACCACAACACTGTCACAGCCACTCGCTGTGAGCCTCCAGCCCGCAAAACACTGACTGCACCTCTGACGACAGCCTTGCAAGATAACCGGTACAAAGCACAAGCATATTTAATGGAAGATAAACTAGTGAAAGGATTTCCTTGAACTTGAATTGGCATGATGTGCAGAAACATCACAGACCTACAGTATTTTCTAAAGAAACCAAGGTGAGCACTTCAGTGATCAGTTGTGATGAAAGGGTACTCACTTGATGAACTAGACATGGAACTTGATGAACTAGACATGGAAATGGAAATGCATACTCTATGCTTTATTTGCATATGCAAGTAAAAAATAGAATGTGGGTGGGCAAATGATTTAAATGATTTGCCGATCCTGTAGACTTAAATGATTTCAATGATTTGCAGATCCCATAGACTTAAATGATATTAATTATTGCCGACCCTGTAGATTTTGTTTTCATTTGATCAAACGGCCAAAGCAATTAGTCCTCAACAAACCTGTTCTTGATGACTGTTTTTTTGAATGTGGATGCTTTCCCTTGTGGGAAAAGACTTGACAGAGCGGAGCCTGCTGCATGTAGCTCCATTTGCACACCAAGCAGGCGCTGCTTATTCAGGGCAGCTTGGAAGGCCTTCACTCCTGAGGGAGCCACATTTCTCTCCACATTTTCTCCAGCAGGATAAAATCCAGGTTAACTGCTTCCCACAAAGGTACATTCATAATCCCTGAACAGGGAGTTGAACCGACAACCTTGAGAGCCACAGTCCCAAGTCTTTTGGCTGTGTCCAAGTCACAGCATCTGTCCCACCCTTATACTGTACAGTGATGATATTAAATTAAATTCAAGTGTATTGGTGTTGTGTCCTTCTATTCATGTTCTACTCACGTCAGGGTGGTGAAAAGGCTGAGCAACCAAGCCTCAGATGGGCCAAGTCTGGATCACAGCAGCCTGAGAGAGAGCTGCTATTCTTTCCCCTGGGTGCGAAAGCTAGGCCACGTCTCATGTGTGCTTTGTGTCACTGCCCTCTGACTGGCATTTAGAGATGACAGATCCGTGCATCCTCTGGTGAGACACCAAGCTGCGTCTGTCACCATGGACAAGGCAGCTGGTGAGGGCCAGACTCAGGGTTGTCGACAAACTGATGAGGATAGCGCTAACTAATGACTGAGTAATGAAGCTATGTCAGACATGAGCTTGCTGGCTGACTGGTGAAGACAACCCTCCAAGCACAACGGGGAGGCTACTGAGCGAGGGCACTTTTGCAGGCATGCATTACAGTGGGAGCTGCCTGAGCTCGGCTGGACTTCATGATAGACAGACAGGGAGTCAGGGAGGTGTTGCATGAAGATTGCAATCTGCATGTTGATTGGGCTCAGTGGAGGTGATGACAGGGGAATTAATAGGCAACTGAGAGAGCCCAGGGTCATGTGTGAACTGCAGACCAGGGTTCATAGAGGACCTGGATTAAGTTGGATGAACATCTCATCATGCTTAGCTTTTTGATGACACTGTCTTTATTTCTGAGCTAAAAGCAGTTGCCTTGGATCCACTTCACACAAGCCCAGCGATAGATCAAAGGAGACTGACCATTTCTCTTTTTTCTTCAAATGGGTGAAACATACACATCAAAGTTTCCCAGCTCTCTATCCATTTCCTCAACTACAGCTGCATATCCGTATGTTAAGACCTGATATTATTTCACCTCGGGGATTCTCTTAAAGCACCGTAATAAAATGGGTTTTGATTACTTTTCCAAAACATTTGCTATGGATTGGAGTTTCCTTTGTCATTTAGCCAATAATGCTGCCATGATCTGCAGCTGCACATTCACTGACACCTACATAGTGCTATGCAGTTTACATATATTTTACAGTTATCATGTTTGTCTAGTATACAGTTGCTTTGTACATGTGGCCACCATAGTATTTATTTATTTCTAGTGAGTGCTTTCAGCAAAGTAGTACACAACACACAGATATCCAGGAGTCTCTGTGGCAGCCTCTGTGAAGGTGAATCCCTGCTTTTGGAGGAGGTGATGCCATCTCTTTCCTAAACAGGGCCCTGAGATAATTATGGGCAATTACAGTCATGTGTGATAAATACAGCAGGCCTCAGTGCACTGCGGGGTCTCCACGTGATCCCAGGCAGCCCACGCAGGAAGTAATGCACTTCGGCGGATAATTGCAGGGAGCTAATGAATTAAATGCTGATGAGCTCCCATTATTTAAAGTGCCAGCGCGTGCCGAGACCACACTATCCCTTCTCTGATATTATATGATTTACAGGGGCAGCCAGAACATAGGAGAAAGAGAGGACAGATGGTTAAAGACAGACAGAGAGGGAAGGAGATAAGGGAAAGATGCTTACAGGGCAGAATAAAATCTTTGCCTCCAAGTCTGCTGTCCACTGTGGTCTAGCTGTAATGAAGGCTCTGACATAGATTCATATTGATCATTACTCTCATGCTGTTTACAATGACGCTGCAGCCAACCCCAAAGTGTCTGGCGGAGAAATGGATTATGAAAAATGCCCAACATTACTGGTTGCCTGCAGAGAAAAAGACCTGCCCTCATCTCCAGTTTGGTACACACAAATGAATATCAGAATATTTCAGTGGCATGGCTAGAGCACACAACATTGGAGAAAATTGCATGGTACAGTAAATAGGCTTGGGGGTTTGCAATAGTTTTCTGGAGGGATGTTTTTTCAGTTTGTCATTTTAGAGTTGTGTTTGTAGTAGGCCATGTTGAACAAATGTTTTATGTTTTTTATTCTTTTCATGTATTAAAGGAGAGACAACTGTCTTTCACACCAGCTATCTAAAGTGTTTAAAGAATTGTCTTGTGCTTGGAGTAATACGCATAAAATTTCACATGGTTCTGAGCATAATGTACATAAAATTTCACATGGGTCTGAGCATAATGTACATAAAATTTCACATGGTTCTGAGAAATTGCAGCACAGGCATAGACTCCACCTGGAAGACTTATCCTGCGTCATAGCCTACTGTAAATCAATTGCTTCTGACCAATAGCCTGCCTGTATCCTCCTTTCAATACTCCTAATATCTATGGGATTGCAGTTGCCTGAGCAATGTTATGCTGATCCCTTCTACCAGTTCCAATCCTCTCTATGAGCGCTACAATCCATAAACCTTTACTAATCGCCAGAGAGGCTGAAATTGGTTGCAGGCCTTAAATGATGGGCTCGTAATGAGCAGATGAGATTTGTTCAAACTGATACCCAATACAGATGCCTGGCTGCTGCCCGCACTGAGAGGCTATTTCTATCACTGAGTCGTTAACACCAGCTCGGCCCATCAGCACCCAGCTAAGTATACTCAAGCCATGCATGTTCCTGGTGTCAAATGAGGCATTTCAGGGCTGTGTCCCCCCATATTCATGTGATGGAGACCATATGTTAGAACAGGGAACTTAGACATCTGTCAGGCTGTTGGTTCAAAGAGGTTTTAAGCTTTGAAATGCAACATGTAGCCAAAAACCTCAGGCTGGCACAAAAGCAGGTTTCAACACACCAAAGAATTCTTCGATTGAAATATGAAAAATAAATGAGTTACTGGTTGTGCTGAAATGACCTTGTTGTTGTTATGTGTATAACTTCAGTCAAGCGTTTTTGCTCCTCCCCCATATGAATATGCCTTCAATTCATACAATTCACCAACTTCATGCTAATGGAAACAGACAAGTGGTCCTGAGTCAAGACAATAGAGATGGTACCAGGCAGGCTGCAGGAATTGCCAAGGCTGATGAGCTAATGGTGTCATTAGCCATTGATTGATTTGGCTCTGATTGACCTTGGGTGCCAGCCTCCTAGACAGTAAATCATTGATGAGGCTGTTTCCTCAATGGCTTCAGTGTGGATTAAAGGCTTTGTCCACACAGGCCTTGATTCGAAGGCGATACAAACATCAGAGAAACTCAGCTTAAAAGTAATGACAAATTGATGTTGCCCCACACTCCATTTTGAGGTCAACTTAAGAAACAAAAAAAGCTATTTTCAAAAGGTAAGAAAAACGTAACATTTCTTTTTGGAAAAAAAGAACTTGTGAGGCAGAAATAAAATGAAAGAATTTAATCTTGGATAAGATACATAACAGATGAAAAGAACAACAGTCTCTGAGTGTATAATCAGTCTTTGGTGTTGGCCCACGGACACAATCAAGCAAACGACAAGGATATGTGGAATCCTGCTGTTTTAGGGGCACCGTGGTGAGATATCTACAGCCTAGACAGAGAGACTTTTGTCTTTCTTTTGCCCCCTGCTTTGTAGTCATGACAAATTTCATGGCAGAACTTCTGAATTGGGTCACACAATGACAAAGCAAGCATTTAGAGTTCCCCTCTGAAATGTGTTGGGCTCTGCAGAGATATGGTTTAAATACTGTAGAATGGAACCAATAGCCTGTTTCCTCCTTAGCCAGTATAGGCAGGAGTTGAAAATAGTCTAACCAATGTCAGTCTCAAACATCACTCACTAGGGTGACATTCAGGGCTGATGGGACAATGCAAATGAGCTCTGAATGCCAAACCCATGTTCATTCAATGTTTAGATGGTGTGTGTTATATTTGAAAACACACAGCAAAGTGTTTAATGAAAACACATGAAAAAAGGTCTGGCTTCAAATCAATTCTTCCTTTAAATTCACAAATCATCAGTTATCATTTCATCAGTTGAAGCAAGTGTGATGTCTGATGATGAAATATGTTGATGTCAATAGATTGATGAATTGAGCTAATAGCCATACCTGCATAAACAGGATCCAATTACCGAACCTATGTGCATGGCAAATCTTATTGATAATTCATATTGATTGATTTGATAGCAGGCATGGAAATGATATGGCAAAAGTATATATTAGTATAACTTTGCAGATGTATGAACATGCACTACATTTACTGTTTATGGACACTGCATTAAACAAAATGGATGTTAATTCGCCCACTTTTGTTTTGCCAAGTGATCTGCTGTATTTAGTTCTAATTGTAACTGAAATCAAGAGAAGCCCAAGCTATTCAAAGATGCATGTGGATCAGTGTCTCATCACCAGCGAGCAGACAGGCAACTCCAGCATTGCCAAAGCACACAGGTGTACCTGGAACCCAGGTGTAATCGTTCTCCTTGTGTAATTTTGCCTGATGACTCTTCAACAGCTCGGGACAAATGTCCCCATGTAGGCATGCTGCCCAAGGCCCTATCCAGTTCTGGGTCACTGACAGGCCCAGTCAGGTCTGTCCATCTTCAAAGTGGTGAGCTGAAGTTTAAGTGGTGTAGCTTAACAAAAACGGCATTAATGAATAACTACAGCTGACTACAGTTTCAGCTGGCCAGTCAAGTACGCCTCACATCTGAAGCGTCTGAACTGAACTGATGAGTGTCATACAAGGCCTGCTGATAACGATGCCAACAGATAACGAGCAGATGAGGCAGTCAAAGAAGCAAAACAAAAACAAGTACAAGATTGGTTCACTTTACATTACCGTGTCCTTTACATTGTTGCAGTCTCTACCTTATGAATCACAGTGTAACAAACTTTGAGTCAAACTGCATGCACTCGATGGGATGGTATGGGAAGTGATTTTCTGCATACTGTAACAAGAGTTACTTCTACACACATGTAGCATGTAGAGATGATCAGCAGTACACAAAATTCAATTATGTGGAACCAAACAAAGAAAATCTATTTAGCAACCAACAACATTGGAAAAGTCACCTCAATATGGACTTTAAATCCTTTCTGCAGTGCTATTTTTAACCTAGAAGTAAAGGCTATAACTGTAGACTTTACTGATTCAGTTATAGAGTGTCAGGCTCTCAACCCATCTCAAAAGCCACAATTGAACCCCGTCTTTGGAGACTCAGAAAACTATGTTTGAGAAGCAGTATCACTTTACATTAGGCCTTCACTGCCAGACAATCAGCGTCTCTGAGTCATTGAGGATGTTAGTCTTCAGGTGAGTCACTCTATACTGCAGGTGTATGGGTCAGGATACACTGCAATTAAAAACTTGATTCTGATTGGCTAATAAAATATTTAGGCTTGGGTGTATGGTTATGTCCTGGTGATGCCTATCTGGCCACTGCTAAGGTTCCTTGGCCAATAAATACTGCATCTGATTGAGAGAGCATGAAAGCAAGATAGAGCTCTAAGTAAAGTACAGTGGTGCTTCAAGATGCTTATCAAGCACACATGTAGAGAATGTCATAGTCATCTCTCTCTCTAAATGTCATGAGCATGACATGAGTGTGCATCAGCCTGGATATTATCATACTGTGCAGATTGAGAGTATTCATGGTTCCAATGTCAGAAACAAATCTGTATATTCATTAGAGAGTGTAACATTCAAATCTGTCGTGCAGAACCCTGTTGGTTTTCACCCCTGATCTACAAGATGTTATGAAGAGTAAACACATTATGCCACTGTGTTTCCTGTTACCAACATTATAATCTCAGTTTTGAATACTCTTGAGGTTTTGTACATTTTAGAAAGCAAACGCTGAAGAAAATGGACACCACTTTTATCCAATTTGTATAAAAATAACCATTTCTTAAACACTATATAATTTACACTAGTTCAATACTTTTGTTGTAGCCCTCTAAATTGCAGGTATTTTCGCCAATTTTGAAAAGGACAGAAGGTGATTCAGAGCCAAGTGAACACGTGGCTGAATGGCTCTCTCCATTAAGCCTGGCAAATGCCTCTGTGTGCGTACATGCTGTTGCCTTTGCTAAATGACAGCTTGGCACAGGAACAAAGGAGAAAAAAACAGGAGAACTAGGTCAAGAAAAATCCTGATAGTGCAATACTGTGAGCCCCTCATCCTCCTCCAGCAGCACAGTCTCAGTGGAGGCAGGGAGAGAAAGCAAGGTGAGTTTATTTATGCCACACCACGGCTGGGAAGCATACATCTAAAGGAATGTGTGCCTGTGTATGGTGTGTGTGTCTGTGTGTCTGCGCACACATGCGTGTGCCTGTGTGCGTGCTTGTGTATGTGTGTGTGTGCCTGCATGTGTGTATTTGTGTGTGTGCGTGTATCTGAGGGAGAGAGCAACTTTGTGGATGGGAAACAAATAACCCAGAGAGCTCACGCACAGGCCAGGTTGTTCTGTCTTCCCTCTCCATGTTGTGCCCCCTCCTCCCACCCCCTCCCCCTGGCCCATGGCAGCCCCCACCTGCTCAGTGGCAGTGATGGATCTGCTGCAACACCTGCATAACCTTCCCTCTGCCAGCCTCCAGCCTCCCGGACAGATGTTGCACTGCTCCCAATCTCCAATTCCTTTTGATGTTGAGGATTCAAAGTCCTGACTGCATTACATGAAGAGACATCACCCATCGGGTGCCCCAACCATTTTACTTGGGCTGGACAAGACCGTGGTGAAGTTCCCATTGTCAGGCCTCTTTGTCCAAGCATGCCACGATACTATCCAAGGCTCTCAGAGGACAAAACATGCACGTGGCCAAGGCTAGTGAAGTAGATAGGGCACCTAAGAGAGAGACATGATCAGTAAATCATGAGAAACAATTAAGATGGCACTCAGTGAGAGAGAGCGATAGCCCACTCGAGACCATTATTAACAAATCAATAGTTTCTGCTCTGCAGCACCATAAAGCATATTCTCTTCAGCTGTTCTTTTGGGATCCATTTTAGTGAAAAAACTGCAGTATTTGTGTTGCAAACTGCAATTTCTAAAATCATTAATCAAACACATAGCCAACATTTTAAGACACAAATGCCAGATCCTCTTTCAAAGGCCTAATTTCACCTTCTTAGTTGATAGAGTGCAATAGAATAAGCTCCATTAATAGCTCTGAATGAAAGCTGGGGAAACATTAAAAGTATAAAAGTCATTCAGCATGAACAGCACATTTAAGCCAATGAACTGAGTAATTTGAGTCAAGGAACATTTAATTCCAGCACCAAGAACTCATTGACCAAAAATAGAACTCCACAGTGAACTGTGTTGAAGTTAACAGTAAGCCAGTAAGCTTCATGACAACAGCCAAAATAACAGTAATTACTAGCACCAAAGCCACAAGCTAACTAATAGCTGATGATAACTAAAACGGAAAATATGACTAGAAGTGGACTTGTGAAATATGCACGGTTCTAGCTGAATTCCTTGAAGCAGACAAGGTAATTTGTTTTCTCTTTTCAAGGTCTACTAAAATTAATTAGCGGTAAAGTTGCTGTGCTTGTTCCCTTCAGAAAAAGATAACAATGATAAATATGAATGTCATTTCCAGAGTTATATAGCAGCCTATTGTAAATGTGGATCCAGCCACCCAAGAAGGGCACTGGGTTGGAAGTTGATGTTTTGGATGAAAATCATTAAAATAATGCCATCTAGGACCTCTGAGAGTGAAATAAATATCTTACAAATGGATTCAACCATCGTGGAACATGCCATGGTAAAAATACTTGTAATGTAATCTCCACATCATGGGATGAAATGCAGATGCCAAATACATTTTAGGATGAATTCACTTATTTGTTCAGTCTTGTGTAAAATGCAGTGTAACAGGTGTGATTTCCAGCTCTTTGGCCCTGCATGAGCCTTAACATACAGTAGGAGTATGCCTCTGCATGAGCCTTATCATACAGTAGGAGTATGCCTCTGCATGAGCCTTAACATACAGTAGGAGTATGCCTCTGCATGAGCCTTAACATACAGTAGGAGTATGCCTCTGCATGTGGGGCCTTAACATACAGTAGGAGTATGCCTCTGCATGTGGGCCTTAACATACAGTAGGAGTATGCCTCTGCATGAGCCTTAACATACAGTAGGAGTATGCCTCTGCATGAGCCTTAACATACAGTAGGAGTATGCCTCTGCATGTGGGCCTTAACATACAGTAGGAGTATGCCTCTGCATGTGGGCCTTAACATACAGTAGGAGTATGCCTCTGCATGAGCCTTAACATACAGTAGGAGTATGCCTCTGCATGTGGGCCTCATGCAGGATAATGAAGGGTGGGACAGGAACCCTCCTGCATTGCATTTTCAACCTTGCACCACTGCTGAGGCAGCAGACAGAAGCCCCAGGGGAGGGAGAGAGAGACAGACGGAGAGTGAAAGAGAGAGAGTGAAAGAGTAGTTCTCATCCATAATTTGACATTAAGTGAAGCCCACCCCCTTATTCACAGCATCAGGAGAGGCCATTCATCATGTCAGCTCCCCTTCACACCACCCACTATTTTGTTCCCCTTCCAAAAAAGCAGGAGACAAAAACAACAAAAACTCTCACATTCGTCTGGTCTGACCCTGTGAAAAAAGTCCAAAAGCATTTTAGATCTGTCTGGATTAGTCTGGATTTTCAGAACAGCCCCTAAAATCTCCAGCTTTCTGCTCATTATTTAACTTGAGCTCAACATAATCAAGGACATTCTCCTTTGGCCAGCCATCATCCTTGCTTGACTCTTTTACTTTATTAAAGGCTTTAGTCTCTCTCTCTCTCTCTCTCTCTCTCTCTCTCTCTCTCTCTCCCTATATATATAATTTTGTGTGTGTGAGTGTGTGTGTGTCCATCCTAAATCAAGTCATTAATAAGTCTAGTGTCACAGGCGCTCAGCAGATATTTAAATGTCAGCCACTGCTAGCATGCTGTTCACTAGAGAGGAGAGGGACATAGATGCTCTGTGTTTGATCTCGGCTTTTGCCACAGCCAGTAATTACGGCATGCTTTTTAACCAGGTGGATTCCTCAGAAAGGCAAAATGCTCTGAGGGTGACACGCTTTGTGTAATACTATGTATAGAGATGAACTATTTGGCTATTAACTGAACACATGGACCCATGGACCTATTGTATGTATGAGGCTTTGTTTACATTATTTTGAAAGTGCTGCTACAAACATAGATTATTGAACTGCATCTAAGGGCCTCTGAAACAGTGTTCCTATGGTCACCATATGTTTGTGTTGATGGGAGATGTGATCAAGTGTTTTTGCCAGTCCACTGCCTGCAACATTTACCCTTAAAAAAACTTAGTGCACATCATTAAGTTCCTTTGACCCATGAATGTGTTGAGTGGCTCGGCTCCCTCCTCCTGCTCCAGTTGTGTCTTTTGCAAACCACTGTGGTTTATGTGTTTGACAGTGGCCAAAGGCATGCCCATTTATGATTGCCAAGGATTACTGCCCTGCCAGTGGCCAAGGCAGCTCTCACAATTAGTCACACATTAGCAGCCTGCTAATGAACTGAACCATAGTGCAAATGTGTGTTGCATGTGAGGATGACACATGAAACATTCTATTGACCTAGGTCAGCTCATGATGACATGGAACAGATTATTCTGTTAGCAACAGCAGATTCTCTACTTGGTGGTAAGTCCCAGAAGAGAGAATAGGAGGGCAAAGGTGCCATACCATAAGAGGGACCAGGAAGGGAAAGGTACCAGACCCAGCTGGTCAACACTGGAAAACAACAGGTGTGAAGAATTGATGGGCAGTTAGCTGATAGATAGATGGCCATTGTACAGGCATCTTTATTGTTCATGCAGTATCACATGGAAAGAGATTAAGGCAACAATAAGCATGGCTGTGACTCAGGCAGTGATGTGATGTGATGTAGGTCTATGCTAGATATGTATTATGTCATGAACATGTCTAATCCACTCTGAACAGGCTCTTACAGTCTGAGTATAGTCGGACTCATAGGCTCCCCACTCATTCATTCATTCATTGGAATCATGCCATTTTGATGAATGGGAATGTGAATGTGCCCAGGATCAAGGCACTTGAATGCAACTCCTAGTAATGAGCCTCCCAGCCTTCAGCTCATCGGCCAGCTAGTAAACATTAGGAAGAAAAGGAGTGATGTGTTTATGGGGGGTTACAAGGATATAAAATCAGTTCAGCATTCTGTTATGTGTAGACAGAACAATTTCCTGTCATATTCTAAAAACAAAATACAGTCAACATAGTCATTACTTTACATTACATAACTTTTTTACATTTTTATATTATTTATAGTACAGTATAAGAATTGTTAGATTTGGCTAAAACAATGAGCAACAGGCAAAAGGCAAAAAAGGCAGCTTGGTAATGACAGAGACATTCCATTTTACTCCATCTGCGCCTCCATCCCCCCCCCCCCCCCCCCCCCCCCATCTCTGTCTCTCTCTCTCTCAAGCATTCCCAGCATTATTCTGTAACCTTTTTATCCACAGTTCTTGTTTGTGTGCACCAGACTGATATTTCCTCATGATAGTAAGTAGTCTGTGATTGAGATCACAATGCAAATTTCCTCTTCACACGCAGTCTACAACAGAGCAACGGCAGTAAATGGACAGAAAAACCATTGAAAACAACGCTTTTGATGATTTGTGTCTAAGATGAGCAGTGCTTGTAATGACTCACTCGGGAGGAGTTTCCAAATCCAGTTTTGATGACTGTTTCATCCCCATGCTGGCCCAAAATGAAGTGATACACGTGTAAGCCAAGCTAATTTAATTTGAATTTAATTTAATTAAAGGAGTATTTACTACTCCTCTAAATCTGATCTGCCCAGCAATTCTCCACTGGGGATTAAAGTGAAGTTGGAACACAGAACTTCAAGAATTAATGTAATATGTAGTGCTGTAGAGCAGCATCCTGAATAACACGGTCAGAACAAATATCTCCACCTATCCAAGTGTCTTGCTGGAAAAGGCCAACTGAAAGACATCAGACATGTTTTCTGGCGAGCCTTCTCTGCTCTGGGTCTTGAGAGCAGAATAGTGTCAGGTCTGAAAGGCTGCACTCTTGGCCTGCATGTGGCCCCTGAAGAACAGCCACTCCTGTTTCCTGCTTCTGGTCGCTAGCCCCCCTGTGGCGCAGGGACCTGTGACACGGAGCACTTCTCTAAAACTCATGCAGAAGAACCATCTGTGACTCTGGAAAGTTGGAAATGGACAAAAAAAACCCTATGGAGGCTCACCATAGTGATTTCTTCTTTTTCATCTCATTTGGCAATGAAAACTGACTGAACAAATGACTCTGCAGTGTAATATCGTCCTATTTTCACCCCTTTCAACATTAAAAAAGGCATCAGGAGAGTCCCACTTAAAGCATAATGGCGCTTTTCCCCCTCATCCATTCTCTGGGCTGCCTCCTTTACCTGCACTCTCTTCCCCAGAGGCAGTGCAGAGTCCGCACTGCACAGCTCAGGCTTGATGTGTGTGTGCAGGAAGGGCAATGTCATTTTTTATGCCCACTTACCTCTCCTCACTCCCTGGTGATGCTGAAATCTCCGGTGCAGTAGAGGTGACTTGATTACCTTTTTGACCCAGCTTATTCAAGTGTCAGGTGCCAGTTCAAGGACTAACAGAGACTGGGCTACACTTTGCAGAAACCTGACAATATTCAAACCTATTTCACTACATCTCTGTTTATAATAAAAAAATAATAACAATAACAAAAACAATGATAACATACAACAACACATCATCATCATTATTATTATTATTATTACTACTACTACTACTACTATAAAAAATATAAGAATGCAGTCATATCATAAAGTGACTCTCTCCATATTTTGATGGCAATTTCACTGTTTAACATATTCAGCATATTAATGGCTCAGGAATGGAGAGGAGAGAGGAAGATTGCTTACTGCTGTATGCTCAAGGAATTCACACTTCTTTAAGTAACCAATCTCCCCATTCACTCAAATATAAATTTTACCCTCATATCTGAGAGCAGTCCAAATGAGCACAATGCTCACATACCTGCTACTGCTAAACCATCACACAAGTTAGTTTGTTTGCACAGGCATACACAGAGGAGTAACACTAAGGGGTTTGGATGTGGAGCCAGTTGTGATACCTGTGGTACTAATTTGAGTCTTTGTGGTGCATGACTGACATGCTTAAGGAGTCAGGAGTATGCTGGTGGAGCCATGGTGTCATTATCTACTGCTGTAGAGTTACTGTCCTACCTTTGGACACGTCCTGTGGCTTGGGCCACTGGTGCATGGGTCAACAGCTCATAGGCCAGCGAAGGATCAAGTTAACAAGGGGCCCACAGCTAAAAATACTTTGCCAATCCTTTGGATTACTGCACTAAGTAAGTGGAAAGCCCATGGGGTGTAAAGTCTAGGAGAAAAGTGGCTAATGGGGTGATGGTGCCACACCTGATCGTCAGTTTAAAAAAAGACTGAAATGATATATATTATTCCGCTGTCCTACTTCCCAGACATGTTTCCCATGATTCTGAGTTGCACTTGAACTGACAGGGGCAGAATCTAATGATGAACAGTTTTTCTGGTTTTATTCGTTAGGCTGAATGACTTGCAGAGAGGAAAGAACAACCTTTTGTAATCTGATACTTGAAACTGAAGTTTGGTCTATTTGTGGTATGAGATGGCTGGCATTAAAGTGCATAGTGTTTCACTATCTCAATGATGCACTAACTGCAAACAGACCCAAGCAAAGGAAATGTAGCATCCTGTGTGAAGTGAAAAAAAACCCTGGGGAGGAATCCAACCCAGGTGATTGTACCGTAATTCATTTTCAGTCCAAAAAACTATTTCCCTATCTTATTATCCATGTCTGTAGCATGTATGGTAAGCAGTGGTCATTATGGCAACATTTGTGTGTATTTGCAGGGACATGTGAAGTCAGAAGTAACCTCTGTCCGTGAGTGGGGAGCTCTGTCCTTTCAGGTCAGTCCCATCCCTGGGAGAGCTCTTGCGCTTTTTCAACATCTTGTTTGCCTCAAATGCAGCACATCCCAGGAAGAATATCTCTGATTCATTTAGTCCGTCTCAAAGCAAAATTACCTTGAGTTGCAACTTACGCAACACTTCCCCCTCTGCTGCAAGTTACACAAGCCTCTGAGACCAGTTGAGATTGGTTAGGGACACAGTTGGCACGCAAACTAATCCAACACTCACGCTGTCTGAAAGAGGGAAAAGAGGAAATAAAGTGATGTCTGTTTGAGTTGGCATAGCCCTGGGGAGATTATGCAATGACATGTCCCACAGTGGGCCATGGCAGATATGACTATTCTTATATGAAGTCTAGGCAGAGAACATATGCTGCTCCATGTGACAAAAACAGAAAGCCAATAAGTATGATTTAATGAGAGTGCTGCTTTCATCATGGTTGATAGTCACTAAGATGCTTGTATGATGAAAACCACAATGTTTTTTGGGTGACAGATTCTTGAAATAAATACCAATATCCATAAGTTAGAAGGTAAGGCAGTTTAATGCTTACCATTTGTTTTGCTTTGAAATTAAATTTACAGTAATGATTAATCTTTGTCATCAAACCAATGTTCTCCTTATTACAAACAGTGATACACACACGCACAGACACACACACACACACACACAACACACATACACAGACACGCACAAACAGATACAATGCAGCACAGAGCAAGAGAGATGGAGAGAGCGAGACGGGGGGAGAGAGAAAGAGGCATATCCTTTGGCCTTCTAGGGTTGGTCTTGTCTGGCACCATTCCCACCCTCTGTCCAGTGCTGGCACTGAGCAGCTGATGTATCCATGTGCCCTCTAGACAGGGTATCAGAGCAACATGTGGAAAATTCCCTCCAATTAATCTCTGAATGTAGAGGCCAAAGGCAACAGGGGCCGCCTCCGGAGTCTTCAGGAACCTCACAAAAGGGACTCCGTAACTTTTCTGTTTCAGTAAATCGTTTTAACGGACCCTTGGGTCTTGCTGGGTCGATCAGCAGCATAACGACGGGAGGCTAACCCCATGACTTTTCCCATTCAGATTTCTTTTACTGAACAGATGTTGTGCTTCGTCCCGGCTTTTAATTACAGATGCTCATAATAAAATATTCTAGATTCATTTTGCTTGGATTAAGGGAGGATATAAGCATGTGGGTTAAATGAATAAGTGTGAAATAAAAGACGAGGAGAAAAGGTGACAGCTGGATGGCCAAGGTTGTTTTTGGCAGCCTAGCTTTTCTATAGCAGTTTTATTAGTCTGTTTCTGGTTGCTATTCTGTTAGAAACATTAAAACAATCTTTTTAATGCCACACAAGAAGAGTTCGAATGAAAAAGCCACAATTGATGAAGCTCAATTTTTACATACTTTGGGGTTGCTATAGAGTCATAAGGAGTCTCTGCATAAACAAAGTAAATTCCTTTTTTTCTAAAAATATATACACTGCGGAATTTTATTTAATATATACGTGACTTATCTAAATTAAGCGCATTGTACCGACTAATTCCATGCTGTTTTGGAGTTAAAATGCATCGTATTTGCACATAAAACAGAGAGATGATACCCACTATGTCGCTGCCATGGCCAAGCAGTGATGTGAGCAGAGCTGAAGGGAAAGCTGGCGGTAGGTGGCGCTAACTTGAGAAACCTGATCCGCCAGGTCCACGACAACTCTGTCTCAGTTTGCACCAGTCGCAAAGGAGGCAGCGGAGCCGAGCAGTTGAAGGACATCAAATGAAACAAGAGAGCTTCCAGCGGCTCCTCTTGAGTTTTGCGCGTAGTCTGTCCTCCCCTCCCGGAGACAGTGCGTTTTGAAAACATGGAAGACAAATCCAATTCGTTCGCCAGCAACAAAGATGACAAGGCGGATGGGAATAACGTGTTTCAGAGGCAAGACTCCATACTGAAGAACAACATGGGGAGCCAGAACATGAAAGACCACGGTAACTCTGTGGGTATAAAGGGGGATCGAGAAGAAACCATGGTCGGTTTCGATGACATAGATGCAGCATCCAGGCAACACAGTTTTATGCAGCGGCAGTTTGGAGCCATGATGCAGCCCGGGGTGAATAAGTTCTCCCTGCGGATGTTCGGCAGTCAGAAAGCCGTGGAGAAAGAACAGGAGAGGGTCCAAACGGCTGGTTACTGGATCATTCATCCCTATAGCGATTTTAGGTAAGGCGTGGAATGTCACCTTCCTCAACCCATGCCACACTTTGGTCCGCAACATACCACTATTCCATTCTGTCATTAAGCGCGTACGTGTGCGCATAGCACATTGCAGAGACGCGCTCTCAACCGTGACATACTCTATGCTTACTACATACTACATTATGTTGTTAACACCAAGGTGTTGCATTCGTCTTCGGATGTGCCTGCCATAAAAGTGGCAGGTCAATGTCTGTGATGCCCTTGTCAAAGATGATGGTGAATGTCATGCTGGTACACACAGACTGTCAAAAGAAAGCTGCATGATCAAACACAAACTCAACTAATAGGCTACAATAAGCTTTTCTATTGTCTGTCTTACCGTGTGCTAAATCTGACAGTTTATCTGCACTCACATTGGTGAACATAACATGCTGGCTATAGTGTGGAAAGGCTAACTGTCTTCAATTCAAAGCTGTTAGGATATCTATTGTTACTGAAATGCTGGCATTATCACACTATTCTGAAATAATCATTGCTGATTACAGATATTTTTAGAGCAGTGGTTTGCGTCAAACACGTAACATGAGAATCGTTGTCAAAAGCCTACAGATATAGCTATGTGTTCAGTAGTTTATAACAGCCTCCTTCCTCAGATATTTAATGTGGCATACAGCGTTTTACCCATTCAGTACGCACAAGGACTTGGAATACAATAAGGAAGGAAACATCGGTTAAAACACATCGGTTCTAAAGACTGTGTTGTTATCAAAATGCCACGAACGAATAAGGCAGTGTAGTAAATCACTTATTGGAAATTTACGATATATATCCTTCCATAAATACAACCAACTGACCAAACTATGTAGGGGTCAATAGCACTGCGCCATAATATTTGGATATTTCATCGCAGTTATTGGTCAGTTCTTAAACCTGCACTGTCCACACCTTACTGACATACTGCACAGACATCTCATAGCATCGCATAGACATCGCAATCGTCATTTCCTGGTGTTGTATGTGCTCTTATTGTGCCTATTTACCCTGGAATTGAAGAACCATCATTCACAGGTGATTAATACTGTGTACTCGATCGCTATAAACAAGACATAAATGTAGGTTAATATATTTTCCCTTCTTATCTGATAACCTTTACCTCTAGGTAAATGATAAATGTTGTAAGAGGGACTAATAATTATGATGAATAATTCAATGGAATGTTCAAATGAGCATGTTTACTCGGAGCCGGGTTGAACAGACCGTGACCATGCGTTCCTGTAGTGTATTGGTCGACGGGAAGGCACGTCTCACGTGCACGTTTTCCCTGGCAACAACTTCTTAAAGAATCTATGAAGTATTTCTTGTTCGTGCGGGGCCAATAGCTCAGGCATGCGCCAAACCCAGCCATCCTGTCCAACTCGACCCTTCTCTAGGCTGTTGCGCCTCTTCATCGCTGTCCACGGTGCTGAAATGGAGGGTAATAGGGGGAGAAGTGGAAGCGTACGCTGCATTTTGTTCGTCTATGAGCAAGATTACCTTCCAGCCATAACGGCAAAAAACACAACCATGTGAAAATAACGTTAATATGTCAAGAATAAAGTTAACAATATTAAGACAGTCACACTACACAAGAGAATCTTCAGCAGCAATCAGTGGAATATGTTCAGTAAAACTTATTACATCAGTCATATTCCCGTTTTGCCCGATCAACTGTGGCCGTGTTTAGAGGCCTCTGACATCAGGCCAGAAGAGGATTAGAGGTGTGACATGGCACTCAATGAGCTTATCGTGTGCAGGAGCACAGTGATGTAACATGACTGTCCTTTGCAGAGTATACACAAAGGGCAAGTGCCACACCACTGTGTGTTGGTTGTGTTCAAGTTCTTGTCACTTTATCACATATGACAGGTATATTGTCTACTGATTGTGCTTTAGTCTGGTATTTTTTTCTTATAAAAATCAACAGCATTGATGATTGGGGTTTTAGAGGAGGAAAATAATCAATTTTCACCTGCACATTTTCAGGCAGTTTGAATCAGAGTATCATAAGTCTTAATTTAGGAGGTCCTCATGACACTCCTATCACCCTTAAGTCAGTCTTCCTGTAGAGCCAAAGCATTGGTCTCTATGATAATTTGGACATTTATACATGATAGCATGTGCATTCAGTTTAAAGCCCACTGGTCATAATGGTTGGCCCGGCTCATCCAGTGTTTTTTTTTTCTCCAGAATAAACACATTGAATGTTGTTATTTGGCAATATTGCATACATTTGCATAGAAGCATGTTTGTTTTTCTCACACACATTCTAGGTCATGAATAACATGACATGAGTAAATTAATAATGACATAAAAACAAACAATATCCAGTGAATGACAACACCATTCATGAATTCTTTGTGGAAGTTTTACAGCGCTGAGAAACTCAATCCAGCCATCTTTTAATACTGAGACTGCTTAAAGATTAATGGCTGGTTAGTAATATTTATTATTCATAGATAGACGGGGTCTGGCCCCAGCCTTTTGGGGGGAGCTTTTGTCCTTGGGCTGAAAGTCTGCCCTCTGCCTCTTTTATCAAGTCATCATAGAACGTGTCATTTGGTGCCTTGCTTTCACCTCTCACAGTCTTCACCAAAACGCTTTCACTCTGCAGCTAATCTATCACCAGGACAAAAGGTACAGTTGTCAGAGCTGCTTCAGATCGTGTCATTACTCAGTAGCTTTTGGATAACTCCTAGGTGGATTTACGGATTTAGAGGAAATTTGGGTGTCATGGTGACTCATATTCATCATTTAACTGGTATGCCTGATCTGAATTATTGGTTGATTAATTAATCACAGTTGTTGTAGAGAATCAGATTTGAATGGAAGAGTAGACTCCTCCACACATCAAAGCTCCTTCAGATTCCTAAACCAAGATTAAAGGCTATTTTTAGACCCGGCAACTTTAGCATGCATTATTTATACTTTTTGGGTCTAGCGATGTTGTTTCCCTGTTGCTGATAATGTGTCCCAACTCTAATGAAGGTTTGTCTTTGGCTTGCAACTCAAAAACGATGCCCTCTGGTTATCTTTAATTAGTGGCAGTCCATGGTATTATTATTTTACTGATATTGCAGAACAGTGGCCTGAAGTCAACACTGTGCACTGGCTGCAAAATGACAAAACCTGTTGTCTTGTTGCTAAAATAACTGTCCAACCTTTAGAGCATAGCTCTTAGGATGTCTAATGGTTACAGATTACCCCATGTTTATCCTTGGGATCGCTGCTGATTGTTTAGATATAATGCCAGTATTTGCTGGCAAAATGTCCAGAATTTTTATCACATGACCTCTATGTTTAGGGTCAGAGCCCATCAGCGGTTTTAATGTTTGGCTCCGAGATGAAGGGCTTTGTCACATGTCTGTTGTCTCGCCTTTGATTATGCAGTACAGATGACGGGACAGTGAAAGAGTCCAAGGAAAGATGCTCTGTCCTCTTTTGGAGTATGATGCAGTGAGATGTGTTAATTGATGAGCCTGTGATTGACGTGATCCCTAAAGGCAGACATTGAAGGCAGACAAGCAGTTGTGTTGTCAGCTGTAACAACAAGATGTTGAAAAACTGCCACACTAAGAGAGACTCCATTTGGATCTACACTATCTGTCTATTTATTCAATAATTGATCCACTCCTTCTGAGTCATTTAATTCCTTTAGCCAAGAGCATAGTTTTCCCCATCTAACAGAGTGCACAACACAGTTTGATGTGCATGATGTACAGCCAGACATCAGATTGGACCACTGGTCCCTTAGCTGCAATCCCACAACATTCCACCTGCATGGTGAGGTGTTGAATGTGGGGGGTTGGAGGGTGTGGAGGGTTAAATACATCCAGGTTGGATATTATTAACCGGCAAGATGACCATTTAGTTGGAATGGAGACAATTATCTGACACATGATCTTCAGATATTTATAAAGCAAGGCCTATGGCTTCATTTATTTAAGCAGATCCATTACAGCCGAGTGCCTCCGCCGGTGCTCTGCTACGGCACAGCCAGGGTTTTAGCGTCAGATAGGATTCTTGAAAGCATCTATTTTAGTTCATGGATGTGCATCGTTATCAGTGGCTGGGACATTTCGTCAAGACAACCCCCCCCCTACACACACACACACACACACAGATACACATACATTCACACACACACACACACACACACACACATATAGACACACACACACGTAGCAGCAGCAAAGTGCTCATGTACACATTGTTGTGTTTTTACACCATTAGACAGGAATTCATGCTGCTCTTCGATGAAGAGAACAAGTCCAGTCTCAACCTGGCATTCACCCAGAATAGGGCCGCTCTGGTTTTTAAGACCTGTGAGAACTAACTTCACTCTCTCTCATGTGTGTCGCTTCATTGCGGCATGCTGATTCACTCCTATTCAGCGAGCAAGTGGGGGTGGAGAGACAGATCTCAGGCTCTGTAACATTAGCATGTATTTCACTGTAACATTTAGCAACGCATATCTTTTAGCATGTCTGTGAGATCTGGATTTGAATTGAGATGCTTGCTTCGATTTTTTTGTGGGACATGATATTTCAGTTGTATACTGAGACTAAAGAAGTGAGACAAAGGAAGGAGTGACTTGAGGTCTTCACTGATAGTCACACAGGAGAAAGGCCAGAAATGATAAATAAACTGTATCTGTGTCAGTATTTTCTTCCTCATGACCTAAAGTCAAATGCTTTGTTTTAGTCATTTTGTAATATGTAAAAGTGCTTTTGAAAAAGTAGGGTGTCTGGGTAATCTCCCACCAGTACCGTATGACATTTTCACAAATGGGAATAAACAGCCATCCCTTGCTGAAAGTGATCAGTTTGTGGCAAATGTAATGTCAAATGGAGGCGATTAATGTTGCCTCATAAAATGGCTTTTAATACTATATTGCATTTCCACTCTCAACACACAACAATGATTCCATTCTTTGTCTCTGGAGTGGAGAAAAGATGGCAGCATTGTACATGCAGTAACTTCAGATATTGCATGTACGAGACATTACGTTTTCTGAATGGAAGCAATGACATTTGAAAGTTAGGAGGAGAGGATAATTTGACCAAATTGCACTGAAACGTCTGAATATAGCAAACACAAATTGATATGATACTTATAACCATAATAGATATCATGTGACTCGTCTAAAACCTGTCGAGATTACAAGCACATGCTATCATTAGGATGGGACCATACAATTTAATACAATACAGTTACAACAGTAATCTTAACATGCAGGGCAGACCATAGAGACCATGTGAGTAAATGCCTTGGCATGTCTGACATGGGGCACAGGTGCATTAGAATTGCAACACAGGCAGTTCCTGGTGGCTTAAGACAACTCCATCATATCTGCTTTGCCACTGGGTGAGGTCACCTCAGTGCCATGGCACCAACTTAATCTGCTCTGGTCACACTGGATCACTTGCTACCACAGGCTATTCTGAATTCCATAGATACAGGGAGAAGGCAGAAACACATCTTAACATCATTCATGACCTTTTCCATTGTTCTCAAAAAAGGGTCCCTATTTTTCATGTAGAAAACCATCTACAAAAAGATAACTTTTTGGAGATATCCTGAGATCTCAGCCATACACCGCAGGCCACAAGACTGATTCAGTAGTGGTATTCAGACTGATACGTGATGAACACTGCCATGTTATGCTACAGTCTCTGTGCTACCATAGAAAAGAGCATATGTGAGCTATATGCAGTTCATGTGATTGATGTGGATGCCACTGAGCGCTTCAGAACCACGATGACTCAGATATGACTGTACATCACTGCAGTTTATTGAACTGATTTTCTGCAAACTCTTTGTGTTGTGTTTTGCCAGGTTCTACTGGGACTTAATAATGCTCATCATGATGATGGGAAATCTAATCATCATTCCTGTTGGAATAACATTCTTTTCCGAAGAGACCTCCACCACCTGGCTAATATTCAATGTGGCCTCAGACACCATATTCATGGTGGACCTGGTCATGAACTTCCGGACCGGGATTGTCAACGAGGAGAGCTCCGAGATCATCCTGGACCCCAAGGTCATCAAGATGAACTACCTAAAGAGCTGGTTTGTGGTGGACTTCCTCTCCTCCATACCGGTGGATTATATCTTTCTAATAGTGGAGAAAGGCTTTGACTCAGAGGTGTACAAGACAGCCCGCGCACTACGAATTGTGAGGTTTACAAAAATCCTCAGTCTCCTCCGCCTGTTGAGACTGTCTCGACTCATCCGATACATCCATCAGTGGGAGGAGGTGAGTGCTGGGCATTGGTGTGAGAGTGAGAGTGTGTGTGTGTGTGTGTGTGTGTGTGTGTGGGTGTTTGCATGCATGCCTGTGTGCTGAATCACATGGTTTTCATCACCTGTAAAGACTGAGAAGAAGTTACGTCAGAAGATACGTCAGAATCAGCATTGCTTCTCCTGTCTGTTTAGTTCAAGTCTAATGGAGTGGGGCAGCAGAGTATGGTAGCACCCCTCAGCAAACCTGCAACCCAGACTTCTCCATCTCAGGCAGAGAAAAGCTGCCCCTTTTCTTTCACTCAAAGGCCCATTTATCATGCAGACAATTGTAAGTGTATCACATGTAAGTGTATCAAGTGTGTGGGTAATTAGGCCCTTATGGTGTTATAGAAGGACATTGTTGAGGACTGTCAGAATGATGTTGTAAACAGGGCAGGGATCTTGATATATAGTAGTCCACCGGCTGGCGTCAAGGTATCTAGTGCAGTACCTCCGACAGGCTCATTAGGAAGTGTACATTACACTGGCAGAATCCCAAATGAAACAAGCTACTGTGCTGCAGTGTTGCTGTGAAGGGGGTAATGTGTACCTCAACACTGACCTTAATTGGAAAACAGCTGTGTCTGAGCTTTTTGAACAGCGCCAACAGGAAGTTCTCTAGCTAACTTTGTCTCACTCTGAAAAGGACTGGTCTGACCTAGCCATGTCTGACCAAGAGAGCAGAATTGGCTGTTTGTGTGAGAAAGTGTTATGGATGGACCTTAGGCACTAGGCACAGTGTGAGAGAGAGAGAGAGAGAGAGAGAGAGAGAGAGAGAGAGAGAGAGCAGGCAACCTTGTGTGGCTCCCTGAATCTCCATGACAGGCCCTAGCTCTCTTTTTTGAGGGACGCTTCTGTGATGACACATTTTCTTCCTCACAATTAGAACTTGAATGATCATGACACCATCTTTTTGTGCTCCACCAAGAGAGAGGGGCCAGCAGCCCTCCCTCCCAGCCCTCCTTCCTCTCCCTCCCTCCCCTCCCCTCCGCACGTTGCCCTGGCCCCAGCCATCACCCTGCCCCCACCTGGCCCCAATGTTTGGATTGTTTAACTGGAGTCCTATTGCCTTGAATGGGTGTGCTGGCACATACTGTGCTGTTATCGAGCTGTTGCCAGGATTGACAACCTCAGGATAGCACAACATGGAGGCTTATCGCAGGATGAGCTTGTATGCTCAGCACACAGTATAGTCCACTGCCAGAGCTCCAGAAATGTGTGTGTGTGTGTGTGTCTCCCTCTCTCCCTCTCTCTCTCTGTGTATGTGTGTGTGTGTGCAAATGCAGGCATGTGTGTATGTGTTTGTATGTGTGGAGGTGAGTGGGTATGTGTGTGCTCATGCATGTGTTTACTCAGAATGGCCCAATCGGCTCTGAGCATCTGCATGCAGAACCTGAGTTCTCTCCGCCATTCTCATGTACTGTCCAGAATCCAGCTCATGAGTTTATTGCAACCAACAAATGTTGGGGAACAGTGTGAGGAGGCTCAGGCTCCAGATGTTGATGCTGTGGAGTGTTATAATTCACACTGTCTCTCCTCGCTTCTCTCTAAGCTAAAACACTGTTTGGAGAGGACTGGGGCCATTGATTGGGTAGACATGCACACAACTGCAAAAGCTCTCTATCACACACACACACACACACACACACACACACACACACACACACACACACACACACACACACACAGTAAGGCAGTGATGGAGATTATTGTGAAGGAACACAACAGATCATCCTTGGACTGCATAGTGTATACCTTGCTGCAACGCTGCAGAGAAAAGGTGCTGTTTGCCTCAGCCGTGTGTGTGTGTGTGTATATGTGTATTTGTGTCTAAATGAGACTAACCTCTGCCGTCAGCACCACCACTTTTTACTTTTAGCCTTCATGTGAGATTATTATGGATTAAATGGATCCAACAGTCTATTTACAGATACAATGGCTGTCGTAATGAGCACGAGGCCCTGGAATATTCCTATTACCGGATATCCACTCCTGATGGGCACACCCACTCTGCAGCAGACAGACAGAGAGACCGAGCGAGAGAGAGAGAGAGAATGTCTGAATGATGGAAGAAAGAAAGCAAGTATTTTGTTTGTAGGATGATGTGGAGCTAAGCCTTCTTCTTTATCCCCTGTCATTAGAGAGACTGAAAAGAATAAGCATCGTGTTGACTTAAACAGTAGATGACTCTGAATATGAATGTTGTGCAGTCTGTTGTATATGTGTGCATATACAGATTTATTTGTTTTATCATAGAACCTCTCCTATCCCTCTTTTCTTTCATTGTAGATGGACAGATTTTAAATTGCTCCTAACTGCTTATCTCCAACGACTTTTTGATTGACATCAACAGCACAGCCAGTCCCATAGACATGATGGAGGGACAGACAGAACAAGTGATGAGAAAGCAGATGGAAAGAGTGGAGATGGAGGGGGGGGGCAGGGGAACAGATGCAGGGGATGCTGGGATACGAATCCCCCTGGTGACAGCAGACACATCTGTCTCATCACACCAGCTCTTTTGCCGCACATTAGCGGCGCATGGTTTTGAGGTGGAGGAGGTTAGGTCCAGTCGGTGCCCTCAACACACAAACAGCTGCTCACCCATGGTGGAGGTGACAGCTCAGTGCGATCATTATTCCAGGTCCAGCGTCCCCTGACATGGAGGTGCTCCGTGTTTCCTAACAGCCCTTGTTTACCTTTTTTTTCCAGCCCCTGGAGTTGGGGAGAGGTTAGATGAGGCCGTGCACAGCTCCCTGGAGCAGCTTCTGTGCTCTGCCATTTTAAGACGCTCTCCACCTGAGAGAGGGGACAGGCAGGCCAAAGCAACCATCAGCTGGCTGCGTAAATTGATCTGAAAAGGGACAATTTGAGCCAGGTGACCTATGTATCAAGTGTGTGGACGGAGAGGGCGCATGGCCCAGGCTTGGGGCTGGAGCAGTGTTTAACGGCAGAGAAGTGTGCAAGCAGATCTGCACTGAGGTCAGCCATTAGACCTCATTTTGCTCAGCTTATCCAGGACAGGGTTGATGTTGGGGACTTTTTCTAGGGCTCAGCTGAGGACTGACCTCTCAGGAACAGACCACACATCAATCTCTCTCTCTCTGTCTCTATCTCTCTGTGTCTTTTTTTTTCTCGGTTATTGCTTGCAGCTTTTTGTCTTTCTAATCTCTTAAACTCTCAAATTCTGCCTTCAGACCTTAGATTCATGCACAGGGGTGAATTTATTCCAGTTCTGTGTCCAGCCTACAATGGAAAAAGGCAGCATTAAAGACGTGCAGAGGAATGAGGCCACTTGGCGTGTGTGTGTGTGTGTGTGTGTGTGTGTGTGTGTGTCTTTGGGACTTGTGGCATAAGGTCCTGACAGGTGAAGGTGTGTAAGTCCATAGCGCGTTTGTGCTGCCTCAGCAACTCTGGCAGCCAGCGTCAGGGATTAGGGCCTTCCTGCATGTCTGGCAGCACTTGCACATGCTTGGAGAGGTGAGGGTTTAAGAAGTGGCATGTCCAGACCTCTAAGCTGGCGGTCTGTGACAGGAAACCTGTCACACGGTGAGTCACACTGGCCAGATATACTGATGGCCCACGCAGGACGCTGTGAATCACTCTCACTGTTTTCCTGTCCCCTCAGACACTTTACTTTGCCGTAAATGTCGCCGGAATGTGGCCAGTGAAAGAACAGGTAAGCGCCAAGACAGGTGGACGCTAGATTACAGTTTGCTCTTTTAAGCCCTGCTACAGTCAGAATGTAATTTAATAAACACCAGAGGTGATGGGGGCACATTAGTCAGGGCGTGTTGTCGCTTCTCTCAAGCTGTGCTGAAAGGTGCTGTGGTCCTCATTAGACCCGTGTTGGCCACAGACACCCAGAGTGTGAATAAATGTCTTTAGTGGAGTCCAAACAGCTGTCACCATTGCACTGTTTAACAGCGTCCCTTTTGTCTCATCCACAACACAGAGAAGAATAACGCCTGAGACATAAATGGAGCAGCGATTATGAAAAAAAAAAACACAACAGGAAGGGGAAAAATGTGGGTGGTACCACTTCATGGCAGGGAGAAGGAAAGAAGGAGAGAGCCTGACAGAGAGAGAGAGAGAGAGAGAGAGAAAGGCGAGGGTGAGCGAGCGTGCAGAGGCGAGTGTAATTGGCTGAGAGATTGCCAGCACTGCGCTGGCGGCTGCAGACACAAGTCTCTTGAGCCCCGGCAGATCCGCCCCCTCCGTCCTCATCGTTGCGTGTGTGAAAGCTGCTGTCTTCAGGAGCTGAAAATCCTTCTCACGCGGTACATGTATGTGACTGGGCAGCCTGAGTCTGCCACATCACACACTGGAACAGGAGATAACCAGCCTGCCTTGAGCAGCACACTGAAATCTTCAGCCATGGCCATGCCATGAGATATTTGGATATACGAATTTGAATGTTATTACACCCCAAACATGCTCACTACATTTTAGGTTTTAGGTATGGTCCACACTTACACAACAGACAGGATGTCCCAGTCATGCCTTTTGGCTCAGTTTTTTACTCCTGATGTGTGCATGTAGCCAGAGTGTGCAGGCGGAACTGGAAGTGCATGCTGTGAAATGGAAGGGTTGGCACCAGGCTGATGATGAGCACGTGAGTCGTGATAGATAAATGTTTCCACCGACCCCTTTTTATGCATTTTTGAAGCCATTTTTCAAAGGTTAATTAGATTTCACAAACTGCTCACTTTCTCTGGCGATGCTAATGCAATTTTACTGCAGTTCCTCTCAATTAACAATTCATCTCCACCAAAAGTGCTCCATGTGCTCTCTCTCTCTCTCTCTCTCTCTCTCTTGCCTAGCACAATCACCCTGCTCTCTCCTGCTGGCACAAATAAACAAGTGCTTGTCAGTCATCCAACCGCCGTGTCCACTGGGGCTCAAGCCGGCCTGTGAGAGAGTCTGGAAAAACGTACAGCTCCAAATGCCGAGAAAAAATGAAATAAATACGAGAGAAGCATATGGCTCTGAGGACTGTGAATTGGTTGGCAATCTGTATTAACCCATCCAGCCACTTGAAAGGAATGCAGAAAGACATTTTCAGCTCATCACCATTGGATGCTTTAGTCACACAGTCAGTTTCATTACATTTTTAATGCTCGTGATTAAACTACACAGAGTCTGTCGGTGCAGACCTAGGCATGGCCATCATGTTGACAGTCTAGTCAAAATAGGGTTCAAAGGCATAAAGGAGAATTTCCTGACAATGTCATTTGAAATACTGTGGAATGAATTAAGAGTGATGAAGATGATGATGATGATGATGATTAGTCGTATTAGAAGTAGTAGTATTAGTATTGTTTTTAGTATTATTATGTGTGTGTGTGTGAGGGAGGTTGAAAAGGATGGTCTTCCATCAGTGAAGGATTGAAGAGATTATGTCGCTCTCATTATCTCTTCCCCCTCTAAAGAGAAGCCAAAGATATTTTCACTCGAGGTTCCTTTGAGGAGATACTGCTATTCTAGATCCAATTACTGGGAGTACATCCTCTGCTACTCGCTGTGTGGTGCTGTGCCAAGGGGAATCATATTTGGACACTTCCATTTTTGGAACAGAGGCTATTTTTGCACACTACTCTTGCTTTTGCTACCCTAGGATAATGCAGCCATAGTATGGGATCTTGTGCAGTGCTCCAGGCATTCCCGTCTGGGACTTCAGCCTGAGCAGGCTTGGGTGCTTTTAAAACCCCCGCCTCCCTGGAATATCTAATTGTAGCAGGCGCAGACTGCTGCTCGCAAATGCTGAGTCACACCAGCCGGGCCAGTAACACCTGCTTCTCCATCCCAGAGAGTTTTCCCAGTGGATTGTGCCGTGCTGAGGGTAGAGATTCACAGAAGGACACTTATTGTTATGGGTCCCATTTTTCTGTAAAAATGCTTAGATGCCCAGAAAAAAAACCCTGTTTACAGTTGTTGAGTAACAACACACACACACACACACACACACACACACACACGTATTTGGCTTTCATTGCCCTACAGGAAATACTTCCGCCTTAATAGGGATTACTCAGTCTTCATTGCAGACAGGGCATATAAGCAGACAGTATGATTCTGACCAATGAACTCATTTATCTTATTACAGTGCTCATTTAATTATGGAAAGGATGCTCTGAGTGCACATAGTCTGGTGTTGTAGATATCACTGAGAAAGAACTGTAAACACAGTTTTATTTGATTAACTGATAAGCAAATGTTCATCAGTATGAGAGGCACAGAAAAGAGCATTGGTATGTTCTTTTAAGTTGGTTAATTAGCTTGGAATAGGCATCGGAGACATGATAAATTCACAGATCATTTTAATCTGGCACTGCACCATTTTGTGTGTGTGTGTGTGTGTGTGTGTGTGTGTGTGTGTGTGTGTGTGTGTGTGTGTGTGTGTGTGTCTATAAGGTTAGTGGAAGATGTAATTATTGGATGAGGTTTTATATGGTGGAAGATGTAATTATTGGATGAGGTTTTGGAGCGACTCCAGCATTCTCCAGAATAAGGCACTGTGAGAGTAGATTCATGCTGAAATGCATATTTAATCATGGTAGAATATTCCATTGCAGACTGTATTCATGGGCGTCATCATTTAAGGTGACACTGTGACATGCTTGAGAGACAGAGATGATACTATTATACATCAAGTGATTAGGCCCCATTGATGCCTTTTCCTCTTTGTAATGAAGTTAATGTGGTGATGCAGAATGGATGAGTGAACTATGTACATATGCATGCCTCTCATTTCGCTTGTCTAGACTGCACTTCCACACTACTTGTCATTATGTTCAATTGAATCTTTGGTTTCCATGGTGTTTGATGGTAGACACACTCCACATAGCAGATTGTCCATAAATACTTTGAATCAGTGGGCCTCTCATTGTTAAAGAACGTGCTGTAATTTGAAGGTTTCAAGTCAAGACTGGTTTGACATCAGACTGGATTCTTTGCAATGTTTTGCTTGTAAGACCCTGGATTCTGTTTTAAATTACTCAGATCAGAAAGAAGTGCAGAAAAGTGCACTTTTCAAATGTGTGCTTGGTGTAAGTGTCCTTACAAAGTCTGTATGGACTGAGTGCACTAAGTTGGAAAAACTTCATGCATTAAGAGCAGTTCCATAGTAATTCCTTAGCCACTTTACCACCAATTTCATATGACCAATGAAGTGCATTCCTGAGTAGTGTATTAATTAAAGTCATAATTGAAAAACAGTGTATTGCTTTAAAGTATACTTTATCAGAATACATTAAAATGTGCTTAAAATTGAAAATACATGTACTTTAAGTACTCTTTCTCCTAAAGCCAAAGATGTGTATGCTAGTGTGTAGTAGATGTGTAGTATATTAATGCAATACTGATGTGAAGCACACTTTTCCAGAACACATTAACATGTGCTGAGTGTATATAAGGTTAAAATACATTAGTGTTGAACATGCTTTCATTACACTATAAACTAATCCATTGAAGTTTTCAAAAGAGCACTTTTAATATCATAATTTGAAGTGTACTTTTTCCACATTCCATCAAAATATGAATGACAGAAAGCAATACGTAGAATCACAACAGCATACTTTATTTCCACTTCAGGCAAAGACATTTCCAAAAAGTCTGTTTAAAGTACAATTGAAAGGTACTATATCAATTAAAACAACGCAGACAAAGAACACTTGTGCATGTAAGAAAAACACATTATAGGACATATTTGTATGTCCTATATGTACTAAATTCATATCAGACGGTGCCTCAGAGTATCAATCAATATCTAGTAGATCCAAGGTCAAGTACACAATTAAGTGCTTCTTAGAGGTCTGTATCCACTCTTATGTTGTTTACACTTTGTCAGCATTAGCATAAGCTGGCTTTTGTAGCCTAGCTCTGTTGCTAAAAATGTTAATTGAGGAGCTGTGTTCCAAGTGTCCCGATCACATGCAGGTCTAGAGAGAGATTGGAAGTACCTGAATTGTAATGAGAGATCTGCAGGTAGATGTGTGGTGCTGACCTCCAATAAATTTACAGTGTCTACAGTCTCTACAGTCTGTACTGTCACTGTTTAGGCTCTGCAGTCCAACAATGTCAGTCTCTCTGGCCACTCCCTCTGACATGAGGACATGTCAACTAATACCTCCCCACTGGGCACACACAACTTTAACCTAGTGTATGTCCTGTGCTTCATCAGGTCACCTTTGTACATTGTGTGTGTGTGTGTGTGTGTGTTTGAATGTGTGAATGTGCATGCGTGTGAGAGGGAGAGTGTGTGTGTGTATGTGTGTGTTTGTATTTGCCTGTTCTTGTGTCTGGCCATTACATCCTGTCCACCCTGCCAAGGATAAACCCCCTCAGGTTACTGGCTGGAGCAACAATAGGATTTCCTTGAGCCCAGTTAAAGAGTGAAAGGGACTTAACTGACTTAAAGTCCCGCTGCCTGTTGTGAATGGGTGTCGTCCAGCCCCACTGCTCACCGTCACATGCTTTTAATGCCAGAGAAAAGGTCAGGACTCAGGCCTGCTGGCATGCAGCCTAATGCACATGGATTAATGAGTTCAGTGGATATGAGACATTCTCTCAGTGCAACTGAACCAATCCCCAAGGCACTTCCTTACAGTGCAAATAAAGCTCACGAGTCCCACTTAACAGACCGGGAGGGTTTGGGCTTTTAACTGTTTCTACACAAACATACTGCAGAGCAGCACAACACCAGCAAAGGCTGCATGGAACAGAGAGATGCGCTCTTAAGAGGACATGTTATTACGGTGCATTAAAACTTCATGGTTTAGGACTTCAGATGGAGCTCAGAGGGAGAATATTATATCATTGCTGCTGTGTGTGTGTGTGTGTGAGAGAGAGAGAAAGAGACAGAGAGAGAGAGATTATAGGGGATGGGGGCATGCATGGGTGTTTTTGTCATATGCTATTTGATATCATGAGCAAGCTGTGTACACTAGCAGCCCAATAAGTTTTTTTGATGTTGGTAAGCTGCCAAATTTCAGCATGACCACCGAGCATACTTATTAAGTGCACGAGAAAATGAAACAACACTTGGTTGCTTTGAACCAATCTGCTTACTCCAGGTCTCCTCAGTTACAGATTTGTATTCCTAGAATGGTCCTTGTCACTCAGATGAAGGAAATGCCAACATGACGACTCTAAGTCAGTTCTTAAAAGTCCCCCTTGTGTGCTTTATTTCTCTCTTCTTACGGTTTGGTTGGATTTGTTATTTTCAACAGTAACTATTTAGCATTCTGTCGTTCTCTCTCTTCCTGGTAGAGTCGCAAAGACTTCAAACGCTGTTCTAAACTGCCAAGAGCTGCACCTGTTTTCATCATATATTCAACACATGGTATGCGGTATATAAGTATAAACCTGAGTCCAGCACTGAATTCATAATAATTATGAAATATCCTTTCACTGAGGATGGGGAGGCAGGGCGTCAGAGATGGGAGCTCCTCTGCTTTCTTCTCTCTTCTGCAGTTGACAGAGCTGAGCTCTGAGTTTAGGGAGAGCAGTGAGATATTTAGGATCAGATCAGGAGTATGGCAACTCACTCATACACTACGCCATCACTCAGCTGGCACAACCATGAAATGTGGTGCTGCTGAATTTTTAAAGTGGGGTAATTTTGGGTGGGGTAATTAGAGATGGTGGATGGCCTCTCTTCTCTCCACTGGTGCTGGGTTGGGGTTGGGACAGTCAGCATTTGATTGTTCCCTCCTAGAACAGACTCCTTATGTGTGAAGCCCCCCTCCCTTCCCCTCGGAGCAAAAGGAGTAGATTGATTGTGTCAGGGAAATAGGAACATGCTCAGTGTGAGTCCTGATCTGAGAACAGAGCTCCGAAGCCTAATGGAATTTTAGAGAAATGTTTCCTAGAAAATGAGGAGGCTGTGGCACAACCCACTGAGTGGAAAAAAGAGGTTTTATAATATGTTTCTGCTGCTGTGGCACACATAGTCTCAGACGGATGTGTGACAGTGGAGGGGATGTCAGGTACACACAGTCCTTAGCTGTGAATATAGCAGAAGGGATGCCAGTGGGAAGGTAAAGTTAACCTGGCGGAGCGCTGCTTCATGTGTCTCTGTTGTGGATTTAAGAATATCATCAACTAAATTGGATGCTTCCCTTTCTTCAGTCCAAGACTGAGATGAGGTATGAGTAACTGTGCTTTTTTTAAGCCAGGCCTGTGTAGCTGTCTCTGCTATCGTCTTACAGAAAGGAATCGATAGACCATCCCTGTCCACCCTACAACCATAAATTAGTTTTGCTTAGCACTGAAATATGAAACCCTTGTCTCACGGTATATTTTCGGTGTTGACTCTTACAGGTTTCCACATAAATCTTCAGTGCATCAGTGCATGAGTCAGTGGCCACATATAGGAAAGCTTTTCTGCTCTTTTTCTGCTCCCGTGTTGTTTTTACGTAGACTCTTGAGGGCGGCCCAGCCGTCTCAGCGGCTGACTGCGTGGAGGATGGGAGCGCCGGCTCTGGGTCTGGGGCTTCCAGTGCAGCCAGGCTCTAGATGCCTCAGAATGGAAACAGATTAAGGCAGCAGTGGAGTGGAGGTTATCACGCTCACGCGACTAAAATAGATGTGCAGCTTGCTTGCGGCCTCAGAGCTGCAGCCAAGTGTGCAATGAAGGATCGGGAGGGAGGGAAGAGATGGATATTCAGTCACAAAAATCCCCCCTGAGATGACCACATGGCCACTGGACACTGCTGGGCCACTTCCTGAAGTCTTGAATCGATGGATAGATGGATGATGAATAGATGAGACGTTTTGATGTTTGACATTGATTTACTGGTGATATGGTGATTCTAGTATCTGGCAAGATCGTCCCCTCTTGTCCCTGAGAATAATTTATGTTATGTAGCATCAAATAGAAAAAAAAAACATGATGAAAAGATAATGAAAGTGTCAAGATTTGGCAATATATGTGTGTGTGTGTGTGTGTGTTTTGTGCACGTATAGTTGGTGCTTTAAACAAAAATATTGGTGATTTAAACAAAAACATGCGATGGTAGGCTTTTAAAAGCCTTCTAAAAAGGTGTTCCTTGCTTCTCGTTCTAGTTAATTTCAAAAAGGAGTGCTCTATGTAAATAAAGCATAGTGGCTTTGTCAGCAGGCTGTTTCTGTTGGCAAAGTAATTCCTGATGATAGTGATGGTTTCATATGGAGGGAATTCTCATGTCTTAGACTCTTGTCTGGGTATAAGGTGCATAAGTACCAGTCCTCCAAAGCATTCCTTTGCACTGATTTATAACAGTGCTTAGAGCTCATTGCTCACTTATAGCAGTGCATTTTATTGGTGTGAGGGACTAATGGCCTTTCCATTGATTACTTTACCTTTAATTAATTATCTTCTTGCCACAGAATTATTCTCTTCCTCTTATATCAAGGTCAGTTTTACTTGAGAAGGACTTCAGAAAGTACTTCTCTGTACTCCCAAGCTGAGGAAAGAATTGATTGATCAGTTTTCATATAAATTTAGTTAATTAGTTGAATGCTGATAAGAGAGAGACCTACTGCAGTGTGTTGGAGCGCTGGATAGATGGATGTCTTATCTTCAGTGTTCAGGGCTCCTCCACATGCATGGAGCTGGGGCTGACGTGTGGGAGGAGATGGGGAGCTGGTTAGTGTAACTGAAAGGCTGTGGGATGTGTGAGCATTCAGAGAACAGTTGGCTCCACTGATAGACTACTAGAGAAGTAGATGTAGGTGGCTTCAGTCTCTGGACTGGGCTGTGTGAAACATTTAAATGAATCATTGGCATAATCAAACAGTCAGCAACAAAATGAGCTGTCATATTTTACAGTGCTTCTCAGCTTTTGGCTTTAGACTGTCTGTGCCAATGTGTTTCAGCCGATCACCATTCTACAGTTTGATGGAGCACATGGTTAGTAATTGCATAGGGGAGCGTGCTGATTGGCTGAGTCACAGGCGGTGGATGTTGCTGTGGAGCTGGTCCTGAGGGCCTCGTTCTCTCTCTGGGTCTCGGCATGGGGCTCAGCAGAGTTTCACACTCTCTCAAAGAGCCCATGATGTCACATGCATGATTTCTTTAATGGAGGGCTGCAAACAGAAGCGCTCTTATTTAATAGGGAAGAGCTGCCGAGAGGGAGGAAGAAAATACTGTGAGTCATATTTCCTGCTCTTGAGATGGATTCTGCCTCATTTGGCGCACTGGATTCTTAGGTTTGTGACCCCAGGCACATCTGTCCCAAGCAGGCGAGGCTTGCACACTACTGAAGCTGAATTGACAACACAACTGAAAATTGCCCATTTCCAGTATGCTTGTGATAGTCCGTTCCACGTAACTATTGTTTCCGTCATTCTGTAATTGTTTCTGATTCTAAGCCAAAGCCATTTTCCTGGACACAGTTTGTCATTCACCAACGTAATAACAAGTGGTGGATTTAATCCAGGCAAATTAGTCTCTTGTTAATCCTTCATAACCTTTCATGGAGGTCAGCCATTGCTGTGTGTAATTTAAAAATGGCGATTGTATATTTGATGATCCTGCAAATTCCACTTACCTCTTCTGACCTAGGGCGAAGCTGGTTAAACGTGTTTTTAAACTCTTAAGCATGTTGGCAGTTGAATCCTCCAGAAGGTTTTGCCAGTGGTGACTTCACTGCCAGGATGATGTGCAAAGTATTAAAGGATTGCCTGTTTAATACACTTAAATCAAACCATACAATCGGCAATGCTGTGTAACAGTAGCTAACAGCCATCGGCAAATCCTGCCTGCCTGTCGTGTGTGGTGCTCCTCAAAGTCGTTGTGCAATCGAGAAAACTAATGTCCTCTCAACACTCTTAAAAATGCTCCATATCAAAAATTCATATCACTACAAAGAAAAACCAAAGGCACTGACTACTTTCCTTTTTCAAACACGTAATACAAATGTTGTACTGTTTAGTTCTCCATGTGTTGTTGTTTGTGTCAGTGTGCACACACTCTTAGTCCACTTGGTGCCATGTTGACCTTGTTAATGAAGACACAGGGGTTGTGTGTTGTGTGTACTGTGTAGCACCTTATGTGATAAACTCATTAATTAGGATTAACTGGGGTTTGTACACAGATCTATCTGGGAAACCAGAGGTATACCTGTAATCCATTGGCATTATTGGGCTGGGCGTTTTTCAGCCTGCTTGAAGGGGAAGCACTATTACAGTAAACAAAAGATAACAACAATTAGAATTGATCACCAAAAGAGTAGGCTATGTTATGAAAGGGAAATGTTGTTAAACATACCAGGACACATGTACATCAGTCTTGTAAGTCATGTCAGGCCTGAAATGGATAGTGTATACCGAGAGAGCAGTGATCATGTGTAAACAGAGCAGGAGGTGGGAACAGTGCAGGCTGTCTTTGGGATGAAGAGGTTATTGGGAGCATGTGCAGGTGCAGGCCCACAGAGGCTGTTTAGGCAAACACAAGAGGGTGCTTAGTGCCACTCTCAGCAGCTTTGAGTCTTTGCTAGCCGCTGCCTCCCCTCACACCCCTTCCTCTCTTTGTCTTTTTTGTTGTTTTCAATTATCTGTCGTTGACAAAGGCTTTGCAGACAGGCTGTCAGGGGCTCTCCATATCTGCGGAGTGGTGTGAAATATTAGCAATTCAAATAGGCCTATGTGCTCTTTCCTGTTTATCACTTTTTTCAGGGGTCCTACAGGAATAACTTCCTCTCCCCCTTTCGTTTCTCTCTCTACCACTCTATCTCTCTCTCTTTCTCTCTCTCTTTCTGTCTCACACACACTCTCTTTCTCTCTCTTTTGCCCCCCTGCATGTGTTGTTCTCTGGTGTGCGTCTGAGTGTGTAATCAAACTGCATTGCATCCGTAGGAAAGAGGATGAAAAGACTTGAGTTGGGAAAAAGCTGTTGAGACTTCCACCCCTCGGAGCCAGCTGTGGCTAATTTTAGAGTCCCCTCCCATACTCTGCTGTGCCGGGCCCTTGCTGAATGGCTGCGAGAGATTAATGGAGTTACAGCACCTCTAGTGCGCTAGTGCCTCGGCTTGCACTGTCTGAACCCGCCCTACCGTGCCCGGGCCCCGTGCGGTGCCATGTCAGCAGGAGGCCACCTGCAGAGGGTACAGGGCTGGGCATCTAGGGTGGGCACCAGAGCTCCTTATCCTCTAAGCGCCCTCCCAGTCCACTCGTCTGTAGGCGCTGTGTCCCAGTCAAGTGTCAAGCTGAGAGGCAGTGGGGATTGTGTGCTGGGTCTGCAGCAGGGGCACTGGTCTGAGGGGACAGAGCCAAGGAGAGTGAGATGAGGTGAGGAGAAAGACATTTTGCAACGGTGATTCTGATTGTCTGAGAAAAACACGTTACAGAAGCATATTCTCATGCCACTGACACACCCAGAGAAAAAGTAAGTATTTTGTTTGTCAAGTTAATATTCCAGGGTAATTAAATTGATATCCAGACGATGCACAATTCAAGGATGGAGTATTTCACCTTAAAGGGATATTCCAGAGAATTGCAATCCTGTTGTTCGAGGTCACTGAGAACCAGAAGTCTCTTTCTCCCACACTTAGTGCTAACTGACGGTTCGCTATTCAGTCCATGTTGTACCAAATTTTATCTTATTCCTGTCGACAGCACTTGGTGACCTTGAAGGGCTATGGGTTGAAATGTTCAGCAATGTATGCAAAACAATTACTTTAATATTTTAAACCAAAACAGCTGAAAATGACAGGCGGTGTTGAACATACACATTTACTATTTTTTAATATGACGAGGGCTACAGTACAGTGATATTTAACAATAGTCAAATGTTCAATAATTGAACTAGATCTAGTAGGTAAATTAAGAAGGCTGTTACTTCCATCAGTCCATCAGTCAGTTCCTGACATGCTTTGTGCTCCTCAAAGCTACAGCTGCCATACATACAATTTAGTAGGGGTTAACTGCAGATCCAGTGTGGCCAGTTCATTGTGTAGGTGATGTGTGCCCTTGTGTCAGTAACCTTGAGTGTAAATCGATTTCCTGCTACGTCATCACCTTTGCCATGGGAGGCCCTTTGTGCTGCAGTTCACCTCCATGTGAGGAGCACAGCACGTTCCCCTCTGTGTGAAGGTCTGTGTTATTTCCCTGATGAATGCCAGCACTGCTCTGTCTTCACCGCTGGCTGTATTTCTGCACCAGGGGGAAGCAGCACATTTAATATGGTGCAGTGGATGTGCTCTGCCAGGATGTAAACATGGAGGATTGGCTTCCAAGTAATTGGTTAGGAAACTGCCCCTAGGCTGCAGCTGCAACTGAAATGCAGGCAGAGATGTCTGGAGTTGCCAGGTGTCAGTGTTGAAAGTCTCCGAATAATTTCCAGTTGCCAGTATCTTAAAGGTCTTAGCCTCCAAGAGAGTGAAGTCTGTAACTGGACTGCAGATAGATTATACATATTAGATACATCAGAGTATACATATATTTAACTGCTTAATGCTAAATGTCAAAATGTACATGGAAAATTGATTTCAAGTCAGTGATATTTTGTTGTTGTAAATTTAAAGTTGCTAAGGAAGAAGGACAATTATATAAGATGTAAATCTTTAAAAAAAAAAAAAAGTATGGAGAGTGTGATTAGTCTATGACGTCATAGGGCTTGTGCAACTTTGTGACAATATTAGCTATTCCGTCATTCTGAGTTAACCAGGCACTGTGAGTAAACAGATGTTTTTTGTGGTTCATAATGCACATACTGTGTTGACAATGACCCTTCATTAGCTTGGGAGACCTCTGCTTCTGTGCTGACTAAGAGTCAAACTTACTAAAGGTCACAAGACCCACATCTGTGGATTTTTCTGTGTGTAAAATTAACTCACGATTCCCACATTGCACCCACACTGAGGCTATTAAAATAACCATAAAACCCATGCATTGTTGAGTTTATCGAGAAAACAGTCTATTCACCTTAAAAGTAGATAGCAATTACCCCAACCCTTAGATAAGATTCTGGCATGGGGATGTCTGAAAAGTGGTTTTATCGAGCATAAACAGAACAGTTCTTTCTCGCACACTGAAGAATCGTGCTTTGGCCAAAGCATAATAAATAAAAAAATAATGGCTTTTGTATGCAAATGAGGAAGCCTGAATTGATGACCATTCACAGAGGCATGAGAATATTGGCTTTGTCCAGAACTAATGTCACCAACCCCTTTTACACCGACTCATTCAAGCATGGTACAGATTGCATTCTTTTGTAGAGATCCCTGGTTTGATTGAAGCACAGTGTCTGAAGTATTCATCTTTTCTGTAAACTGGGAAAAATTGCATGGTGGAGACAGCAACTTCACCTTTATACTGGCATAATCAGTCAGATGAATTTCTGATGAATTATCTAGACAGTGTGAGTAAGATGTTTTGGTTTTCAACTAATGAAGGAAATAAAATGGTCAAGTCAAAAAGTCAAGTCATTCTCAGATGCATTATCACAGTGGCATTTGGTTGTTAGTACATATTCATTTTAAGACATCCATTTTGAGCTGAGATTTGGATGATTGGATGACACCCTTCTCTCTCACTCTCCCCCTCCCCCTGGCTTTGTTGGGCCTATTTTCGTCTGGCTATTTACTTCTTGGGCGAAAATAGATTTTTTTGTCCTCAGTCCTGTCTGCAGCTCAAAGTCAGGTCGATTGCGAACTTTGGGGTTGGGGGGAAAATGTAGGGCCCCATCTGTCTGAATTAAGATGTTTAGCTGCATTGCAAAATCCAAGAAATCCGGTTTTGCTGTCTTCTTCCTAGATATCTGTGTGATCTTTGTATTCTCTGGGTGTGAATGACTTGTTCCGTTGTATCCAGCTTGTTTAATGGAGCTTTATTTCACATGCATGCTCACTGCCTAGATGGGATCAATAAAGCAAAAGGACACAGGCAGAATCTTGAGTATCAGAGCATCATGTACATCATAAGTAGCGGTTGGGTGTCATAACCTAAGCCACACTTAGGAGCTGATCATTCTGCTCAGGCCTGTAGAGTCTCTGTGTTTTCAGTTGTACTATGCCTGCTTGTATGTACATCTTACTAGGTGTGAGCAGCTTTTTAGTGCCGTGTGTCTGTGTTTTGTTTTTGAGTTCAGCTCATTATTGAACCTAATGTGGCAAATATTAAGTGCCATTTCCAGTGACATTATTATTAGATTTGTTGCTAGAGACAGTGTATTTCATTAGTGGAATGTTGATGAGACGTATTAGTGTTTATGAACTGAGGGCGAACTGCAACTGTTGCACATGCATGAATACTTTATGAATACAGTGGGGTTGTCACAGCAGTGTTCCGTGACTGACTGAGACAAACATTCTGTTTATGTATCATTGCACACCATTATAGACTTAGGTTTTTCATGTTATTTGTCAACAGCCATGTGGAGTATTTCTGTAACTTTTTTGCATCCAGAACATAGTTATTTATTTGAACTTTACCCAACCTCTTTTATGTTTCAGATTTTCCATATGACCTATGACCTGGCCAGTGCAGTTGTGAGGATTTTTAACCTCATTGGGATGATGCTGCTGTTGTGCCACTGGGATGGCTGTCTGCAGTTCCTGGTGCCCCTCTTGCAGGACTTTCCCCCAGATTGCTGGGTGTCCTTAAATGGCATGGTGGTAAGTGTCACACGTTTCTCTCTTTCTCTGTACACCACATACACTACTGTTTTATGTGGCCAACTCAGATTTTCATCAGGATTTTTTTTTCTTTTTCCACCATCAAATGTCACTGATTTCTAGTGGTTTTTAATGGCCGTTGTGCTTGATTAAATAGCTACTCCAGGGTGGGAGGCAAGTCCTCTTGCCTAGGTATGTTCAGGCAGTGAAAAAGCAGAATAAAGCACAGAATTATATGTACAACCTCAGATGTTCAGCATTTCTTGAGAACTGAGTGATTAAATCATTGGACTGCTTTAGAAGAGAGAAATAAATCATGGTATGGAATGGCGGCCTCTTTTAATCAGATGGTTAAATATGGAAAGTGTTAAGACTTTTCTCCAGGTCCCTAAATATGATGTGTGATTCAGTTAGAATGTTACTATTGCTGGACTAGGCACTCTTCAACTAGCATCACTTCTTAGCATTCAGTGTTAAAGAGCATGATATACCCCAAGCTCAGCTATGAAATAAAGAGTTTTTGCAAAGGAGCTTCCAATCATTGAATTTAGAGAAATTACTTGCTTACTCAAACTTCACCCCAACCTCTCCATGAGAATGAGAAGATCCTCCACCACCCACATAGCCTTCCTTACACACTTGTCTGTTTGCTAACTGCATCAAAATGAATGGATGTAGTATGTGTTCATGGGGACACAATACCTCTGCTGCCTGTTTTTTCTCTTCTTCTTTTTTAATAATGGGCTTAGAGCTTGAGGAAAGTACACTGGCTGTCTGTGCAGTCTGTCCAGAGAGGAAGGGATCAGTTTCATTATCCAGACTGGATCAGATGAGACTAAAACAACATCATTAACATATAAAAAAGTAATTTGCTATAGAGCCACCACCTGATTTTGGCGAGCGAGCCGGGATGTCCCCTGAGCAAAATGAGCTCCCTGTAAGCTCCTTATGGTTCAGAGGCAGAGAGATTTTCTGGGAGGGAGCACTGCCCTGTCTGAAAAAGATTATATGTTTGATTTTCTCCCTTTGGAAAAACATACGGAGTATAATGGACAAGAGGGAGGCCTTTTTTGCCTTATCAAATGTTTGTCATGGTACTTTTGCATAGCATACATATTAGGTAATAATGGAGCTGTGTCCAAGTTATGCAACCGTATTGTGTTATTTGTTTTCAGAGCTGCGGGGCTGAGATGAAACTTACAGATTTACAAATGCTTTGTGAAAAGTCCCCTTGTCTTTTGGCTGTGAGCTCATGTTCAGAGATCGGGGTGGATGATGCTGAGTCATTTGTGGTGTCTCTGCCAACACATCATCTGCACAGGCTTTCCAAGCAAACACTTGTCATATGTATCATCAGATTTGTGTTGCCCTCACACCTTATCTCACTGAAACTAACAAGTACACACAAAAATTATCCAAATCCTCAAGACTTCATCACTGGGAGTATTTTATCTAACATGTACAAGACTTTTTTTGAAAGCAGTCCACCCTCTGTCCTGGTGGGAGTTTGAATAGCTTTGAGCCGTTTTATGTCTACCAGCCTGAAGAATTATGACTCTAATAAGAACCCCGTCAATGGTGGCAATGCAATAAGAGCTGTTTGATGTTACAGGGTGGAGGTTTTATGCCATCACCACTCTAAGTTTAGGTAGGAATCCATTTGGAGTTTGTCATCCAGCACCGTTATTATTGCTCAGGTGGAGATCAGTCTTCATTTAGTCTTTGCACCCCCCTCCTTCCCTGAACCCCCACTGGCTGAGTTTGCTCCTCACAAGCCCCCTTGTACAACACATGAGGCGAGACGTTCACGGGCCAGTGGAGCTAAACTAGTTATGTGGGAATAGAAGGGTTTCTCATTGTGCTCATTCCCCAAAGTGATTAAAATCACATCAGAGTTAGCATTGCAGTGTAGCCAGTTGTGGTGCCATAAATATGATGAATGCCAGTGTGAGCAATATGGCAGCAGAGGTGAGATTCAATTCCACTGTGGCCAAATGATTGCCCAAATTTGGACACCATCTATGACAGAGAAATTCTGTTACACGGGATAACAAAGGGTTTATTATGAGTTTCACAATATTGTGTAGAACTTTCTTTTGGATGCAAATCTGTAATTAGAATGATCCAATCAGACGCTAATTCACTACACTTGGTGGTAACCCTCATAAGCACTCCATATTGAGTCAATCAGCAAGGGCCTACTAAAGAAAGTGTGTGGCTTCCAATGCAAGTGGAATGCAATGAAAGTGGAATGCAAGTAATGGACTTTATTTTTGTAGTATCTTCTTGATCTGGTAAATACCTAAATGTCTTTCCTTCCAGTAATGTTATAGCTACCATCTCATTTGGCCCTGGCCACCCTCACTGCTAGTACAAGACTAGCATGATTCAACACTGTCAGAGAAGTAGTTGCATTGGCCAAGCACTTATAAGGTGGATGCAAAAATCTGAACTGCAAACATTACACAGCAAAACAGATTAATTCTGTGACATAAAGTTTTTCTCTCGTTGTTTCTCTGTTTCTCTTTCTCTGTGTGGGTGTGGGTGTGTGTCTGCTTGCATGTGTGTGTGGGTGTGAGCATGTGTGCTCTGAGCTAAAGGAGAGGTCAAATGCCCCTAGTTCCTCATTTCAGAGGAATGAGATCGGAGTTTGAAATTGCGCCCTTGGGTCCTAATTGTAAATGCTGGCCCCAGGTTTCTGCTCATGCCTTTCTCACCCCCTGACTCTGAGGAGGACGAGAGCATACATGAAGGGCACACACACACACACACACACACGCACACACACGCACACACATTCATGCACATTCAGGCTACAAATGTCACCACTTCTCACCATCAGTCCCAGTGACCAGCACACCAGGTCCACCCTCACACATCATCTATATGCAGTGGGAATTCTCATTCAGCTCAAGTCAGCCTATGAATACAGCTCAGTGAATTTCTCTTTGATGTGTGCCAGTTTCATGTATTGCATCAAAGGTGTATAAGTTAGTTGCTCATTTTCTTATCTTTGCAATTGAAAAATGGTACAACTATGTATTGGCCACTAGAGCAATATTTTTAATTGACTATTTTATTATGTATAAATAAAACATTCCTTCTAATTGTAGTTTGCTATCACCTGATATTGTGTTGTAATATACTGAACACTTATTCATTTCAGTAAGCCTGAAACAGGTTTTTTTTTTACACTTGCATTGTTGCAGTGTTCATTTGTGTGTGTGTGTGTGTGTGTGTGTGTGTGTGTGTGTGTGTGTGTGTGTGTGTTTGTGTGTGTGTGTTTTGGATGTCTGTGTGGGCATGTGTGATAGGCAGTAGTCTGACTGTGTGGTAACAACATGTGTGAGCAGCACAGATAGGGACGAGCAGCTCACTGGTCTCCACCCCAGGAAGTACTTGGCAGAAATGCATCTCCAGAGACAAGGCCTGAAGCAAGAGGAACACTTTTGATCTCCTCTTTAGCCTATAGCGCTTGACAGGACCCCATGCAGTGGATATCGAAGAGCACTTGGTATCACATGGAAGATGCAATCTGACAAGTGACGCAATGATAGTGAATTACTTGCAAACCTTTCTGAACTATATGTTATACAGAAGGCATATGAAACAGTATGACTAGGCAAAGTCAGACAGTGCTCCAGCTCGCTAGTGGATTTCTAATGCAATGTAGACTACTGTATGTCCCATACATTTACCTACAACTCAGTTTTACTCTCCATCTGCAATCGATGATTACTAAAGCCATGAATATGGGACTGAAATCTGTTAAATGTTTAACCTCACAATTATCAATCCTGAAGCACTTAATCTGTTACAAATTTCCATGTAGGAGGTGAGGTCAGTATGTGAGGAAATATTGTAGTACTTGAGTACTTGAGAACATAATTTAGACTTGTTTTCTCCATTTGTAGGAGAGTGGAGATGCAGTGTGAGGGCCGGTGTTAATGTCCTGTGGAATGTGGCCAGAGATGAATACTCTCCCCGGTGCATTCATTAGGCTACTTGGGCCTCCTCTCATTGTTATTCCAGTCAGGCTGGAGCTGGGGCCTGAGCGATGAGCAGTGACCACCACAGGCCTGTTCTCAAAACTGTGTGATTCACACATACTGCAGGCCTCTGAGGCTGATTGGGATTGTTGTTGAGGAGGTAGGTGAAGAGGGGTGTGCCACCTAAGGGGGGGTCTGCAACATGCTCACCCAGGTTCAGCCAACCTGGAGGGAAAAGCCCAGACTAGCTGCCTTGTCTCCAACATCTTAACCTCTCAGGCCGCATCAGTGTTCCCAGATAAGCTTTTAATCAGCTTTCCCCTGCCAAGGTGTGTGAAAGCACTACTTTATTTCTCTTGACACAACTACTGACGTCATCTCAGAAACTGCAACTTTGGATGTTATCAGGGAAAAGAAAAACTTTTGTGCCAAGCTTTTATGTCTCTCTCACACACACCTCCAGCAACACCACTTTTACAAACCTGACGTGGGCAGTAGCCAAAAAAAGAATTTTTTTGTCCGTTCTTACAAAGCCTTGACCATAAACTTTCTCCCCTTCTTCACCCTGTCACTTCCCTTTGTGTTACTGGCTGTTGCCTACCAGTGGCAGCGTTGGGACAGTCTGGCCTTTGGTTGTTCCTGTGAACACTGAGCCTATTTTAATCTGGGTGTGCAGATAGGCGTCTGAGCTGACGTACGTCTGCTTTGTGTGTGTCTGTGTGCGCGCACGTGTGTGTGTGTGTGTATATGCGTCGTGTGTGTGTGTGTGTATGTGTGGGGCGGGGGGGGGGTGATGTGTGGGCCTGCAGATAGAGGAGAGGGGGTGTGCTACAGGACTCGGGGCCTATTATCTCCATGACTAATGGATGCAGAGGAGCCCGGGCCTCAGTGTGCACTGCTTTTACTTAATCACCAGCCGTGATAACGAGGGGACCAGGCTCAGCCCCACAGACCTGGGCTGCTGCTCAGACACCTTCACAAGGATGGGATGGGGGAGGGGAGAGAGGTGTGTGGGGGGGGGGGGGCAAATGTAACTCGTCCCTCTTCTCACTGCCCCCCCTCCCCCACCACCATTAGTGAGATGGGATTCTCCATCACCTTTTATGCATACAAAATCATTATGACTGTGGTTTTCTTACTGGAGAATATTTGGACATTTTTTGCATAATTTGTAATGATGTATTGAAAGAGGCCGACTTACTCAGTAGTAAAGAGCTGTGGCTACTGCATTAATGTCTTTAGTTTGTGTGTGTGTCAGAGAGAGAAAGAGAGTGGAAGAGAGAAAGAGAGAGACAGAGTTTCTAAAGAGTGCATGAGGAGTTTGTTATGACTCATTTGAATTTTTATGGCTAAATTTATTAGCTGAGGTGTTGGAGCTCCTTAGAGGATGGACAACCTCATGCATATTCCCTCACCCTGCCAAGCCACTTCCTCCTCAGTCGCCTCTGGTCGTGAAGACACAAGCAACTTTCTTTCTGCGTCATTTTTTTCACAACATAGTCAACTTTCAAACGTATCATATATATATATATATATTATCAGTGGGAATTGACGGGTCTGAGCCTTTATTTTTTGTGTTTTGCACATTGCAAAGTAGCAGAGCCACCAAGCAACTGAGAAAAGACTATACACAAGGCCTAGTTGGCGCTGGCTGAGATGGATTAGGCAGCAGGATTCAGAGGATGTACAGCTATGAGTAAAATGTGAACACACTTTCATCTCAGACTACAGATAACATCAATAAAACATAGAACATAAATAAACTGTGTAGTGATAATTGATGCTTTATAGATAGATATAAACCTGTAAACATTTTAAATGATACTCCACTTTGCATGGCTGAAATTGCCAGGAGAATCCAAAGGCAGATTATCAGTCAGATATTCAGTCTAAAACATTTCTTTCATCATATTTGCACACAGTTTTCAGTCCTGTGTGGAGCTGGTCTTTGGCTCATGTGTTTGTGGTGGCACCATGTTAATGGCCCATACTGTACATGGTACAGATGGCAGCTTTCAAAAGAAAAATGTGGGTTAGCCCCTTGTGTGGGCGCTGGGGTCTTACATCAGCAGAGCTGTGATCTGACTGGCTGCTTGGCCTCTGTTAACACCCGAACTCTGAGCGACCAGATGACTGCACCACCAGTCCATCACGCATGGTGCTGGGGGATTGCCTGCCGCTGCCAGTTGGGAGAAAAAACAAGCATGATGAAGGGTTTGGGGAGGGAAACAGTTGACATCTGACAGAGATGCAAATGATTCTGCCCAGTTTAGTGTTCAAATCCCAAAAGCTCTTTACTCTTCACATGGCAAATGTGTTTATACTCCCTTAGGCCAGAGTGAGAGGCACATGATCTCGTCTAAAAGGCCCTGTGTGAAATGATGAAAGTCAGTTACAGCATGAAGAGTAGTATGCAGAAATTTGAGCAAATGATGTATTTTCTAACAGATCTGCACACCACCATGGAATTAAAACTGCAATAAATTTAAAACATTGTCTGTTTCAACACCCTTTGGTACATATTTTGGTATGTGTAACACAGTTGATCCTATATCTTGGCTGTAATGATGTGATGTTATAGATTTGTACACAAATCTGTGGAGAAAAAAAAAAAAAAAAAATATATATATATATATATATATATGTGTGTGTGTGTGTGTGTGTTTTTCTTTTTTCTTTTTTCCCACACGTACTGTATCTGTGAAAGCGCCTCAGCAATGAAAAAGACTGATTTAATATTGTGCTTCAATTTCTTACTGGAGGGCCTTAGAAACCAATATTGAAGGACTAGCCATGTTTCTATCATCAAGCCTGCTCCAGTGTTTATGCAACACTCAAGGCGAAAAAAGCAATCTACCTTTTAAATATTTATTTCACAGTCTCTCAGAACACAGCCTTGTAAATACATCGCATTTCTTGATCCTCATGTCATGTTGTGTGTGTTGCCATGCCCTAGTGTTGTTTTCTAACCCTGGGGTCATATGATGCAGATGCTTCCCAGGGCTTCTCTGACTGGCTGAATCTCCTTTGTCTATTAGATTAGAGCGAGTGCTTCCAGGAGCACATATCTCTGAGCCTCTGTCATGTAAAGTTATTTAGGGCGCTGTGGTGATCAGCTGCTTTGCCTCTGCTATCTGATCCTCTGTCCCACTCTACTGGCTCCCTGCAATTAGAGGAGTAGAGGTGGAGCAAAGCACAACTGACAGAATGACTGCACAACAATGTACACAGTCTACGTGACCGTCCTGTCAATACAGGTTACATGATACACATATGTATAATGTGCATCACTTTTGAGGAATGCACATACACACATACACACACACACACACACAGACACACACAGACACACAAAAAAATTGAAGAAAAGTAAATTGTTGGTTTTAATTGGATGATATTGTAGCAGCACTACCCAGGTATCAAGAGAGAGGATTAACTTTAAATAGATATACATTTGCATATCATTTGTAGGATAAACGGTCTGCAAAGTTTTCAGTGAATCAAATTGTTGAAAATAACTGAGCTGCTCTCTGTATTACAGGAATGTTTTTGTTTTGATCTAGATTTCTTTGAACAAGATTGGTTTTGGCATTTTCAGTTTCATGACCATATTTTGGTGGACACTATCACAGGTAGCAGTGATAGAGTCGGAGCAGTCCAGACTGAGTTTCTCCTGAAACTAGCATAGGTAATTATCAGATAATTTTCCCATCAATCCCCAGAAGAAACAAGCAATCAGCGTGGAGATTAGATTTCATATTAATAGGAGAGTCAGTGGAGAAGCTAATTTAGCCATAAATTTGCCATTACCTCTGTCTGGATGATGGATCGTCCCTTTTGCCAAAGCAGAAGGGAGAGCTGTTGTTGTTTGATGGCACAGTTGCTATCCTCCAATTTTTCTCAGAGCTGCAAGAAAAAGGCCCAGCATGTGCAGGAGTTATTATAGGGCTGCCATGTGATGTATTCAGCGGCAGCAGCCCCGGTGTGTCAGGTGCGGAGAGAGAGAGAGATTTACGGTAATGTTCCGCTGGAGTCTTGCTTTTGGTGACGAATGGTAGGCTTCCTCAGCACTTTCTTCCTTCAAAGGACACACAGTGATTTCAGCAGTCAGCAACTTGGAAACAACTACAGGACTCTACCTCACAACTGTCACATTCTCATATCCCATATCCCAAACACACACACACACACACACACACTAAAACACACACATTCCCACACCATTTGTTCTCTTAGAGTCTATCTTTCTCTTTCTCTCTCTCTCTCTCACTCTCCCTCATACTCTTACACACACACACACACACACACACACACACACACACACACACACACACACACACCAGCACACATCAAATAATGCAGTATATACTTTAGATAACATTTTGTTGTTTTTACTGCAAAGCATTATCTTGATTTGAAGAAATGATTGAATTGAAGACAAAGAGAAGTTGTTTTACTACCCAAAAAGTTGACTGATTTTATACTTGCATTCATTTGCAGCTTGTATATTTGGGCCTTGTGCATCACTTTTGTAGGATTAGAAACTGATGAGTGAACAACTGGACTTTCCTCTTATTCCAAAGTGGATCGCAATTTCCCCAAGGCCTAATTTCCCTCCACAGTGAGCTGAAATATAAATTAATATATTTTTTTCTTGTGTGGTGTTTCCTACATTATGCAACACTACACACACAACACTGACAAAATCCTGTTTATTTTATTAAAAACACAGTAAACAACCAAAGTGCTTTCAAAACCGTTTCTGTTTCTTATCCTGTCTGACCTGACGTGTGTTCTGTGATTGAGGTTACCTTAGTGCTAGCATGCTCCTGTCTGTGGGGATCTTGAGTGAGTTGTGCAGGGAGCAGCTGCGCTAATGGCCCATGAGAGCTCTGGGTTCACGACTGCTCCTTTCCCCTCATGCTCGCCTGGCCGGGCTCCGCAGGCCACAGGGAAACTGAGCATCAGCCGCACAAAACAACATCGGCGTAATAGATGTTGATTAGCTGTGCTCACAGCCAATGATTGTTCTGCACCCAGCGGCGGCGGAGGATGAGAGAGGACGAGGGTGAGTTGCCACTAGGGAAGAGACAGGAAGACATTGAGTGGGAGCGAGCGAAAGAGAGAGAGAGAGATGAAGAGAAAGAGGGAGAGAGAAATAGAGGGAAACGTGCACTGACACAGAGGGAGAAGTGTAGCTGCCTCAGCGTGACTGTGAGCCTCTGAAGCATGAAGGGGATGTTGTCAGGATGGTCCATGGCAGTCCACTGATCCATCGCTGTGTGCTGCCTGAGCTCCTTCATGTGGTAACCTCCCCTCCATCCTTTTGTCTTTTATGCCCCCCCTTTCTCTCTCTCTCTCTGTCTCTCTCTCTCTCTCTCTCTCTCTATCTGTTCACAGAATGACTCCTGGGGTAAGCAGTACTCTTATGCCCTCTTCAAAGCCATGAGCCACATGCTGTGTATCGGGTACGGTGCCCGGGCGCCCGTCAGTATGTCCGATCTGTGGATCACCATGCTCAGCATGATTGTGGGCGCCACCTGCTACGCCATGTTCGTGGGCCACGCCACCGCCCTCATCCAGTCCCTGGACTCGTCCCGACGACAGTACCAGGAGAAGGTAAGACAGGCCTCACACACACACACACACACACACCTGTGTCTGTGTGGACAGGGATAGATAGATGACAAGGTCACAGGTTACTAAACAGCCAGTTAAACAGCACAAGTAGATGTTATCCCATTTCTCATATAATGTAAACAAGATGACTCTGTATTCATCAATATGTACTTAAACTGACATATTTCCTCTCAATTTCAAAAGTGTTTTCCAAAACGATGTATTATTTTCATAGAATGGTATTCTATCATGCTGCCATCAAATCTCTGCGGCGGTCTCTCTCTACTTGGCATATTACGCCAGTGTAGATTAGGCTGAGGTCTGAAAGCAAATGAGGCTAGATTAAACCCTCTGTACTGTCTGTTCCTGAATAAGAGGCTGTACTTTTTGTGGCTGCTTCTTTAGCACATCAATGTATTGTTCTGGGTCTAAGTCATTTAGATGACTGACATCAAATAGATCTTGGAGACAAACACAGGGCCAGATGGAGATGGGGGTTTAATTGGCAGCCCTTGTGAGTAACCCCTGTGGTTAATTAGTCTTTTTAGAATTATGATCCTCCACAGTTTAATGACAGCTTACCCTCGGATTCCAAGCCCAGCCTCAAGAGAGGCGTTCTGGGGGTGATGTGTTGCTGTAAGTAAACATGGTGATGCTCAAGAGCCCAGGCTAAGGTCAGAATGCAAAAATGTAATCCACTCAATTTGACAGCGCCCAGGCATGCTGGGGGAAAATAAACAGCCTATGCTTCTGCTAAATCAGCTTTGCTGCAGTTATAAGTTTAATATATTTGAGACAGTTGTTACATCAATTCTGTATGAATTTTTAGTGGCTTGGTTTACAATAAGTTTAGAGAATGTGATGAAAAGAGTGAAAGAATGAAGGCTGTGAGCTGGTGAACTACCCTCACGCCTGAGCAGAGTAGAGTAGAGTTGCAAGGTAGGCAGCACATCAATTAACCTGTCAGAAGCAGCGTGTTCCTCCTTATCTCCAGCCTCCACAAAGCCCATGTCACCTTGAAAGTGACAATGACAAGGCAGCCGCAAATGGACGACACGTTACATTAATTTACATCCAGCGGCTCCTGCATTAGTGGCTATCGTTCATTTAAATATGATGTGGTGACCTTGCTGAGGCAGGCTTTGGGCAATAGGAGCAAGCTGGACGCCCACCCACACCCCCTCCAACAGTTTGTGCAGTTATGCCGTGTCGTGCTGCTGTCTAATTTGTTGTTGATTATGTCTCTACTGTAATTTGTTTATTGTAGTGTAGGCAAATTAGTGACCATCAGAACAAACATCGGATCATGGAAAGAACTTTTGTTTTAAAATGCTGCCAGGTTGAGTGCTGTTGTAACCCTTCTGCCCATAAGGAGCTCTGCGTGGTCAAAGCCTCTTAGTTGCACAATGCTATTCCCTCACCACTCTAATCCCCCAGATAGACAGGCAGCACGAACACTGTGGTGAGGGACTAGGAGGGTGTCCCACTGCTAGACTGGGATTCTCCTCCCACTGAATGGGGAGGTTTGGGAGATAAACATAGCACCCGCATGTGCTTTGAAGGAGCCCCCGCTCGCTCACACACTCCCTGCTAATGACTGTGGAGGAATCATGCACACACACACACATGCACACACACACGCACAGACATTATCTCTCATCAGTCTCCGTCGAGCAGAGCATCTCTGATCCTAGATCAAAACGGGCGATGAACCCATTTCAGATCAGAACCCTTGGGGGGAGCTGAAGCTCAGAGAGAGAGAGAGGGAGAGAGATAGAAAGGTGCAGGGGAGGAGAGCCAGAAAAGAGAAAAAGAGACAGAGAGAGTGGAAAAGAAAGGGAGAGCAGGAAGAGAAAGCCACATGACTGCGAAGGCACAGGAGGGGTAGCAGCGCATTCTCTCTCTTTCTCTCTCTCTCTCTCTCCCTCTCCCTCTCTCTCTCTCCCCATGCCCACCTCACTCACGGCACTCAGTCCTCCTGTAGCCCTGCTGCAGGTGTGGGCTCAGTGCCTGAGGCTGGAGCCGTTCTCTAGGAGCTCATGCCAGTGAGTGGCAGTCATCAGCTCCTTACTGCACCGCTCACATGCACTATATAGAGCTGCATGGCCATGCGCAGGACATGTGCCACTGTGCTGCAGAGATGCAATTAGGAGGCCTCTGTCCCTCAGAGAAGATTAGGCCATTCTGTCCTATTGCTCTGCTTGATATCTCATTACCCAGCCGCTCCATCAACACATCAGATAATTGTTTTGTGTTGTGCGTCGGCGACTCTCCAAAGGACAGGGATAATGTAATGTTATGTTATTCCATGGCGACGTATTGTTATGGCTGCGTCTGCAAGATGATGTCTGCTAATATCACAGCTATCAGAGGGACGACGTTCCAATTTCAAAACACGCGGCCACCAAAGCAAACAAACCTGACCTCATGGCCTCCAATGGCTTTCATTTGCTTTTATTGCCAAATACAGTAAGGCATCAGCGCCTTACTCAGCCAGGTAAAGGCCCTGTTATTTCCCTCCGCTTGAATGATTGTTGTTGAAATTGCGTTGAACAAAGTGCTTTTGGCAGCAGCGGTGCTTTTTATCTTCCTGCAAGTCAGAGAACAGGTCCGGGCTCCTCTGTTTTCACCCGATTCCCACCTGGGGTGGGTGAAGCTCTGCTGGCCGATTGGTTCTGACATCTAATATAACCTAGACGCTCCTCAGAAGCACTTCCTCTATGATGGCCAATTTGAGAGGAAAAATCATCAAGAAAACGGTAAAAATAGCCCTTCTCCCCTCCTCCTGTTTCTGTGGTCTTCTCACGCTCAAATGCACATTTTTTGCAGCATCTTGTGCCTGTGGAAATTACAAGAAGGAGCCTTAAATATTCTTTAATGCATTCCACCATTTTGCTGCTGCAAGGATGCAGGGTTAATTTGCTGTCACCTCTGTGTGAGCAGGACTATTTCTGGGGGGGCGCAGCAGCATCTGCATGCACTGACTACATAGTGGACTTAATTAGACTTCATTAGCTAAGCCCTCTGGATCCCTGTGATTCACAACACACTCAGCACTGATACAAGTGCTTTCATAGGCCCGCGAGGAGTCCAGCACCACAGTGTGGAGGAACACAACTCATCTGCACAAACACACGCGCACACACACACACACACACACACACACAGGATCAAGGGTCAGATGCAAGAAGCAACCCGATACAAGAAGAGTAGGTACTGTGAATATCTTGCAAAGCATTGTTAACATATGTTTAGAGACTTCATTTAAATGTTCTATAAGAATAATATGTACACATGCAAACGTGTAACATAGTGTTGTAATATTTGACATATATTTCATTAGTAACTAGCGAGTACAGTATTTACAGCAACGTTGGCTGCATTTTATTTTGGTGTCTATTAGCATGTTATTGCCATATTACCAGTACAAGCCATGCAGTCATCTTATTTCTTCAACCAATATATTTGAGGTCTGAATGGCACATGGATAAAGAGTTAACAGGCTTGGGAAGAGGAGAGAGTTTTTCTGTGACCATAACCTCAGATCACACAATCACAGTCACAGAATGACACAGCATTTCATTGGAAATCTGTGAAGACTTTGCCGAGGCTTATGCAGATTGAATGCAGGGAGTCAAGATGCAAGGTGCAAGAAGCACAAATGCCCTCGGATCCTCAGACATTGGCACAAACACACACACACACACACACACATACACACGCACACGAGCAAACAAACACACACACACACACACACTCACAAACAGAAGAGTGAGTGATACAGGAGACTTGTTAATAATTCAGGAAGAGTGGCCCTTTTTAGCTTTGTCTCTAAATGGCCCAGTACTCTATACTATACACACAGGACAACAGCAGGGCGTTGCTGTGTCAAATTTTCCTGAAACAATTTATCCCTTTCCCAGTGGGAATAGGGTGATGGCAGGGAGGAAAAGCTGCATAGAAAGCCCTCCCTGCGGTGAAGGAAGAGGGATTAGTTGGGCCTGTGGGTATTTGTTGGGTGTTTGTGTGTGTGTGTGTGTGTGTGTGTGTGTGTGTTATGGATGATAGCACCTCCAGTGACCTACAGTGATCCAGCCTGTTTTCCTGGCAACGTGATCATCAACATATCAAAGTGAAAAAGCTTCTGCCTTAAAACAGAAGAATGTGTGACTTGTATTGTGTACTCAGTGTAAATTAATTTGCCTCAAACAGAAAAGGCCGGCCTTATCATCCTGCTGCAGCTGTGCCCAAATCAGTTAGGGGCACATTTGCTTTAGCTGGCCGCATGCTGGCTCCAGCCAAATGATTATTTGCTGCTCTGCTCTTGTGTGATGCTGGCCGAGGGAGACGGTCACTGTCCCTGGGCCACTCACTGGCACATCTGATTCCACCTAGACACTCTGACTGCCTGAGATGGCGAGAGACAGAGCGCGACAGTGCGAGACACCCACATCGCCCTGGAAATTCTGGCTCTTGCCATTCTATACGTGCAGAAGATTGCCTTTGCTGGCCGCCTGCCCTTCCCTGCCTGTCCAGCCGCCCAATACGTGATTACTGTAAAATGGATGAGATCCAGAAGATTTGTTCTCCTTCTCCTATTTTTTTCTCTACTGTGGAAAGTGTGTGTCTCAGCATAGTCTGGAACACAGTCTGGTGTCCAGGCTCCCTGCCAAGCCCTAACATAAATCAGAGGTCTTTGCTATGTCTGACACAGCCCATATTTATTTGCCTGCTAGCATGACATGCTGATGCTTCTGTTTAATGAAATATGCAGGAAGTGTATCCCTTCTTCAGACACACTGAGGAGCGGCGAGTCACCTGTGTGTTGCTCCGTGTCTGGAGTGCTAACGTATCACGTCACCCGCTCTGGTTCGGACAGCGTTCTTCACACCGAGGCACCCAAGCAAATGACACGGCCGAGCCTCCCAGACAAGTCCTAAGTGTGTGTGTTTGAAGGCTGCTTCGTCACACACTGCTCTCTGCTCCCTCCTTACCTTCCCACACAGCTTGAAATAGCCAGTCAGTCATTCCAGTCCAAATGGGCTGATGTAATTCTTTCAGACATGGCTAATTTTTCCCCAGCACCAGACTAATGGTGCACTGCTTAGAAGCGAGAGAGAGGGCATCTGTCACATTTAGCTCCTATTGTTTGGGCTGCCAGGATTGAGCTCAGACAGACTTGCAGATTTAAGCCCCCTTGCATTAAGATGTGGGTCCAGATGCCAGAAATTTATTTATTTTGTTGTTTATTTATTTATTTCATGTTGACAAATCCTCTGCCTTAAAAAAGCATCTGTACCACAGGCATTTTCCTGTAATTCACAAGACGGGACTTCCTAGAGGGATCTTGGACAAAACTAGGCAAAGTAGGCAGTTAGGAGCAGTGATTGGTACGGATAGGTAGTCTGCTGCCGAGCAGCCAGTGAGTGTCCATGAGCTGTTATAAGCGATGGCTAAGGCAGATTTGTCAGTTACTTAGCCCGCAGTCAGGAGACGTCACTGAGCCCCAGTCTAAGGGCAGAGACAGACACATCCTGTGAATCACAGGACCGTCTGCAGGGCTGAGTGACAGTGGTGGTGTGGGGGGTGGGGGGATCGATGGGGAAGGGGCTGGGGTGCTCGGCTGGTGCTGGGGGTTGCAATAGGCTTGCAGATGGTGATGTTATCAGAGTTGCCAGCTGGTGTCAGCGAAAAAAGCCTGTGGCCATACCTGAATCCGCACCTGTGTCCTCACCTGCCACCTGCTTCTCCAGTTAAAGCACATGGCAGTGACTGTGTGTATGTGTGTGTGTGTGTATGTCTGTCTGAAAATGAGTGTGTATACAGTATGTGCCTAATTGAATGTGTACGCATTGATGAACATCCAAGAGATTCGTGTTCATGTGTATGATAACAAAGAAGAGATGCGGAAAGGTCAAAGACCCAGAAGGATGAGTGAGTGTAGTCAACGGCCCAGAAAGACGAGGAGGGTAGTAGTGGGGAGTTTTGCATCCTTTGAAAAAAAAACCACACACATGGTCACAGTAGCATCATATCACAGGGATGACAGGGATTCATTTCCTTTGAAATGTCATGCCATCCCTGGTGTTATTGGTTTCAATTCAGTTTTGGAATGAACAGTCATATGATTTATATTGTGCTTCTCAACGGTGCCTCATTGCTTTTTCCTGCTCCCTTTTTATGTTGGTAGTATAAGCAAGTGGAGCAGTACATGTCCTTCCACAAGCTTCCTGCCGACATGCGGCAGAAGATCCACGACTACTATGAACATCGCTACCAGGGCAAGATCTTCGATGAGGACAACATCCTCAACGAGCTCAACGACCCCCTTAAAGAGGTGAGTCCCCAAGGACACCCGCACCCACAAGCTCTCAGCGATAGATCAGGCGTTCACACCTCGCAGCTTTCTCGCTATTGATTTGTTTGAAATGAATCCATCGATACTCTCAGCGACAACACAGATTAAGGTCATTTACATGGTGCCTGATTATTGATATTTTGGTATGGGAAAAATGTCGGAAATATGATAGGAGCAGAGAGTCATGGGTAATTTGAAGCATGCCCTCTGCCGGGGGAACACTTTTCAGCTGCCGTTACGGGAAGCGTCAGTGCTCTAGTATCAATTTCCCTGACGTCAAATCTGTTTTGTTTTTTTTATGTGTATTTGGAGAATAGCCTACACATATTGATTTGTTGGTCAGGCCATGGTAGAGCATGGCTTTCATAGTAAAAGCTATTAACTATTCATGAAAACCCCCCGTCCGTCAGAGTGTGGGTGCTGGTGTTGTGATTAAAAGTAAAAAATGCAGGCTGAATGTTTAAATAGTTGACATCTTTGCTTAAGCAGAGTGCAGTAGAGAACTGCTCATTATAATGCAGCAGGGATTTATAATGCAGCAAACTGCATCAAGGCCTTCCAGTTGGGCGCAATTTGGAGAGCGATGGCAATGCTGAACCCCATCCTTAAACGACAGATAGCTTGTCTCTTTGTAATGGTGCCCACTTTAAATCCTTCGGGTAATTGGATCCTGAACAGAAGCAACAAATATCAGAGCGGGAAAAAGAGCTGTGTATCACACGGACCCACAGAGAGGAGTGTGAGGCCCATCAGAGTGAGAGGCAGGTTTAGGCATGGGAAGCTGAAGTGTGTGATGCTTCACAAATGACATGGCACCACACAGGTTTGCCAGCTCTGATATAACAAGACAGAATGAGCTCAAGTGATGATGCTGTAAGGTGAGAGAACACTTAATGCTTCATCGCTGCAACACTTTTTTCTTCTGTTTTTTGCAGCTGGTCACTGCTGCTATTTTTATGAATGTCGCCTGGTGACAAATAGTCTTTAAATAGATAAAGTAGAAAGCTTGTGTCCCCTGGTGAAGCTGTGCGCAGGAGGATGCTGGTACCTAATTCATTATTTGTCGGGGCGTGATTGGGGTTTAGCCCCTCGGCTCGAGATAACACAGTGGTCCCTCTGTGTGCTTACTACACTGCAGCATTAGCAAACAAACTGCACCCTCCATACACACACACACACACACACACACACACAGACTCCCTTAGGAGGAGCAACAAACAAGAGCAGAAAAGCACTCCTGGAGTTGAGAGACACTTCCTCATCCTCATCCCCAGGAAATTAGAGCTTGCTTAGTAAACAAGCCTCTCCTCTCATGTCAGCTTAAAGGTAGACTCAGCAAGGCAACTTCATTATTCACAACAACAGTAGGGCTGCTGCCAAGGCAGGTGTCAGATTTATCGAGACATGGCAGTCATGGCGATCAGGCCTTTGGTTGTTTGGAGTCTGCTGGATATGGGTCATTTGGAATGGGATATTATAGGGAACTTTATAAGAGCCAAATTGATTCAGATGACAATATTGCATTAGCGAGATCAAACAGGCCAGTGATGACATTATCTTGTGCTTTTGCCCACAGGAAATTGTTAATTTCAACTGCCGTAAGCTGGTGGCCACCATGCCCCTGTTTGCCAATGCCGATCCCAACTTTGTAACTGGCATGCTAAGCAAGCTCAAGTTTGAAGTCTTCCAGCCCAATGACTACATTATCCGTGAAGGGACCGTGGGGAAGAAGATGTACTTCATCCAGCATGGTGTGGCCAGCGTCATCACCAAAGTCAGCAAGGAGATGAAACTCACCGACGGCTCCTACTTTGGAGGTCAGTGTATACCGCATGCATGGCCCTAATGTGTGCTTAACATGTCATTAGAAAAAATGGCGGTACTAGTACTAGTACTTATCAGTAGGAACACGTTATTATTTGTATATTGTTGCATTAATATTGTAACACTAATTTAAAAAATAAATGATGTATGGTTTTGTTGATGATTTTCATGATTATTAAATATGGTAAATGCATGTGGTGTTCTAGTTTTGAGTGTGTTCGGTGGATTTTGTAGAAAAAATATCTAGGGATTATGAAAAGAATGACAGTTGGGAGATTGTGAAGTGAAGATGATTTCTGCCAACTTTAGAGGATCTCTCAGGTGAAGAGGTTATCTATATGCATATAGAAATAGATTTGCTGAGCTCCTGAGGCCTCTATTCCACAGTAAACACACTTTAGATGTTCCACTGATTCGCTGGGTGAGTCACTTGAATCAGGAGGTCAGATGAGAAGTGAACGAACTCTGGTCCTGGCGGAGTGACCCACACTGAGGCACACACTCACAGCCTCCCAGCTGGCTGTGTTTCGTGGCATTCTAGAAGTTCTGTTGAGTAGTGACAGACTCTCATCAGGCACCTTTCTGTCCTGGAAATGGTTTTGTGTTTGCGAGTTCTTACATAATGTTCATCTGTTCAGGCAGAGGGTACCAAGCAGAAGATCAACTGTCCCAGAGGACAGGCAGAGGTTGCCACAGCACTGAATGCTGAATAAATGTTCCTTTTGTGTAATTTAGGGAGTAATTCCCCCTCTCTAGCAAACATGGCCTGATATTAAATATTAATCCATCAATCCAGTTAAAACGAAGCTGTTTACCCTACCTTATTCGTTTTATTTATTTATTTGGCCTTCATTTCCTCTTTCTGTGTAATGGGACTATGTACCACAGTGGAATGTTTTATATTGTCTCTGCTTTAAATTTTTTATTCCAAATGAGATAATTTTCCATGAAATGGGTTCTAACAATAGTGACAGCTTGTGTGCCATTTCAGGGACCATTTCTGTTACTTATAAACCCAAATGCTTCTCCCCTTTTCTAGTACTAAAAAGCTAAAGCTTGGTCCACAAAAGAGTTTTGATTGATTTGTAATGCTTTCTCTGAAGTTTCCCATGCCATTTATCTAGGAAATATGAAACACTGACACAAAGGGATAATTCCTTGGACATGTATAATTACATTGTGCCAGATATATTGAGTTTGGGAAGTTGACTTCAATTTAGGAGGTTAAAGCACTATTACATTGAATTGCATCATGTGAATGGTAAAATGTTACCTAATAACTTATTGCAAGCATTCCGTTTTTGAGGTTGACTATAGGAGTTTGGGAGTCCATCTCAATAATAGAAATTCTATTGAGAATTTAATAGAATTGAGGTAAAAGATTTTCTAAATAGTGTGATTAGAGATCTTAAATCTCAAAGGTTCTCAAAGGCCAACAGTATAATGTCAATAGAGTAGTTCAACATTAACATCAGGATTTGTCGGTAAGAGTGTTAGTTTTAAGTATGATGATTGTGATCAGTTCTGTGATCAGATCAGATCAGTTGGCTGACCAATGTCCAGCTCAAGTATGTTTGTGTGGCTGTAGTTTTGTAGTTGTAAGCTGCCCCCTTGTTTCATAAGCCTATAATAGAAAAAGGAAATTGAAATCCCCCCACCCCTCCTTGATAATCGTATTCTCCCAGTGTCACAGAGGATGTTGCTGGCCTCTCTGCCATGTTAAGTTGTGATGCCAGCCACCTGCTCCAGTGGGATGCCCATCTGGTGGGGGGATATTTTTGCTGTGTGGCATGACTGTGGCATTAGGAGATCAGTGCTGACTGGGCATCACAGCAGCTGGCTATGCAGGAAATACAGCCTTCTCCCCCACTGAATCATGGGAAAAGCTGTTGGGCTAAAGAGATCTGCTGTTCCATCCCCCCAAACATGGCTTGTTTCTCTCTTGCTTAATAAAACACTATAAAGGAATTTCTTCACAACTCCCAAACACAGCTGAAGGTAGTCTGGCTACCTCTGTCAAGTGAGACAGCTCTTTTCCAGGTCCACTAGAAATGAGGCCATGCAGTGAGGCGAGGCCAGTGGGGAAGTGTGCTTGGTTGGACTGCTTTGACAGAGATCTGCACAAGAAGCACATGGGATCATGGCTGGTTACCCACAACGCCCTGCGGTGGACAGCCCCGCTGGACGGCATGTGTGAACGAGCCAGTCATCACGCTAACACGCCTCCTCCCAACAGCACCCCCCCCCCCCCCCCCAAACACACACACACACACACGCACACACACACTTGTCCACTCGCCTCTAATTTGAACCATCTTATGCAGTTGGGAGTCTCGCGTCCCGCCCCACAATGTGCCGGCCCCAGAAGGAGAGCCCACAGACTTCAGTCATGTGCCAGAGTGACTGAAACACCTTCTCCCCCGCTCCTGCACCCGCTCACGCAGTTAACCTCTCCCTGGCACTACACAACCGGCACAATTACTCTGCCAAATACAACTTCTTGTTCTTCACAGATATTGTGTTTTGCCTCCCCCACCACCACCTCCTCAGTATAGTGATTTTCGGTTGTGTAAAGGTCTAACGTTGAATATTTATGAAAATGCTGCAAAGGCAGCGGTGTTTTCTGGAACTGTGCACTTGTGTGTCCTAGATTTCATTTCTCTCACTGCTGTCACAAAGTACACATTATTCACACTGTGTGCAAGTGTATCTTTGCGTGTGTGTCTATGTGTAGGAGGGGTGTGTATATTTGACAGTACAGATTTTCCCGTTGCGCGTTGCTTGATTAAATCCGTGCAGCTACCTTGTTCACACACCCAGCTGGAGTGTGAGGTTACCAAGCATCTGTCCGGCAGGCCAGCCTTGGGCAGCAAAAACATGAGTTGTGAATGTCAAGGGCATCGGTCCTCAAATGGCCATTTAATGCCATGTTTTATTCTGCCTCTAGGACACACGCGCTGTTATGAGGATGATAAAACTGACAACGTCTGTCGTTATTGGCAAAGGTGGCCAAATTGGATATTCACAATTTTCATGACACATGGTGTCGCACAGTAGCACAAGGCAAGAGAAGCCCATTTCCATCCCGAAAGCTTCACAGCAAATGATGTTATAACCAGTCATTCGGGAATCATTTTAGTTGTATTGTTATTGTTACAGCCTTATTCAAATAGCAATGTAAGACTCAGTAGCTAATGTAAACCAGCAGAAAAAGGCAATTAAAGGTGTTCATCAATGTTCCCTCTAAGCTGCGCGCGTACACGACCGCGCAGGGCATTTCACATCCCCGGAAAGTTTTTCAAGCCGCGCACAAAACTATTTCAGGAGAAAAGTGGGGAAATCCGATTCTTGCGATCTGAGAAAAGCGGAGCTATTTTGCCCTTTTGTTCTTATCTTACAACAATGAATTTATTGTATTTACCCTGTATTCCAAGGCCAGATGGCTCTGTTGGCGATGTGATAGCAAATAACCCCATTCCTTTACTCCCTGCAGTCTTTTGATTAAACTTTTAATCTTAAGAATGAACAGGCAGCTCAATGGAGCCCCGTTGCTCCCCAAGGAGGGCATTTGCAAACATGATGTAGGCCTAAGTTCGAATATATTAATATAGGCTAATTATCAGTTATCATTGCCGAACGACCACAATGGCCGCTCATAATGCCGAAGCATGCCGCTCAGACATTTAAGTCAAATTTACAGACATTTAATTCAAATTTAAGTTTGCTCAGTGTTGAAAAAAAATTAGAGGGAACACTGGTGGGCATTGCCTGGTTTGGTGGGAGTGGTAATGTGAAGAATAAATGGTTTCTAAGTTAATCAGACACAAGCCACAGTAGATGCATGAGCTCACTTACTGCAGTCGCCCCTGACCATGACAAAAGAAGTATTCGAGTGCTACACTCCCTTGATTGCGCTTCATGTATGATCATTAGTGCTCCCAGCTCAGCAGAAGCAGCGGTGCCCAGTTTGGTTTGGAGAAGTCATTAGCCACTGAGCTTTTTGATGAATGGGCTGAGGGAGCTAGCAGCGACAGCACACACGTTAGTTGCATAGCCGAAGGCTTATTCACATGTGTGTCATGTTGGGCTACCTACCCCCATCCAACAGCCCAGTAGTGCTACTTTTCTCTCTCTCACACTCGGCAGTCATTCGTGTAGTCATCAGTCTTGGCTGCGTATCTCATACATGTGTTCACGTAGGTGAAAATGGCCATTTCGCTTCTTTCTTGACTTATTTCTATGTTTCCTGCCTCCCTGCTCCCCCTCAGAAATCTGCCTGCTGACGAAGGGCAGGCGCACGGCCAGCGTTCGTGCCGACACCTACTGCCGCCTCTTCTCCTTATCCGTCGACCACTTCAATGAGGTACTGGAGGAATACCCCATGATGCGTCGCGCCTTTGAGACAGTGGCCATCGACCGCCTGGACCGCATTGGTAAGGCAGCGACTCCCCCTTCTCCCCCCTCCTACCTCCTCTGCTAGCTCTTCCATACTAATGACTGCCTTGCCTGTGCCATAACTCATATGTGGTATGTGTTTGTCCTCCCTCAACGCACTTGTCTGCCATCGTGCCTGCATGCTCGTGTGTGTATGCTCTCTGTCTCTACCTCTCTATTCTCCTCTCTCCTCATCTGGATTAACATTAACCCTGTGATCTTACGATCAAGTATTGATTGAAGAAAATGATGCATAAACCCAAATTGTTGTCATCGTGTAAAAAAAAAAAAAAAAAAAAAAAAAAAAAAAAAAACAGAAAAAAAAGAACAAAGTGCATGCGGCTGTCTGGGAGGGGTTCAGGTAAACCTCGGAGGTTTGGGTCTTTTTTCGGAGTCGACCCCCGCCTGGACTCAAGGCGAGTGGACGGAAGCTTGTTTCATCTGCATGTGCCTCCGCTCCATTCCCCTGCAAACCTGGGTATGAGCAGCACCCCACCCCAACCCACAGGGGCCCCAGCTGGAGCTCTGACATCCCCCCTGCCAGGGGCCCCTAAGGATCCACCTGGCTCCTCTAGACACACAATGCCAGTCCTTCAGAAAGTCTCCCTATGTGTTCTGCTAAGCATAGCACTCTCTTAACTGCTTTCTCCTTACTTCTGGTTGGCCACATAGACATGTTAATCAGTCACCGTTTTCTTTTTTTATCTCTTTGAATTTATTCTTTTAGAGAGGCACATGTATAATGTTCAACAAAAAGATAAATTGCCAGATTCCTCAGCACTTGTTTTGTTCCTGCTGAAGGAGATGAAACAAGTCTGATGTTTATTATGCCATGTTAAAAAGGGATCTGTTATAGTCACTTATGTGGGAGAGCTGAAACAGCTTTTGAATTAGCTGTTTTAAACAACTAACCCACTGGAAGTGATGTGATATTAGTATTAGAGTAGCAGAGGTTAAAAAAGAGGAGAAGTCAAAAAGTATATTGGTGGGATTTAACCATAAGTCAAGTCATCTGTGTAGCTTAAAACATGTCTTCCATTATTGTGTGTATGTAATCACTGTTTTGGTATGACCGTGATTTGTTTCCAAATAAAGTACTGACAATAGTAGTGCAGGTCATTAACCCACTGTTAATTAATTATCTAAGTTTAATAAAGCTGTGAAGATAGTCTTAGGGTAAAAAGGGTTTGGACAGCTTCAGTACTTTATTTGGAAGTAAAGATGTTTGGAAGACATAGACCACTGTGACGTCTTTCCTGTGAAGACCCCATACTGCACACATGTTGTAGTTTTTTTTCTGTCATTATTGTCGAAATCTCTTGTCGTGTCCTTTGTGGTGAGCCCACCAAAGATGGAACTCCTCAGCTTTACGCCTGTTTGTGTCTTTGCCTCAGATGCTGATTTGGATGCAGGCAGCCAGATCAGCCATAACTGAGTAATCAAAATGAAAGTGCCCATAGTCTGACGTTATGTATTTTGAAAAGAATTCAAATGTGAGCATCGAAAACATTCTGAACATATGTGGAACATTGGCAATGATCAATGTTCTGTGCCATAGTGCCTAATTAGTCTTCAGCCTGTCTTCACAAATCTAAACCAACCCTAATCACCATTGAGACGCAAAAAGGACACTGTACAGAAAAAAGATATTGTTATTTTGTTATCGTGATAAACGTTTATATCAGTAGACTACAAGAGCTTGTAGGTAGAATACTGTGATGATTTTCATTGGTTTTCAATGTGTTGCAATAGCATTGATTATATTGTGCCTGTAATAGAGGATGTATAAGACACAAAATTAATCAATAATATATCAAAAATTGGCCACATGTATAAAAACAATGGGAGATATGGTATGTCATAGGTGTCAATAAGAGGTCAAATGTCAGAGGACTGGCTCACACTTCAACTCCATAATTCTTGTGATTTAGGGGATGAAGTCTTCCAAAAATCACTGCCCTATAACATGCATCTTCCTCCATTTAACTTCTCTAGTAAAGAGCAACAGTCACACATTTACCTGTGACATGTTTATTTTGATTTGTGAGAGACCATCATTTTTACCACACCTCCTCTGAAAACAGAGGGGACTTTGGCAAAATTGGAAATCATAAGGGGTTTTGTCTCATACAAGGGAAAATATAAAAAATGTCTTGATCAGTGCTTGATGTAACGTGACTGTATATATGGACTGCATTTGGTCACGTGCTTGCGTGGTTCTTCAAAGGAAAAGAGAGAGAGAGACAAAAAGGAATGACGTTGACAACAGTGACATGTTTGACAATTGATGTATCTATCTCTATCTAAAAATTATTTGACCAGGAGTTCCTCTTGAGATGAGCACATCTCGTTTTCAAGAGTGTCCTGGCCGACGAATAGGCAACAGGTAAACGCTTCATCCCAATCCGAATTTTCCCACACAAGCAGAATGCTTCACAGGCTGACACAGTTGGGCTACCTCCTGCCCAACCCTCCTCCCAAGGACAAGCACCCATATAGTTGGGATTTTAACTCAAGTCATTTTTTAACTTTTTTATGACATGGACATATAACGCAAATTAAGTTGCATGATAATAACAAAACAATGATGCCACACAAATTGTGCTGTGCTAAACTGTTTATCCAACATTTAATTAACCTGCGTTGACTAAAATGTGAATAATTTTAGGTGCATGCCAATCATGATTATAACAGTTCTATAAATGTCTTCTGTGTTAGTATGTTGTGCAGTGTGCTCTATTACCAATAGGCATCATTTCCATGTAGAGCAAAGTGCCAATGGACTGTTGTGTTTAGTTGGTCACATTTCCATGTTTGTCTGTGTGCGGGAATCAGGACGGGCTGTACGTTAAACTTAAGAGTCAAGGGGAAGGCCTTGCTAATCCAAGAAACTGAGTTTTCACATGGAAAAAAAGAAGAATGCTAAAACACACATCAGGACTAGAAAGAAAACGGGCTTTGGTATTTTTCTAACTCACAAATCAATTTTAGTTTAGTTTTCCAATCATGCCTCGCCTCTTGTGAATAGTACAGGCACCACTGGTCTAAGCGGGATTTGATGGCGCAGCTCATCAGAGAAAGAGGTAATGGTAGTGGGCAGAGCATAGCGTTAGCTTAGCTGCGAATGAGTCGTTTATCATTACATGAAGGACTCTTCAGAGAGCTTCACTGCCTAAGTGATGCCTCTCAATCACAAAGGAAATTCTGTGTAGGCATTCTGTTAACAAGAAAAAAACACAAAAGCACTCATATGCTGGGAAGTCACGAGACAGTCATTGAGGATAAGAGTGCTTCAGGAACATAACCAGACTATAGCATCCTATGCTAACAATAGGAGTGGGCTGTGTCTGTCTCCAGTGATTTGGAAGCCCATGCTGCAGGGCCGATGTAGGCTATGGCACCCCTGAGAAAACCAACCCACAAGCACACGTGCATGTCACACAGGATTTGACAGATTTTAGTTTAAATATGTTTAACATTCAATTTATTTTATTGAACTTACACCATTTTACCTCTAAACTAAATCCAGCTGTAATCATTTGGCAGTGTTTCTATTTAGCACATGAGGATGAAAGGGTGAAACATCGTTTGGAGTGAAACGCAAAGCTATGTTCAGAATGTTGCTCTTTGTTTTCCTGCTGTTCTGCACTGGAGCTGAAATTATGTCTTTGACCTCACTTGCAGATTGCAGTCTTGTTATGTGGTGGTATATTTGGACGCTGAGGTTGAAATGGTCATGTTATTGAATGGTTCTCTCCAACCTTCTCAGAGTATTAATCTGATACTTCAGTACACCTCTAACAAAGGAATTTTCATCCCTGAAGGAATTCATGGAGATGAATGCATAGGCCCGTGTTGGGTAGGAGTGTAGTGTAGATTTCTCAGGCATCCGTGTCGGAGAAATTTGAATTAGTATTAGACAGTGTCCCAAAGTGGAGTAGTTGAAATGAAATTGTTTAACCTACACGGTTCCCATCCTAACCCTCCCAGCACCAATGACCAGTGCAAATAACATGTTTATGTTGTACTTCCATCTACAGAATTTAAACATGTTCCTTACCATGCATCAACCATCTATACAGATGACATGTAAGTCTGTAGGCGTCATGAACTGTGTTTTTTCCCAGTGGTGGTAGTAAGTATCCCTAGTCTTGTCTTTGTCTGAAGGAAGAAAGAGCACATGTGTACTGTGGGGTTTCAGCAAATGAGATGTATGGCCCTGGCCTTTTCAGACTGTATAAGCAAGCGAACACTTTCTCATACAGAGCAGTCTCAGTTTAAGAAAATAATTTGTCACAATTCATATGCCTGCCAAAAGTCTTTGGCATTGACGGAGTACAGCATGCCTCCTGTGATTATTGCCCCTTTGATTATCCATACAAGCAGGCCATGCTGGGAATGTGTTGGGAAAATGCTAGTCACGCCTGGCCTCAGCAGCCCAGGGAGCTGTGCAAAGAAGTCTCATTTTCGTGTTAGTATGTGTGGTTATTTCACACTAAATCATCTCCCTGTGACTATGCGTTCACTACTCCTCATTCTCTTCTTACGAAGCCAGCAGACCCATGCTTATTTACTTGGGAATAGAAAAGGCAGAAGACAATTGTCAAGATGAAATAATAATGAGAGATTGTTTAAAGCTGTATAAAGCTGAACCTACAAATTAATTTTATTTTTAACAAATGAATGTTATAAATTGCAGTCATTGGTTGTTTCATAGCAATAAGCATAAGCTCCCTCTTCTTCTTTCGATAAAAGTTTTACTTCCCGATGTACAGGGATATGCAGTAAAAGACAAAAGGCCCTTGACCCACTAGATAAACTTATGCAAAATGGCCTCCATCCTGAAGCTGCCTGAATGCATAATGTCTATGCCACCTTGAGTAGTGATGGCAGTGTGGCACCAATCATATGCAGGCCACCAAGGTAGAAGTGCCTTCATTGTTCTCAAGGCTTTAGGAGGGAGATTAATGACCTGGTGCCAGAGCCTTCAGCACGGCACAGCCTTACTCAGTCATTTCCCTCAACAGAAATGTTTCAGCTCAACCGTCAACAAAAGGTCAGCCATCTACAAAGCAATTCCCAGATCAATCGAAGCATCACTCTTTTCGCCACCACTGAGGACAAATTGGACAGTTTTAACATAAGGGCAGTCAGAGAAATGCTTAATTATAGATGCCCATGAGGTGTTTTGTAAGTCCTCTACCCTGAGAGTTTTGTAGAATGTGTGCATATAAACGTTCAGCTGTGGCTCGTTTCTGCCTTTAGTCACGACCTCTGTGAATACAGCCTTATAAGACAAGATTAGCTGATCTCAGAATAACGTCATGCTAGTGCTGAGATAGCATCTCCTGTGACAGGATGAGAGCAATTTCATGCTTTCTGTGCAAGTGGAGTCATTTGTTTGCCAGAACTCTCAGTGACCCCATCTAACCTTATATTGCTCACCATCATATGGGGGCTTGGAAAAAGCAGCATAATAGTCCAGCAAGCATTTCATTGATTTTGTAACTGAACTGCGCCAAGACCAGCTCTTTTGTACTTGTACTATGTAAGTGTTGTTTTCCCTAAACAGTGCTCAAGTGTGCAGTTGGGTCTTTGGTCATATGTTCCTATATATTCCTGTTCCTGTGTTAAGGTCTACTCATCTAAATTTGTAAAGTTAATGCCTTTAATTGTCCAGTAGGCAGCATAGCTGTTTAACATCACTTGATGTTAATGACCCTGATCCTGAACTTGGAACTCTACCCATTCTCTTAGCACTTGACCAGTTGACTTCAGTAGATGTGTGGTTCTTGTTGGTCTTTCGTAGTCTCGGTAGTTGCATCTTCATTTCTAGTTGGCCTTGAGTTGATCCTGTGTGCTGTGGTCTTTGATGTGTAGAAACAAGGATATTAGATGAAAGTGGTGAACTTGGTCAACTGATCATTTTCATGAAGACATTCTTAAGACCATTGAAAGTCATGGAGGGTACGTATGTCCATAGTTATCCCATAGATTTACTCAGCACGTGTTGTGTTGTCTGTACTGTTTGTTACGGTATTGACTGTGTATCTTCCATAGTCATGGTCATCTCTGTCTCATTGTGGACCACATCATAACAAAATACATTCCTTACCCTCTCTGGTGTCCTGTCTGTCCAGCCAACCAATGCCTCAGGGCAGAAGTCATGCCTTTGTCCATTGCTCCCTCACAGGGAAGAAGAACTCGCTCCTGCTCCAGAAGTTCCAGAAGGATCTGAACGCCGGCGTCTTCAACACCCAGGAGAACGAGTTGTTGAAGCAGATTATCCGTCAGGACCGGGAGATGGTGATGATGGTGGATCGCAGGCAGTCGGCCACGGGAGTGAACTCAACACCGATGTCTGGAAACTCCATCATTAACTCTCCAGCGCAGCCACCCTTCGCCGCCGCGCTCCAGCAGTCTGCTCCCATGTCCTACAGCGCCTCGGCTACCATCGCCCCCACCGCGCGTCTCATGGCCGCCTCCATACAAGGCATCTTCCCCGCGCCCAGCGTCTCCATTGGTAACCTGAACTCGGCATCTCCCAACCCGCAGACGCCGCTGCAGCAGCAGGGGGCGGTCATGTCGCCGTGCTCCTTCACCGCAGCTGTGTGCAGCCCTCCAGTGCAGACCCCGCTGGCCGCCCGAACCTTCCAGTACGGTTCACCCACCGCCTCCCAGCTCTCCCTCATCCAGCAGCCCTTGTCCAGTCAGCAGCAGCAGCAGCCACTTCCTGCTCAGCCATCACCTTCCACATCGTCACAACAGCAGCAGCAACAACAACAGCAACAACCACAATCACAACCACAGCAACAACAACAACAACAACAACCGACACCCCAGCAGTCCCAGCAGCAGCCATCGCAACCACAGGTGCCCTCCCCTCAGCGCAGCGACGTCCACAAGAGCACTCAGGCCCTGCAGTCGGGCAGCCTGAGCCGAGACGTGCGCCACCTCTCTGCCTCCCAGCCCTCCCTGCCACATGACACCTCGCTGGTGACGCGGCCCGTGCCTCCCTCGTCGGGTGAGTCCTTGGCGACGCTGCCCCCCCAAGTGGGCTCGGTCGCCGGCCCGCAGGCCCCGGGCTCGGCCCTGCAGGGGGGCATCCGCAGCACCGTGCCCCAGCGGGTCAGCCTGTTCCGCCAGATGTCCTCTGGAGCACTGCCGCCAGTGCGTACAGCGCCCCCTGCTGCCCAGCACAGGGATTCCACAGGCTCCAGAAGAGAATCGGCAGTCTTAAGCAGCACAGAGACAGAACAAGACAAGATGCGGTTTACATCAAATTTATGATCCAACTTTCATTTCCTCTTTTTCCTCTTTTTTTAAAATATGTTTTGATTCATTTTTATGAAGATATATGAAAAAAGAATACCAGACTTGAGATTTTTTCTTTTTTTCTCCAAACTTTTAAAAAAAGGAAAACCTCATAGACACCCTGTGTACAGACTGCCCTTGTATTATATTTTAGACACATCTCCCCTTCAACTTAAGAATGTATATTAAGCAAATATATATATATATATATATAAATGTGTACATCCAACTAGAATATTTGGCATTGACTATTTAAAATCTAGTATAAACATGAGTCTTCCTTTCTGAAATATACGAACACATACATAAGGAGATATTTCCTTTTTATTTTTGATTTTGTTTGTCTTTTGTTTTTGTAACTGGAATGCAACATGAATCCTGAAAATGACTTTTTGATTATAATTTTTTAATCTGAAAGAAGATGACAAATTAAGTCCTCATTTTCTGTGGCTTTGGCATCACTGTGGAAACAACAGCAAATTTAAAAAATGAACACAAGCACATGTTTAAAGTCAATTTCTGGGTACAGTATGAACAAATCTCAATTTAAAGCATGCTGTCATTTACCAGCAAAGACGTATAGTTCTCACTCTAAGGACAGAAAACCTGGGACTTGAAAAGCCCAAGTTAAGTGCGTTAAGTGCGTTGTTGCGCCATTAGACTACAGATTCCATACATAGAGTTAATTTGTGTAGCGACCACCTGTTGAATTGCTTTGGTCTTTCAGAATCCATAAACTAGTTCCATTAAAGGACAAGTCATAATGTAAGGATGCTATGGTAGCTGTGTGTGAGTGAGGGAAACAAAATTGTGTTTTGATGTGTTTTTGAAATGAACAAAGAGCTTTCAAGAGCTTAAGTCTTCAGTCTCATACATTGTGCAGTTTGAGTGGAAGGCTCGAGGTGTTGAGACAAATGAATCACTGTCAACATTTAATGCCCCTTATTGCACCTTAGCTTCTGTTGACATCATGTTTCAAGTCCCAGGAATTCTGTCCTTCCTAATAGAGAGAGATTGGCATTCATATCTGTGGAAAACCACTGGAACTCTGGGCAATAAGGCAGTAGAGTGGATAGAGAGAAATACAGGTGCTTGTGATGACATTTGCAATATTTTGTGTGGCGTGAGAGTGTGTTGAGACCATGGCAGTGTTATGGGTCCAAAGGGAATCTGATGAATTTTGCTGCTTTTTTCTGCGTCACAGTGAAGACGAGTGCAAGAAGGATGAAGAGTGGATGATGCTGATTGTTTTTTGTTTGTTTCTTTTGTTCTTGTTTGTATTTTTATTCCTGGTTTCTGGCGGTGATGGACATTATGTGATGTTGCTTAATGACTATGTGTACATTTATAATATTTATAAACTAAAGATTATCCCCATTATGCAATAGACTGTGATATAAAGATTAACTCTATCTGTGTTGTAAATAGTTTTGTAGATCTAGTATTTACAAAATAATGTGTGGTGCATTCTCAATCATGGCAATGTCTTACTTCTATCAGGAACCCGGATATCATCTATATATGCATATTAACTGAAAAGGTTATAAAGAAAAAAAAACACAAAAAATCATCAGAGATGAGCAAACCTTAATGCAATTTTAGAATGCCATTTGACACTGAGAAGATGCCACCTCTCACAGTGAAACAGCTTCCTGTCTGCAAAGCCCTGAGGCAGTTCTGCCCCTCTTAAAATGCTTCTCATGCTTGGCCATTTTGACTGGCTTTGGCAGCCTCGACATGCCCTTCAGAGTGTGATGAGTCACGCCTGTGGCTCTCTACAGATTGGCATGGAGTGACGTCTCCTTGGAGATAGATTCATTAGAGATAGTTGGAGACCTTTAACTATTCATATCAAACAAGAATTGTGTTCAGTTTTTCTAAAACATATCTTTGTAATACCATACATATCTTATACTTATAAAACACTCTTTTAACAAACCTGAAACCCACTGCATAGCTCATTGCATACCTGGCTAGTTGTGTTGTGTTGTTATTGTTGTCATCTTTTGTTATACTTCCCATTTGTTTAGCTTATTTCACTTTTGTCCAGTATTTCAACATCTCAAAAAAAAAATAACAACATTCTTCTTCATTATGGAATAGTTGTGGTGACTGGGTCAATGCAATACAGTAATACCCCAAATGTTAGGTGAACTTAAATCACCATACTTTACATGATTGATCTTATTTGTATGTATATGTCTTGATCGTATTTGTTTTTTGTTTGTTTTCTGATGGGGACACAGAGTGTAATGCTTTGGTTTTTACCTTCACTGAAATGCCTGTCCCAGAAAGGAGACCACTGAATTTCTTATGTGTTTTGTATTCCTCCTGAATTCCTCTCCTGTGATTTGCCTTCAAATGTCTTTTTCTACTTTCCTTTTCCAATGATTGCTGTGTCAGTGGTTATGATTGCTGTAGAAATATACAAGATGCTTCTATAAAGTGTAGAACTGGATTTGCTATGCTTGTGTCTACTATATTGCTTTACTGCCCAATATAAAGCGTAACATATTCCAGGAACACACCACTACAATTTGTATGTAACATCTCTACAGGGTATTACTGTATTGCACGTTATAGCATATAACATGTTTAGCTTGACCTGCATTGTTATGAGCCTTCAGTTCAGATCCCACACCGTCAGTTGCAAGGAAAGTGCATTTAGCAAGTCAGTCATCTTAGAAATGCTAGAGGATAAAGAAAAGGGCAACTCTAATTTCCAGTGGAGGTTATCTCAGGAGCTGAAAGGCACAGCTGGTTTGCATTAAGGTTTCTGTCTCTTGTCCATATGTGTGTGTGTGCGTGTGACTTCATCCTGTCTTGGGCTTGAGATTCTGAGCTGACTTGCTGATATGATGTGGAAACGTGACACACACACACACACACACACACACAGATACACACACACATACACCCGCAGTAAAGAGATTGCTGTTAGTCAGGTGATCTCTGAGCTGGTGAAAAACTGCTCATGAAATCTGAAAAAGAAAGCAAGCCCCTGCAAATTCCTGGACATGGCACCAAATGACTGATGCATTATTTCAGTCCATTATGGCAGGTTGTGCATCACACGAAGTCAGTGTAGTCTGTCAGTCTGACTGCATTGCAGTGTGGCCTTAAGACAGTCAAATGCTTGTTTGGAGTGAAATGATGCGACATTGACACTTTGTCTCTGTGTTTTTGTGTGAAGCGTATCAACACTGAAGCAGACCAGCTCAGAGTTTCAAGAGATACAGAAAAAATCAGTTGAGCAAAATACAGTACCCACTTGTGTCAATATTGTATCAATACAGACATCCACCCACACCATAAAAGCATGCATTGTCACAAATACTTAAAAGAGAAACTATTTAAAATGTTGAAGTTAAATGTATTGTGAGATTATTATTTTGTTCTCTGTCTACCTAGGCATTGTTTGTGTGTATCAGAAGCATTGAATTTTCACAAGAGGACATTCTTAAGTATTTGTGCCTAAACTATAGCCATGTTTCATCCTTTTTTGTTGTCTGTGAGCTGTGTGCCTGCACACACACATATAAAGACGATATATGATCATGTGATCATAGGTCAATGTTTTGAAAAGGATGGCGCCACACAAATGTGGCCAAATGTGTTAGAATACTGTAATCACAATCTTAGAAACTCTCGAGGTGTTCATCATGGTTGACAGAGCAATCTATTATTCCCAAATTAGTAGAAAAAGAGATAAGGAGGGAGAGATGAAGAGAAGAGAAGTAAGTACAGCTTTTACACTAAAGTCTAAAGTCTGTGTGTGCAGACTGTGTCCTTCTGGAGCACTGTCATACTTTTTGTTGTAGCCACTGATGTTTGGTTGGAGAAATTGTTAAGTGAAATGAAAACTGGCCAAAGCAAAACGTTCTGAATAACTTTATTCATTTTAATTGCACTTTCTGATGAGATTCAATAAATGAGTCTACATTTTAAGTTTAAGTTGATAGGCTAATTAAGGAGAAGAATTATCTAGTTTTTGACCCTCCCACCTTTTTGTGGCACTTCAATGGGGGGCCCATGATTTAATTTCAAAGATGAGCGTTTAGCCTTGCTATGCCATAGTCCATAGGGACTAGTATACCGTTTGAGTTGGATGGCAGTGCTCTTGGCACCTGCTGCTTTTGATACTAGCCTTCAGAGAAGATTGCTTCCCAGCCATGTGCTTTTATCAACAATTCTGACCACCTCTTGCTAGCACTTGGGACCGGGCATTATAGGGCCAGAAACACACTTAGCTAACTAAAACCAGTAAAGCAGTCAAACTAATACAGAAGCATTCAAGAAACCAGCACATACATTTATATGTTTGATCTCTTTTTATTTTCCTTTTACTGGTTCTTTTTTCAACGATGCAAATAGAATAAAGAGCATTGAGTAGAAAAGGGAAACTATAAAACTTGGGTTTACAACCTCTGCATTTGCAGGTGAATTAAGTTTATTTCAAATGTTTACGGATGCTATGTTTGTGTAACAGAGAGGAAGCGTGAGAGAAAGAGAGACATACTATTACAAGCCACACGCTCTTCTTAAACTCTACTGACATTATCATTGTGCTCCTATTATGTAAACCAAGGCTTGGATAAATGAACAATTAGTTGGTTACTTGATTCAGAATAAGGAAAGAAAAAATGTATACTTTCTTACAATCTATATGCAGACAAACGGTGTTTGTCAGAAATTATTTTGATTTTGTTTTATTTTTTTTCTGTTTGTAAATAATAAACCTTTAAAATATAGAGAAAAAATAAAAGAAATATTGTCATTTACTGCTGTGCTTAATTGTGTGTTTGTTGTGGTTAAACACAGATCACCCTCCATACGCATCATGTTCATGCAGCATACCTGCACAGGTGTCAAATATCTGCAGGATGGAATAGACTAGTAATGAATGTGATTGAAGGTTTCATCAATGTTTTTTTCATAAGTGCAGCAATTTTCAACTCAATAATGATTTTATGTCAGAAAAAAATGATTGTTATAAAAAATTGTGCATGGATAGAGAGAGAGAGAGAGAGAGAGAGAGAGAGAGAGAGAGAGAGAGAGAGGTCCCGGCAGTTTGTTGCATAGCAGCACATATATATATTGACAGCACCAAAGTAGAATATACTAGTTGCCTCACATACTTAGTCCCCAGACAAGGCAGTATGAAAGCTGACGTAAAGCAGTAGTGTCAGGCGGCTGCTACTGTGGAGGATATTTAGAGCAGGGCTGGATTTTACAGACACTGGTGGAGGCCATTTCTCAGGAGATGTGGCACAAGAGCAAAGGTTGATTGCTCCCTTCCTTTTCACTGTACAGCATGTGGAGATGAAGGCATGATGGAATACGCAGGGAGAATACCAAGACATGAGAATGACAGATGATGGAGGGAGAGAGAAGGAGAAGGAGGGAGAGGAGGAGGAGGTGGAGAGCAGAGGGAGAACGTCAGCAGTTCGTTCCCAGGTTATGAAAAATCGACCCTCGAGGGTGCAAGGGATTTCCATTCATTACCTTCACCTCCAGTTATCCGTCATGAAGAATTCATACATGAAGACGGATCCCTCCATTCCCCCCATCCATTTCCATACCAGAGGAGAGGGAGCAGAAAGCCGTGCCCACTGGCTGGGCCCTTTCAGAGGTGCGTGTTGTTATTCCTAACAAGCTGCTCATCACTCAACGGGAATGACAGGGGCCACCTCACTCCCAGATCTGATGGGAGATACAGACTCCATGATGAACCCATGCATTTTTAAGGAGGCCCAGCCTAGACATGAGATAGGTGGAGCATTACCTTGTGTGTGTGTGCGTGTGTGTGTGTGTGTGTGTGTGTGTGTGTGTGTGTGTGTGTGTGTGTGTGTGTGTGTGTGCGTGCGTGTGTGCGTGTGTGTGTGTGTGTGTGTGTGTGTGTGTGTGTGTGTGCGTGTGTGTGTGTGTGTGTATCACTTAGGCTTGGCTGTATGATCCATGGTCTTTAGAAGTGGACCTCAGGAGGATGTTGCAACCTCACTCAGGGTCATTTAACTCTGATAAAGGAGTCAGATGCACTGACCATGTTGCATGACCAGGGTCTGGTTACAAGGTGAAAGACAGGCTTAAAGGGCTTACGTGAGTCACGCTGTCATTTCATTATTAACGGAACACTGCTCTCAATTAGGTATTATTATCGCATTAAAATGACTGTAATCGTAGACACAGCAAATTAATATTTCAACATGTGTTTGGTGAGATTGTCTCGTTAAGCAAATGCTTCTGCCATTCAGTCTGCCTATCAATATCTGGACAACAATGAGCAGCTTTTACATGTTTAAAGATTCATAGTTCTCATGCTCAGCAATACGTTCTCTTTTCAAACAGGTTTGCTAACTGAATAGTAAACGCATCTAGACACATCTTGGTATTTTTTGCTGTGGGAGACCAAAAATAGGCAGTTACATAATTCATACAATTTCACAATAGGCCACTACATAATTCACATACTTGTCTCACATCTTTCAGTCTGATGCAGAACTATAGATTCCTTTGGTCTGCAGACGTGTGTCAGTGATTACATAATACAAGCTCAATGATTGATCAATTATCAACGATTGATACGGAAGCAATTCTTGGGGTGATTTGGCCTTTTAAAGATTTTAACAATAAAATCTGAGATTTCCCTCCATCCTCATTCCTGGAATAGGCTACATAAGATACAGAGAGGCAGGCTAGTCATCACTCTAAGCAATTACGATAAGCAATCATTTTAAAAGGGAAATCTTGGTTAATCTTTATTCATATTAATTATGTACCAATCCATTGAAACATGAAGAAGTATAATGTATAATCCTGCTTCTGGATCACCCTAAGCTGTGATACAACAATTCTTTGATCTTTGCCCTATGTACAAAAGACCTGCCTAAGACAGTTCTATGCCAAATAATGTTGGTTTGGCAACCTACAGAGTTATGTCCATAAGAAAGTCTCTTAAACTGGGAACTCAACTGTTTAAGATATGAGCCAGGCAATGTGTGAGTAGCTCTATTCTCAATCAGTAGCCTGTGAGGCTAGCTGAGATCTTCCCTCCAGCATGACTCCTCCAGTCAACAACTTTGTGTGAGTCTGAGCTCAGTCAGTTCATAAAAGTATGGGGTGAAGAGGGGCTGCATTTAGCTAAGAGAAATTATTGTACGAGTAACGAGATCACTCTATATTATATCGCAGGGAATTAGGAACTTTGAGCGGCATTAATCTGTCTCTGTAGTTCAGATTTACACAGTTAATGTTTATGCCTATAGAGCTTGACTAAATCCAATCCATCAGAGGCTGTGATCCCTCTTAATGGAATGTATGCATGTACTGTATGTAGCCTGAGCTGGTTTGCAGAGAAGAGCAGCAGTGCTCTGATTAGGCAGAGGGGAGATAGGGGGGAAGTGTTTCTGATGGACAACTATTCAGAGGTCAGGGGAAGTTCAAAGGACGTTGGGGGTGATGAATTCATCTTATGGCCAGTCATATTTCTGCATCCGGATGAACATCTGACAGATGCAAACTGTTAAATCCACTGAGATCCGGATGTTATTGGTCAGAGTTACACAAATATATACATCCTCTAATGGATCTGCTCTCCCATCAACAATACCTGCCCCTTCATATGAAAAAAGCATCCAAGAGAACAGACCATAGGGTCCTGGCACTAGTTTGGGTCATGCTAAAGGGGATCCCAAACAATCTGAACCTTCCCTCAGTCATCACATCAGTGACTGATAGGGCATGTGTGTCCCAGCAGTGAGAAACTCCTGACCTTATTCAACATCATGGAGCCTGTTCAGACCACATCCAGACTTCATGAGGATGGAGTATTTATTCATACCACCCCAGTTTGATAATATTTAATTCCTATCATTCCTACAAAACTGCTCACATAAATGTCTATAACATCTGTAAAAAGCACAACAAATATTTGGTCCTGTCTTACATGACTTGTGGGGATTATTGCTTCCCCTTTCCTTCCCATTTGTGGGTTGTTGTGGGTTGATTGAGTGTGCATTACTCAGACAGATTCAACTTGATACCAATGCACTACACTGTCCACTTTCAATCTCTCTCAATCTCTTTAGTTTGGCTTATCTTTCTGCCTCCCAACAACTTTTTCTTTTATTGTGTTTGTATCTCCTTTGTTAGTCCTGCTCTTATCTCTTTGGTCTGGAGTGCTGATTATTCCATCTGCTCTGCCACTCATTCACTGTTTGTCTGTTGCTTTGTCCACGATCCCCACATCGTGTCTGTCTACTCATGATCTTATGAGTGTTTGTTTGTACTCTACTTGTACTCTACCTTGAAAGGCACTTACAAATAAAATGTTTTATTATTATTATTATTTACTAAAACAACAACACAAGAGCACATTCCTGCAAATACATAGTCAATTATATAGAGTCCCTAAATATATAGTCAATTGAACATTTCCTAAATGAGATTTGATGCCCTCATTTTTTCATGGGCTGACTAACAATGTAGCATCCCCTGTTCAGTATAGACTCAATTGTTGGTAATCTAATAAACATGGCTGAGAGAATAATCTCTGAAGGTTATCCAAGACCAATAACTATGCTGTGTATTAACTGTTGTCCCTTGGTAACTGCGGTCAATCTAATTGCTGTGCTTCGGAATGTGTGCAATGCAGGTGATCTATTGGTGGCTTCACAGATTGGCTGAATTGGAAATAGTGACTGAACAGGAAATAGCGACCACTGCTGATTCCCAGTCTGATTAAAGGGCATTTCATTAGGCCTCCCCGGGGAAAGACCTTGGAATCAATTGCTTGTGTTTCCCAGGGACAATGCAGACCATTAGGATGTCTTCTATGTGTCTGAAATGACATTAAGAAAGCTAACTTGACAGTAGAGCTCACTGAACTGTGATGCATGTGCTATGTGTTTGGTTATTTTTTTGGTCAATACTGTCACAATTAGCTCTCCGTAGCAATTATTCATGACAGGGAAGATGCTTTCACAGCAAAAGTAATCACATGCAGGCAGTATTCCAGCCAGCAAAGAGCAGAAGTGACACCAGACAAGAACCGAATTATTGCTCGTGGGCTAGTTTACATGACTCACAATACATTTCTTCATCTTTAGAGGTGACAAGTGACAGGTAATAAGCAAATCTGTAAACAGCAATATGTGGGAAAAGACAACAATAAATTCAAATATTACAACTGGGAAATAATTAGCAAAGGAAGATGTGGCACTAATTCTTTCTTCGTGAGGTATCTGGTGTCATTCCCCTCAGTACTGTGTCTGCGTGTTATCCTAGCAGCCCTCAGGGATCTAGTGTGTTTGGAGCAAACAGATAAGGTGGCTCTTTGGACCAGACTGCTGTTTCTGGTGTGTGATTTCCTTATTCAGCATATTAAACTGTGCCATTAATGTAATTAAATATCAGAGCTGCAGCTCCACTAACTCAATGAAAGGTTAATGAATACTATTTCTGTGCAGACTCTTACTCACACCGCTCCCAGGAGAACACAGCCTCCTGACAACCTGCCTGCCTCCTCCCAAAATAAAAAAATATATAGATAGACACTTTTGCCAGTGTGTGTTAGATGGGCTTAACCCCAGTTAAAGCTGCAGTGCCTGCTGATTTTATAAGATATGACACAAAAACTTCTGAAGCTTTGTGCTGCCTCGTTATAACAAGAGGAGGTTACTCATGGGAATATGATGGTGACACATGGTTCATACAGCTTGCCATCTGAAAATGTGGGAACTTTTCAATACATTCTCAATTCTCAATACAGATAGACGCTTGTTTTTCTTGTTTGAACTTCATCTTTAATATGTTTAGAGGATAACCAAAGAGTATCACATTTGTGAAATGGTAACAACTGTTTCATGGATTTTGTGCAGTATGAGAGTATGAGAAGAGCTGCTTTTGGGTTTGGAGAGCCTTCTCCTGGGCTGCTCTTGTGGGACTGCAGTCGTCAGGCATCACTGTTGCAATGAGTGGACTCAGGAGAGCACCTTATGGTACCTTATACTCTGTGGGGAACTCATTTAGCAGCAATGCTGGTGTCGCTGTGTCACAGATGATGAACTATGTAGCCTTTCTGTGCACCCTGTGACTCCATGACTGTTATGTTCTAAAGCTCCAAGAAAAGAAATATAAATGTTCACAGCATGTCTGATATCAGCTTTGACTTTGCCATTAAATATGCTCCTGAAGAGTAGGTGAAAACAGTCACTGCACATGCTATAGTGTGTTTGTGACTCTCCTAGCACATTTACATAGCAACTGTGTTTGACTGGAAGTTGAATGTGTAATTATTTTTGTTTAATTGGAATTATAGTTTACAGTTATAGATGCAAACATGCGCACTCTTACAAACGCCCCTCTCTCTCCCACACAGTACATATATATCCATCCCCTTAGCCTATCTTCTCCACCACTTGCCTCCCCAGAGCTAGATTAAAGGGTATTATCTCCTTTAAATAAGACCAAAATAGCATTACTGGCTCAGTGTTGACCTTTGGCAACCCCTGCTTTGCCAAGGTTACTTTGGGAGTGAGTGAGTGAGTTAATGTTCATATGTAGGAGAGCAGTTTTACAAACCACTGGCACTGAGGAGAATTCTGAATGTGATTTCTGTTCTGCTCTGTTCACTACTTATTTACTCATTAGGAGATCAGTTTAGCTTATTACCACAAGAGCTCCACTGATCCAGTGGTCTTTAACTGCAAATAAAACAAGGACTACCGTTTCCATCCCATGCATGTAAGAGAAATGGCAGAGACAGAAGGAAAAAAATGCTTCTAAACTGCTTCTAGCTTCTAAAATGCTTCTAGCTTCTAAACACACTAGCCTAAATGTTTATTGTTATTAGCCATAATTCATGTCATTTCCAGAAGAGATAGCTTGATATCCTTCAAAACTGTAGTCAACATAAGGACAGTGAATAGCAACTTTGCATGACTTTGTCACTGTGTAGAGCAAAAAGTTAGAGAAATTGTTAATGAAGGGTCCAGACACTTTTGAAAGAAACCTTTGTCTGTGACAAGTCTCACAATCCCAAAATATATCAGACATTCACATTATACTTATAATATGCTTGGCTGCACCCATGAAATAAAATTGCAATTGAACCAACAGTTGTGATGACTCCTTTGTTAATGCGACTGCTCTGGTTTTCCACCTGGACATATCCCTTTGAGTGCCCCTGGGCCGGCTGCACAAGCTCACTGATCTCCAGAGCACTGACCCATACATGTTTGGTTGTTCATTTTCTCCAATTTGCTCAAGTGGAAACCAAGATGATTGACCTCTTGCGTCTACCTTCAATTGTTAGCCACAAGGTCACCCCACAATAGTAATGCCATACTTTCTATTTGTGGGCCAGCAGCACTTCTGAAAGGCAGACTGGCACTGGATTTATTTTTTACCCTTTAAAAAGTGCAATGGCTTAGGGTGTCTCATTGTCCAAAAACTGATTGCCAATGAACAAAAGATCACACCTTTCTTTAATGTGCAATTTGTTCTCCCTCTCCTTCATTCTTCCAGCCCTGCCCAGTGAGCTGATTCTCTCACAGGCAGTGGCTATCTGCAGGCACTAGGCACACTGGACTGCTGACCGATAAACTGGAGCTGTGAAAGTGTTGCTAAATCAGGCTGGTTTCTCTCAGACTCTTTTTGGATCATATTGTGGTGGTATACCTGCTGCTGTGGGTTTAGCTGAACCGCTGGCTGTCTGACAATCTGGGCAACTTGTAAAGAATTGTCAAAACATTTATACATGGATGGTTACTTTGCACCACACAGATTTGTGCAAAAATACAAACATACAAATATGTATATGTATATGCAAATATTTGTATACAATTATGCTTCATCAGACATTATGAATGGGCTGTATGACCTCTAGGATACATCATACAAAGCATATGTGCTTAAAAGTAAATAGAGGCCAAGGACAAAATATCTTAATATTAATGAATGTTTATGGAATTAAATGTCATGAGTCAATGACAAAACAAGGACTCAGTCCGAGCATGAAAAGCATTAGCATGGTTATTATCAATGCAAGGGCAGATGAAAAAGGCCAGTTTGTCTCCTTCCAATGTCCATTAGCACAGGTCACAGTCAGAGGACAGAAGAGGAAGAAAGAATCTTAAGTAATGACAGTCAATGGAATACCCCTGCTAACACCTTCTAAGCAAGACCTTGAAAATTCCTGGTTAGGATTCTTGGAAGTGGTTTGTTCACTCATGAGCATTAGCAGAAAAAGAGCGAGAGAGAGACTCACTCACATATACACAAACACACACCCACACATCAATGTCAGAGGCTGAGGCTGCAGTGTTACTGTAAGCGGAGGTTTATTTACATGTATTGACACTGGGGGTATTGGAGTCAGCAGTAAAGGCATCTGATTTAAACAGCTTCTTCAAAGTCCATGCCGGCAGGCCAGTCTTTGTGATCTCGGACAGATAATGAAGTCTGTTCTGGCAGATAAGTCAATCAAGATTAGTGCCACCAGCTCCCCTGTGTGCTGTGCGGGATAGTGTTTTTTAAATCTCATATCCCTTTCCAAGCAAACAGGCGCTGGATGTGACCCTGGGTGATGCAGGTTGTGCACAAATGGTCCCCATGTGGGGATTAGGTTCAGTGGAAATCTAAAGCACTAAAATAACTATATGTGTGTGTGTGTGTGTGTGTATGTGTGTGTGTGTGTGTGTGATGATATTTTACTCCATATTTTGTTCCAGTCCCATACTATATCCATGAGGGCTACATTTTAGCAGTAAAAAGAGCAATCCTGATATGGCTGGGGTAATGTGAAGTTAAAGGTGCAGTATCTGATTCTAATTCCATACACTTTCTGTTACATCATCTAAATGCTCCCCAGGGTCTCCAAGCTGTCTGGTCTGTGTTTGCACTCAAACTCACTCCGGGGTATGTGCACAGTCCAAGCTCTGTACATGGGATACAAACATTGTGGCACAGATGCAACAAAGACCCTGGTGTGCAATTCTAGCCAAATAATGATCAAACAGCATCTACCTGTCACAAAACTGAGACTGAATCACAGATTGCATCTTTAACTCATGACCCAGCCGTAGAGAGAGGGAGAAAGAGAGAGAGAGAGAGAAGTGCGTGTGCACACACACACACACAGACACACACACACACAGATTTTGTTCTTTGGAATCCACACAACTCAGATACTTCGGAGAAATATGATGTATACATGTTGGCGTGGGAGTCAAGATGGGTGAAATTCATGCACAAGCATATGTGCAGCAGTGTATCAGAAAGACAAGACTGTTTAGTTATACAAAAGGATCAATGTGTTGTCTTGCCCAAAGTAAGACAGTCGATCAATTCAACAGCCAGTTATTTATGTATATTAATCCTCCTCTATTGAAAGTACCAACCGCAACATATATTAATACATCACACCTATTAATACTTGAACCAACCCCAACAAAACATGAGAGAGTGAAAATGTGATAGATTGGAGCATTTGCAGGTTAAGAGGACATTCACAAAATGGTAAAGTTAGAAGACACCTAGAATCACTCACATAATCTATAACTCTAAGGCCTGTGAGACAATCAGCATGGTACAATATATATAATCTATATAATAGATTTTTCACCAACAGTATTATAGTACAGCTTTACTTTAGCCACACTTCACCAGGAGAAACCAGACTGGTTCTTTTTTCGTTCCTGTAAAGGTTTGTGTCTGCAATAAAATTATGAGGTTCATCTCCTGTCGTTCACTGTATGCATGGAGAGAGCAGACAGATTGAAGCTTAACAATTCCAACAGCAGGCAATAAAAAGGCCTATGCATACTCTAAGTCTAAAAAAAATTATTAGAGGTAAATATTGTAGGCTACCAATAATAAAAAATGTGTCTAAGACATGAATTTCACTTGTTTTCTCACTTTACTAGGCTGTGACAACCATTGTTGGAAACAGCTAGCATAAACATTAAGGCTACTGCTTTAATTTATTTGGTAAAATATGACAGCATTTTTTGTTTGACCGGGAAGTTAGTCAGTTCACGTATAGGCTATAAGAAGACAGTGATGCAGCTTGTATAAAGCAGAGGCCTAGTGTCTTTGTAAAGTTTGCTGTAGGCTAGAGACTAAAGGACAATATGGTGACAACTAATGGCCAGTTTCAAAGCAAACCTATTTTTATGTCACACTGCTGACATGGAATGTTATTAACTGGTTCAGGAACAATATTTTCTTTGTTCTAACTGGTTCGGGAACATCAATTTTAGGGTGGAACCCAAAACTGAAAATGTTAAAATAATGTTTCTGTTCAGAATGAACCAACTAGCAAAAAAATCTGGTTCAAAACCCTATTTGAGGTAAAGTACTTTTCAGAGGTTCAGAATAAGTTCATCAGCTTACACAGGAAACAAGTTACATTAAATAATATGTCATGACATCACAATTCATGCATGTATTATGAGGGTTAATCTAGTGGAAAGTAGAGGTCAAGGGTTGGCTTATGTGGAATAGTTTGCATCCCCTCCACATGGAGAGTGCCGCTCCTTCCCCCAGAAGGGTCTCCGGAAGAGGGCCACAGAGGGCCAGATTATCCTGTGTGCTGCAATGCTCTATATGGGGGCATATGCATGGATGCAGCCAACTAATCAGGACCATGATCAGAATGTGCATTTTACACACATTCACGGCCAGGGAACAGACTGGGGCTCTTTGCAATGTGACCACTGAACACATGCTGCAGCATATCAGGAGTCTCTTGTCTGTTGCCTGTGCTGTATGTATAGAGGTATGAGTATGTACATGGTGGGAAGAACAGTTTGTCGTTTCATTAATTGCATAACAGTTGTTGTGATGTCGGTGGTTTTAAAACATCGTACTAGTTTCAAAGCTTATTGACAGTAGCGACTAGTATTATAAGGTGTAGATTAGTTATCGGTTTGGTGTGTGTAATGTCCACGTCAGAGTAGACCATATATCTGTAGGTGCATATAGGCTAAAATTGCACCTTTAACACACTGCCCTTCTCTCTTGTTAGAGGTCTTTAAAATAGTCTCAACAACTAATGAGATTCCAATTAACTTGGAAACAGACAGGCTTTTAAATCTTTCAGCAATATACATATACCTGAAAATTCAGTTGCCATGATGAAAGTCCTTTCTTGCAGAAGGACAGGAGGGTCAGTTATTAAGTAGGATAAATGATTGTTTTGATTAAAGTGTTACTGTGGTAATCAGTTCCTCTTTGTTTATATTTGTGTCACCTTTATAGAGGCGTGTGGCTTCCTCCTGTGGGTACATTTAATTGTACCATGAGAGACTGAGAGAGTCATTCTTTACAAACACCAGAAAGAGAGAGAGAGACAGAGACTGAGAGAGAGAGAGAGAGAGAGAGAGAGAGAGAGAGAGAGAGAGAGAGAGCAACAATAACAAAGACCTGGAGCTGGGAGCATAGGAGTAAGCCACTGGACTAAAGGAGGTAGGCTAAAGTATGGATTGGATTTCATCACAGTCAAGAGATAGATAGCTAGATAACAAAGATGAAATGCCATATCACTTGCACACACAAACAAAAAACATTTGGCCATGAAACTGGCACCCAGACGGCTGTTCCTTTCAGGCATGTACCCAGGCATTTACATATTTGAGACACTGATGAACAAACAATGAGCTTCATGAATAATTGAAAGAAGCTGAGAAGTATTTACTCTTTGCCAAATGCAACCTTTTTTGCGTGTTTCTTTTTGTGTGCGCAAACCCAGCTGGTCTGGCGACAACCTGCAGGCCAAGTGTGAGGGCTGGGTGAGGATGCCCTCTGCACAAGGTGGCTGGCGGTGTGGGCTGGCATAGCTTAGCTCCAGCCTGAACCACTGCTCTCTTCTGGAGCCACAACTGGAGCATTGTTATGAGAGCCAGTATGGAGGAAGTTATGTGTGACTCTGAAGTCAGAGGAGAAGGACTTGGCACTCTAGCCAGGCTAACGCCACCTGGTGCTCACGTTCAGTTTCTCATCTAGCTCCACCACTGTGTCAGGGATCTATCCATAGGCTTTGGTTTCCATTGGCTCTGAGCTATGTGGACAAATCAGCAAATTCAGGAGGGCTGAAAGCAATAACATGGAATTAAAACACTGCGTTGTAGAACGTAACCTACAGTGCATCACAACCGAGCAGTAGCGATGGGTTTTAAGCAGAGTATCTGCTAAGTATCTGCCCAGCTGGAGGCAAACGTATCCCAGCGGATAGGTTCCAGACGCTTTGTACAAAGTGAAACAATATGAAAGTGTTTGGTGCATCAGGCTATTGAAATAACCTCAAGAATTTATGATGGTCAGTATAGTCTAATGGGATTAAAAGTCAGTAATGCCTAATGGGAGAGGAAGGATGAGGAAGAAATGATGATCAACTGAGTTTTTGTCAAGTGTCTGTGGGGCAGGAAGACGTGTGGATGGGCCAGACCGACTGAACATACCCCAGGATCATTTGCAAACATTTCTTAGAGGGCTTAACATTTGCCATTGTAATCAGCTGCAGTCATTGTTTGGTACAGTCATGAGCAATCATCATGCTGATTGGAGTCTGCTGGACAATCAAGGCCTGTGCGTCACTGTTGTCCCCCCCCCAAATACCACAGAGCAGATTGTTTAAGATGCAGCCAACAACACTGCACGGTGCTGTTTATCTGATCTTTGGTATTATTGAAGGAAAGACAGAGCATTACTGGAGCAAGTCTTTTTTTTTCCCTCACAAAACTAGGTCACCAAAGAGTTGTGTCTTTCTTCAGGGTAGAACAGTCTCCACTGTTAGATTAAAATAATAATGTGTTCTTTATGGCAAATGCCAGAGAGGATGGTTATTATGTATGCAGAAAAACAGAAGTGTATGTTACATAAGACCCTTGATAATGTTGTGAGGATTATATCATCTTTAAGCTAAAAGAGCAGTCATGTGCATTGTACTTGCACACTCTGTAGAGTTCAGGGAAATCCATTAGCACAAGTTTTGTAGAAGATTTGGATTGGTTTTTTCACAAAGGGATACACCATATTTTTCACTGGTGAGGATGCCTTTCTCACTGGTTTGGCTCCCTCATCTCTCCATATCATCCATCCATAGGCTCAGCCTTTCTCACTGGTTTGGCTCCCCCATCTCTCCATATCACTCACCCATGGGCTAGACTTTCCATTAGGATGGGGATAGACACAATCCTTTTGATAGCACATTATGAATGCGAGTTTCACTGGCCTACAATGAACTGGGAGCTTTTGAATTTGCAGCTTGAATAGAATGGAATGGATAGTTGTGCCCCACTTCAATCCATATTTTTTCACTGGTCATTTTTTTTTTTTAATGTATCTAAAATACAGAAGCACCTTTTCAGGGTGAATGTAGACTGGAGTGAAAGTGAAAGATGATTTGTGTAGGACTGTGTTTATTCATGCGCTGCTCAGCATCTGGAAATAGACAAAGGCAGCAGTGCGTATTAAGCATGCATGTATGGCCAGGACCTTCTAGTGGCATATGCAGCCTCTGTGGGAGTTAATCCCATTAGAGTTTATGTATGCATGCACCACAAATTCACTGAGTGTTGATATGTCTGGAATATTTACATTATTATACCCTCCTCTTGCACATGTCTATCAGCCTACAGAAAACATCCCCTGTCAAATTCACAATGTGCGAAGCTCACTTCTCATAGCAAATGTAATGCAGAACAGTTAAAACCACAAAATCATGGTACAGCAATTTCCCTAACAGCGTGCGCCGCTGTTCACAATTCACAAGTCCTTTCATTCAGGAGACAAAAGAGTGTAACACACAGGAGAATCAAGCGCAGAGAATCTACATGGAGCTGTGAGAGAGACAGCACAATAAACTAGCCTGCAGCTATCACCACCACTTCTGCCAGTATTGATTCAGTCTCACATGTGATTCTTCATCTAAAATCCATCCTTCCAGTCATGGTGACAGATGTTGAGAAACAGCTGATGTTAAATATCAGAATAGTCCTTCCAGGACCAAGTGGGAACACTTTTGACAAAAAGGGAAAAAAGGATTCAAGCCCTCCAGTTTTTTGAAGGAAAAAAATCCCATGCAGCAGTGATAATACATTAGGTCATGATCCTTGATAGAGGAGAATGTGTTCCATCTAAACTGTATTTTTTGTTGCTTTTTACTCCGTTAGGATAATTTATCAGTCCACATCTCATACAGGACATTCCGGGTCTAATTCCAGATGCTCTAAATGGATAAATGGATAAAAAAGTGAATTTTTGAGTACTGTTGAGAGACAACATTTAAAATTGAATTAAAATGAGACAGATGTTGAGTCCATTGGTTTCTCGTACAAATTATACGCCACATGTCAACTCCTAACAGTATTACTAAAACCATATAAAATACCTCATGCATTCTTTTTCAGATTTTGTACTGTGATTGACTCAACTGACAATAATTTGCATCCTCTGACCTTCACCTGGCAGTTACACAACAGGAAATAATCCCAAATCTGCCAAACTCTCACTGGACTCATGGAGTTTGTGTGGGTCTACATAGTGGCATTAATGATCATATCATTTTCATCTATAAAGCATAAGTCACAGCTGGCTTTCAAAAAAAAAATCCCATCATGTGCAGGATGTGATCGGATTACCCATCTGCCAAGACCGCAGTAACAAATCATACCGTCCACTTACAGGCACAGGCACAGCGGGACATGCTGTACCCTCAAAAAGGCTCATTGGAAGGCTCATGGATTTGGATGATTTGTTGTTATATGTTGTTCTGTTTCAGTGTCAGCCACTGGCTGTGTTCACATATATATGGCATGAAAAGACACCAGTAAAGCAAGTAAAAGAATTGTTCTCAAGTTCTCCAGACATGACCACACATACAATCAAGCCAGTTCTGCATTCCTCAAACTCATTTGATTTTACTTACATTCATTTTTATTTACGCATGTCAGCTTACTTTCTGTTTGACAACAACCTTCTGTTTGAGTTAACAGCTGAAAGACTAACTAGCAATCCCTCACTAAATTCATACTACATGTTCAGTCCTCTGCTGTTACCTTGATGTGAAGTAATGTTTGACACTCTGCTAATGCAAACACTCATTTCACAGCCATTATTACATTTTCTAATCAGTTGAATGCATAAAGAAGGATGAGAACGCCAAAGCTGGACATGTTCTGACAGCTCACACTGGGGCAAATATGGATTAACTGAAAATAACCTTTCAAAGATTAAACAAAAGTAATTCTCTTTTCCCCTGTTCTCTCCTCTCCATTTGTTTTTTTAAAATAAGTCTGGTGTGCCAATTGCAGAATGAGCACCATGTACCATTAGAAGACATACAGCTCCCTTCTTCGTCTTGTCAGTAATTGCACCTCATGGGACATATGGTATTCTGCTGCAAATAAGCCCGTTGTTTATGCCTGTCCTCAATGTCACTGGCCTTTCATCTGCTCGCTGAGTTTGGGCAGAGTTGTCACCCAAGGCTGTGTGTCCTGCTTTGCCCCCACCACTAGCGCACCACTGCTAGTCAAAGGTGTGTGCAACGCTGCCATTTTTAAAGGAATTCCATGCAAGCCCAAAGGCACTGCTGATTACTTTTCTGGGCCCAGCTTGTTACGAAGAGGAAATCAGGTCACCTTAAAAGAGCTGGATGTACTGAGAGATGGAAGGCAGCTGTATCTGAGGCAGGGCCAAATAGCAGCCTCAGTGTGTCCACATCAAAATGACCACCAGTACTTAGGAACTTAAGAACTCAAGTTATTCTGGACTGAAAGGAATTGGCTGAAATGATGCTGTGCTCTAATACTGGCAGTGTCTGGAGTCTATTGGAGTGACTGCATAAGCCACCCCTGCCAAAAGCACTGAAACATTAGTGACCCATTATGTGGATATTGACTTTAATATGCTAAGTTGTTCCTGAGTCAGGCCAGGAATAAAAGCCTCTTCAGAGGCTTCGCAAGCCATTATGACATCTGGCAGCCCCCCTTTACTCAATTTAAGTTGAGCCATTTTTGTGCACTTTGCAAGTTTCTTGACAAAAACATAAAATAAAACAAACCCTTACACTGCATGTTTGACCACACCACTAATCAGGCTTTTCCTTGTTTTCCTCAATGGTGTTGCATGTCCCCCTGTTACCGTTAGATGCATAATTATGCAATGTAGACAAACAGGTGGTGAAATCTAGTGAAATCCTCTAGTGAAAAAATGTTACCAATACTCATTGCGACTACCAGCTTTTCATTACTTTTACTGTCAGAAAGAGCATGACTGTATTCTGAGGTGACAGCTCTGGAGCATGTATTATAATGAGAGCATGACTGTGCTATGAGATGGCATGGGTAAAGGATTTGTCAACTAAAAGCAGCCCTCACAGAGGCCCATATGAAGATGCTGTTTTACTGCTCAGTGGACATTAAAACATGTTAGTTCTCAGCCACAGCCCATTCCACTGGGTAACTGATTGATTAAGGTGGCGGCTCTTTGTTTCCTTGCCACTGTTCTAGAACTTTATTCTGGGCGCAGTTCTCACTCAATCCACCGGCACACCAGCAGACGCTTCTCCCCATGGTCCCCAGCCCACTCCGTCAGCGGCAGTGCAGGTAGTTGGCATGCATTTATTCTGCTGTGTGTCTGATTTATGCAGCAGATGCAGAGGATTCATTGCTCAAATATTTGCACATTGCTGGGCGCACAGATATGGCCTTGGTGACAGCACAGGGCCTGCAGATGAATGTGTTGCCTTACAAAGCCACGTCTCTCCTGCTCAGCTCATCTACACCATGAGCTCCACTAACATTCCTCATGCTGGCCACTTATCAAAGTGAAAAGAATTATGCCGTGCTTTGCATTCTTATTCCACTGTGCAGCTGAAAACAATATTGTATCGCTGTGTGCTTAATAACAACAGTGACACTTTAAAACTTCAGGGATAAATGCAGAGTGGTGGGGAAAATTCATGTCACTTTGAAAAGACGTACAGACACTAAATGTCTATGTGAAGTGCTTTGCTTTCATCTAAATGCAATCCTTAGTCATCCTAGAAACCAGACTAAAACTATCATATGATATGTGAAATTACTGCCTTTTCAATTAACTCAGAATTAAAATGATATAATTTAACAAGATTTGATCTTTAACTGACAGGCATACATAAAAAAGTACTGGACACAGACTCACAACAAGGGCCTCAGGAATTGAACCTGGGTCGACTGTCAATCCGTGACGTTACCACTGCTCATTTAAGTCCATGACAACAAAGTGAAATTACTGATGTTCAAAGTCCTCCACTCAGAGCTGCCTCCTGCTGTGCCCATAACACTCAGTACCCTGAGAGAGAAGCTCTGATAATTTAATCTGCTTTAGCCCTGAGCTCAAGCCGTGCATTTGTCACCTGCAGACATGGCAATCTATCCTGATAATCAGCCACTGACCCGGCCAACTTTTACGCTTGCCTGATGTTTCGGTTTGAGTGGACACAATCATTTGGATGTCTAGACATCTAGTTTCTACTAAACACAAAGCACCACATGGGCTTTACAGTGGAAAGGCTGCTCAAGCCTCCCCGAGTCCCTCTATCTACTCCAAATAGTCTGTGCTGTCACAGTAAAAAACAAACAAAACAAAAAAACAAATTGCCCTGAAAAATTTTGTGCATGGCAGTGCCATGATGTTTCTCACATAAAACTCTGTGGAAATAAGAAAATTGCACTTTTGCAATAACATCCTCATACAAATTGCTTCAAAGAGACTGACTCAAACACAACCAAAAGCGCAAAGACGCCAAATCTGTTGGCTCTTGTGAGATTAGTTGCTAAGGCTTGTGAGATGACACTGGTATTCAGTCACTCCTGTGCTCCACTTCCTATTTTCAGCAGGGAAATGAGTCATTTCATTCAGTATTTTTAGCACATGCACTTGGCTTGCTCAGCAACGTGTTTTCTCTACTATGCTGAGTTGGTGGCAACTTTTTCTAATGAGACTGAGGGTCGTGGCACAATTGATTCTGTGGGAATGACACTAGTCTCTACAGTAACAACTGTCATTCTCCCCTAGAAAAAAAAAAACAGTGGCACAGGTATTGCTACAGAGGGGGGAAAAAAGACAAAAAATTGCTTGGTAGGAACAATGTGGGGCACAACGGTGAAATGACGCTTCCTCTGGCCGGGTAATGATGCTGGTGATTATAATTAGAGCTATTTGAGTTATTTGCATTTGCGTGATTTGTTTGATAATGTGCTCAGCATGGCTCAGGCATGCAGGTTGATTAAAATAACACTTAGCATATTTCACACATTATCTGCAAACAAGCTCTGCAGATGACAAAAACAAACCCTTTGCATGGCTCTACTGTAAGAGCCGCTTTGCCTTTGATATGGACCCATCTGCATGCTGTGAGGGTTTGGAGCCCCAGTCGGCACAGCCTGGCTGACACGGAGAGGGTGAGGATAAGGACAGGGCTGTGTGCTGCTGGTGGCTCCTGTCACCTGGGTCTCCTCACCACACCAGTGTGACGAGCTGGGCTCCTGTGGCCATGGGACTGAATGTCATATCCACACTAATCTCAGGCTCAGACAATGCAGGGTCCATGATTGCATTTGGGGTTTGTGTAGCGTGCCATTCATCATGGTCATACTGTAGTCGCCACAGACAGGCTGCATGAAAAACATGATTTGAAGCCCAGATTATGGCTTAAAGGTATAAGCTGTTCACTAGTCATAAAATAAAAAATGATTACAAATAAGGGGCTAAATGATCTCTTTTCAAAGGTTCCATCACTTTTATTGAATGGTGATTTGAGTCCTTATGGATACTGGTAGTCCATACATTATGTACCCTGACAGGATAAATATATTAGCATTTCCATCACAAATACATAGTTTCGGCCAAATGATGGACAGAATGGACTGTGAGACTGCATTCCATCAACACTTGGTTTTCCATCCACGATATTCAGCTTTAATAAGGCTTTGAAGTTGTTTTTTTAATTTCCATGGAGCTATCTGTTGGTTGGCACTGTAAATCCATTGACAGAATGATCCATTCAGCTGAAATAAAATCCCTGATGGTCAATCATGGTTGGAGATAAGCGCTGTTCTTGTAATGCACACACGCAAATGCAAGCAAGCAGGACAGAGAAGCTGATGAAACATGTCCATGTGTGAAGGTTATACTGATACATCCCTAAACATGGTAGCTATGCTACAGAATATGAATACAGCTATTAATCATTTTATAACGCTGATATGACATGTCCTCCAAGGTTACATAACTATACATATATATATGTATCAAAACAACAAAATGTTATCAAACACACTGAAGAGACAAGCTTATGTAATTCTGGAGGCATGAATAATATTGTATCCAAATAACTGCTTCCTCCTCTTTATTTTGTGCATCTGTTTTACATACTTTTGCCATTTTTATTGATATTTTTGTTTATTTTACATTTATTTTAGATTTTCTACTTATACCCTTTTTCCTTTCTGGACCTTAAAAAATAATAAATACAGAATATGTTTTTACTGCTCCTGTTAGATACACAAGATATGCATAAAGGCAGATTTTTCATGGGGGGAGGGGCTTTATTTTATATGTAGGCTTATGTATTGAGACCGCAGAGCTTTGGTTTAAAATGAAAGACCTGTATTTTTCTATTAAATATAAGCTGGTTGATTAAACCAGAGAGTACCAGAGAGCCCACTATACAAGGCTAAATACAAAGCAATTTTGTCTCCCGCTCACAGAACAGAACATATTACATTCTCCTCCTCTTCCCAGCCCTGCTAATCAAATCCAATTTCTGCATTCCTTTTTCGCACCACACTGTGCCACCACCACATAAGCCAGCAGCTCATTTGCTTGCATCTCCCAGTAACATATGTGCAGACTTAAAATGAAACAATTACAAACAATTAATATTCAGTCACCTGACGCCAAATGCACAGGAGCTCCTCTCTGACTTTATCTTTCACAGGCTCTCCATATTGAATGGCTTAGGCACACAGCAAGCGTGTGATGTTGGCAGGGGGTGGTGTGTAGGGGGTTTGCTTAAGAGAATTCTCATGGACTGTGTGTGGGTCATGCACATCCTGGGAGTTTCCCTACTGAAAACAACTGAATGGAAGGGCAGCAGGGGACGGTCTTGAAATACTAGAGAAAACCAGGAAAGATGGTAGTGCTGCCTGGGGTGTCATCATTTCGTTGTAGTTCATTGTTGTTGACTTATGCAATCATATCATAGTCTTATCTACTTCCTACATTAGAGAACCTGAGAAGGAGAAGCTGAAGAGCATCACAGCTGTTTTAATGACCACTCATATGGATGCCCAAATGAAAATTACTCAGCTGCCTTACAGGTCATCCTCAGGCAACACTGAACAGGTCCGAGTGGCCTGGAAGGACTTAACAGGCTCAAGGTGTCAGGTGTTCAGACTGCCTACACAGGCCACCATCTACAAACCCTCAAGGCCTCAGCTGATCCCTCCAATCCCCACTGTAAACATTTTGCACCAACATTGTCAATGAATAACGTGTTTTACATCCAATATTGACCACGGAATCTCTGAATTACTCTTATTCCATGGTCATGGAATTTTGTGGTCCTCCTCTGCTAACCTTAACAATGTTATTACAGTGTATTACAATGTTTGTAATACACTTTTTAGTGTATAGGTGAGGAGGGCTTGTGCTGTGGGTTGTGATTTTGTTCGTGGTGTGTTGTGTCAGTGTTAAGGTTATTTGGGGTCTGTTGTGTATAAATGATGGTAACTGATAGTGTTGCCAGGTGCTGCCAAGTGATGTCATCTCCTCAAAGACGGGAAAGGTGATCCAGAGGAGCATTGAATGAGAACCCAGGTGGCAGACTGGATACAGTTGCCCATTCAGCAGTTACTTCACACACTATAAGCTACGGTAAAGTCTCTACATAAAATGGTGAATGTCTTAAAGTGTGAGGGGGCAAAGCAGATGCACTTACTCTGCTAAGAGGGCAACTGTGTGAAACCTCCTACTGTATATTTTAATAGCCCAGAGTCATGTAAAAATAGCTTTATATCTTTGACACACGCACACACAGATGCATGCACACACACGGACAGATGCACACACAAACAAATGAACGCACACCCACGTGCACATATGTGTACACAGACACGCACACACACGCGCGCACACACTCACACATACACGCACACACGCACGCACACACAGACAGACAGACAGACACAGACAGACACAGACAGACACAGACACACAGACAGACACACACACACACACACACACACACACACACACACACACACACACACACACACACACACACACACACTCATTTAGGGATTTATAGCACACTTCCAGCTCTGTTCTTTTTAGGGTAAATCTGGAGGGAATCAGATATTCTAAGTGCTGTCTAAAGTATTACCAGGTAGCATCTTGGATTAGCTGCTGAAAGACACATTAAAAAATGATGGGGCAGACTCCAGCAGAATGTCGGGGTTACATAATCTGGGATAGGCAGCAGGGAGGGAGGTTGCCCAACAGTTCTATATTAAAGAGACCTTTCAGATTTTCTCATCCCATTTTCCTCACATCACAGCTTGCACTCTCATTATCTTCTTCTAGAGTCTTCTTAGAAATGTCTTTCTACTCCCATGATGGGGGGGGGGGGGGGGTCTCCCACTGTTTGTGCACATGATAGCAAATCACAAATATTTTACATACAATTAAAGGATTAACTAGATTCTTGAATATGCATCCACATGATAAAAGTACAGAGAATCTACAGCTTGTTTTCCAACTGGAGGCAATATTTAAAAGCTCACAAATATAAAAACTGCAGCATTTGTATTCGTCTGTGTCTGCATGGTGAACACATGTCAACATGATGGAGGTGCCAAACATGGCTGTAAAGGCGATGGATCTGTAGAGCAGTGCGTATAAAGCAGTAACAGCCTACTCAGCGGTCGCTTCCACTTGAGCACACCAGCCTGGTGAGAGACATACGAGCACCCGTGGGGAGTGACACCTGGGCCAACACAACACAACGCAACGCAAGGCCGCCAACGTCAGAGCTACCCTTGCAGGGAGATTGTGTTTACTCAGAACCAATCCCTCACATAAACAGCTCACGCCTCAGCCAGCCAGCAAATCAACATACAGAAGGCATACAGGCGTGACTAAAGCAATACTGCAGCAGTTTTCCCCACAGTTTATTTGCCTGTTTTTTTCTTGTTGGTTTCTGTAAGAGTCACTTACAACTTTCTTAAAGTGAGAGACTAAGTGAGAGATAACATGTTATTCATCTATTCAGATGGGCAGCAACTTCAGAAGTGGGTGGAGAAAGGAAGAGTTTGTGGAAAAGCAGCTACAAAATTCCCAAAAGATGGAGCAAACTGAAAGCCCAGGATGGGATGAGCGACCTGCAGGAGTGGGAAGTGATTTGCGACTGGGTCCAGATCCAGTGCTGGGTGCTGTGGATATGACAACAGGCGTGTGACTCATTCTTGCACATGCTCTTACATGGATGCATCCCAGCACCCCACAGGCCTCTGTGATGTGTAGGCCAGCCTGCTGCAGGAGAGGAAAATGGATCAATAGAGAGATATTCAGCAGTCCGTCATCATCACCAATGACAGCCAGGGCAACAGCCACTATTCACCATTCCCACACAATGCCTTCTGATCTGCAATTCATGCAGTGGTTCAAAAACAGTATGTTCACTTAGACACACACACACACACACACACACACACACACACACACACACACACACACACACACACAAACCTCTCTCTCCCTTTCCTTCTCTCCCCCTTCCCCACCTTCACTCTTCCTCCCGCCCCCTCTCCCACACACACACAAGGGCAAATATGCATTGACACGGGTGAGCACGCAAACACGCCGATATATCCCCTGATGCACGAGTGCACTGACACGTAATGCATATACACAGACATGCACTGAAAGATGTGCAACGCACAAGTCAACAAACACAGAAAGTGAACACTAAGATATTGCATGGAAGAGACACATAAGGGCTTACTGGATCCTGCGTATGCTGAGGGCTTTGGGGCCCTCTGGTTCTCTGGCTAACAGATGTCATGTGAACACACTGTTCTCCAGCCTCTCCTCTCTGGAGACAATCCACTTCTTTCCTGGTTTATTGTTGGAGGAAACATGAGATTTAATTTGTGCGTCTCTTCTTTTCTGGCCAGATTGCTCTATGTTCTAAATAATCAAGATAACTACAATGCATCTTTTTGACCGCATCTAACACTTTATCAAATATAGATCATTTTCTGTCAATTATTGTATTTTTAGGTAGACTGTATTCATAGTAACAAGCTAGGATATGAAATATGGTTTAATTCTACAAAAGCTCGGCAATAAAGAGTTAAAATGACTGAACAATCCAAGCAAATACACAGGTGTCAGTTTTATCTGTCTGAGTCATTATTCAGCTAAGGCCAACAGGCAGAGAGCTAATTATGCATTACACTCAGGTTTGCTGTGGTGAAATAAAATGGAATGATGGGGGGGGCACTTTCTCATTCAAGTCAAAAAGATTGGTCCCTAAAGCTTCAAATGCACCAAGAAGACACTGCACAGGAACAGCTCAACAGAAAGGGAACCTGGACCTACTGTCATTTTCTTCTGCTTGACTCCTACATCTGACAAAGAGACAACAACGCTTGTGAATAACACTCTCTTGCTGCGAACACAGGCTGACAAAGGGAAACAGAACTAAACTGACAAGTTCCTGGATAGAAGTAGAGATACCCTCTGAATTTAATCCCAATCTAATTGCGGCTGGGGAAAAAAAATCAATAAACCTTTTCATTCCTGAAATTGAAATAAGCACTGGCAGTGCAAGGAACTCCAGTGGGTAATAATGGCTTTCCCACTAAACAATAAGCCATGGAGTAGTGGGGCATGCAGTTTCGATAGTCTCATAAATTCACAGATCCTGCAGGCCAATTTTGGGTAATGCCTCAGAACTAATACAGATGATGATGAGCTGCATCCATATCAGCCAGTGGTCCCCACCACCTGACAGCATGAGCGATTGCTCACGCGAGAGAGGCTGAACATGGCTGCAGGGAGCCAAAGGGAGTCTCAGGTCCCTCCCTAACGCAGTCCACCAGATGTGGCTAGCGCTTAACGACCTTACATAAAACACACTTAGTCATCTTTCTGCTCATGTACGCAAGAACGATTATTTCGTGTATGTCAACAGTCTTCACTTTCAAACTATTAGACAACCATGTCATGTCAAATGTACTATTCATGATGCATTCGGTGCCATTTGGCTCTCATGTAGCAGTCTTTGGGACACTTCTCCAAAGTATTCAGTTGGGAACCCAGACACATTTGAATTTTCATTCAGCCTTCCTCCAGTTGCCATTGAGTTCCAAGATTCCTCAAATCCCAGGAGTCAATCACAACCACTTCGTCAGATAAGGGGTGCACATAAACGCTCAAACAAACCCATAGATCACCAGTGGAAAAGGGGTTTTTTCTATGAGTTGTGACATGTCAAGGGGGTTGGCACTACCAAATTTGGGACAAGGCAAAGTATCAGTGAATGGTAAGAATTTGCTATTGAATAAAATGATGTTTTACATGTTTGATAGCGCTCAATCAATCCTGTTTCACAAACAGAAGGTTAGACTGAAGTTAACTTGATTTTTGCAAACTAGCCTACTTGCATATGAGGTTAATTGGTTGCCTACCACATTTGGATCACATCATTACTTGAATGTGAGACATTCATGTCCATTTCTCTGAAGTGCAAGCTTATGACAAGCAGTTGAAGGCAGCTATTTAATTATATCATTTACACAACTGCAATTAAAAGCTTCTTTTCGAGTAAAAGGTTAGTGTACTGAAGTGTCTGAGTTCAGAGTGCCGCTGGTAACATCCCCTCAGGAATCCAACACGAGTGCTGAGAGCCAAGACCATTTTGTTTTGTGTCAGCCAGCCTACCATAGAATTCCATTAATTACTGTTTTTAATCCTACCAGCAATTCCTAGTTTCATCCCCAGCTCTCTCCCACTTGCTTCCTGTCAGTCTTTACTGCCTTTTTGTACCAAGGCCAAAATATACAGTATACTGAAACAGCTGTGCATTTTCAACTCATTTAGTCTCTTTGTGAAACACATTGTATTCTTGGCTGACCTGCTGCAGACAAGAAGAACACAACGGCAACACACTCAAGCCTGAACCACTTCTGTATTCTGTTGACATGATTCACCGTGGGTCATCTTGAGTTCATGGTTCACCAACTGATAGTACTGTGAGTGAGCACACATTGAAACAGGCCCCTTAGTCATTCCTGGCATCAGCCATATCAATTCCCATCTTTCGGCCATATGCCAGGGCTATACGTCAGCCCAGTCAGCGCAGGTGAAAGGGAGCTGGTTGCTGTTGACTAGGATTGATGTGTTCAATTTCCAAAAGAGAACACACACACACACACACACAAACACACACACACACGCAGCCAAGAAGGTACCGTCTGAGACACGACCAGCAGGCTAAGCTCCACTCGGTTCTCGATTAGTGCTCCAGTGATCGTGGTCACTGAAGGGTCCAGGCCTGTCACACACCAGGACACACCCCACTCCCCCCTCCCCCTTCCCAGGGGCTTTGGTCCAATGGAATGCTGTGGAGGAGCTGATTGGAGGACTGCTGGCAGTGGTGACGCATTCCTTTTCCAGACCAGCTCCTGCTCAGACCCACACACAGCAGGAGGAAGAAGCTTACCCCTTTAGGAGAGAGAGATGAAACTGGTCCAAAGAGGAAGAGGGAGAGAGAACAGGAGAGAAAGAGTGCACAAAGGGAGTGAGAGAGAGACAGAGAGAGAGAGATTATATTTGGGAATGGGAGAGAGAGGTTATATTTATTGATTTTGTCGCAGGCAGCGTGTGCCATGAGAACTCCATCCTCCCTCAGACTTGCTTCTTTCATCCCAGCAGGAGGGGAACGGCGCTGATCTGAGTGCAGTGGCACTCGTGCCGTGCTGCATGTGCACGTACATGTGGAACTGCACACAAAGACAACAGCAGCAGCAGCAGAACCCAGACCAAAAAACGTGCACAGAACAACTGGAACAACGAAACATGCTTTGCCATTCACTGACTATTCCGACTGTTCCTGCCCTCAGTTAAATCTCACTTCAACTCATGGCATGGAGACCTTGGCATGGTTTGGTTTACGTGCAGCTGAGGCCTTGGCTTTGCTACACTATGCTAGAGCAACTTTAAAGTGACAAGTAAAAAGTCCTGCCTGGTAGCTGGTTCAGCAACTTCACTGACTTCCCCTTGCCCTCTTTAATCATGTACCCAAAGAGATTTGAACCCCTTTCGCCCAGCAGTCTTCAGCAGACGGCATAAAGTGGGTGTGCAATGGTGCTCTTGGGGACCTGTAACGACACGAGGTGTGAGAGATCATTAGCGAGCAGACGAGGGGCACAAGACAGGGCATGCACCAGAGGACAGCTTGATGAGAGGGGAGGAGGTGTAAAGGAAATCAATGTGCTCTCCCCTATTGTGCTTTTTGTCTCCTGCGAAAGAAGAAAAACTACTGAGCAAAGGTTGTCCAATCAGGCATAATAAAAGGAAATTCTCACACTACTTGTTCTGGCTCTGTGAGTCTGCCATACTCTACAGGAGGATCAGGGGACGACTGATTGAAGAGGAAAGCAACTCTCATCTCTCCTTGGCTAAAGAACTTCATTATTTTCCTCTAGTTTTAGTTCTGAAATACTGCAGTTGTGTCACGACTCAAGTGTGTCTTCATTTCGTTTCTGTAAGGGGAAATTTCCCTGCACATCACCACTAAATGACACTCAAAGCGCAGAATAAGCACAGTTGGACTGCTGCAATAAAGTGTCTACAAGCTACTTGTAGGAAGGAATGCTATTAAAACATCTTTTCTGAAAATCTGATCAGACATGAATGTCAACATCAGTGTGATCAGTGCTGGATAATTGTGTGTGATCCACTCCCTGTTGCCATGTGTCCCCTGTTTAAAAATAGTCTCTCTGACACACACACACACATAACAAGAACTAAACAGTTCAGAACTGTCCCCTGAAGCTAATCCTCTAGTGTCTATGGCTGATGGTCTCTCTTTCTCTTTCTCTATGGCCACTTGTGCTCTGAGGCTCTGATCTGGGAGTCTCTTCTCTCTCCCCACCAAGCAGCACCAGTTCTCCTCTCAAGGCCATTTGTCAACATCAAGCAGACTGACAGTGGGGAAATACAGGGGCGTGGGTTGGAGGGGGGGCCTTGGGGGGGGTCACTGAGCCTGTCACTCACCTGGATGATTAACCCAGTGGGGTGGGTGGGGGCCTTACAGATTTGGGAAAGTTATTTTCCTCTGATGCACTGTATCACGCAGGCAGAGGAGTGTAGACGGTCTGATCTGTGGACTGTCGGTGGAGGCTGCATGAGGACACTGATTCGAACAGGGATTTGGAGAAACAAGGATCAGCGCTTTGTAAAGCTGTGCTATGGGATGCAGATCATGACTTAAACCCGGGGATAGAAAACTCGGAGAATGAGGCAAACTCTGACTGTTGGTAACCTTGTGTGTGTGTGGAGGAGGGCATTCTGGAGCGTGCTGCTGCAGGGGAGTGGCTGAGCGCAGTGGCAACACTATCCCCTGGTGGCTAGGAGGTGTACAGCACTGTTAATTGTTAATGCTGTGTGGCCATCTCACCTCTTATTATTGATGAGTTGCGAGTTTGCCCAATCAAAGCAAAGGAGAGAGCATGTCGCACTCAATCAAGCAGTCGACAGGAGCTCCTCTTCCCTGCCTCCGTGACAGTCATTTATCTGCTCACACCCAGCTGTCTGTGGGAGCACCTCAGGGTGAGGCTGCTGCATGCATGGCTTTCTTAAGGACGGCTTCAAAATGCCTGGGTGGGTGCAAACATTAGTGTGAGGGTAAACTGTAATTTCAGGTTGATCATTGTTTTTAGTATACATTATTAATGACAAGAGGACATAAAACATGTATGATTGTAATTCCAGTCTACAAATACATGGGGTTGTCTAGCATTTAAGTATGTGGCATCTGTATATTGGAGTGTTGACCCCTTCGATAATTCAGATGAAAGACTCAGAAATTATTAAATCCATCACATCATACTATCCACGTGTGTCTGTGTCTGTACACGTGGGGGGTTGGCAGTGGGCAAATGCATTCACCCATCTACTCACCAGTCTCTCTCTCTCTCTCACACACACACACACTCACACACTTTTTGTTCACATTACTGTACACAATTTCAAGATTGTGATTGTTCAAGACTGTTGAAGATTGTTCAGGCCTCATTAACAAAGAACAACGATATTGAGCGTTTCATATGCATTTATCATGAGACCATGGTCTATTTATCATGAGACCACGGTCTAAGCCTGAAAATTGAATGAATTATTCCTACCCATTAAGACAAGAAAAATGTCAGATTGTTTAGCTCATCCATTTTTAATCAGTGGCACATGCCTTTATCAATACTGTGAAGAGTACATTAATGACATATTCTGTAGTTACTGAGTTCTTTCATGAACCTCACTGAATGCAACCTTTTATGATTTTAAGGTTTTTGTTATTTGTTAGAGACAAATGGTGAAGACCTTCATCTAAGTCTAAACAATTACATAAATCAAACAGTCCACAAAATCTGACTCAGTATGCCTACAGTAAAAACAACCTAGCCTATCTTAAAAATATATATATAAATATATCACACTCTAAAATATTTCATTAAATAAGTACCGTACATCACAACTAATGTATTAATGTGAATTTGTCTAGCTAGTGGTAACCATTGATAAAATGTATGCATAAGGAAATAAACATCATTTAACTTTAAAATATCAAAATATAGACTCACAAATTTGGGAAGCCAGTTGATGAGTGTACTGCTATCTTGTCATATAAGGAAGTTACCATGAATTTCATCATTCGCAACCTGCAGGATTCCTTGAGTCTTAAAAAGACACTACAATGATAAAGAATGGGATTCTGTGCGGCGGATATAGCAACACTGATGCTTGTTAGTTTTATGCTTTGCCTTTAATATCAACGCATTGTTGTAGAGCTTTTTTGTTTCCTTCACTGTAGTAATAAATTGCTCTGGATTTGAATGGTGCAACATGTTCCTGCATTGAGTATGAACCTGTTTCGAGTGAATCTGTCCTCATCTCGCCCTAAAGAAAGATCCTTAAAATGGCTTACATTCCACACGGCATGACAGTAAGTGTGCAAAAAAAAATGAAGATATAGAGAGATAAACCAGTGACGGTGTCTTGCCACTGACCTCACCCACCCTCTTGATTTAGCAACGTTCTGTATGAAATTCTCACCTCCCAAATTAGTCCACACTGACTTCATTTCCTTTTCCATCTGATTTGCAGGAAGTGCGTAATTCCACTCACCTGGGCAATTGTTGAGCTGTGACGTTTTTACTGGTTTCTCTAATGGCGTGTGTAATTACGGTGATGGATGACTTTGCCGTTCAGCTATGTGCCGAGACGTGATGAGTCGACGCCGAACGGAGCGGACATCCCAGCTGCAGGGCTGCTGACTGCGGCAAATTTCACACCGGTGCCAGGTACACGGAGACCCAAAACAGATGGTTAATAAGGTCAGGCTACACATTACTTCTCTGGAATAAAGTAATGAGAAATGCATCTAGCGTGAGCCAATTCAGCTGAAAAATAAGCCTATTGTCGACCTCCGATTTGGACAAATTAAGGTCATAGCTAAAAATGGCTTGAGGAGAATGGTTTGTAAGAATTTGTTTTACGGATAGATTGCTGCCATTGTGTCTCTTTGCTCCTTTGCGGCTAGCAATGAAAACACCCTCTCACAGTCCAGGGTATTAAAACTAATTTCAACTTTCAATCATAGTACTCACACATCCTGTTCAGATTTTGGATTACATTTTTTGCATCATTTTGGATTACGCTTAACTCTGGCCTACGGCGGTGGACCTGCCCCTCCCCATAATTCAAAGAAATTCAAGGATGCTGAGGTTCACCATCAGTTTCTCCTGTGCTCACTGGACTAGTGACAGGGGCTATCCATCACAATGATAGCATCTCGGGAGAGAAACCCCAAGTTAAAGCTCATTTGATCCACTGTGTACGTCAGAGCTGCCAGATTCACTGGCACTAGTTTATTCATTGTCAGTGCACTTCCAGGTTTTGTTTTTGTGTATGTAAACCCAAATCTCAATGCCTATATGTTTAAACTGATGAGCAGGCATGAGGGGAGGAATGTAGTGGTGTTAAAAGAAGTCTTAGGCATCCAAACCAAAGGGATGTTACCGCAGTTCGGTTCAGCAGCACAGTACTATTTGGTGGATAGAGGTTATATCAGACACACACACACACACACACACACTTACCTATCCTCAAGGGAATTGTGTACAAGTGGAAAGGGAGAGCCACAAGGCGAGCCCTTGAGAGGAGAGCAAAAGTTTACTCCAACACTAAAGTCCTGCAGGTGAATGAGAAACGGGCAAAAGGTTGGGTGAGTAAACAAGCTTATTTTTAGCCCAGCCAGCTCTCAGAGGGAAGCTTCTGCTCTCCCATCCTTCCTGTTATCCTATCAAGTGTTGGCTGTGTGGGGAGAACATCAGAGGAGGGCACATTCCCAAAAGCAACCCAAGATAATCTGGGGTGAAACGACAGCACTAATCAAAACCTTTCCATCAATTCACACCAGCTCCTCAGAAATCTGTATGGACACGCTGGTGCCTAGGCATCCATGCATGCAAGTTATCACAATTACAACTGTTAACCATTATTCTTTCAGTAACCACCTTTGATCCTTTCAAATATAAACAGCTATGTTTTTGTTCATCTGAGGCAATCATTGACAAGTTAGTCTAGATGGTAAGATGTCACACTAAACTGAACTCTCTGGAAAAAAAATGGTGGTATAGTTTCGTAAATAGCTCATTCTGGTTGACTGGCACAGAACGTTTTGAGTAAGGTCATCCACACAAGCACACCGACCATCTCTGGATTAATAATAAACACGCTTGGAATTTCAACACAAGATTTAATTTCCATTTGACTTCAGCTGAAACCAGCATGACAGATGCCATTGCTTATGCTGCTCCTCACATATGAACTAGACAGGAATCCTCTTCCCTCTCCCCCCTTATGCCGTGCCTCAAGACTTCTGATGAGCAGCAGGGGGCAGCAGAGAGATGACAGATCTCTACCCAGATCTCAGATGTGGAGATGGCCAATTTACATGAAAGAAAGTCAACAGATGTAAGGAGCACCATAAGGTTTTATTTCTCTCTTTTGAATTGAAGAATCTCCTTTTTAAAGGTTTTCGTTATTATAGTTATCTTTTTTTTTTTTTTTTTTTTTGCTCAAGCACAATGCATACAAGTCTAAAGTGCAAACACCACAACAACCATGCCACTTTAATGACCATAATGGGACTGACCACCAAACACGCTTCCCTTGAGTCAAAAAAGCCCACGCTCGTAGAAAACCTCTCTGCCAAATCAAAAAGAAAGACAAATGATGACTAACTTGGCCAACACTGTAAGTCACAGCACACAGTAGTCATGGATGTGTCTACCACACAGGTCCTTGCTCCGGCAGGGCTGTTGCGGCTCAGAAGCAGAGCAAAACGTGAAGTCCGTGTTGTTTACTGAAACACAAAGTCCCACAGCTCAGGAGAAGCCATTCATACTCTTTCAAGCACAGCACGGCTTTTTACTAAAATTCCCCTCGTTCATATTTTCAGGGAGAGAGAAAAAAAAATAAAACATGGTCTGCAACATCACACCATTTCATAGCTGCAAAAGACTAAAATCCATCATCTAAACGCAATAAATTACAGTAGTACAGATTTCTCTTTTTTTTGGCAAATTAAAAAAAAAACTGATCTGAGTGCATATGTGCATGGCATTCACGAGTATACATTCATCCAAAATACATGTTTTGATATTTTCTTATGGAGCAACATCTTATGGATGTGAGACTGAACACCAATGTTCCATCGGATTCCTCCGTGATGATGACTGAAGTGCCCCGCTGGGGATTTCCTCTTTGGGGGCGTTCTCACTTTAAAAGCTTGGAGGCCAAAAGGTTCATTAACTGATCAGGAGCGCCGTCACACCTCAACGACGTCACTAAACACTTTTGAGAGCTTGGGAGTAGCAAGGAGAAGAGAGCGCACTTCCATGGATGAGCAGGTCTCCTCTCAATTAGGCCACCCCTGGGCCCAGGTCAAGAGCATCCCTATGAGCCAAGGCTGACCCAGGAGTGCCACTCTGCCACATGAGTGCAGGCACACAGAGGGATAGTGTCATTACAGAATGTTTCTTAGTCAGCCCAGACGAGGCTACATGTTCCCAGGGGGTCGCCCCTGGGTGAGAATGCGGCGGGAGCACAATCCGTACCCAAAAGAAAACCTAGAAAGTGCAAAATAATGATGTTTTTGCCTTTGTAACAGTCAACTAAAACCAAATGATGAGGGGGAGGGGAGGTGATGTGTGAACTGCCTGAATCCTTCCACATGAGAGAGAGCTCAATGATGCTCCATGATGCTGCAGTGCAGGGGGGTCTGCCCATGGCCCGGGAGCGCCACTTCTCCATTGCACCAGCATGGGAGAGGGAGAGGGAGCCGGAGGCAGAGGAAAGAAAGAAAGAAAAGAAAAAAACAAAAAAGAGACATCAGGGACAAAGGCTTGTGCTTTCAACAAATCAAAGGCAGCCGTGTGCAGGCACGGCCACGCCCGCTTTAGTACTCAGTGTCTGAGCCCTCGGCGGCGTCGGTGTTGCGCGACAGCATGTAGTTGTCCATGTCGATGGAGGGGCAGTTGTGGATGGAGTAGCGTAGGCGCTCAGCCAGCACCGCCTGACTGGTGTAGGGAGGCAGCCGCAGCTGGAAGAAGCAGGTCTGGGCCGTGGGCAGCCCGTTCACAGGCTACAGAGGAGGAGAGGAAAGGAGAGAACAGATCAGCCCTCAGAGTAGAGTAAAGTACAACACTAAGGAGGGAACAGGTATGTTACACTCCTAATGCGATGACTGAATCCTAATCCCCCCCATCCTAAGGCCTTTACACAGGGCTTAGGGCTTCCATAGATGACTCACTAGAAACCTCTCCAATTTCAAACCCATCAAAAGAAGTCCCTAACTCCGGCTGCTTACCCGGTCCACTTTGATGATCTGGAACTTTTGCGTGATGTCGGCGGGGTTGGAGGGTAGGCGGGAGCGTCCGGAGACGAAGCGCAGGAAGAGCACGCGCTCCTCGTTGGTGAACTCCTCCAGGCTCTGCCAGAGCCAGCCGATGAGCTGGTGGCTGTCGGTGATGTCCCGGTAGCGCACCACCTTCTTCAGCATCTCCACCGAGACCTCGGGCAGCCCGCAGACCAGCTGCTCCAGCTGCCGTGCCGTCAGCAGGGAGAGCAAGGGCACGGGGATGATGGAGGACATTCCCTCACGCACCGCCGCCACCTTACACACACACAAACACAGAGTCAGCCAGTGAAACCTCCACTGCACTCCAATTACAACATGCGCTATGGCCCATTACTTTACTGACAGGCCAAAGGTAGACATAGATCTAGGAGTACAGTCTGTCAGTCCGCAAGGACAGCCTTGCACACCAACACACACACACACAAACACCCCACAGACACACAAATACACACTATTGATCTACACTGGCCATTTAAGGCCACACTGTGGTGCCCACTGGTATCAACAGGTTATGGCCTTGGCTGTAGCTGGCAGTCACGTGCCCTGTGTTGCTGTAGGGTGGGAGAGGAGCTACCTGTCGGTCCATCTCGTGCAGGCGATACTCCAGAGCCCGCTCCACATACTCGGTCCGATTGGAGAAGGTCAGGGGGATGTTGTGGCCACCAGGGACCACCGGCACCAGTTTTCCATCTGCGCTGTGGGCCACAAACGAGTCCAGAGGAATCATCTGGGCACAAAGAGAGGGCGGGAAGGAGACAAAAGAACTTAGTTTTGCGTTGGTTTGTGTTTCAATGCACCACGCTGCATATGGAGAGTGTGTTGGGGAGCTGCAGGGAGGTTTCCCAACCCTCTGACACAGATCCAGACGAGCTCAGAGTCCATCTGGATCAGTGCCAGATCGCTGAGCTCACGCCGCACCGCACACACGCCGCACCGCACACGCGCTCCTTACCACTGTGAAGTTCTCCTCGGTGATGCCGCTGTTGTCCAGGTGGAGGATGCCTTGCAGGGAGCGGTAGGTGAGCAGGTCCACCTCCTCCAGGTCGCCTCCACCCAGAGGGATGGAGCACAGCTGCTTCCACACCCATGGCGCCAGGTGCAGGTCCAGTGGCTTCTTGGTGCGGATGGCCACCGCCATCAGGATGCCCAAGAAACGGAACTGCACAAGGTGGTCCTCCGACACCGCAGCCGGGTTCAGCAAAAACCTGGAACAGCCAAACAGTGCCATTACATAGAGACAGTGTTTTTTTGTGCCTTGCACATTCCAGTATTTTCTACACCACAAGATACACAAACTAAACCATGCCAAACTATCTATCCTAAAATAGCAAATCTAGCAAATCAAACAGACGTGTTAGACTAATGCCCCAGGTATGGGAGAGTTGGAGCAGTGGTTGTCAGTCACAACAGACAATTGGGTGAACTGGGTACAAATCCTGAACTCACTGTTAGCAGCGCCAGTTAAGAAAAAAAAGAGTCCATTTTAGTCAGCTCTAGAGTAAGAGTGCAGTACCTGTCTGTGTTGCTCCCCATGTCAGTGGAGCTGTTGGGGGTGTGGATGAGCAGGTCCACTACACCAGACTGCAGCTCCTGCATGTGCACACACACACCCACACACAGATAGAGAGAGAGAGAGAGGAGAGAGAGAGAGAGAGAGGATGTCCAGTGAGCAAATGTGACTAAGGAAAGGACTAAGGAAAGGCAAAGGTGCCATTGGCTCAGACTCACCTGGCACATCTCAGTGATGGTGTCATCAAACACTCCGCCCGCATCGTCCGCTCCCTCGCCCACCAGCTTGACCTTCCAGGCCCGCGAGGGCAGCCGCAGCTCAGTGGGGTTCAGGGCCACAACCTGCTTAGCGATCTGCACAAAGATGGGCTTGCTGGAGCGCCCCCTGGAGACAGATATGAAAAACACAGACATACACATTGAGACCTCAGCAACATCATTATTCAATCAGATCATTTGTAATCATTTGTTGCAGGAATTCTCTGAAAAGTCCTGCTTGGTCACCTGGTGGATATCCTCTTGACAGTGATCTGGGGGCCGTAGGTCTTGCCCTGGGTCATGGTGCGGCCAATGGAGCGGACCAAGGGCAGTGTGTTTACCTTGGGGGAGAGCAGGCCGCGGAGCTGGCCCTGCACAATGGCAGCAGTGCCTGAGCTGTAACGCGACGCCAGTACCTGGTACAGGGAGGGGAGAGAGAGAGAGAGAGAATACAGACTGACAGTGAGTCCAAAGAGGCTAATGAACACACACGCATCCATTACACATCAGGAGAATCCTCGGCGGGGCCACACTGTAAACAATGCGCATTCATCAAGCGCCACACCTGCTCAAGGCTCCAGTCGTCACGCACTCTGGCTCCCTACCAACCACTTCTGTGCTCTGTGCCACCTCACCACATCTGCTCTGCAGCTCCTGCCTCTACTACTGGCCATCCACCAGCTCCTGACCCAGAGCAGGACACTGCCACTACAGCTCCCTAAAGGGCAACCATCATGCAGTGGTGATGTATTGTGTGTGGCGAGGGGAGGACTGGGCAGTTAATCGAAAGAATTAATCGAACCGACCATCGTAAGTGTTAACTGACAATGATCAAGCACATGACAATTAATCGTTATTTATTATTACTGTTATTATTACCGTAATTTCCGGCCTAAAAGACGCACTGGCGTAAAAGCCGCACCCACCGTTTTTTAAAAATAAATCAATAACAGTACAGGCATTGGCCGCACCGCCTCACAAGCCGCAGACAGTCAATGTTACAATGTTTTCAATTTCTAACAATGTAGCTAATTAGTTTGTGTTAAAAAAACGCAATGTTTCAACAGTAGCCTACGGGATTCCCTTCAAACTTCTCATCAATTCCCCTCAGCTCGCCTCCTAAACACACAGCCATTCACAACTCATCCATTCATTATTGGTATGACGCCATCTATATTAACCAGCTCACGCTTCAAATGCTCTTAACACATAACCAGCATTTCTAACAGGCGTTCAAACGTATCGACCTAAAATCACATTGAGAAACTTTAACAGAAACTTTCACAAGCACAAAGCCATTCACACAGGCTAGTTTAACAGTTAGCCTACCAGACGCTATCGTCCTCGTTCTCAGAGGCACTGAAACCATTACACGCAGAGCCGTCTAGATGGGACCGCCTGGCACAGGCAGCCGGTAAAAATCCATAAATTGGCCGCATCGTCGTAATAGCCGCAGGGGGCAAAACGTGTGACAAAAGTAGCGGCTTATAGGCCGGAAATTACGGTATTCATTTTGTAAACATTTTTTTTACATTCTGTGCATTCCATCGTGTGTGTTCATGTACTGTTTTTTGAAAGCACACTACCACATGTGTTGTCATGTGATTCTGCCCAGTCCAGTCAATTAAAGATGATTTTGATTTGAAGTTGTATCGCCCAGCCCTAAATGTGTTAAAAATCAATACCAGTCAATATAGATAAATCCATTGGCAGGGGCTCACCTGGCTGCGTGGCTCCAGGCTGAGGAGCCTCCAGGACTTGTACATGAGGTCAGAGAAGTGGTAGAGCACACGCAGACGGGCACTGAGCACCTCGGGGCTGCAGTCCTTCAAGGCGTTGTACTGGGGAGGCACAGAAAGAGGCAGGCCCAGCTGCACTGAGGGAGAGCCTGCTGACACACACACACACACACACTCATGAGAACACAATGGAAACCACTCTGGAAAAGCATAGAAACCGAAACAAAACCTAAACTGATAAACTAGACCGTGTGTCGAGTTGAGAGATGTCATACACTAAAGCAGTGGGGTCCAGTGTGCTTTGGCTGTGAGTGCGCATGTAAACTGGGGTGTGTGAACATGTGGTTGGGGGCTTCAGCAGCTTCACTCTTATCAGTCTCTGTCAAACAGCTGTGTGTATTACTCTACTGTTATCAGGGCTCTGGCAGACTGGCTAACAGGAGCCATGCACTGGGTTTGGTGTGTTATTGTATGTCTCTATGTCTGTGTGTGTTCTATTGTGGAGGTTCTGGCAGGAGAGGAGACTGTGTGCTCCAGTGCCAGTTGATGTGTTTCTGTGTGTGTGTGTGTGTGTGTACAGGTGTGTGTGTGTGTGTGTGTGTGTGTGTGTGTGTGTACAGTAGGTGTTGCGTACCGGAGGCTTTGGCAGAGATGGATGGAGTGGTCCAGGCAGCGCTGTGGCAGCGGCCAGCAGAGATTTGCCGGATGTTCTTTGCCTGGAGAGCCGTCACTAGTGTGGGCTCCTTCACTGGATTAGTGTGGGCCAAACCCAGCTGTAAAACACACACACACACACACACACGAGGATATTTAACATACACGCTGAAAGCATTGCTACACCAATCATAGCGCCAGACCTGTCAGCACTCATCAGTGAACACCTGGCTTGATCCCGCTCTGGGAATCTGCATACTGGAGGAGGGAGCAGAGGGTGCAGAAGCAGTGAGCTGCAGAGAAATCAGCTCTATTACCTCCCCGCTTCACACACAGACACACACACACAAACACAGCCCTATCGATAGATCCACCCCCACACCCACATCCCCACCCCTCCCCCACCTCACAACAATGGAGGATTTGGTGCACGTGCTCGTGCTGCCTGGCCACAACCGTGCGCTAGCTACCCCGGCCAGCCTCACAAACCAGAGCGGCTGCCGCAGAGCTGGCAACGCCCCTGTCGCCATGGCAACACGCTCAGGACAGAGCCAGTTCAAACAGAGTGCAACAAGCCCCTCTGACACGCGCATGAAATACTGCGATGCAGCGTGCCTTCATTTTTATACTCCCCATCATTGATTTGATAGGAATCAATAAGCCCGAAATAAACAACTGGCTCCGTGGATAAATCAGGATGGAGAAGCAGAGAGGCGGTCCTGAGCACAGCAACTCATCATTCACATGCCAATCACAAGCACCGTAACACAGATGGACTCACACAGCCTGATGAGCAAGAACCACCTGATTCCACCTGAATATTATGGGGAACCATTATGGAAAACTGAATATGCCTTTGGTGCATATCTCCTTAGAAATGGAGTTTATTGTGTGTGTGTTTGCCTATGATAGTTGGCTCTAGCTTGCTCTCTCCCTCTGTTGTGTGTGTCTGTGAGGTATGCGTGGGCTTATAAATCTAACAAAGACTAACAAATGATAGTTGCTCTAGCTCTCTCTCTCTCTGTGTGTGTGTGTGTCTGCCTGTGTGTGTGTGTGTACCTGGCCCTCGCAGTTGCAGCCCCAGGCGTAGACATCTCCATTGGAGCAGAGGGCCAGGACGTGCTCACAGCCCACAGCGATGTCCTCCACAAACACCCCCTCCAGCGCTGGCACCACCTGCGGCCGGTTATGGTGCTTCAGCATGGAGTCTGGCAAGCCAATCAGCCGCTCTGAGGGGAGAAAACACACGGTGCAGGAATTACGACAAAAATAAATAAATACACACACACACACGTGGATATTAAACATACACGCTGAAAGCATTGCTACACCAATCACAGTGGCAGACTATAATGCATCAACATACAAAAACAACATGATCACTCACACACACGACTATAATGCATCAGCATACAAAAACAACATGCTCACTCACGAACACTCACACACACACACACACTCTACCTTGGCCAAATGTGTACACCCGCCCATCCTTGCCGAGCACCACAGAGAAGTGGGTCCCACAGCCAACCTTCTTTATTCCCTTGTTACACAGCAGCTCCACTTTCTGCCGAGCAGGAGCAGAGAAACAAAGCAGGGTTAGCACACCAGTGCTAATGAGGGAGAGAGTGCACCAACAGCACAGGAGAGGCTCTGGGACTGAGCGAGCCTCACTACAGGCTCCTTACCTGAGGGTAGCACTTCACAGTGCAGGGCCCCGTACCCAACTTGCCATAGTCCCCGTCTCCGAACGCCCACACGGTCATGCCATCAGACGACAGCACCAGAGTGTGGTTGATGCCACAGGACACCTACACAACACCGCACACGCACACAGACACAGAAGCAGCCATGAGGCCAGGAGAGCAGGAGCCTCAAGGAGCTCTAAAAGATGAAGGTTGCACACATCACAAGGAGCTTTATGATGATGAAGGTCGTGCGCATTGCAGGTCACCGTTCTCACCTGTCCGACGTGGTAGCCCTCCAGGGCCATCACTCGCTCAGGCAGCATCTTGTTTGACGTCGACCTCTGACCCAGGCGTCCTGAGTCGCCGCTGCCGAAGGTGAAGAGCTTCCCATCAGCCGTCACCACAGCTGAGTGCTTGAAACCACAGGCCAGCTGAGCCAGGACAACACAGAGTCAGCATCAGGAACATGTGTGCACACGCCACACACACACACACAAAACAGAACTGAAGCTTAGGTTCCACACATGAAGAACCCAACAAAGCAACACCCTACATTCATCAAGAACATACTTCAATGTTTCAGTGACTGCTAAACAAAAGTGGAGATTTACAAAACGACGGGAGACAGTCAGGGTCATTCAGATGGAGCCATAGCATTATAACTAGGGGTGGGAATTGATAGGATTTATCAATATCAATGCAATTGTTGATTCTGCTTATCGATCCAATTCTTTATCAATTCTCTTATCAGATCTGTACTGTTTAGAAGGTGTTCTGCATAGGTTCTCAGTATCAGCCCACAGGCCTATAATATACTCTATACTACTAGGTGACCATAGCAGCTTATTAGAATAAGGGAAACCATGTAAAACTGTGCCATCTATTTCAATTTTGTATTCAGAAAGACTCATTGACCATGGCCTGAATGACATGCTGGCACTGATAAGAGGAATAATATAAGGGGAATACGATTCAGTGAACTGAAGCATTCCATTCTCGGTTCTTCCTGATTCGCTGTTCTCGATTCCCACCCTTAATTATAACTTGCAAGATTTGAAGCTTCAGCTCAATGCAGTAGCTGCAATGGTATGCATCTGTATGGTTTGCATTTGTTTTCTTTGTGTGTGTGTGTGTGTTTGCAGTATCTAGAAGTCTCACCTGCACCACCTCCTCCCCCTGCAGGGCCTCTATTTGTTTGGGTCGTCTCTGCCGCTCCGTGTTACCATGACCCAGTTTCCCATAATCCCCGTCACCCCAGCTGAACACCTCTCCCGTCTCCGTCAGAGCCAGAGAGTGTCCGTCTGAGCCGTAGGACGTCACCAGCTGAGTCACCACATAACCTAAGGGACGTCACCACAGACCAGCACACATATTAAATAACACAACAACTGACCCTCACAGAACCACTCCATCACAAGACACACAAGTATGATCTCATTCAGCTGAAAATAAACACACTACACAATGTAATAGAGCAACAACCCAACACTGCTACAACCATATTATACAAACATAGTAGCCTCCATCTTAGCTGCAATAGGGCAGTCTCTACAGTGTGTGCCTGTGCGGAGTGGGCATGAGGAGCTAGCCACTGCTGGGTGGGACGCTACCTTGCAGGGCTGATATGATGGTGGGGGTGTACAGGTCATCAGAGTTGCCCTGGCCCAGTCTGCCGTAGCTGCCCTCCCCTATGGCCAAAACTGTGCCGTTAGCCTGCACCAGGAATGTGCAGTTTTGCCCACACACCACCTGCCAGGGAGTAAAGGACACACACATACACACACACACACATCCATCCATCAGTCCAACTTCATCATGCCGCAGCTCAATCCCAATATTGATCATGTGCCTGTGCTGAGTGTGCCTGTGCTGAGTGGCTCCACTGTGTGTACATGAGGCGCTGTTTCCAGTAGGACCAGGCGTAGTGTACCTGCTGGGTCTGGCACAGGGAGGGAGCCAGAGTTGGCACAGACAGATTGGTGCCTGCATCTGCCAGCTGCCCATGGCGGCCATTACCCCACAGATAGACCTCACTCTTACCACCCTGCTGCCAGTCCTGAAGAAAGGAAACCAGACACACACACACCCAGACACCCAGACACACACACACAGAGACATAATTGCAACAATTTGATATATTCAACATATTCACAACTCCAGCAATGAGTTTTGCATAATCTTAGTGTTCACCTTTATACTGGATACAAACTCGCCCAGCTTTTTGGGGCACAACAGCAAATTCCTCCAAAGTGTGCAATTCATTTAGACTTCAGAGGGCTACTGTACAATAGAGGCGTCTCTCGGTCGGTCCTATTCCTACTGGACTATCTCCAGGCTGCTTTGCCAAGATTAGGAGCACCTGCAGCCAGTCTGTGTGGGTGCAGTGTGGGGCTCATTAATAACAGTGAACAATGCGAACAATGGGGGCCTGAGTCACAACGGCGGGTTCCTAGAGCCTGGGCCGACAGTGATGCATTATGGGAGATGGAGTGATAGGGCCGGCCAGGCGCTTACCTCAGGACGAGTTGTGGCCCAAGACATCAGTTGTTCATCCATCATGAAACTCCACTTGCTGTTGTCCTGCAATAAAGGACGACATCTTTATTTAACAACGCCGTTCCACTTTGGGGCTGCTCACGGTCCACACACCGGCGCATTATCTGGGTCTCGCCGCGGGAATGGCTCTCAACCTCCCCAGAGGCAGGGAGGCAGCTTCAGGTGGCTTTCATTTACTGGCCAAACTTCCCCGCTGGTGTTAAAACTGGACCATCTCCTACACTACATGAGCTATCAGCCCGATGAACTCACCAGGGCTTTGGAGATCTCGGTGACCCCGGGCTGCTGAAACTCCGGGACGGTGAATGACTCGGGGAAGCCGCTGCCGCGGGCGAAGGCCTCGGCGCTCTTGACGGTGGTGGAGTAGGTGGCCAGCCAGGTCCACTCCAGCGGGCAGCTGCTTTCGGCCTCTGTGCCGGCGTGGTGCAGGGGCCTCGGTGGCCGGCAAAGCAGCTGGTCCAGGTTCAGGCCCACCGTCAGCGAGGCCAAGCTCTGCAGGAAGGGGCTGTGCACCAGCTGGTCACCTGCCATCACGTGGCTCTATAGAGGACAGAGAGAGAGAGAGCGCGCGCGCACACACACACACACACACACACACACACACACACACACACACACACACACACACACACACACACACACACACACAGATGAGGTGAACACGATCGATTGCACAGGTGATTAATTTTTGTGCATTCACACCAGGCAGCCTGGTAATGAGCTTGTAGGGTGAAGATGTTGGAGTTGCTGGATTAAAAACAGCTTTTTGAAGCTTGCTGGCTTCTTTCCCAGCCCAGAGCACTGAAAAACAGAGCTGTGGCAGCAGAGCGAGAGAAAAAAATACATAAAAGTCCTGACTCAGATGTCTATTTGGGCCGCGTCAGAGGTTGTGGATCCTTCGCTGCTCACCCTCTCGTAGTTGAACTGCTCCTGCAGGAGGATGGGAAGGCGCTCCAGGAGCACGGCCATGCAGGGCGCCCGATTCAGTCCCAGAATGCCTTGGGAGCGGAGCACAGAGCGGCACGATGACAGCATTTGGTTCTGGGCGATCCATTCTGGCGTGCAGCGGATCAGCAGCACATCCTGAGAGAACAGCAGCAGGTGGATTAGATGTCCTTGATCATGGCACACAGACACAGCAAGCAGAAGACACAACAAACGAATAGATCAGGAAATTCCCCAAGCAAAATGAAGCTCACGTACCTTTGATCGGCCAGAGCAGGCTGTCACCCCCACATTAGGAATCCAGGTGGTACAGACCACTGATCCTAGACCAGTGACAACGGTCTGAAGGACTGAGCCATCCTGCACAAAAACAAGAACAGCACAAACTATCAGAGAACAGCAGAAGAGCCAAAACATACTGAGAGCAAAGCTGCACTACAGTGCATTCATCAGGCAGGAAGGCTGGATGGCCTGATGTCAATCATGGCGTTTAACACCATGTGCAGTGTCTTTAGACGCAAGAGAAATGTGTTGATGTATGCATGCATGTACTGACCCTGAGGGACCAGATGTTGAGGAGTCCCCCGATGCCCCCCGACACCAGGGCCATGCCGCTGGGACAGAAGGACAGCGTCTTCACCGCTGTGATGTGACCATTTAGCCTAAACACACACTTGGCACTGCCCCGCTGAAACACACACCAGTCACAAATTTAGCCATGTGTGCCCACACACTATTTACACAAAGCCCTACCCCAACACTTGGCCGACTGCACTGCCTGCATCCAGGAGGCATTCTGCTCACTAAGCACTTCCTCTAAGGCCGTGGAACACAGAGACAGCTGTGCTTTGCTTGTGTCAATGAGTCAATGGAAACTCAAAGCTGTTGCTGCTAAAAAAGCATCTTATTTGTGGCCCGATGGGCTGCTGACCTTGACACCACCGCTCTTCTCCTGACTCGAGGAGGAGCTGAGGAAGCTGGGAAGTGAGACGATGGCGCCACCCTGTGGCAGAGTCCACACGTACAGGAGACCATTTTGGCAGCCGCTGTGGATAACAAATGAACAAAACTAAATGTCACGTAGCAGACATAAGCAGCACAACAACACGGACTCAACTCTGTTTCCTGTCAAACACTGGCCTTTAGTATTCACTTAGGCAAATAAACCAGCTAACCTCCTGGCAAAGCGCTATATTTGAGAGAGGAGGTTCTATTTCCAGTGTTTGTGGAGAGGCATGGAGAGAGTGTGTTTCCTGAGATCAACGCTAAGTCAATCCTGCTCCCTGTGTGGTGGGTCGGGGCGTGGCCGTCTCCGGCCGCCCGCTGAGCTCTGGCATGGCCTGGCACACTTACACGGCCATCATGAGGCGCGGATCAGGGCCCTTGCCGGGCAGCGGGCACCACTCGGCTGCGTTGACGGCGCCCGTGTGGAAGAGCGAGTGCAGCGTGCTCCAGCCTCCGCCCACGCGGCCCCAGATCTTCACCATCTCTGAGCGGCCCACTGACAGCAGCAGGTGACCCGTGGGGTCCCACTTCAGCATACTGATGCCCTCCTGCAGGGGGAAGAGAGAGAGAGAGAGAAATGAGGTGTGTGTGTTTGTGTGTAATATGCGCGTCTGTGTCTGTGAGTGACCCATCTGTGTGCTTTTCTGTTGCCCAAGGTGAGGAGCAAATGTGCCTCTGGCCACAAGGGTGGGAGAGAGAACTAGCTGTTCTGTTCCACTCCATGTGAGTTTGCAAAGAGCAGAGGGTGGGGTGTTGAGATATACACAGAGAATGAGTGAGTGAGAGAGAACAAGAGGGTGTGTGTGAAAAAAACAGCAGACACACAGAGAGAGAGAGAGAGAGAGAGAGAAAGAGAGAGAGAGAGAGAGAGAGAGAGAGAGAGAGAAAGACAGAACGCTCCTCACTCACGGGGAAGGCTGTGAGCAGCACAGGCTGTTCCGTCTCATACCCCTGCACTGTGGCCAGGAGGATTTTGCCATCAGGGTATCCCACAGCGAACGGCTTATCTACACTGTGCCAGGCAATACACTGCGGACCTGCAAATGGAGGAAAGAGAGAAAAGGAGAGGAAAAAAAGAGAAAGAGAACAGTCTGTTCAGGTTACTAAACACAATGAAGAGTTCTGAAGACCACAGTCTGCTCAGCCTCAGCTTCTCGCACATCTGTGTGTGTGTGTGTGTGTGTGCGTGTGCGTGTGTGTGTGTGGATGTGCATCTGACACTCACTCTCTTTCCTGTGGCAGCGTGGCAGCTCGGTGGTCTCCAGGCGCAGGCCATCTGAGACCTCCAGCCAGCAGAGGGAGCCATTCAGCCGGCCCACCAGCAGGGACTCAGGGGAGCTGCAGGGGCTAGCACCGCCCTGGCTGTTGAATGGCGTGGAGGTCTGCACCCAGGACATAGCAGTCACCCACGAGCTCTGGGCCTCCACCACACATGTCTGGGATCCTGAGAACACACACACAGAAATGTTGGAAATAATTCAGGCCTGAAACATGTCATTGAGGATATGTTTGTTTATGTTAATGCCAAATTGGCCAAAACAGGTATCTGAAAATAAAATTAAAGGATGAACATTAAAACACTTTAAAATACAATTAAACAAATAAATAACTTATACATGTTTTTTTATTTAACATTTTAAAGGTGGGACCTTCTCAGGGGAAGACAAACGCTGAATGCTTCATAGTGTGTCACATTTGAATGCCAAATTGAAGACTGCAGCTACAATAAGCCTGACAACACAACTATGAATTCTGTCTCTAAGTCAATGTGTATGAGCATAATGTAAGGTTGTTTGACTGTGTTTGACAGAAGGCAGTGTGTGTGTGTACGTGTGTGTGCGTGTGTGTGTATATTGAGACAGCAGCTCATCCCAGTGTGTGAGGTGTGTAGAAAGACCAACCGTTGACACTCCATATGCTGATCTGTTTGCTCTGGAAGGCAGCCAACAACGTCCCCCCTGGACTCCAGTACACAGGAGAGAGCAGGTGGGCTCCCAGAGATGGCTCCGAGCTATGCGTGTCCTCCCTGTGTAAACACAAACATGCGCACACACACACACACACACACACAGAACATTCCGTCAACTCCAATTCTACTAACATGGCTTACACCGCTTACATATCACGTACACTACTTGAAGAAGGTTAGGCATAAATATTTGTGTGAGTGTGACGTCTCACCCAAGGGTGCAAGTGTGTGTGCACTGAAGCTCTGCTGAATTCTGGGTGATGTCCCACACACGGACCGTCCCGTCCTGACCACTGGTGGCCAGCAGGTTCTGAGCATTATTCCAACAGCTGCTCGTCACCTACCAGAAACAAGACATCAGATATGAGATTCAGGCAGTCAGGCACCATTTTCCACCACATCAAAGTGAAACAAAAACCCCCACAAAAAAAAAACCTATGCCTAAGACTCCAATCAGATTCTCAGATCTCACAGCTCCTCGCATTACACACATTGGTTCCTATCTGCACTTGTGAGGCTGTGGACTGGCCAGCCTCGTCCTGTGCTTGGTGCCTTGGCCCCTCGAGCCTGACTACTCATCTCTGTGTCAGCAGCACTAGAATGACTAGTGGGGCTCCAGGCTGAAATGGGACTGATTTAAACAAGCTCATTACATCTAATCTCATCAACTTGTGCTTTAGACACCCGCTGTAAATGCATACTTTAAGGCCTCCAAGACTATTTCAATTTGCCCTGCTGGAGATGCAGAGCCAAGTAAACACATGTCCTGTGTTGACACATACTATAAGTTGTTTGTGCATCTGCTTGGGAATAATTCTGTATAATGTACTCATGTGTACAAAAAGGACATTGACATTCGTAGGAGGTTGTGCTTGTGGGTGTGTGAGTGTGAGTGTGTGTGTGTGTGTGTGTGTGTGTCTCCTGACCCTGTTCTGATGGCCCTCCAGCTTGCGGAGGGGACACTTGCGCAGGTCTCCGGACATGTCGCTGTAGGTCTGCGGGCGGATGGGGTTGTCCCTCTCAGAGGCAGCCAGGGCCTGGACCAGCTGCTGAGCGGCCCACTGCCGGTGCTTGCTGGTCAGCCGGGCCGAGAGGGCGCAGGCCGCCAGGGCATTGGCCAGCTCCAGTGGACCCACCCTCACTCCCACCTGGGCCGGGGACACTGCCGCAGCGGGACTCGTCACATCTACTGGGAAAACCACAGTACAGCTCAGCTTACAGGAAACACTATGAGGGAGCTCCTCGTGTTGTTTCACAGTTCAGTGCAGCACATAAAATGTCTGTGTGTGTTAGCTATCTAACTGGTGCGGGGTGGGGCACCTTTGGCATCGGAGTCGCTGCGCTCGGTGGCGTATCTGTAGCGGATGCCCTTCTCTGTAAGTAGCGACACCAGACTCTGGGTGACTAGGAAGGTGGGGGGCGTGAGCTCCTTCGGCTCGCGAGGGCTGCCCTTTAGAGAGAGCGTGAGACGAGCCCTTTGCTGGGGGTCACTGATGGCACTGATGTTCATACCAGTGGCAGCTGCCATTAAATCCTGAAAGAGAGAGACAGCGAGAGCGAGAGAGAGAGAGAGAGAGAATATGAATAAGAACATGTCTGTGATAAAGGATCGTATAACATTATACTATCACACCTGCAGCCCGCAGTCACCATCCCACACAGATATGTCAGATGGAGCACATACAGAGATACTGGATAAGGACCAGCGGAGATATAATAGACTGAGCCTGAGCCACAGAATAGGCAGATCAAGAAAACGAGGAGGATAGGAGCACATTTATACAGGGTAGATAAGAGAGGCTGGGAGAGGCCTGGAGAGATGGAGGGAGAGATAAGAGACAGTAAAGAGACGGAGGGAGAGATATGTGAGAGTAGAGATGGAGGGAGAGATGAAGCACGGATATGAGAGAGTAGAGATGGAGAGATAGGAGGTAGCTGTGGAGAGGCAAAGCTGAAGGGATGTGTGTGAGGGTGGTCTCTGAATGACACACTGAGAGAGGCACAAGGCCCAAACACAGCTGTGCACAGTGTGTCTCTATGCATGTTTGACAGCGTCAGCTACCTGAGTGCAGATATCCACCAGTTCCCTGTAGGCCACTGCGCTGTGGGACACCAGGCTGCCGATGGCCGAGCTCAGAAAAGACAGGAACGCAGAGCCCGAGCGGTCAGCAACGGGGCCACGGCCCAAGCCCTGAGGCTCCGCCCCCATGTGAACACGCCCCGCTGCCGCAAGACACATTAGCCTCACCAGGATACGGATATCAGCCAATCCCAGGGCCTCTAGACCGCACGACTGACTACAGGACACAGGACAGAGAGAGAGAGAACAGAGTCAGCTTGCACACGCACACATACACACAGTCCAGGAGCCTCTTAAAGACACAGCGGGCCAAAAGGCGTGTGGGTGAGAAGAGTGGAAGGGGGAGGTCAGACCTGGCGGTGCTCTGGGACAGGGTCCTCATCACCATGCTGTAGGCAAGCAGGATCTGGGCGGTGGAGGTGACCCTCCGGAGGGCCTGGAGCCTCTCCTGGGCATCCCGCAGAGAGGCCGCCTGCTCGCCCAGACTCAGGGGAGCAGAGGAGCCCTTCTGCTCACTACTTGCCGCCCCTGAGGAAAGAACACATACACACACACACACACCCTTTCAGCAGGAGCAGACTATACCACCCTCACCTTACCACCTAACAAAACAACATCTAGTAACCCTGTCAAACTGGATGGAATGCTCAGTGTCTAGTCCTTTGGTCCTATGCATAACCTTAGTCTGACTCTACCCCCATAACCCTTTGTCAGTGACCCGTCCCCATGCACCCCTTCTGTAGGTGCTTCAGAGGCCGAGTCTGGAGGCTTGGCCATACCTCTGTAGAGCAGGACGCTGTCTCCGCTGAGGGAGCTGCTGGTGGTGGCCCCCAGTGGGTCGGCCTCGGTGAAGGGGATGGGGTCCGGCACCAGCTTCTTCTCGCTCAGGCCCAGTGGCCGCAGCAGCAGCCCAAAGTCCTCCTGGCCCGTCAGACGATCCACGTCAGCCCCCTCCTGGTTACCCAGCTCCCACTCATCTGTCTCACACACACACACACAAACACAAACACAAACACAAACACGAACACCCACCCACACACACATACACAAAAAGCCTCTCATGAAGAATAGGGACATTACTAGAACAGAACTAATCTTTAGAATCACAAAAGAAACACTACATACCATCTGATGTGCTATCCAATCGGCCAATCAAATCCGACGCCAGTCCTTTCCTGAGCGACACAATGAAAAAACACAGAACTCTACAGTTAAGTTATTCTACAGTATTTCCCCTTATAGACACAGGTGACATGGTCTCTTATCTCTCTATTTGTGTCAGGCATCAGCAAAGCTCCAAGCTCACCTATCCTGCTTGGAGTTGAGGTCACCCAGGTTGGCGGCCAGGTATTTCTCCCGGCAGGTGCTGCACAGCAGGTAGTAGGGGCTGCCTGATCCGCACTCGCCGCCGAACCAGCCGTCTACGTAGGCGCCGTTGCTACGGTAACCGCAGCGTCCGGCGCTCTGGCCGCAGCCTGGGTGGTGACGCTTCATGTGGTTGTTGAACTGCAGGGTAAGTGTACTGCACAGCTCACACTCCACCATCTCATGGGGCTCTGGGTGCTCTTCTCCACCCTGCATGCAAACATGCACACACAGAGTTAGTACATGCATTATCTACAGTGCACAACTACGGTATCTGTGTTGTCTTTCTGAAACCAGTCATCTGTCTAAAAGACTTCAGGCCTTCATTTAAATGACTGACAAAGCCTAAAGTTTGACTAAAGGAAATTTAACAGCCAACCAAATTTGGCTGTTAAATTAGAGCCCTTTATGCTGTAACCAGAGCAACTGGCTGGTAATCAGAAGCAGACGGTTTTCAGGTGATTGGCCATGACCAACAATCGGCCAGTCAGACAAAAAAAAAAAAATCTGATTTTATGCCCGTCAATTGCATGTCTGCTGTGCATGATTACCGTCACAACATTACACAACATGTTACAACATGTCATAACATCAGTAGCACAGATGCACGCACATGTACACGGGCTTGTGGGCCTAATTACCAGCAGTTAGATTAGGTCTATGGAATTCATTGCACTCTTGATGAACAGAGGTTGTTCAACTTTTCCATAGCAGAAAATCTGGTTAGGCTATCTTTCTATGTTAAATGTTTGATTAGTGTTAAGAAAACACGAAAATAATTCTTTCTGTGTGCTGTAGTCGAAAAAAAATCTAAAGTCGGTATTGACTCATTTTAATGTTTCCAGGAGGAACATGCTGACTGTAGTACCTCGACCATCCAAAGGGTGTCTCTCTCGGAACTGATGAACTCTGGACTGAGCAGCTCCTCAAAGGGCTCCTCCTGGTACGAGTCGTCCATGTAGCCCAGCTCAGACTCCTCTTCTGCCGCAAAGGGGTGTGTCTCCGCCCGCTCGGGCCACTCGGCCACGCCCACATCCTGTCTGTACAGCGCTGGCAGCGGATTGGGTGACGGAGAATCTGATGGACAGCCAGACAGAATTCATGAGATGCACACAGGCGCGTAATTTGCATGGGGGTTACAGGCGTTATAACCCCCCCAAAAATCAGATTCTGGCAAATATAACCCCCCCCAACATAATCACATCATTATGATTAATAAAAATATCAATGATCTTGCATGAATAACTTATTAATTATTCATTTCATTTGCCAGCAAAATACTTTCATGTTTGATCCTCTGCTAATGTAACCCCCCTCCCCCTCCCGAATACTTGGTATTACCCCACCCACTTTCGCTACCAAACCTTCACTATTGATGAAGGCCAATATTTCGCGGCCCAGTTGCTGGTGAGAGAGGTTGGAGACAGCAATGGTAGGTTAATGCTAACTGAACTGTGGAAACATGAAAAGAGCACCAAAAGGTGGGCAGACAACAATTTTTTATTGTTGGTCGACACCAACCCCGAATAAAAAGAGAAAAAATACTGGAGGTAAATACCCATATTGTTAAGTTAGCTGATTATTGTTGACTAGAGTTGGCTAGCTAGCTGTTCGATATCCAGCTCCTGTGAGGTAAAGCCAGAGGGTGCCAGGGATGTAGGAACAATATCAGTTTCACTGAATTGTGACAAATAGCTAAACGTCAAACATTTTGGGGGAATGGCCTCATTTACTTATTTACCATCTCTTCCTGCTTACCATTGTCAGTGACAGCGAGCTACTGAGGGCCAGTTCAAACGCTATTCTACCAATTTCGAGCGTGCACGCCTGCACAGACACACGGTGAATGATGGCGCATGCGTGTAGGCTAGTAAGCATGCGTGTAAGCAAGTGCAATCGCCTGATCCTGACAAGGAAGTGAAACTATTCATTTTAGAGACAAAAATGCAATAATTCTGGGGTCTGATTGGAGGTAGCTTGTTAATTATATACAATCACAGCATTAAAGTGGCCTCTAAAAAACATCTTTCTTCACACAATAAAATCTGGAATAAATACATTAGTTTTATATTTTCCTCACGAGGTAGACATATTTCAAGCAGGAAAATTAAACACCTGATGTATGGCATTGCAAAAAGTATATAGGGTAAATTTTACAGTATTACAGTGAAAGTCTGTGGCAAAAACAAACAACATTTTAAAAATTTGATTTTTCTATCTTAATATGCTAGTAAGAGGGCAAAAGGTGTTTACTGAGCCTTTTATATCAGGTTCAAGAATGTGATTGCAGAGGAAGTGACCAAAGAGAGGGAAATGGCCAAAGAGGAACAAGTGAAGAGAAAGACAGGTGACCAGAGAGGGAGGCGAGGAAGCACAGATGAGGAGAGAGAGCGAGAAGGAGGTGACAGAGGAGGTGCAGCAGTTGAAGACAGAGAAAGAAAAGGAGGTGATGGAGAGTCAGGTGACCCAAAAGAGGTAGAAAGAGTACAGAGAGAGGCATCGCAAGAGTCACAGATGACCAGGTAACAGGTTTTAGCTTTGCAGTGTAAATTATGTTAATAATTTGTACAATACAATCATTTAATTGACTGTTATTTCAGATTCACCACAGGGACTTGAGCCCAATGTCAGGCACTAGTCGAACACAGATGACGGGGACAGAGAAGGATTTGATGTTTCAGACATCACTTGCACAAAGCTTGCACAGCCTGATGAAGTTTATAATAGTGCAGAAGCAAGCTAGATGTGTGTTGTCTTTTTAACATAAATGATTCACAACTTTTCCTTGGTTGCATTACAGTGCCACTTTACAAGGGGTCATATGTTTTCACTGTGCCAACGTTTATTTGAATCAGCTAACATTTGCAAGCAGGTGTGGCCCTGCCTTTAGTGTAGGCTTTAGAAATTAGAAAAAAGCTATGGACAGGTTCTCAGCATGTGCAAAGAGTCAGTTGCATATCCATGCCATGAACATCTATGCTTGTAGCTTCACAGCTTCCTTCAGCTGTTGCTAGACAACAGGAGGAAGCAAGGCATGGATGGATAGGTTCCATCAAATACTTAGCTTGGCAAGGTTTAGCTCTAAGAGGTCATGTGGACGAGAAAAGGAATCTATCCCAACATCTTGGGATAGGCTGAAGATGACCCTGTTTTTCAGAAGTGGTTAGAGACACACAAGCGAGATTACACAAGCCCTCTCATTCAGAATGAAATACTAGGCATAATGAGCAATGGCATTCTAAGAGGAATAGCTAACACTATTCGATGCCTCCCACTCACATAGTTTGCCTTGATTACTGATGGGACACAAAACACATCAGGTGAAAAACAAGAATCTGTATATCTTCGTTTTGTGTATCATGACTTAAATCCTTAAGAGGAATTCATTGGGATGTATTCAGTGACTGAAACAACAGGAAAGTATCTTGCAAAAGTGGCATTAGATGTACTTTGCAGACTAAATTTGCCATTGTCAGCTCTGCGTAGGCAGACACATGATGGCGCAGCAAAAATGTCTGGCAAATATTCTGGTACACAAGCTCTTATTAGGGAGAAACAGCCATTGGCTTTATATGGACATTGTGGAGCACATTGAATTTGGTAGCACAGAAGGCATGCACAGCTTCTAGAGTTGTGCGAGATGCTCTTGACTGGGTTTATTAATTAGGAGTTATGTGTGGACAGTCTGGCAAATTCAAACAGATGTTTTACCAGATAGCTGTATGTGACCATGGAACCCCAAGTTCCCTGAAGCCACTGTGTGAAACTAGGTGGACTGTTAGACACGGTGCCATCCGTTCTGTTGTAACACAGTATAACTATCCTCATTGCCTTAGAGAAAATGGCAGGGACTGACTCTTCAACTGCAGCCACTGCAAATAGTCTGTTTCAGCAGTTTATGCGAGTTAGTGCTGTACTTGGTCTTGGCACAAGCAGTTATTGGAGAACTAGAGTGTCTCAACAGTTCTCTTTAGAGAAGCACACAGACTGTTTCTGGTATGCAGGCTGCTGTTTGTATGGCTCAGTCTATTCTCAATGAGAAAAGTGATGAGGCCTTCTAAAGACTTTTTTGAGAAGGCATCTACAGTTGTGAATTCTTTAGACTTAGAACCTATAACAATACCAAGAGTTTGACAACCACCCAAGCGCTATAGTGGAGGAACAAGTGGTTTCACTCCTAAAACTCCTATGGGACACTACAGGGTTTTATACTTGACACCATTGACACACAGTTCACAGAATGATTCCAGCAGGGTGGCCGCCTTACCCTGCAAAAGCTGGAGAACACTTTGCTTTCTGGAAATATTGACCCTGTACTCCATGACTATCCAGAAATGAATGCCCAGCTGCTGGAAATCCAGCTACCTATGTTCTAACATAATGACATGCACAGTTCCAGTGGAGAGGCTACAAACATTCTCAAAGGTCTGCCATTAGAAGTGCAAGGCTTATTCACTTAAATTGAAACTCTGGTGAGGTTACTCCTCATGGTACCAGTCTCGTCCTCTGAGGCAGAGAGGAGCTTTAGTACTCTTAGACGATGAAAGAATTGGTTGCGCACAACTGTGACGCAGCAGAGGCTGAACCATGTTGCAATGTGTCACATCCATTTGGATAAACTGGATCTCTCAACTAACAAGTCAGTGTGTACACAGTTCATTTCTTTTACACTGAGACACAAACAGGTATTTGGTGCAAATTGCCCAACAATGCTGGCAGAATAGACAACAGTATGACATCCTGTTTATTCCAGTCAAATATTTAGGATGGTATGGTGTATGTGTAAGTTTTAGCCTAATATGTGTAACATACCTTGACATGTGGCTTACAGACAGGCCTACTTTTGTATTTTCATGCTTTTGTTTAGATTTGGTTAGTTTGAACTGGTAATGCCGACCAACATGTGAAATCAGTTTGCCATGTTCAGAATAGAGGTGCGCGCTGTACTCTGGTGTGCCATCCTGTATTGTGAATGAGTGTTATAAACTGTGTCATAAACTGTGCATGAGACATTTGCTGTGTATAGTTTATTGGTGACAACACTGCAACAGTGATGCAGTTGATTAATCCTTAAAGTTTTTGATTTTGTTCATAGTGGACACACACACACAATCAATTGAGTGGAAGCTGCCATGGTCTTACTAGCTGCTTACACACAATAGGAATGAACTATTCTGTCATTGTGGCATAAATAATGAAGTACACAGCTGCCACTACGTTAAGTACAGGTAAAAGTATTTCTAATACAGGAACCCCAAATTAGCCTGACTCCTTGTACAGAAGTAAATGATTCAGGAAATAAATAAATAGGCAGAGAGTTTAACCATGTCACCATGGGGGTATTCCAAGTAGGTGGTTCAGTGGCAAACCTGTGTAGATGAAGCCAGGGGCAGTGGTAAATCTGATAATACAAGAGCCAGGGTCCTCATTCTCTTCACTAAACAAAGCAGGCTACTGTATTAGGAGGTGTACCACTGCCTCTTGGTTAACTTGCCCAGGCTTATCATTTAACCCCTGCCTCAGCTAATATGGCTTCAAAGACACCTTTTTCCAGGACACAACATGCAAAATACAATCACTCACAAATATTCTCAAGCATCTCTAAGACTTACCGGCTCTCCTGAAGGAGGTTCTCTGGCCCAGGCTGGACCTCTGGCGGCGGGCAGGTGGTGGTCTGTTGCGGGTCAGGTGCACATCCAGAAAGTTCTCCCTCTCTACCAAGTCAAGGCCAGCCAACAGACTGCGGAAAAAGAAAGATTCAAACAGGTTTACGCTTGTCTCATCGATACAAATACGAGTTGTTCCACTTCATTTTTGCATTCATTTCATTCATTTGTGAGTGTGTGTTGAGCATGCATGCATGGGTGTAGTTGTTGGAGAGGAGTGTGTGAGCACATGGCATTCACCTCTCGCTGGGCTCTCTGCTCTCTTGCAGGTTGAGTGGGGCTGGAGACTCAGGGCACTGCACTGTCTCTGGCCCCTCAGGGGACGGCGTGTCCACCGCTCCCGCCGCAGATGAGCCCTCTCCCGGCTGAGGCTCATCAGCTAGAGGGTGCTCCAGCATCCAGCTAGCCAGCACCTCGATGGTGCGCGAGTCAACTTCCCCGGTCACACCTGACATATGCACCAAGGTAGGGTCACAGGTCACACACACATACACACACACACTCTCCAAGTGAGGCTTTTAACAGTGACAGTGAGCAGTCTGGGTGTGTTAAAGCCTCTCAAGTGATGCAGGGATTGTCATACTGCTCCTGGAAGCCCTAAGCATCACACATTTGAGTTGACCCTTTGACCCTTTCAACACCTGGAACTCATCTAGAACCCGTTTGAGAGGTCATATCAGGACTATCCAGATCATATAGGCACTTCTGACAGGTGTGACTCGGACAGGTATGAGAGCAAACTGAAAGGTGTGTTGCTTAGGGACTGATTGAATGGTGAGCTGCTGTGAAGGGTACATGAGTATGGGGAGATTAGTGAGGCTGGATGGCCATCAAAGAGAGCACCCCTTCCCCCCAAAAAAGCCCATCCCACTGGCAGAGGCGATGAACGCGTGTCTGAAAGACAGAGGGCTGGGATCAGCCAAAGAGTGAGGTGTGTGGGGGGTTGGGGGTGGAGGGTGACGCAGCACAAGCTGTGATGGGTGCCAGGCAGAGCGGGAGAGAGAGAGGGTGGTGTGTGGGGGTGTGCCTGTGTCTTACCCAGACACAACACTCCACATCGGACACACTGATGGGCTACACACAACCATGGCGTCATGACCTCTGACTAGGCATCTCAAGGCTGTTACTTCACCAAGTCACTTTGGATGAAAGCGTCTGCCAAATATCCTTTAGCTTTTAACTTTAACGTTATTTTAACACTGATATTTCCACTGTTCTCTACCGGAAGCAACAGCTATAGGCCAGTTAGACATGCACTGCTTTAGATGGGAAGGTGGGGGTGGAGGGGGGGCACTAGAGGAAGCTTCACACTACTGATCAGAAGAGCTGTAACTGGCTGGAGTACCTGCCGCCTCCATGGCCTTGTAGATATGCCTCATGGAGAAGCCCATTTCTAGCAAGCGAACAGGGACAAACATTTGAGGACGGTCTGGAGTGGCAAGGGAGAACAGACAGATAAATTGTTACCAAAACACAAACAAAGTTCACAGCAACAGATGAAAAATAAAGAAATCGAGCCATCTCTGCAGAGTTACAAACGGACATTGTGAAGAGATGAAAAACAAGGCGCTAATGCTATTTGGGAGAGATAGACTAGCTAGCCCTATTTGTTGGAACTGATGACGCTACATTTCAAAAGCATTAGCAGTACATTATTCAACTACAGTAAACAATTACTCCACAGCACTGTCACAGTCCATTTCCTTTTTAAATGTGGTGCATACAGCCAAGGTGAAAAAGGCTAATTAAACAGGACAACAGAAAGGTTTGGTGTTGGCTGTGAATTCCATGGTGCCGTAAAAAAAATATGTAAGTGATTGCTAACTGCAGTCTCATGCAACCCAAGCCATTACACCCCCCGCGGGCCCCAAACACAAGACAAACACCACCGCAATGACTGAAACCTTCCAGAGACACATTCCCAAGCACAAGGCCTGTGAGACTGACTGCAGCACCCGTCACACCACAGAGGCAGCCATCATTCCCATGCTGAAGCCACACACACCCTTCAAAAGGCCAGACCTGGCTCCTTCCTGGGCAGCTCATTAAAGGCTTTCTATTCCTCCCTCCCTCCTTCTGCCTTTATCACTCCTCTCTCCTTTTCCCGTTCCTCTCTCTCTCTGGTGTGGCTTACCAATGGGGGTGCGGGTCTGTCCGCAGGGCTCCAGGAAGCTGGTCTGCTGCTCGGTGAAGCCCTCACAGGATGCGGAGCTGGCCAGGCTGAGGCCCGGGGGCAGCGTGGGGTTATGGACCAGCCCTGCCAGCGTGGGGAAGCGAGCTAGCACCATCCGCCTGCAACAAGCCGCACACACACACACATACACACACAATGCTAGACTAGTGCTCAGCAGGGGGAGTGTGTGTGTGTGTGTGTGTGTGTGTGTGTGAGAGAGAGAGAGAATGTAGCCAGAGAAAGAAAGTAACAGTATGAACCTGCAGAAGGAAGTGATGCCATATCTGGGCACATTATGAATACTCAGGCTCCGCCCTCTCTCATATCTACCACCTTGTCTTCCTGATGCTCCTTTAAATGAGTCCCAGCTCCAACTACACTTCACAAGCGTCAGCATTTCAGGCTTTCAAAAAGTCATGTCGTCACAAGCACCCATGAGTGATTACATCATGCATCAACGCAACATCACCCAGGAATGCACAAGGTGCATTATGATGGAGACGTCACAAAGACAGAGAAGAGAGGAGAGCAAGGAGAGGAGAGAGGGAGGAAAGAGAGGAGGGTGTGCTCATGTGTCATGTGTGTGGGATGGTGGATGGGCAGGTATGCCCCTGTCCCTGATGTCATTTCCAGATGCCAGCGGTTAGCCAGGCAGGCAGGTAAAAACAGCCCAAACTGCTGCGTTAGTTTACACTCCCACACACACGCACACACACACACACACACATCTAACTCACTCACTCACCTGGCCCCTGACTCTCGGCCTGAGTTTCAGCAGTTTCACCTACTGAGGCAGATCTGGAGCAAGAACATCCCAGGGATGTCAGAGATGGGTGCATATAATATGTGTGTGTGTGTTGGTGAGTAGGTGCACTTTAGTAACTGGTCTGGGCTCCACTGGTCTGCTTACACTGACAGATTACTTATCTACAAAAGTACACACAGAGTGCACAAAACACACACAATACCTCAACCTAACCCAAACCAAATATGGTATGCTAACGACATAAACGAGCAGTTGATGGCACTCACTGCAGCAAGTTGATGGGCAGGAAAGGGTTAAAGTTCTCCAGGCCGTCCGCCTGCAGCGCCGTCAATAGAGAGTTGGCCAGGTCATTGGTGGAGGAGGAAGCTGATTGGCCGAAGGCGGCGGTGCCGTCGGAGCCGTTGCTGTAGAGCGACACGGAGCTGGAGGACTTGGAGACAGGCTGAGAGGCCGAGTGCAGGCCCAGATCTACACAACAGGAAAGAGCTCCTGAGAGCAGAAACAAAGAGCACTAACACATTCACACACACACACACACTTACAAGGGTGTCGGTACGACTGCAGCACACCGGCCTATTCAAAGAGAGGATGCAGGCACACTACAGACAAGAATGTCACCATCCGATATGCACCACTGCCTTAGGCTCAATGACAACAAAAACACAATGGCTGAATGTCAATGTCCCCACTATTTCCTACCTCTTAAACCCTCACAGACTTGACTGGCCTCATTCCACTTCCTGATTGGCTGATTTATGCCAATTAAGTCTGTGAGAGGTCAGGCTCAGGGATTCAGCTCTTTCTCCATTCCCCCCGCCCCCCAAACCATGTCATACCTCGGTGGTCTTTATTGCTGCCGTCCTGGTGCAGCCTGTTGAGGACGCCCTTGTAGATCATGACCTGCGCCCTCTCCAGGTCGGCCAGGGCCACGGGATGCTTAATGGGGCAGGGCCGCACAGCCCACTTCACCATGCTCCGCACCACAAACTGCAGCACGGAGCGGAGTTCGGGCCCCTCCTCCCCAGTGCCAGGGCTCTGGGTTGCCTCGGTGCCCAATGAAGAGGGCCCCGCTGACGAGGAGGACGGTGACGCGGAGTCCGGCCGCGGCACCAGGAGTAGATCGGCCAGCCGGCCGCTGCCCAGGATGACCGCCAGCGACTTGAGCGCACCCAGAAGGAGGTAGGAGAGGCGCACGGCACGCAGCTCCAAGGCGAAGAAGTCCGGCCGAGCGGGCTGGAGAGCTGGGGTGGGGAGAGGGGCGCAGGCCTCCGCCTCCATCCCTGGAGGTTTGGGGGTTTTGGGGGAGGCCTTCTGCTCTGAAGGCTCCTCTGGGTGTTTGGCTCCGTCCTCCCTCGTCGCCTCCTCTCCTTCCCTGGGCATGGCGGCAGTGCCAGCAGCTGGGGTCTGCTGGGTCTCCTCATCCTGCATGATGCGGGCAATGTCCTCATCTAGGCGCCGCTCCAGTTCACTGCGCTGTGCGGCGGCGGCGGTTGCGGTCTCTGACTCAGCGCGCCCCCGCCGCAGGGCCCCGGGCCCCTCGGGTTCCTCGAGCAGACCAGTCAGCAGCAGCAAGTCCAGCAGCACGGCTGGACGCAGGCCACGCAGCAGAGACACGTCCAGCTGGGGCACGTCACATGGCTCCAGAGATGAGAGAGGAGTGTCGCTGGGTGACCAAGAATTCAGGGAGCTTTTGGTTAGTGCCATCAAAGAGAGAAAGAGGGGGTAAGAGAGAGAGAGAGAGAGAGAGAGAGAAGTGATAACATGGAGATAGAAATAAGGAGGGCCATGGAGGGGGGGGGGTGTAAGGAGAGGATGGAGTTTGAAAAGATATGGGAGAAAAGAAAAGACAAGAACAGAAGAAAAAGGATGGATGAGAAGAGTGAAACAAATGGACAAGACAGAAATTAACAGGAGGAAAGGGAACGACACATATGCAGAAAAAGGAAATGAGGCTAGAGAACCAGCCGCACTCTCAGAGATGACAGGACAGCAGTCATGGAAATTATGACACACACTGAAGTTAGAAATTACAACACATTGCTACCATCAGTACTGTTTTTTAAACAACTGTTCATTTGTAATATGTAATATAGTACCACTGCCTGGTTGAATCTCCTATAGTGATGTGCTCGTTAGAACGTGCATTAAGTAGTTCCACTTTTTTGGCCATATTACACTTAACGATTTCAACAGTCATTCGAGAAGTGTAATTGGACCGTCATGTTAATTACAATTACGATTTATTGACAGTCACATTTTACAGCGCTGCTGTTGTGTGAATGTGTCAGACGTGTTTGTGCTCCGCTATGCTGCAATTGGAGGAAGGGGAAATAATGACTTCAAAGCCAGAATGACAGAATCCAGAAACATGATGCTTGAGAACCAGAGATTCGGGAACTAACGACTAACGGGTTTTGGCCCTAGCAACCATTCATTCGGAACCAGTTTTGGCAGTTTATCCTGGCAATTTAATGAATCAATGAGTCAATGTGTGGTGGAACGAAATAGTCCAACAAACAGGTGTTTTAGCAAACAAAATGTGTCAGTTTTGTCAAAAATTCAAATGGCATAAATGTGGCAACAGTGGTATTAGCAGGTTAATGAACTGCACAGCATTCGCATATCATAAGTTACACTTCAATGTCATGTTTGTGTCATGGCCACATTACCACCTCAAATCAGTGTGAACTTCTCCCCTGCTATTCATTATCCCTTCCTTAATACAGTAATATTCTAATGTTGTTTTCAAATCAGGTAAAAATGTTTTTATATGCGTGTGTGTGTGTGTGTGTGTGTGTGTGTATTGTGCGTGTCTGGTACCTGACAGTGAGATCAGCCTCCTCCCACTGGAGCTTGGCCAGGGGGCTGCCCTCTTTGAGCACCCCAAGCAGGGTGGCTCTGCGCCCGCTGGGTTTGTGCAGACAGACCCCTCCAGCCCTCAGGCCGCTGTCCACCCCACCGATGAGGGCAAGCACTGGCCACACCTCTGTGCACAGCGCACTCAACTGGGCCTCCGACAGCCCTGCCGGCCCCGTCACCAGCTCCAGCACCCGCCCACTGGAGGCTCCGCTCTCTGGACCCCCGCCACTGCGCTCCTGATCTGGGCTCTCCTCTGGAGCTTTGGGACTGTGGCCTAAGCACAACACGCAACACAAGCAGAGTTGGTTCATTCATTCATTCATGGTCCAATCTGCCTAAACTAATCCAAATCTCCATGATCTTCAGAAAATTTGAAAAACTTGGCAAAGCTGAATAATCGCTTCAAGACAAAAACAACCAGGTGTAGGAGTCAAGTTAACACATCAGTAGAACACTAGACTAGAATTAGAACACTGGAACCTACACTACAAAGCATTTCTAATGCTGTAATTTCCCAATTATTAACCAAGGTTAATCCATTGATTTTGCAAAACGTAATTACCTCTGAGGTTAATACATGAGTAAGGGCTATTCATGGGAATGGATTTCTTGTCATCATTCTACTTTGTCATGAAATCATGATCTGCTGATGAGGTTAATACTGTTTTTTTTCAGCTTTTATAAAACACTGACCTGAGGTTTATGGTGCAGCTTACATTCGGAGAATTGCTGTACCTTAGACATGTTACAGAGCTGTACACAACTGACTGTCTGCTTTCAGCAGGAGTGGCTGTGTATACTGTTGTGTTGGTGCGGTGTGTGCGTGACACTGACCCTGTCTATGAGAACCTCCATCTCGGAGCAGTGGGGCGATGAGCTCCAGGCGGGCCTGCATGTGCTGGTTGATGTGGCTGGTCCAGCCCTCACACTGATGCAGGCGCCGGAGGAGCTGGACGGTGGCCTCCAGCAGCACAGTAGCCCGGGGGCTGCACAGGGGCTCCCCAGCCAGCAGGTCACTGGGCATGCCCCGCATCTGCAGGTCACACAGCGCCACCTGTGAGATTGGAGGACAGCCAGGTCAGGAACACTGGAAAAAGAAATCTGCTAGCCATGACAGATTTGAAGCACTGACACACTCATATGGAAAAGTGACAGATCCATAAAGACTGAGACTGAGAATCAGTGCTGTAAAACATGCGTCTGACCTTCTCTCCAGGGTTGCTGCTGTAGAAGAGGACACAGGGGTACAGCTCAGTGGCATCCACTCCCTCAAACGCCAGCTTGGGCTCCTGCACGCCACACAGAGATAACAGTAAAACACTGCTACACTGTACATGAATAGGCTTAGGGCCCTCAGGCCATTAACCATGCAGAGCCTATGAGAACTGAAAATCAATGAACACAATTCGGCTGAATGAACAAATCAGGCTGTGAGGTGACCTTGTTGTTCTTGGCGAAGGAGATGGTGCGGGCCTCCATGTCCAGGATGCAGGTGATGGTGTCTCCCTGGGTGAAGGAGGGCAGTGCGCGGCCCAGCTCGCCGCCGTGGTACAGGCTGCCGCTGTAGGCGCGGTACAGCCACATGTCTGTGGTGGTGCGGTGGTTGTAGTCACGGATGGGCCAGCGGGACACGCCTATGCATGTGCCCTCATTGCCCTTGTTCTCTTTGGTGATGTAGAACTGCAAGGGGAGAGGTAGAGAGAGAGCACCAGCGGGGATGTAATACAGGACACCACACATGGACTTCACATAAGGTACATAGAGAGTTCATGTTGTGTTCTTTTTTGTGCTTTTGAACAGAAAACATTCTCATGGGTAAGCGTGGCATGTTGAGACAGGCTGGCTAATCCTTAGCTGGCTTACACAACCAAAGCTGACTCACTGACATTTAAGGAGTCCCTCAGGCACTGACCCCAAAACATCTCGCACCCACCACGCGACTTCCCTAAGCCCAGAGATGTGCCCTGCTGGGGTGGGAATGGGAGACTGCAGCACTGATAACTCTACAGCAGTGTGATAACTCTACTGGGTGTGCCAATGTGGGCCTCACCTTCCAGATGAAGCAGCCGGAGGTGATGGCCGTGGTGGCCAGGCCGTAGCCCTTCCCTCCTGCTCCGTGGGCCAGCACGTTCCCGCTCTCCAGCGAGCAGCACGTCAGCTTGTGCGGGTCGAATGAGAAGTCCCCGATCGGAATGCACTCTTCCTCACTCATGTTTTCCTACAGGATAAACAAACAATATCGATGTTTACTTTTCCTCTAAAGTTTGAGCTGAGCTATGAGAAGTAGATGGTATAAGAATGCTACTGACCCTTTTGCAGCCCTCAGAGAGAGCATCTAGATTCTTCCGGACTGCTAGAGGCTCTTCCCACATAAACGTGGACAAGAGTCCAAAGAGCTGCTCAACAATCTGGAACGGGAAAGGAGATCTCTGTTACTTCTCTACGTGAATTAACAGCTCATCGTCACACTGAGTACATCCTTAAAAACTGAAAAGATATTTTTATTTTCATTTTATTGTTTATTTATTCAGATGTGTGAGTATCACCTGTTTGACATGAACAGGCTCTGAGCAGGCGGGCAACAAGGCCTCCAGAATGTGGAAGGCCAGCAGCTTGGTTCGCAGGTTCCGGAAACATGGAGTCCCTGAAAACAGCCCACATAGCACAAGTGTGTTATGTGTTAGGAAAGAAATCTAGAGGCTTTTTCTTTCACATGCTTGTTAATGTAGGACACAAGGAGGTATGCAGGTAGAGGGTGACTGCGGAAAGCTGTGGCAGTTACCTGCAGTGCACTTGTAAGAGATGATTGTCATGAGCGGATCGATCCACTTGATAAAGGTGGAGACTCGCTTAGTAACCCGTAGTGACAGGATGCGTCTCAAAAATACCAGGAAGTCGGCGAGCTGGGACTCCACCACTCTGCTGCTCCGCACCGCCTCCACCTCTGCAATACACACACACACACACACACACAACCATCAGCACAGTAACACAGGCACTCAAGATGCATGGGCATTATTATGGGCATTATCAGAAACACACACACACACACACACACACACACACACACACCACACACATACACACATACACACACACACATACACACACACACACTTGCACTCACAGCACTGGACATGAGTCTAAAAGCTCAGAGCTCAGACTGAAGGCCAAGGCTCTTGTAAAGGCTGCTGAGTGGATGCCATTTCTAAGGCTCCTCTTAATGGACTCTAGTAACGTGAGGCAAGGTGGGATGCAGTTGGCGGCTCAATGCCCAGAGGCCCAATGAACAGAGGCCCAATGACCAGAGGCCCAATGACCGGACTGATCAGGGTGGGCAGAGGTCTTCTGGAGGTGGTAGCTGGTGTGTGTGTGTGTAGCGTGAGACTTACTCTCCAGTCTGTGTTTGGTGCTGCTGGTGTGGGGCTCCGGCTGCTCCACCACACTGTTCTCTAGCGCCTCCTGCTGACGCACGCTGAGCAGCAGCCCCTGAAGCTGGTCACACATCACGTCCATCAGAGCCTGGGACACCTCCAGAGGAAGTGCTTCCTCATAGGAACTGTAGCCACACACACACACAGTCATAAGATGAGCAAAGTTACTACATATCAGCCAGTTGAAACATTAATAGTGCTGGGATCCAAAAAAAAAAAAAAACAATTCAGCAATTAATATCGATTCTCATTTGAAAAATGCGATATCAATTCATTATTTTGTGAATCAATCTTGTCTACAGAATGACATTCTGTCATTTTCACGACTGAGCAACAGATGTGCACATCAGAGACTGGTCAATTAAAACAGAGGCTGTTCCATTGAAATCAGGGCTATCCTTAACACGTGACAGTGCTTTGTATTTTGAAATTTTGCTGTCTGAAAATGAGTGTAGGCTTTCGTGTAAACCAGCATTTCTCAACCGGGGCGCCGGCAAATTATCAGAGTGCAATGTTTAGGTCAAGATAAGCTGTGATTAAGCCAGCAAAATGCCAAACATCAGTGTGCAACTGGGCTTTTAGGGAGTGGTTGAACCGACGATTTAACTGAAGGTGGCGAATTACTTGTGCGCTGGTAGGCATGACTCTGTAGCCTGGATATCTCCGCGCTGGGATAATGCTCTGTTACTTTAGTGGCCAACTTCTGGCTCTCATCTGCGCTGCCTTTCTCACTGCCTAACAAATACCTATTGACTGGACCCGCAAGTTTATTTGATTATTTATTTAAAGGGGTCATGTAACCTTAAAAACAAGTAGGCTATGCTACATTAATATTACTAGGGCAGTGTCCATGCAGTAAACTGGTAGCACCTGATGTGTGTGTAGTAGGTCCATGTTGAATCTGTGATTATACGGGCTGGAGTGAGGCCCGTGCAATTAGAGGAGGCGCGTGTTTATTAAAGGCAACAAAGATAGTCAAAAGTAGCGACAGTAGAGAGAGGAAAGCATGGCTGGGTTGCAGGTAAAGAAAGATGAACTGCATGGGCTACCAGTGGGGTTTCTTGTTGCAAAATGATTGTATGCACATTAAGTGCAGAGGCTATGTCTGCGTGATACAGCCGAGAAGTAAATTTTTAGGCTAATGTTATTTGTCAGTTGACGTGCAGACACATGAGCCGAGAAGTAAATTTTTAGGCTAATGTTACTTGTCACAATTGACATCCAGACACATGACGCAACAGAACTGTGAGGGCGGTAGGCAACAGTATTTAGCAGTCTGCACACCCATGTGGGTTGCATGTGTCGGCACGTTGTTCCAAGATCAGCGAACAATGTATTTGTTGTTGATATGAGACATTGAGACGTAACTCCAAGGAAGGAAGAGGACAATGGAAAGAGATGAATGTGCCAGTGAAATGGGCTTTTTTAAAATCCATGCTGGTTCAGTAGCCTACTACACAGGAAGTGTGAGAGAGAGTGTGGCTACAGAGGACAGAGCGGCAGAAGGCAAGCATCCTTCTTTTAACAATGTCTTTAGTATTTTTGCTCCAAAATCCACCAAACTTGGCTCTGCACTCACTCAGACCATCGGCAAGACACAAACCAAATTTGAGTTGAGTCGGATGAGTGGTTCGAGAGTTATGTGTGGAACAGCCAGAGTGACACACAGACAGACGTTCCTTGCATTAATAGATAGATTTTGTGACTTAGTTTGTTACTGCCATGAATGAAAGTTTTTGAAACATAGCTGTAAACATACTCGCTATGAAATAGTGCTCCACTAGGGCACCACTGGTTTCATTAACTTGGTTTAGAAACTAAAACAGTTCTAGAATCCATATTGAATTGAATTGTGAATCGAATAGAATGGCGATTTTGTGGATCAGGATCAAATCAATTCAGAAAATCTGCATCGATACCCAGCCCAAAATATTAACATAACAGTATTTTGGTTAATGAGACAGCCTCACAGAGATGCAAAATTTTCACAAACTTTCCATATCTGTGTTCTGTTGTCTGTGTGTGTGTGTGTTTGTGTTTGAGAGAGAGAGAGAGAGAGAGAGAGAGAGAGAGAGAGAGAGAGAGAGAGAGAGAGAGTGTGAGAGAGTGTGTGTGTGTGTGTGTGTGCGTGTGTGTCTGACCTGGCGGCTATGGCGAGTATCTGCAGCAGGCGTGCGCTGGCCAGCTTGACGGCTCCGCTCAGCAGCATGTGTCCGGAGACGGAGGCGGCCAGCCAGCGCTGGTTCATAAGTACACAGGTGCTGTCCGTCAGGCAGGACAGTATCTCCAGCAGTCCGCTGCGGATCATCACCACCAGGTCCACCGGCTGGTAGTGGAAGTTCAGCGCAAACACTGTGGCCAGCAGGAGGTGTTGGTAGGCTCCTGACACACACACACACACACACACACACACACACACACACACACACACACACACACACACATAAACTCCATCAATCAGGCGGCATGAGCTCATTTTGAGTTATACCAGACACACAGTCGTGTTCACAGAGAGGTTTACCTTTCACAGTTCTCCCTCGTGTGTCTGTGTACCGAGGCACTAGTCTACTGTTCTGTTAGCTTGTGAACTTATCACATACCTGTCTGTAAATCCTTCCACTGCATCAGACACAATGCCTGAGATTATTAACAAAGATTGTAGCGTGAACTAGCTTGTTGCTAACTATACCTACGGTGGGTAGCAAGAAGCTAAATCAAAGTGGCCCAACCAATCACACACTCCCTCCGTCCCTCCATTCGAGAGCATGTTGGATAGGAGCTCTGCGTATGATAGGAGCTCTGTACTGATGGAGTTGGACAACTATAAATGACGCTTTACAGTACGCATACAGTAACAGCCAATAATACTGCGTAGAGATCCTAACAGATAGTGAGAGACTGCTTGCTCACCTGTCTGCTCCCTCTCTAACGCCACCTTCTGGCGAAGGACACGCACCAGCTGCTGGTAGAGTGTGTGAGCAGCAGCCTGCAGCTCCCTCTGAGTGCTCATCTGAGCAGACTGCGTCCCAGACTGCAAACATACCCAAACACACAGATACACATTAAACACGCAGATACATACGCCCAAAAAGGAAGAACCAAGCACTGCTAATTTAACTACAAACACATTAGCTAAGGCTGTTTTGCTTTGTCTCTTACAGTGTAGTGCTGCAGTTTTTCTGGTGGGCTGGAGAGACTGCCAGAGGTGGGAGTCCCCAGGCCGAAGCAGCCAGAGAGGAACTGCAGCTGCACCGACTGCAGGAGGCCAGGGAAGCGTGGGGGCGCTGTGGAGCCACTGCTCTTCTCCTCCATCTCATGCAGGAATGAGGAGATCTGGCACAAGGCCTCCAGACGCACCTAACACACCAGCACCACAGCAGTAGTTAGAAGACACATTCACAACAGGAGACACGATTGGCAGTAGACTTCATCTGGCTTTTAGACATTCTGATTTTAGCCAGCAAAACCAAGCCAAGCCAAGTACTATAAACATCAAAATAAATGTATACATGCCCTCTATCTGTGCAGATCAAATCAAATTTCCCATAGGCCTCTAGACAGACATCCCCTAGTGTGGTGGGGGTGTGGGTCTCACCTCTGCCCTCTGCTGCTGCTGGGCCATGGCCAGGGTGATTGCCTTGGGGTCGGCCTGCAGGCCGGCGTCACGCTCCACCAGGGCGGAGGTGCGCAGCAGGCTGCCGCACAGGAAGTGGAAGACTTGACCTAGGATGGGCGAGCCCGGGCCGGCCGGGCACAGCGTGGTGCTGGGGCTGAGGCACTGGCGCAGGCGCTCCCACGCGTCTTTCATGATGCCCAGAGAGCACAGGGGCAGCCCTGCAACACAGGGGGCGGCACAGCAGGGCACACAGGGCAGAGTCACACACACACCTGGGTATTGCATCACTACACACTATAGAAAACAACAACTGCACATCACCCTCCATAAATATCTCCTTTCCATAATGCACTTACCCATTTTGTTCTTAAAGGACCTTGTGGGCACTTTCGATTGTTCTGCCATCTGAAACCAGCAATAAGAAGAAGCATTAGCCATTAGCATGGGACTTCACATGTCAATTACATTAGCTTTAGCTACTCTCTTTAACATTAGCTGCTCTGACTACCCACCTCTCCCTGTCTCTTGGACTCTGACAAGAGCCTGAACTCTGACATTGGGCTGAGGAAAGGCTGGGCTTCCACAGAGGAGGACAATCTTCTGAAAGAGTAGAGAACAGTCACATTGGAATCATGTTCAGCTCAAACGGGTTTGAAGAGAATGAAGAACAACAAACAAACAATAAACCCTAACCCTAACAAATAACAAACATACCACTTGCAATCACCTTCACTCATTCTTAAATACACACACACACACTCTTAGGCAGCCTACCGTGATGTCTCACTCTCGGTGTTAAAGTCGGCGGGCTCGGTGGGCTCCTGCCAGGCGGCGCGGACGCCCAGGAGCAGGAAGACGCAGCGGGACACCAGGAGGTGGCAGGCGGCCGGGAAGGAGAGGGCGTGGTGGTCAGGGGGGCGGCCGCCGCGCTCCCACTGCTTGGGCGGGGGCTCGCGCTCCGGCGTCCCGGGGCTCTCGGTGCTGCTGGGGAGCGTGCTGGTGCCGGAGGACTCGTAGACCGTCTCATTTTGCTGCAGCTGCATGGCCTCCCGCGTGGCCAGGAAACACTGCAGCACTTCTGTGCCAGAGCAGAGAGGAGAGGAGAGGACAGGAGAGATGATGCAAGGCAGGCTAGCACACAGCACAGCACACAGCACAGCACACAGGGATGCAGTGGGGACCAGTGGGAATTAAGCTGTGTATAAGAGTGTGTGGATGTTAGTTTGTTTCTGTTTGTTTCTGTGTGTGTGTCTGATCTTGCATCATGCACACGCCTCTGTCACTCAAACAATGATGGAGTGGGAAGTAGTGAAAAAAATGTATGTGTGTGTCTGAGAATATCTTTATGCATGCATGCATGGTCTTGCATGCACATGCCGCCATCGTAGTGCCCTCAGAGGTGTCTCCCGTCCATGCCTGCATGCTGCGGCCTTGTCCTAAGGCAGGCCAGAGGAACAGGTGTGTGTGTTTACCCGGCAGGTACATACTGCTGATGCTGGGCGTCTCCTCCTCGGGCAGCTCCTGGTCCTGGTTGTGTTCGGAGGAGGCCCCCTGGGCCCCGGGCTCCCGCCGGCTCTGCTCACCAGAGGGGCCCGGCTCCTGCCTGTCCTCACTAGGACTCTGGGAACTCAGCGAGCTCTGCGGAGCAGCACAGCAGCACAACAGCATTGGAATATGAGCACTATGGGCAACATGGCCACTACAGAAATACTCTGCAAAAACTACTGAGAAATAAGCTGACACGTTGTGTGAATAGTTCTAGTTGTTGTTTTTTGGAAAATTCAAATCCCTTCAACACAATTAAGACACAGTATGTCCGTTTTGATATTTGTTCTGCTTGTGTAGACTGGGTGGTGTTAATTGTTACATCCACTTCCTCACTCACCTGTTTGTTGGAGGCTGTGGCAGGTGGGTTGCCTGTGTTCGCGACGCTTTCTTTGAGTGAAAGCAGGGTGTTGCGGATCTTGTACACCATCTCATAGATCTCAATCAGCATCTCACAAGGCTCATACCTAACACACACAGAGAAGAGAGGGACCGTACATCATCATGGCTGGGCCAGACAACTGGTGCTCCTTCTGTTGCCTTTTCCCAGTTCCAAAGACACACACACACACACACTCACAAAAGGAACACAGGGACACACACACACATACAGAATAGAGGTTGTTTATTCTGCTCCATAAATCCCATTTCAATATTCAGTAAGCACTAAAGCTCCTGAATGACTCATTATGGATAAGTCGTCCATCAAACACAGAGCATTACTGTTCCAAGGGAATCGTAAATCTTTCTGTGTGTGTGAGAGTGTGAGTGTGTGAGTGTGTGTGCTCATGTTTGCAGGACAAGGCAAGTGACTGGATGAATGAGAGTGTTAGAGCGAGGTGTGTGTGTGGGCGGTTGGGCTAAATGATTTGGACTGTCCTACTCACTTGTCCTGCCAGTAGGCCTCATCCTGCATGCCAGTGTGTTTGAGCAAAACAGCCAGACTGCAGCGGCATGCAGTCTCCAGTAGAGAGTCGCCCGGAGGACCACCGCTATCCCAGTCTGCAACAGGCAAACAGCAACGCGGAGCTAATCACACCAGGTGCCTACAGCAGCTCACATGGAAATTGCACACCTGAGCAGGTACGTGATGGTCGTGGGTGCTCTTCCTCACCTCGACTGATGGCATACTCCTTCATCTTCCTCCAGAGGCCACAGGCTGGCTCGCGGCTGGAGCCCAGTGCCAGCTCCACCAGCATGGTGCCCTCCTCGCTCAGCCCCAGGTCTGCCAGCCTAGCGTCAGGGCAGCCCAGCAGGATGGCCTCTGTCAGCCAGCCCGTGGCAAAATCTGAACACCAAACTGCAAGTCATCACATGGCCCAGAAATAACCATGCAAAAACATCACACGCACGCGTGCGCACACACACACACACACAAAGCATGCTCTTTATAGTGCTGCTTTTTAAACCAACAAACTCCACAAGATTCCAAACCATGGGAATCCATTTAAACAAACCGCAGTGTAAACGTGTGTAACTGCACTATATTTAAGCATATATTTTATTTTGAGCTTGCATGCGTGGCAGGCAGGAGACCTTGAGACCCACGGTAAACTGTGAGCTATACAGACAGTGGGGGTGGGCTTGTGAAATGGAGTTTGCTTGGGCCAACTCTACCTAGCTGTTCAAAGTCCATCTCCAGCCCGTTCCTCAGCAGCGGGTTACACAGCCAGAACTCCGCCGTCTTCTCCTGCACGGATGGGGGCGGGCCCTGCAGCATGCCCCCCAGACAGCGACCAATGGCCAACGCCACCGCCCTCTCCAGGTCCAGCAGCCACATCCAATCCTCGGGCTCGGCCCCCGTGGCTGGCCCTGCCCCCTCGGTCACCTCTGAAATCAGGACAGGAACTCATGAGTGTGTTGCTTCAACAGTCAGAGTCTTTTTTTTTAATTCCTTTTCCAACAAAAACAGCACCAAAGTTTAGTCTGAGAGCAGACAGCTGTTCTTTTAACACACAGAACTAGGAGCAAGGCTAGGACAGGTTATGAGACTGAGGCATGTCTAGGCCTTGTTTTTCCTGTTCTACTGAAAAATCTTCACCAGCAGCCTGTCTATGCCAAATCCACAAGGCTGTAACCTACTTTCTAGGTCTAACAGATCACTCTTCGCAGAACCCACTGAACTCGACTCCCACACTAGTTCTCCACATAACGCATGAAGCAATCCCCAAAAGAGCACACTGCTGACGCCTTCACAGTCGATTATTAACCCTTTCCTACACCACCAGCCTCAGTAAAACATAAAGCTGAGTTAGTGCATTGGTTGATGGGTTTTCATCCAACTAGTGATGCACATGTAAGTTATGCGAATAAGAAATCCTCTGTTGGAAAGACCTGCAAATTTCCCTCAGTCCCCTAATGCGAATATGAAATTAATCGCTCAAGGAGATGGATTTACTCTTGGTGCGAATAAGGCATAATGCGATTAAAGTCAATTGGAAACAGTTTAATTTTAAGTTTTTTATTCGCATTAGATAGTTGATGGAAACGCATGCAGACGCACATATTCTTGAGCTGAATATTTGTTTTTGGGCAAGACAGACTGGTGCTCCTTCACTCACACACACACACAGTCTTTAACATTTTAATTTCCTTCTTAATTTCCTTCCTCCGTACTCTGATCAGCTGATCACTAGGTTCAGATGATCAGCTAATCCAGTATCTCATTAGGCAAAATGAGCTACACCTGTGTTTGAATTCAACACACACTGGATGTCTGCCATACATGCCCACCGAATCTCAGAAATGTAGGTTGATCTTTTCATTAACTCCAGAACTATATGTGTGTGCATGCTTAATGGTCTTTCCTGAGCCAAGTGGGTGTGGGCCTCCAATTCTATTCTTGGCTCTATATCTCTGGATCTGTGTGTGTGTGTGTGTGTGTGTGTGCGCGCGCACTCTCACCAGGAGAGTTCCCCTCCAGCTCCAGGTCCTCGAGCAGGCCCGTGGCAGGCAGGAAACAGTTCAGCTCGTTGAGGTGCTCCAGCAGGGAGAGCAGGTGGGGCAGCAGTGGGCGCACCACCCCCAGAGGGAGCAGCAGCAGAGAGTACATCACCTGACACAGCAGGCTCCCCGCCACCGAACCACACAGCACCGCTGCACATGGGGGGGCACGGAGAGAGGGAGAGAGGAGAGAGAGAGAGAGAGAGAGAGAGAGAGAGAGAAGAGAAGGGAAGGCAGGCGGAAAAAGGGAAGAGATATCCATTAACAGTGGATTAGAAGGTTGCTCAATATGGAGCATGAGTAAGATGGGACTCCATTAAAGGACTTGGCTAAAGACAGCGTGAGTCTGTACATGTTTCCACCAGCGGTGCTGGACAGAAAGGAGCCAGTCTCCTAATCAAGAAGAGTGTGAACAACTGTGGGATCAAAATGTAAGGATGTCAGGACGTCCACAGAGGCATGGAATAAAATAGTGACAAATGGGAATTTATCCAAACATCAAGGTCATTTTAATGCACTTCAGCTGCATTTCACCTCAATGAATTACATTTTTATTTGCATTAGGAGATGTTATGCAAATATCAAGCACTTCCAGTCAGGAATGAATTCCTAATCAAACGCTCCAAAAATGCATTAAAAAGTTGGATGGAATCCCATCTTAGAGTGACAGTGCACCTCACATGGAGCAACGCTAGTGGCTAATATCAAGCCAGCAGGGGCTGTATGGCTGGGAAACCTACTGTGGAGTTTCTGGATGACATGCTTGTCCAGTGAGCTCTCCTCCAGCAGGATGGTGGATCTTCTGAAGGTCTCAGCCGCGTACGGCAGCAAGAGACACAAGTGCTTGTGGAGCAGCGTCACGCTGCTGTCGTCCTAAGGAAGGACAGGAACAGATGCATGATGCAGCACAAACCTCTCTTCAGTCTGTAACATGTGGTTAGTGCTAGTGAAGAGTTGTTAGGTGTGGTGTGTGTGTGGCCCCATGGGTGGTGGCCAGTACCTCTGTGTTGGTGTAGATGAAGCAGTGGGCCAGCAGGTGTTTGTGCAGCGCAGACAGGAGGTGGTGGAAGTGAGAGGGCGGCTCCGTCTGCCTCTTGGCCTGACTCGCCCGCTGCTTATCGCTGTTCTTCTCCAGCTCCCCAAAGGCACGCTCCTGACACACACACACACACACACACACACACAGATCACATACACTGCCTCAAACCTCTCAACACCTCACCAGCACCATCTAATGAGCACAGCCCACTATACATCACAGCGGCCTTAATGAGAGACACTCCTTTTCTCTTCCCCACACACACACAAAAGTTGGCCCAAAAATAAGTCTGTGTAAAGAGGAAGGAAGCTGCTCTGAGCAGCAAGGCCTATCTGCCTGACAGTAGCAGGCCAGTGAGCAGGCAGGAAAAGGCTCAGCTGAGGGGTAGAGAGGGGAAGGGTGTCACTATTACAACACACTGAATCTAAATGGATTACATACACTTCCTAGTTGGCTGATGTGCAAATGAAGGCTAAAAACAGATCCTCACACTCACACACTCACACACTCTGTCCCCGTCTCACCGTGTAGAATCCAATGCTGAGCAGTAAGGTCTTGAGCAAGACCTCGGCCAGGTGCAGCTGGTCTGGAGAGTTGGCACTGGGCGGGAGCTGGTCTGGGGAGTGGGCAGCGATGGCGGTGGCGTTAGCGGTGGTGGTGGGGGGCAGGCCGGCGTTGAGCTCCCCGGGAGAGCTGTAGCCCAGCAGGGAGGCCACGTGGGACTGCTCCTGCAGGCTGTTCAGCACCATGTCCAGCTGCAGACGCTGCCAGGGACAACAAAGAGAGCCAGTGAGCAGCTAAACACCAATGGCCACAACGAGCGGCTCCAGCCCAGCACAATCAATACAAGATGTCAGCTTGATGGGCCTGCCTGCCCGCTTGAGTGGAAATCAGACAGGGGTCAGGCAACCAATCTTCTTGCTCTCAGAGTCCTGAGAATGCAATCAAGCACACACTCTGTGTGTGTGCCTGTAAAAATGTGTTTGCTTTGACAAAGGGTTGGCAAAAGAGATTGTGTAGGTGTACTTGGCTCTATCAATGTTTTTTGGGGGGGATGTTTGGAGTGTGTGTGTGTGTGTGTGTGTGTGTGTGTGTGTGTGTGTGTGTGTGTGTGTGTGTGTGTGTGTACCTGGCCTTTGGAGAGGCTCTCCCAGCTCTCTGGGCCCTGAGGTAGGAGTGAGTGGAGGAGTTCAGTTCTCTCCCTGAGGGGGGGCAGCAGCAGAGAGGCTCCGATAGAGAGAGTGTTCATCACTGCCTGCAGGCGCACAGAACAACAGACACACCCAGACCATGAGACCATTCACATCACACTCTGACCAGCCCCGAACAGAGAGGTGAGCTCTCGCCTCATCCACATGCAAATGGACCTCGCAGCATCTGATTCACAGCTGATTCACAGGCAAGCAGGGCATTCCAGAAAGATCTTTCTCTCCGCTACAGTGCTTCCACAGCTGACAGATTACTCAGACAGAACTATAGGGGTCTCTCTTACGCACCCTTTGATCTACTGTGCTGCTTGTGCCTACCTGTTGTATTGACTCTGGAACACTGGAATCGATGAGTCTAAAGAGGAGGTTCCGCAGGGGCCGGCCTTGGGCCCCCAGCACAGTGGCCCCCGTGCCACCCGCATGGGCCAGAGACAGATGGATGGACAACAGCTTCATGCACAGCAACACAAACTGATGATGCTCCCTAGGGGGACAAGAGAAAAGAGAGAGAGAGAGAGAGAGAGAGAGAGAGAGAGAGAGATGAAAGAAGGTAAGGTAATTGCATGACGGAGAGAGAGAGAAAAGATGAGGAGAGGTGACCTTCATACAATTTCCCATATGTTCCATTCTCTCTTCCCTGGAGAGTGTGTATGTGTGCGTGTTTGTGTGTGTGTGTGTTTGCTAGTGGGCTGCTGCCAGTGCTGTGAGTGACATCATACGGCTGGGCACTGAGTCAAGGTGAAGGTGATTTTCAGAGTCTCAATTTACAAGCCACAATGTGTCTCTGCGGAGAGGGAGAGAGGGGAGGGAGAGAGAGAGAGAGGAGAAAGAGACAGAGACAGAGACAGAGACAGAGAAGTGCTGTGTCCCCCACACCTGGATCTCCTCCCTGGAGCCTACACAACCCTCTGTCTGAGAAGGGAACATGTGTGCTGTTTGTCAGCTCTGCAGCTGTGCGTCACGGCATCTGCACAAACTTGACACACCTGACTGACTGGATGGAGACTCCATTTGATACCTCTTCTCTTTGCATCCTTTGCTGCTGTGGTGATTGTGGTCTGTGTTTGTGTTTGTGTGTGTGTATTTCTGTGACTGTTACAGAGTGTGGGTTACCTCTTAGAGGGGAAGGGGGCTGGGGGCGTGTCCCCACTGATGCCATCGCAGTAGCGCTCCAGGAAGCTCCGCAGATAGGTGAAAGTGCTCTCCTCAAGGTCTACACAGAACGGCCTGTGCCAAGCCACCAACTGCCTGCACACACAAGCAACACACACACACACAACAAAAATCCATTAAACTTGGAGTCAGGGCTTTTAGATTAAAAGTAGCAGCCATAAACTGGACAGGACAAACAGTCATTACATTAGCAGAGCAACCAAGACATTTTAGACAGATGGCAAAACAAGCCTCTGCCTAATAAAGGAAAAGGTAAACCCTGTAATTTTCCTGAATCCAAGTGGGAAAGGTTAAGGGAGGGCATGGTCTAGATTTAACAACTAACTGTGAGTAAGCAGGTTTTCCCAGTTCCATGGTGGGGTAAGATGTGGTGTAATTCACTGACCTACATCTGCAGCTCGAACAGACCTCTACTGTGCTTTGATTAGATTATATGTGTGTACATATGTAAACTATTTAAGCTGCAGTAAAACTTCCAAACCACAATCCGAGATATAAACTGAAAAACTTTTGTTCAGCAAGCAGTCTTGCTGCTGCATGCCCAACATTAGGGCAGGTCATATGTCTATCCTGTCATTTTCTAATGAAGTTTCTAATAAACCTTCAGCCTAACACAAGGGGTACTGGTCAGATAAAAATGTGTTCCTCATGACCATAATTTTGAGTTTTGCAGGTTGCAAGAGTTTTGCAGTCTGGGTTCAAATTTGTAAACATTACAGAACTTTCACAGCATGGCATCACATTGCGTTTAAAGCAAAACTTAAGTGTTGTGGAGTAAAACTACCTGATTGATGGATGTGTGTATCCATCCTTCATATGACCATATACCACCACAATGGACTGGAAGATGGTTCACTGTATTACAGTTAGCTGTGTTGACTGTGCAAGTCTGTTCCAAGCACTGATTCTTGAACATTCTTTATCAGTGGTTGCAAGGCATTTGGCTAGTTATGTAACAAGCTCACCTCATAAAGGTCATAATGACCATCGTAACGCAAATCATTACGTGTGTGTAGATCAACCTCTGCCTTGACTCTATCTGTCCATCTTATTTCCTAATGCCATGACTAAGCACTTGAAGTAAGCATGGTTAGACAGAGAATGCTCCTTGAAGTGAGATGACTTGCTGATCTTTACCTGTCTGTGGGAACTGCAGTCCAAGCCAGGCTGTGGGAGGTGCCTGCGGTGATTTGCTGGATGGCTACACCTTCTAAGCCAATCACTTTCTTCGGTTTGGTAACAGGCGTTGAGGTGTGACCCTGCCCACACTGACCCATGGCATTGTTTCCCCAGGCATACACCTCATTTTCTGTAGAACATCAAATCAACCAGATTCAGTTCAATTCAATTCAGAGATGTCCTGGTAAGTTAACCCAAAGCATCTCTTTGACAGAGAGCAGTTGGAATATACACCACTGACAGACAGCAACCCTTAGCAAAGCAGCTCCACTCCTGCACATAGCAGCAGTGCATCAAGCAGGGGAACAGAGCCCCCATAAAGCACAGCCTCAGCAGCGCTCTCTCTCTCTCTCTTTCTCTCTCTCTCCACACACACAGAAAGCCACTACAGCAGGAGAGGAAAAAAACAAATTTGTGTGTGTGTGTGTTTTACTCACCATGAGACAGGGCCAGACAGTGGCTATCCCCACAGGAGATATCAATGATCTTGGTGATGCTCAGCTCCTCAATCAAGCGTGGCCTAAGTGATGTGGTTTCAGAGGAGCCGCAGCCAAGACAGGAGCCACAGCCCCACGCAAACACCTGCAACATGTGCACACACATGCGCTTCAAACCAGTGCAACTGAATATTGTAGATAAAATCTACAAATGCTTTTATTGGACATTTGCATTTTGGAAATTGGAATTTTACTGGATGCCTGCAATTTTACTGGATGTAGTGCGTGCGTGTGTGTGTGTGTGTGTGTGTACCTGGCCAGCTGAGGTCAAAGCGAGCGAAGACTGGCTGCCTGCACAAACTTTCCTAATAATATATCCATGCAGGGCCTCAATGACCTTGGGTCGATACACACGATTCGTATCTCCATGCCCTAGTTTACCTGAAAGGGCAAAAGAGGAGCTCAGTCTCTCCCCCAGTGTTGGGGATTACTTCATCCACACAGCAGCTGTTTCGGATATGATGGACAGTTCTTACACAACGTGCTGATACACATACTGTACATGATAACAATCGTAGGTCAAGGTTCAAATACTGTCAGAACAGTGAGCATGCACTCCTGGCAGAACTCATTTTAAAGTTTGTTCAGTGGGCCCCACTCATTGCCTTCACTCTAGTGTCCCACCATACTCTCATTGTTCCCTAGGAGGGTAATCATTGGCAAAAAGATGTTTCAGCCACATATAAAAGATCCATACTGATGTTTCAATCTCTAGTCTCTGCATTATTTTCATTTCTTTGATCAGTGCAGATTCAGCTCTGTTTTGCTATAGAAACAATGAACATAAAGTTTCATCAAATTAGTGGAAGTGTGTGGCACGCATTCCAGAGCCCCCCCATAAATCAAGTGGGAAGCGTGTCTACATTTGTGCATGTATGCCCTAAAAACTGTTAGAAGGGGTCAGACACGTGACACTGTCCACACTGCAACACCAATCTGAATGTAGGATAATGGGGATGGTGCGTACCATTGTCTCCTCCTCCGAATGACCAGACGATGCGTCCGTCCTGAGCCACTGCGATGGTGTGGGAGCTTCCACACGCTGCCTGCCCCACACCACTGATGTCCTTCACCAGAGTGGGAACGTTACGACTGTGGCTGTCGCTGTGACCTACACACAAGGCACCAAACAGTTCAATTACACTGTGCATATACCTGCGGAAGGTGATTCTTACAGAAGAGTGCCTTCATTGACATTGGGGTGATTGCAGGATATTTATTTCACTTCCAGAATATTTCATTACTTTGCTTATTCTAGTAATAACTACACCAGTGCCAAAAAGCTACAGCAGTAGAGAAAGCCCAAATGCGCTCGGGCAAAAAGTCGGGAAAAAAAATCTTGGCTCGGTCTGTTGAGGCTAATCTGCTCCAAAATTCTTGGCCCTAGCTAGACCCACTCCAATAAGTTTCATCAAAGCTGCCTTGGTAGTTCTGCGGTCAAACAAATAGCAACAAAAATATAGCCTCCATGCAGGGGGACAACTACACTTCTGCTTTGATTCACAGTTGCCATCCTCTGTGCCTGTGAAGCACTTAGCTGATTGAGAACAGGAGCGTTAGTGAGTACCTAGGCGGCCAAAGTCTCCTTCTCCCCAGGTGTAGAGCTCCCCGTCATTGGTCACAGCTGCACTGTGCCTGTAGCCCGCAGACACACACACTACAACCTGCAAGCACATGACACCCACAGCAACAAAACACAGTCAACAGCTGCGTTAAGCTGACGAGACACAAGGCAACTTTTGGAGCAACCTTGTTAAACAGTGTTTTCTGAATATTGTTGTTCTGATACATTCCCACTGGTATGTGGTCACAAATATTTCTGTAATCATCAGTAATTATCTGATCAGAATAGATGGATGTCATTGCCCTACAACAAAACATTTCCCCATGGATCATGTGATAAACTTGTAACTACAAATTTAAAAAACCTGCTATCACAAGTAAAAGTATGTGTGTGAAGATATGCATACAAGCACACAACATGAGTGCATCAGAAGGCCCTGAGAGAGAGGGGGCAACCAGTTTCAAAAGCACATTTATCAAGTTTTTCAACTGCAGAGCTGGCAGATGGTCTAGCAACCCCACCACCCCTACAGCTGGTGCGGCCACCCACCTTTCCCTGTAGTGGTCCCTGGATGATTTTGGGGTACTTCTGGGTAGCGCTGTTCCCGTGACCCAGCTTCCCGTAGTCCCCGTCTCCCCAGCTGAAGACCTCGCCCTCGCCCGTGACTGCCAGCGTGTGTCCGTCCGAGCCCTTGGAGGACGACACCTTGCGCATGCTCCGCGGCGGGTCCAGCACCAGCTTCTTGGGCATGGACTGGTTATTGGAGTCGCCAAGGCCCAGGCGGCCATAGCTACCCTTCCCACAGGCTTTCACTGAGCCGTCAGCTGACACGGAGAAAGTGCAGTACTGCCCCGCCTCGATCTGAACACACACACCACACACAAAGGATGTGATTACACAAAACACATTCAAACAGCAGACAGATTTACTTGCCATGTTTAATGGTCACAGTTACACTGCATGCAAATAGTAGAAATGCCTGTGCACTCATACACACTCATACACAGGGACAAGCAGAAAATAAAACCATTTAGAAAGACAGAAAGAAAGTCCAGTCCCATACTCATATAGCAGCCAGCCATCTAACATCCACAGACAGAGAGTGAGCTCTCTCTTCCATAGAACATTAATGGGCCAGTCTCACACAGGAAATCACATTAGATCTAACAGAGCTGATTCGTCTCCATTAGGCCACATGTAATAGCATTTATCTGTAACATCCCCTATCTGAGCCATCCTGCTCCATAACCGCATTTCAGAGGCTTAATCAAAGAGCCGCCGCAGGCCTCTCGGCCACAGTGGCCGAGCGGAGTGGTCCAGACCAGGGCTAACTGGATTGGTACTCAGAGTGGATTGTTATGACATATTTGATTGTTACTGGGAGCGGGATCCAGGGTCCAGGGTCTTACCATCTGGGCGTCGCTGAAGCCTTGTGCTAGCTTGGGCTGCAGGATCTTCTCCAGAGTGCCCTCTGCCAGCTGGTGGCTGCTGTTGCTGCCCCAGACGTACACGCGGACGGCGTCGCCCTCCGTGCCTGCGCTGCCTGTGCCCGTGCTGCAGGAGCAGAGGCAGTTGGAGGCCAGGTTGCAGATCTGCAGGACAGATGACACAAGACGGAATTCACATACACACACACACACACAAACACAAACACAGACAACAATGAAACAAACTGTCAGAGAATCTACATCCATAAAAGAAAAATCCACTCAAAATTGGACAGACTGCTTTCCGGGTCAGAGGTTAAACCTGAGCAAATTTCGTAACGTAATCTGAAATCATGGGATCTAATGTGGGAGCAGATTTAATTTCAGTCCAGGAGAGAGAGAGTGGCAGGACAGAGATCACGGGAAAGGCAGGAAAGCCCGCCAGACAGATTAGGATTCAGATTTATGATGTCTGCAACATGGAGGCATCCAGAGCACTGCTGGAGCCCAGGGTGTGGAGCTGCCTGTCACTGCTGAGTGAGTGAGTGAGTGAGTGAGTGGCCTAGACTGACACTTCGCCCACTGAAGCCTGACAGGCCCCTCTTTCACAGTGACAGGGGCCTCCAATGGGCCCCGGCACACTGGGATAAGAACACAGAGAGAGCCTGTGGAGCCTTAGTCAGGCTTAGTCTTTATCTCTCTCTCTTGTACACACACACACATACATACATACACATACACATAGGCACACACACAAACACAAACCTCTTCAAAGAGGCAGAGGGCGACGTGAGAGAGACTGCACAGGCCATCCGCGTCCTTCTTCAGTACCTGAGTGTTCACCGACTCGCCTCGGAAACCCTAAGGAGAGCAAGAGACACAGAGTGGCCATCACACATCTCCGCAGGGCAAAGGGCTCACAAACCATGTGCTCCCTCACCAAGGGCTAGGTCACATCCTGTTATTTAGGTCATACCATTAGTGACCACTAGGAAAAAAACAGACCATCAGTGCTTAGACCATCCAATGACAGGTTGCAGAAAACAAACTACTCTGACATTCTGCTGTGCTATATATTGCATTGTGAGGGAACAATGGGGGCCTATCTTTTTTTTTTGAAGCAGGCAATAAAAAGAGTGTGAGTGCATCTGAATACAAAGCCGATATGTAATGTTGCCTGCTGCACCTCGCACAAGACGTGCTGATCGATATTGCTGGAGCCCTTCCCAGGCTCATCTGGAAAAGGCTCCAGGTGGAAGGTTTCCCACAGATTAAGAGCAGGAGAAATCACACACACAGGAAGAGCCCAAGCAGCTCCAGGCCGCCAACGCATCAATCAAACCACTGGCAAAATTTGATTTAGGGAAAAGAGAAAATGTTTGTGATCCCGCCCAAGTGTCACACACACACATACACACGGCCTTGTAAGGAGTCTGCAATAAACCAAGCACACAGAGTGTCTGCTAGATGCTGAGAAGTGAGTGGCATCCTCATCCTAATGCGTGGTGGGCAGCCTGGCCAGAGTGCTTTTACTAAGGCACTCTGCTCACACTACCCACAATTCAGCTGGACTCAGGGTGAGCTTCCTTACACAACAGCCATGTCCGATTCGCATCCCTGCTCAAGGGTTAGCCTAAAATGCATCAAGGTTTCCCGCAGAAAAATTGTGTGTGTGTGTGTGCTTTTGCCTTTATATTTAGCTTGGACATAAAGGACCTGTATATATGCACTATAGACAAATTGAAAATCAATTCCATTATCATTAAAATATAATTTATATAACAATGGAGACTGATAAGCTAAAAGATTTCTATGGAATGCATCTCACCAAAGGCAAGCTTTCCACATAGGTGGATATCAATGGTGGATGGTGGAATAGGCCTAGACTATTCTATATGGCTAAGCCATGTTGTAACATGGACAACATTATTATGATAAAGCGCTGCGGGAAACCCTGATACCTCATAGTACCTTCTCTTAAGTCATGTCAAAACACCTCACAAACTCATTTGATGATGGAGGATTAATAGGCTTATGCTGTTAACACTAATGGTGGCACAGACAGGCATGGGATCAGGCATAGGCTACAATTTCGCTGTGATTCAGAAAAGGGGGAAAGCAGGGCTGGGTGAATGGACTAAAACAACCATATGGAGAATAGCTGAGATACAATATACAAACGTAGGCCTAGAAAGTACAAAAGATACAAGTAACATTAATTATCATGTTATATAGCCACTGTCATGTTCAACCAAAATAGAAAACTGCTGTTATCATACAACATATGGTCATCTATTCTACGGCAGGACTGAGCACATGAACAATATTTTTAATACTCTCAGCCCCCTCATTACAATGCACCTCTACACAAGCACAACACAAACACAATATACAGATGGAGAGGGAGAGCACTTACCGAGTACTGCCTCATCTGAAGCAGAGTCTGATGGATGAGATCGTACCCAATGCCCCCTCCCTCGCCTGAGGAAGAGGAGGAGGCGGCCAAAGCCACCTCCACCCACTCCAGCAGGAAGCGCAGGGAGCCCCTCTGCAGCGCCAGGCCCAGCAGCAGCTCCAGTGCCAGCCTCTTGCCCACGCGGTCGGCCCCTGAGCCGCTTACTGCCGTGCGCTTGAGGAAGTCGCCCACCTGCGCCAGGCAGTGCAGCCCCACGCTGGGGATCTTGTTCTCATTGGCCAGTGAGAGCGGTGGCAGTGAAGCCAGCACCGAGGAAGCGGTGGCCAGCACGTCGTTGCACAGTTCCGCGCCCGAGCTTCCACCAGGTCCCGTGACCTCCTGACCTCGCTGCCAGTTCTGCTGTAGCAGCGCAAACAGCAGACTCAGCCCCGTCCGCACCCCCATCTCGATCAGCACATCCGTGCCCGAGCGGGCCCGTGGGCCGGGCATCCAGGGCTCGGCGGCTGGCTCCAGCGCGCCGCTCTCAGCACCACTCTGGGCCGGCTGCGGCGGTGGCGCAGGCCGGAAGCGCTCGTGGTACTTGCTGTGGAGGGCATAGTAGATGCGCTGGAGCACCACCAGCCTGTGGTGCAGCGCCAGGGCGAAGGGCGTGCAGGCGAGCGAGCGTCGCGCCAGGCAGCGCTGGGCCAACAGCAGGGCCGACAGGTACTCCTCGCGCTCCTCGGCCGCGCTGCTCTCGTGCTGGAAGTCCGGCAGGCGCGGCCCCATGAGGTCCTGCACAGGCTGGGCCAGCGCCACCACCTCCTTACTCTGCAGGAGCTTGGCATAGAGTGCGCCTGCCCCGCGCCGCGTGGCAGTCTGCACGCTGTCCTCCGCCGCCCAGGCGCTGTTCAGGTGCTCCTGCCACTTCAACATCACATGGGTCTGGCAAGGCACCATGACTGTGCATTATCCACGGAGACTGTGGGCCACAGCTGCAGGAGGACACACAGGGAGTCATCAAATCCTAGTCAACAGTCACTCAATGTCACACCATGAAGATTATGCATGTAAAAACATAAATACATAAAAAAAGCAGCATTTTATAACTGAGATTAAGACTTAATATATCAAGAGAGATATTGCAAAAAGTTTAAAGTAGGCTAAATGTCTGCATTAAAAGGCTACAATGCCACTTTAATCATTTCTATTGACTCTAAAGTGTGAGACTACAAAAGAACCCTACCTATGTAATTAGAATGATAATTGCTCTTAATTAGGATTTGCCTGTAAGGATCCATTCCTCCATTCTGAGTGAATGAATATCCAAGTGACAGAGAAGAAGGTTTCTAATCTGACAGTGAGAAAGCACACAGCACAGAACTTGGGCTTGGAGAACATCCTCCCAAGGGTTTGGCTCATTAATACCAGAGAGAAAAGAATGGCACACTGCAGCCATATTGCCATCATTCTGGGTGGGGACCAAATTAGGTCACTGGGTCCCACTGATAGAGGCACTGCAGCACGCTAATCAGCAACGCTAACTCAAGCTAATCTTGCACAGTATGTGTCAGAGTGATTAAAAACTGCAGCACTGTTGAGTGCAGAACTAGTTCAAACTCTGACTCTACGAGACCTCTGTGCCAGAGGTATTCTCATTAGGTGCAGCATTAGGCTTGCTCTCATTAGCAGAGCTTTTAGTTCTATATTACTACCACTCATTCCCTAACCTGCTAGAGAGCATGACACTGCATGTAGCCTCGGCCTATACTTAACAGCGAGTGAAACTGCAAGTCTGACTGATGTTATGAAGTCAGCCAGAGGCTGGCCTGAAAGACACATCGTCTATCGGAATAGGATCTGCTGGCAGTCATCACAAATACATTCTGGGACAGCGTCATATGAACTCCAAACAGCTGGTGCACTGTCCGCATGTCACACCTCAGACTCTTCACCCCACTGTAAAACACAACCACAAATTTTCTAAATTCTGCTTGGATTCAGTTATGCAAGTCTTCCAACTACCAAGACAGCTGGCCCACATACAACTACTTCCCATTCCAAATATTGCACAATGCTCAGTAATTAGCTTACTACAACAAGCATACAGATGTACAATTCAAACTTACCAAAGCCATGTGAAAACTATCCTAAATGTAGACAGTCTACATAAGCCGCCTCCTACACTGAAATAGGCATGTCCAATGTAAACTATTTCAAATCATATCTTCATATTTAGTAAGGATGGGAGGCTTATGTTCTGTATAAAACACAGATTGTGTCATAGTGGCATGTAGAAAATTCCAAAATGAGCAATATGTAAACAGTCCATCAAACAATCTACCTGGTCACCTGTCTAACTGAGGCCAGCACACAAACACTGAGAGAAGCACAAAAGGTCAAAGGTGAGGTCATTGGCCATAACCTAGCCAAAGTGTGTTCTCCTTATGAAGCTAAGATAAAGGTAGCTTAGATAAAGGTATGTGAACCAGTTTCTCAGACCTCCTGTGGCAGCCAAAAACCCTAGACTGACCCCAAGCACTTATGACTGTGTTCGACTTACAGAGTTTCCTATGAGTAAAAATAACAGGATGCTTCTTAAGACTGTGTTCAAACTCTAGGCTAGGCAACAGGGTACACTAAACTAACTAAACAAATCAGCCCCCGTCCCCTATCACAACATCTAAGCTACGGCTCAGTTCATTTCATCAAATGAAAATTAACCTAAATGACAAGACCAAGAAAGTGATGTGGAAAGTAGCAATGCTATCAAAGTTGTATGTCCAAGCAGTGTTTACTTTTCCAGACATGTTGGTTAAGCTTGATTATTTACTATGCGAGTGCAAATGTAGGTGAAGCTAAAGTTACATGTTACTAATAATACTCTCAAATACTAAGAAGGCCCTATAAAGTTGAACAGTAACTTTATACCCCTATGTTTTAGAAGAACTGATATCACGCTGGTCTAAAGCAAGTTTGATATGAAACGGAAATTTCCAGAGTAGACTACTGTAGCTGTATGGCTAAGACACTGGCACAAAACCACAGACACAAAAATTAATAGGACGTCAGATACTTAGTAGGAAGGCACAAACTTGCATTAGACATTACCACAGCAGCATTCACGCATACATTTCATGAAAATGTCATTAAGCAAAGATGGATCTACTCATTAGCAACCGTGGATCCAGGATGACTGAAGGGGAAAAAACATCTTCTGTGTTTACAATCAACGGCAGTACAGGCAAAACGTTCATTTACACTACCGACAAATGGTTAAGATCGAGACTGCAAACTGCTGGTGACAGCTACAACTGGGAAAGAGTTTCTCTTATTTTACATGTTAACAGCTCTGACATCGGTATGGTAGACTACACAAAATTGCTTGGTGAACATTCATACCACAATTCACCCTACCTGTATGAGACAATCATCAGAAGCCAATATCTTTAAAACAGACTCTTCGGTCTGCATTGCATTTAGTGGGAGGAAATCATATTACTAAGCCCCAAAATGCTGCATGTCAACCTGCACACGAAAGCCAACGCCTCTTGCTGTAAAGGTCGTGCATCTTTGGCTGCCATGCCTCCAGCGTAAAATAAATAACCATAATCACTTGTTAAAATATCTCTTAAATATGTATGAAGCCCAGAGCAATATTCGTATTTAATTGATAGTTTGGCAGAACATGTTGAATGCTCTATGCATAAAGTCCTACTAGTTCATGCAAAATCGATGTGGATTTTCTTCATATTCGTAATGTTTTACTTCATGCTCTGATCACTCACCTCAAAATGCAACCTCAAACGGAAATGTTACAGTATCTTCATAAGGTTACAATGTCTTGAAATTCCATTTTAGACCAATGCTACAATATCTAAAACAGTGTTACATAGACAGCTAGCTGCAATGTTGCTAATACTGTAGCACTTAGCTATTTAGCTGGCTAAGTGCAAATTAACCTTATGTTAACGACCCAAAATAGTAAAGGGTGCACCGGCGTGCTGAATCATCTCAGCAGAATACACTCGATGAAGGCTTTAATGTGTTCTAAAGACAAACAACTTGTTTGCTAGTCTAGCACCGCCTACCTAGCTACCTAGTTAATTGACCAACAGCCAAGCTACATAGCAGCTAACTAGCTGTTTTTTTCTGACGTCTTGATCGTAGGTTTCTAGTAAGCTAGCTTATCAGAAACCACACAAGACTGACAGCGCATAACGTATGATGTTTTGAACATATGAAAGTATTTACTTGACATGTGCGTTATTCCAGCAGCTTCCACAGTAATCGTGGGGACAATCGCTTTAAAACAATACAAAACAGAGAGTCAATCTTACCTCTCCTCCCTGCGTCTGTCATTCACACCCAGTCTGACACTGCTTTCTTTAGCTAGCAAGCAGGCTAGCCAGAAAGCTATGCTACAGGCTACCAAACCACTGCCCTTTTCAAGTGTGATTTTGATTCACAATCAGAGGCGAAAGGATTTTTTAAATTATCATTTCTAAAAGACAGGTTTGCTACCACTACAGTATTTGCAATCGATATTTCTAGGCTTAAATCTCCTATCGTGCTTCCATAAAAAAGCCGGTGAAGTGTTGCTAATATCAGAATTGAAATAACTCCGCTAGCTAGCTATCGGCAGGCAACGGGACTGTTGCCATGAAAAACAGATATGGAATCATGGAATGTGCGGATAACGCAGTTGAGACGCCCGAACAGACGTCATTACGCTCCGAGAACCCATTTAACTCCTAGTGCTTTTGCATTGTAGTCCTTTGAAGAAGGCGCCTTAAAAAATTTACTTCTTTCATATTCATCCATTAGGCAAGCTATTGTGTCCTATTCACATATTATGCTTGCTCAAGTTATTTTCATGCGTCTAATCATAGATAGGTAGGACAGAATAATACAGGAACTGAAGGAAACAGGCTTCCAAGGAGTCCCTCAAATCTCAAAACTAAATGGGACAGGATAAGGAACACCTCTTGGATGATTGGTCAAAACAGCATAAGTCGCCTCCTTAATTGCACCTTGCTGCCATACGCTTTTGACAGACTAGAACTTTCTTGTAAGCGCACCCCACGGATCCTCTCTCCAATACATAAATGAAAGAAAGTATTAACAGCTTACATCTCTCTCTCTCCCTCCCTCCCTCCCTCCTTATGTTTGATAATACTGCAATTGTTTGGCAACATTGTTTTTTTTTTCATTATTTTTTGTGCTATAACAGAGAACTTGGATACACGATACACAGTGTCAGACAATTCTAATTCAGGTCCAAATTTAAAAAAAAAATAATTCAGTGCTTCAGTTCACTGATGTAATGATGTTTGTACAACTGTATATGTGGACATCACAAGGAGGGCTGTTGCAGAGATGTCTTTTTGCAAGTCAAAGTCAAGTCTCAAGTCTCTGAGCTCAAGACAAAGTCAAGTCTCGAGTCTTTAAGGAACAGGTCCAAGTCAAGTCTCTGGTTATGAGTTCCAGTCAAGTCTCAAGTCTCTGCCTGTTTTGCAGGATGTTGTTAATGACTTTTATCTTGATTTTAAGTTTGATATGGTTAATGTTTTATGGCTGTGCCTAGTATCTTGTATTCTGATAACACTCCTTTTGATCCTTTAGTGATACATTTAAGCCTTCTGTAAAATTAACAAAGCCAAGGCCATGATGAATGACACTGCAGCTGCAGATGTACTAGTCAGTTTTTTACATTCAGCTGTTGCTGCGTGCATGTGCCTGCAATCTATCTGTCTGAAACACCTGGTCGGAGGAGACGAAACTGAAAGTAAATGAAACATAAATTGCATTTATTACCGGCTTGTCGGTCAACGTATCGCACGGAAATGATCATCGCTGCTTCCTGCTATTCTTTGGTTTGCAATTCACATGGATTGGTGAAAATGTGCAATGTTGCTGTTTTTTTTTTTTTTTTTTAATCGGCGACTAGGGGGAGCTCCAGAGATCTTAAAAATCCAAAGTCTTACTGGCTATGCCTTTCAATATTATGTGTTATGTTTTATTTGTTCGTGTAGGTCTATAACAATAGAATTTTCAAATGTTTTTGGTCATTTAAATGTAACTCCATGTTTAAAAGCGAACGTTTTATAGCCTGAGCACAGGTATGCCCATTTGTACAGACATGATGATAGCCTACAGCCTGTGATTTTTCCACAGGCAGACGTAACACATTGGTCAGCTCAACTTGATACAGCCTACCGGCTCCGTTATATTGAACACAGTGCCCCCTATCGCCAAGACCTGCCAACCCATCGACTTTTGTCTCCCCATCGCCAAATCAACTTGTGGACTAACTGAACTTTGTCCCTATAGCCTAGCACAAGACATGTCTGCATCAAGTGTAGGCCTATTTACCACATCAACGCCATAATTGTGTCTTAACACATGGGTCAAGTAAGGAGCCAGGAACCTGGGGTCAAGGGGCCTCGTTGAGATTGTCCGCACAAACAACCCTAAACATAACTGATGACATCATTTTGCACGAATTTCAATTCCTGGATGGCAGTCGCGCGCTAATCCCACTTCCATGCCGGATTTCTAAAACAAGGGGGGCAGGCTGGCAAATAGACAACAACACCGGATTGAGGAAATTGACAAGGGCATACCATGTGCAAAACAAACTTGTTTAAAGCTGACAACCATGCGACACGACGTGTTAATTCCGAACACTCAAGTGACCATCGCCTGCCTCGCGTACCTCCCTTGTCAATTTTCCGAGTAGCCTGCACTAGGTGATACTGCTGTCGGAGTAATCATGCATATGATCCTCGTTACTGTCTTTCTTCTTGTACAGCTGCTAGAAACTGAATCATGGGGCACAGCGGCCAAATACGCAGTGAACTGTCCAGAGCGCTGCAATGTGGACCTGTGCGGCTCGACGCAGAGATGCAGACAAACGGTCCGGGATGATTGCGGTTGCTGTCAAGTCTGCGCTGCGGGGAGGGGGGAACACTGTTACCGCACCGTGTCTGGGATGCACGGGGTGAAGTGTGGACCCGGGCTCTTCTGTGACTTCTATAAAGACGAAGATGATTATGGTGATGAATATGGAATTTGCAAAGGTAAGATCACCTAAGTACCTGCACTGCACCAATATATTTAGGGGAAAAAACGATGGTCTGACCGAGCTCAGACATTCCCAAGGCAATAAGTTATCACAACAGCCCTACCATTGGTGTTCTGATATTGCTATCATGAAAGTTATTCAGACTGGAGGTGACTGCTCGTTTTAGAGAAGTATGAGTGACCCTCACAACACCTCAAAATGATCACAATTTTACAGCTTGTAGTTACACAATAAATGACAAGACTGAAGGCTTTAGTGAATAACTGGATTAATTTATGATTGTACAAGATGTTCTATGGCTTGCATAGACAGTTTCATGCTGGTTCATGTTATATTTTTTCTCCATATCAAATGATGTATGTTGATGTATGGATTTCTCACAAGAAGAGTGGACTGTTTTACAGTCTAGTGATATTCCTTGTCCTAGTTTCTTAAATAATATGACAATAGAATATTTTTTGTTGTATGTTGCATTTGCATGAAGGAAATGTATCTTTTTATATTTATGCTAAAGCACTGAACCACCCCCATCTTCTCATTCTCAGATTGCTTATATGGAACATTTGGAGTTGAGTGCAGAGAAACTTGCAACTGTAAGGCTGGAGGAATTTGTGACAGAGAGACTGGAGCTTGTCTTACCTTCAAATTCTTTGCAAAGATGGCCAGCAAAATGAGGACACATGGCACCACTGGTGAGAGTCTTTTGTCATACATCTGAATAAATTCAGAAACATTAAACGAACATCATCACAGATATGATGGATCAGAGTTTTGACATATTCATGCCAATAGTTCACTTTACTATACTTTGCTTGATGTAAAATATGTATTGGAGACAGACATACTATATATCCCACTGTGGTGCAATAACAGTGTTCCTAAATAGACTTGAAGTGCATCTACAGGTATCTAGAAGGAGACTAGAAGGGATGTTCTAAAGAGTTTATGGTAATAGCTAATGTACTCCTATTCCCTCTTAGGTAATGAGATGGGGTCTGGAGAGAGTGGGGAGCATCTCAAAGACAGGTCCACATCCCCCAAATGGAATCCTCGCTGACACACTCTTTCATGGATTATTCAAAGACAATGTAGCATATTAATAACTTAAATGGTTAATAAAGGATATATTTTATTACATCTCAAATCAATAAATCAGAGATGTGATTATTCAGAGTTTTATACGCTATTTTCAAGTGGTGATTTTATACTAAACATGCAATATTTTCTCTTTCTCTCTCACACACACACACACATTTACATAGATGGTTTGAGTAGACAGACCAAAAACAGTACTCTGAATGTAGCAATGTAACCATACACGATATGTGTTAAATGAAGTGGAGTGATGACAGTATGGTGGTACAATTCCATGTTATTTGCTTAGTTGCCATGGAGAATGTAAGGGACATACATGCAGACCCTCTGTCCCATCTTTGCCCTATAAAGTATCTTATCTAATCATGATGGAATTGTGAGCATTAATCTTTAAATCCAGCATTATTATGTGACCTCAAAGACACTCATGGCAAAAAATTGAAAATGTCAGGAATACATCTTTCATGTCTTGCGCTTGTCATTGTCTGTTGTTGTATTTGTTGCTGTTATTGCAGTACACTTTCCTTAAATGTATTTTAAAACTAGTTGATAACATGAAAGATGTGGGACAATAAAACGATTCAGCAATTGTGAACTTGGTTAGTATGTTTATGGCTTTATTTATGTGTCTGTTGATTTGGATGTCTGAGAAGGGGGTTGGTAGTGGTGTTTATATGTGTATGTGTGTGTGTGCGTGTGTGGGGGGTGGGGTGTTCGGGGGTTGAAGGGTTGGGGAGGTGGGTGTAAGCCTGTCCAACCCCGTGTCTAAGCCTGTCCAACTCCGTGTCCCTTCCAGTAACCCATTTGGTCACAGAACAGGCATACCTTCATTGAGACCACTCTGAAAATACCCCCTCAGGCTTAAAAATAGCTGTCTTGGCCCTCACCTCTTGGAGCTGTGTGGGCTCTCTTGTTTTCCCGCATCCAGCTTGTTTATTTCCTGTCTTTCCTGACACCTGTGAAAATGGTCTCTCTTCCTGTTGTTGTTGTGTCTGCCCTGGGGACAGGATTCCGAACACACTGGAATTTGTCAAGTGACACACGTCATCATAGGACAGCCCCGACAGCCTCAGACGTCTGAGTTTCCGCCTGGCTTGATCTGAAATTCTTTCCTGACAGGGTATAAAACACCTAAACACAAACATGTTTTATTGACATGATGGACATAGTGTTTTCTCACATGCATTTTGTTGGTTAGAAGCTAGCTGTATCCGTTTTTTAAATAGGTAGGCACTTTTAGAAAGCATGTAAAATTAGACATTGTTCACTATGTTACTTTTGGACTTTTTCCTTCTTAATAATAAGACTTTTCAAAACCTGTTTTGTCTTTTTGTTAAATGATGGCCTTCATTTTATATGACTTATACTGCAGAGGAAGGCCCATTTAAGTCCTATACCAATTTCAGACAGTGCTGATTGAGTTGCACCAGCAAATTAAAAAAGTCTGTCATTATTTTGATGCATTTGCAATACTCAGACCTTTTATTGAATATAGGGCTATCACAAAGAATGGTCTGATGTCAGAACTGTCAGAAACACTTTTGCAACTCTCTATGCAAGAACGGCATCAGCAATCTGTCAGTAATGTAATATGCCACATAACCTTGACCTGGTCAAGTGAAATGTCTTGTGTGCCAACTCAACCAATGATGAGGCCTGAGGAGTGGATGTGAGGGGGTGGGGGTGGGCTGGGTCTGATTTTATGAACTTGCCTGGGGAAGGTGTTGAAATTGCTCGGCTTCTCAGGCACGCAGGTTCTGGCAGTTCCCTTGAGAACCAAAGACCAGGGACTCCTCCAGCCAGACAAAGGGGCCACTGAATAACAGGAAAATACTGGTGAGAAATATTCTTTATCTGACTCCCCCAAGCACGTCAGCGTCTCTCAAGACTAACACAAAGGTGCGGTGTAGTAAATAGCAATTACAGCACAGGCCAATGTTGCTCCTATTTACTGTAAGCAAAGCAGGCACAAGTTGTTTATTAGAGTGGGCTAGCGTGCTAGATGGATATCAACACAACGTGACCTTTCTAGGAAACTGAACGATGTCTTAGCGTACCCCCTCCCTACCCCTGCACCACCACTAAAACAACAATGAGTCGGATATCTAAATCTGGGATTAAAGAACCTGTGAAACAAGAGAGTGAACTGATTAGGGGCTTGGAATGTCATGGCACTTCAGAGTTGGCCTGAACCATCTAATAATTCCAACATGCCAATGGAGCCAGGATTCCGCATTCCTGCAGGCAATGACTTTTGTGCCTTTCACTTGGTCTGTCAGGTTCATGCATATTTATATTAACCCACAATAATCAACAATGAGGTAAAAAGAAACACTGATCTGACCTTTGTGACCTGTCACAGATTATTTTTTATACAGTGAGGAAAAAAAAATTATCAAACCATCAGGTATATCATACACAACAGATGAACTTGTGTTTACTGCTTTAGTTTCCCAATGCATAATGTTGAGTTATGAGCAGAGGCCACTTTCAACTAAAAATATATTGGGGCAATGCCATGGAAAACTGACTTTTTGTCACATACAGAAAGCCAGTGAAATGCCATGGTATACAATACAATTCTTTCATGCAAGTTCTACAGCCTAAAATAGCAAATGCTCAAATATTGTGATCATTAACACAAACAAATACAAACAAATATTATTGCTGTTATGGACTGTATGTTTAGGAGTATGTATTGTTTATATATTAACAACCCTGTCAAGTATCAGTGTTAATGACCCTTTTAATCATTTTAATTTGATTCATTATATTTATATATAAAACAATGTTAATTAACTTTTAATTCTTTAATGATTCTACCTTGAGCTTGCCATTAATGATCTGATTATGGTGAGTGAATGAAAACAAACCACCTTTCAACACATAGTTGTGTTGTGTGATTTATTTAACATTTCATTTTCTTCAAAGATGAGCCAAGTTTCCATTGTTACTTTTGTTTCTTTTTTTCTCCATGGTGTTTCTGGTACCACTGACCTGTATTAAACACAAATGTTATCCTTCCAAACCCCAACCTCCACCCACTCCACCCTGACGCTGATCATGTTATTTCAGAAAATATGACACTCATTTATACAGCTTGTGTGTGTGTGCCAGTGATAACCACATAGGGCTTTTCATTTAGGCTACACCTCACCAAGTGTGGCAAACATTTCAATCACCTCAAATCTCCAGAGCCCTCTTGTGGAGAATACATCTCTAAGTCCCACTAAGAAATTGCTAAAAAAAAGAAATTGCTATCACAAAAATATTCAACTTGCTATCACAAAAATATTCAGCTTGCTTAGTAAGAGGCTATTAAAAGAATGACTGTGTATAGATCTGGGGTACATAATAATGTCTGTAAGTACTAATTTGAGAACTGCTTGAAACCCTAACCTTGTCTTATGTATACAATATAGCCTATGTCCTGTATTTAGTTAGTCGGTGGTTTGATGAGAACAGCCCTTTTCTACACGTAACTCATCTACAAACATGGTAATCATACAATGAAGTACATAGAAGAGAAATGTGATGAAAAAGTCTCAACGTAGTTCATAGTTCATATTTCACCCATCACATGAGTAAAATTGTCAGACAAAAAAAGTCTCAGAACATAGCATTCAATGTTTGTGGTTGTTAACCCACAGGAAGCACAACACAAACACAAACACACTTTTTTGATAAGGGGGAAAATAAACTTATCTAAACCACAACAGCACTTCACAAAAATAAAGTGTGCTGTTTTGTTTAAAGCACAAGCACACCGCAAAGAGAAGCTGGACAGAAACACACACAAGGCATTTATTGATTTTCTGCATTCTCTCATGAAATGCACATTCACTTGATCATTATCTTCATAGTCCTGTATGATTCCGGTAAGACAAGAGGCGGAGGACTGTGCATTTATGTAAACAAAGTGTACGAACTCTGCCATTGTTGGGAAACACTGCTCAGCTGACCTGGAGTATCTCATGGTTAAGTGAAGACCTTGAAGAAGATCTTCCGAGGGAGTTCACCTCCACCATAATAACAGCTGCATACATCCCTCCGGATGCGAATGCCAAACTTGCTATGGACACACTCCAGGCAGCCATTGGCAAACAACAATCCGCACACCCGGAGGCAGCACTTATTGTGGCGGGAGACTTTAACCACTCCAACCTGAAGACAGTGCTACCTAAATTTCACCAGCATGTCTCCTGCAGCACCAGAGGAGACAAAACACTGGATCATGTCTACACAGCAACTCCCCTCCCCCACCCGGGACAGTTTGATCACCTCTCTTTGTTTCTCAGCCCGAGGTATTCACCGCTCATAAACTGTGTGAAACCAACAAAGAAGACCATCAAGGTGTGGCCAGCGGGGGTAGACTCTGTACTCCAGGACAGGTTCAAAGACACGGACTGGAGCAGATGAATAAATGACTTCTATGCTCGCTTTGACAAGGACAACAAGGATAAGACTGCCATCATCCTCCCCTCTGACGACCACCATACTCTCACACTCACTGTCACAGATGTCCACAACGCACTGAGCCACATCAACGCCCGTAAGGCCGCTGGACCTGACGGCATTCCTGGATGCGTGCTGAGAGCCTGTGCTGGGCAGCTTGCAGGGGTCTTCACAGACATCTTCAACAGGTCCCTGGCCCAGGCAGCAGTACCAGCATGCTTCAAGACCACCTCGATAATGCCAGTGCCGAAACACTCATCACCTACGTGTTTGAATGACTACCGCCCTGTAGCACTCACGCCCATAGTGATGAAGTGCTTTGAACGACTGGTCCTGGCACACCTCAAGAAATGCTTGCCGCCCACACTGGACCCTCACCAATTTGCCTACAGAAGCAACAGAAGCACAGAAGATGCGATATCCACAGCGCTTCATTGTGTGCTCTCACACTTGGATAGTAAGAATGCATATGCAAGAATGCTGTTTGTTGACTTCAGCTCAGCATTCAACACAGTCATCCCCTCCAAGCTAATCGCCAAACTCGTCGACCTTGGAATCAGCAACCCCATCTGCAACTGGATCATGGACTTCCTGACCAACAGACCCCAGTTTGTTAGGTCAGGCCAGAACCGGTCCACCACCCTGTCACTGAGCACCGGTGCACCGCAAGGCTGTGTGCTATCCCCATTCCTCTACTCCCTTTTCACCTATGACTGCAAGCCTGCGTATGGATCCAACTCCATCATCAAGTTTGCAGATGACACCACGGTGATTGGACTCATCAGTAACAACAATGAGTCTGACTACAGGGAAGAGGTGAAGCACCTGGCTGCATGGTGTGCTGACAACAACCTGCTCTTAAACACCAGCAAGACCAAGGAACTCATTGTGGACTTCAGGAAAGAGAAGGAAAACACCCACGACCCCATCCACATCAATGGTATGGCTGTGGAACGTGTCTCCAGCTTCAAATTCTTGGGGACCCACATCTCCGAGGACCTGTCCTGGTCGACCAACACCTCAAGCCTGGTCAAGAAGGCCCACCAGCGCCTCTTCTTCCTAAGGACACTAAAGAAAAACCACCTGTCCACTGGCATCCTGAGCAATTTCTACCGCTGTGCGATCGAGAGCATCCTGACTAACTGTGTGACAGTTTGGTATGGAAATTGCTCTGTCGCTGGTCGCAAGGCTCTGCAGCGAGTGGTGAAAACTGCTCAGAGAATCACAGGGACTCCACTTCCTGCCATTGAGGATGTCCATATGAAAAGATGTCAGCATTCTGAAGGACACCTCTCATCCTGCCAACAAACTGTTTCAACTTCTCCCCTCCAGAAGGCGCTACAGGAGCCTACAGACTAAAACCACCAGGTTCAGGAACAGCTTCTTCCCCACAGCCGTCACACTACTGAACTCTGTCCCCTACTGAACCTCACACTTTGCTGCTATAGCTATGCTGCTATAGCCCTTGGACTGCACATCTGTACATCTGTATATACTTAATACATCTGTACATAACTATCTCTATAGCACATCTGTATATACTTAATACATCTGTACATAACTATCTCTATAGCACATCTGTATATTGCCCTTATATTGAATCTATATAGCACATCTGCATATTACCCTTACTATCTCTTCACCTTACATGTATATTGCTCCTCTGTCTATTTATTATTACTACTCTTATCTGTATATAATTTGCTCTTTAACTGTACATACTGCATACTGTATATACTGCACTTGCTGCTCTTTGCACTTCTGATTAGATGCCAAACTGCATTTCGTTACCTGTATTTATACATGTGTAATGACAATAAAGTTGAATCTAATCTAATCTAATCTAAAATCAAATAGCTGCGTATGTGACATATGACATTTGTGTAGACAGCGTACATTGCCACTTTAGATTAAGAATTTTAGTCATAACCATATTAACCATAATCCTTTTACGCTGCTCATATATGTTCTTTTCATTTACTGACACAGTAGGCCTGCATATCGCCACGGCCTGCTGTCTTGTAAACAATTATACGGAGTTGCAGCATTTCCAGGTACCAGCATTCTCGCTGCTTTCTGACCATATACCACTTGATGGCAGTAGAGTACCCAGAGTCTTCGGCTATTGGTAGGTTACAAGTTGCCCTCTAGGCCTGGGGCCTTCAAGCAAGACAATGACTGACTGCTTACATCCATTTCCCCCACAGTTAAAACGTTTCTGTCTTTGCCACAGCATTTGTAATGGAAATTTCTTTCAGTTATTTCAGTTATTCTGAGTTGTTGTTGGTTTTGTGCTTAGGCCCATCAGTACTTCAGGCCCACTGTTCACACAACGTTCAGAAGTAAGAGAAATTTAGTTTGAAATAGACTTTAGTCTAAACGCTAGTTTGCCAAATGGTGTCGACGCTCGTTTGCAGATGGCAAATAAGGAATATTTCCTAAATCATTATTTTTTTTTCAAACAACACTGTAAAGTTACAGGATTCTAAACCCATGCGATATCTCTAAACCCTTGCACATCATAGGCTAACGTTACTGTTTTAAGTTGAATTCCAGCAAGAGGTTGGCTAGTTCATAAACAAAGTTCTAGGTCTTGCCATGTAATCAGCAGCTCTTACACGACGCACATTGTAACGTTATTGAGATCGTCTACATGATACTTATGAAGATGGCAAAGTCATGCTTTTTCAACGTCATGTTTTGAGGTTGTGTGTTGACCTAATGAGGGTCCTCTGCAGCTGTTTTAGCTAAACAGCTTTCTGTAACAGGTTTGACTTAAAGCTTCCCTTGCCCAGCATGCTGCCAGTTCGAATATGTCCACTTCACTACACTACCATCACAAGTTAACATTCAGGATCTGCGGCTGCCAGAAAGAGCACCGAGCTTGTGTGGAAGGCTAACGTTACGACTTGCTATGACATACAGTTCTTGTGGAGTGGCACATACTTGAGGTAATTGGTCAGGTTGATGTCTTGCAACCTGTAGGCTAATATGAAGTTATTGTATGAAGCAAATCATCATTCAAAGTCATAGGTAGAATGAACACAGCTTCAGTGAATGAAAAACTTAGCTCACATTGTTAATGTGCTAGTGTATGAACAGTATCAGTTAGCCTGATAGTCTTTTATTCTCTTGACCTCTATTACTGTCAAATGTCAAATGTTTGTGTACACACACATACAATGTCACACATTTTACATTGTTCAGTTATGTACATGTCTGTGGCTGGATTAGAGTTGAGAACAGTTTTATGAAAATACGTGCTGCTATTTTGCAGCAAAGACTTACGATGTGTGAGGTACGCAATTTGAAACTCAGACTTAACTAAGTAAAGGTAGCCTGTAGCCTATTGGCAAACTTGTTTGTAGAAATGTATTTTGTCCCAAACTAATATCTGGTGATATTTTATTTGCATATTATAGAATAGTGACTTAACTCTATAATTATTCTGCAGGTTGATGAATTTTGTGAAATTGGACAGATATAACACTGCTCCTGGTCAAATCTTGCAGCGATAGTTTGATTGCCCTCTACTGCTCAGATATACAGTAGTATAAGTGGTGACAAGCCAAAGAGCTGATGTAAACATGTAAACATTATTGTGGAGGCACTGACCCTATGACCGCACCTTTCAGCAGGACCAGTGTGTGATGCAACTCCTGCCTCTGGCCCCAGTCTCCGTGGAGACGGTTGTCATCTGATCTAGCTTGGATCTGACTCAGCCTGTGCTTTCAGTTCAGACCCATGCGCAGCTGTCGGCGGGGGAGACAGACATGTCTCAACTGGTCAGGACTGAGATCCAAGCGACACACAGTGTGTGCATCTCTCAGGAACAGCAGAGGGGCACGGGTCAGAAATACATAGGTGAGTCACTACAGTGCTGAGTTTGAGGACCTGGAAATAGCATTTGGTTGAATGTCACAGATGATGTCCAATGTGATGGTTCTGTGGTGAATGTGCAGTTTGTGTATTTATGAAGTCTATGAAGTATATTTTTGTAGGCCTACTGAAAATCATGGATTGTAATAATTTATTGTAAAGAAAATCTCTTTTCCAAATGCTATATTTATATCTGTTGAATACTGATAGAAAGTAATTATATATAATAGTCTTTTTTTATACAGTTATTCACCATTCTAAAACTCTTTTCTGAATAGTTCTCTGAAAGTTTAAATAGTTAACATGTATTACCGCTTGCAACATTGCCATTCCTTGCATGTTTGCATGAGACCACATGATCAGGTGAAGTCTAAGACTATTTCACGTCACTATCTAGGCTAAATCAGCTCCGTGGTATGTGTCAACCGTGGCATCTCACCAAATAAGCAGATTCTTTCTCTCTCCCCACTTTTGTAAACACCTCCTCCTTAGACCCTTTGTGTCTCCCATTCCATCAGTCACAGGTAGCCATTGCTCAGGCTCTCTCAGTGGCCTCTTCCAGAGCATGATTTGTGACTGCTGTACAATATATACATGCACTCAGCTAGTCATCAGTGTGCAGTGCTGAGTACCCCATACAGTGCTGTTGTCTGTTATCTGACATTGGTAGTCTGTGATGACCACTGGTGACCAATGTCCTGTGACTCGGGTCGACTGGGGAGGGGGGCGGGTCAGAGCCTGGGGGACGTAGATGTCATGGGAACCTAAAGGATGAGACTGTTACATGCTGGGTGCCTCAACCGAACCCCCACACATTCTGGAGTTTATTTGCTTTAGGATGGCTCCCTCTGTTGCCTTAATGACATCATGTGTCTCTGAGGTTGCGTGTTTGTCATTCCAGGGAGGAATGAATATAGTACAGTCAAATGGACACCCATGGAAAAAATGCATTCTGGTCCTTATGATACTGTGCTACACATGGTGATGAATGACAAATGTCTGTTCTGTTTGTTATATTTATTGTTATGTTTTATGATGAGATGAAATTATAGCGTTGTTCAGCCAAAAGAAACGATTATTAGCAACAAATGATTTGTGAGTGATAGTCATTATTATGTTTTATGTAACTGTTATTATGTAACCAAGTGGATAATAACTGAGAGTTGTTGTGGTGGATATAATACTGTAGAAGTCCCACCAAGCCAACCATTTTGATAAATCTGTATGTGCAGGATGAATTGAAATGAATTTATAAAATCATCCATCTTCACAGGCAGTTCAGGTATTTTTGAGGGTTTTGAGTTATTGATAATGACAGAAGGCACCTGAGGATACACACAGAGATACAGTTGTTACTGGCAAACCCATCAGCTGTATTTCCTAACTTGAAGAAAGATGGCGGGTGATGAAGAGAAAATGGGTGTTGCCCGATCCTTTAAGCTAAATGTTGTCTGTGGTAGAAGAGGAAACCAGAAGTGGAATAAAACAGGAGTAAGACATAAGTCCCAAACCTTCTGCCAAATTTGTTTTGAGAATTAAGCGATAGTGTTGTTGGATAGTTATTCAAACAGAGCAGAAGTCCATTAGAATAATAGTTTGTGTGGGACTTTGTCAGTATTGTCAGTAAAGCACACAATGAGCTGTTGTGATTTCCAGTTCTGTGTAAACACCACTTGTTTCCACACTATTCAATAGGAGCCAGGTTCAGATAGAATAGAACCAGCATTTTGTGGATGTCCGACCTCTGTCGAAACTCAAGAGAAAATCTGCAGCAGCGCAGTATTTTTAGTTCTTTTTTGTGTGCCCTTTACTGGAATAGGATAGAGTCCAGGGGAAAGAGAAGAAACCATTAGAGCCTTCTGTAGAGTGTGGAAAAGGCCTCGGGTGTCCTTGTGGATGGTGGGATCATAGGGGCAGTAATGGGTGCTTTTTGCAAAAGAATTGGTTGAATAGGGGGCTTGTCTTCATTCTCAGAGTAAAAATCTTTATTTGGAAAGACCAGAGCCTTTATATACAATATAAACAAACTATTATGAATAGGTCCAACAAACCATATGCTTAATATATATTTCACTGTTGTTTATAGGGATTTGCCTCAGAGGACATGGCAAATCTTGTCAACCCTCTCTCTCTCTCTCGCTCTCTTTCTCTCACACACACACACACACACACACCCACACACATACACACACACAGTTTCTCTCTCTTTCTCTCTCTCTCCCTCTCTTTCTGTTTTTCCCACTCTTGATTCTTCTTGCAGAAACACTGTTGACGCTCTCAGACTTCTGACTTCCTCATTTTGGTTTGCCATAAGCGTGTTCGAACAAATGCAGCTGGTTTGTTCTTTTAAGTTGGCAAATATGAACAATATTGATGTTATTGTCTGTAACCTCAGATAAGTAGTATCAGAGTAATGACTGCATTTATGACCAAAACACACCACAGTGATCCTCACTGGGCCATGTTCACGGCAGTGTATGCCTTTGCATTGCACACTTCTTGCTTACTTGCCCTGAGTGTGGCTTCATTCAGTCAGCTGTTTGACCTGAGTCTCCTTGGAGGCTGTGGGAACCTTGTGGTCAACAGCTGTGGCACGGTGGGCAGCGTGTGCACATCATCAACACGGAGGCCCAACGTAACCACGGTGATTAATTGCACCTGAGTGTGCCGGCATCTCTCCTCTCTCTGCTGTTAGCTGCGATGTAATGGAGGGGAAAGCCACCATATGGCCACTGTGTAGGCATGACCTTTGCCGGGAAAATATGTCAATATTTGCAAAGACTCATTGTCTTCCTGGATTATAATACAGTTTGTTTGCTTGTCATAGAGAAAGTAACAAACTAATTATGCTGTATCAGAAAGACAGGAAAAAATCTATTTGTACATTTGCAAGGTAGTCTGCAGAATATTTTAGAGTGGGGAAAAATCAGTTTGCATGAATTTGACTTTACCTCAAATATTGTAATTTATGTCCTTGATAGCAGACTGAGACACAGCCCCCGGGGCAAAAACCTGTTATTCTTTTCAGAAAAATGTGGTGAAGCCTTAATCTGTTGAATGTTCAAGAAAGACAAAACTTTGCATTGATTTTTTTTTCATGTGAGTCAGTATCACCCCAGGGGTGCTCCTTGTTTGGAAAGATCTGAATCACCAGCAGTCAGTGCAAAAGACAGTAGCATGTAAGCCTGGAAATACATTTCTATTATTTGCTTACAGTCTCTTCCTGGTATATACAATGAAATTGTTTTTGAAATGACTCCAAGTCGGGGTAGCAATTCTGCTGTGTCTGTGACAGTGTAATGAAATTCTACTTATTCCAGTCTGTTTTCTCTTTTTTTAATTGCATAATGTGGCTATACATCAAGTTCAAGACAAAAATGTTATCTGTGGTTTAGAAGATAAGGATTTGGAATGCCAAGACTCTGGAATGCAGTGGCTGATGGTTAGCCATACATATTTGACATGTGTATGCATGTGTGTTTGAAGCTGCTTACCTGTGCCACATGCCTTTTTTTGCCATTTTTGTGTATTTTTTTTTTTTTTCAGCACAGCTTTTTGTGTGCATCAGTGTGGTGTTATGCCTACTGACTCACGATTGTCATCAACACGTGATTAACATATTCAAATTAAATCTTTACCACAGATCCTTGGGTAAAATGCTCTAATAAGATGAGGCAATTAATTTACAGTTTACATATATGGTTTCTTTAGATTCTCCTTAGTATCCTTAGTACCATTTTCTCTCCTCACTAAATACTTTGATCAGGAGTCCTGCATTGACATATTCAGTGACCTTGGCAAGACACAGTAAATTGGAGCCCAGGCATGCAAATGAGAGAACAGGGAACAATTGTATCCTCTCTTATCTGTCAGTATGATAGAGACATTACACAGATCAGGACTATTCAATTCAGTTAAGTACTGTCATTTCCTGATTATTATACACTGATTTATCAGCATTTCACCTACACTGTTCAGAAATGGAGGAGGTCTATACATGGGAATGTATTTGTTCTTCATTCTACTTCCTCATGAAATGATGACCTAATTTGCATTGATCTGATTGTCAGTAACATTAATGCATTGGTTAATACAACAGTGAGGTCAATCCATGGTTTTGTTATCTTGCATAAAACACTGATTTGAGGTTTAAACATGAGTGTCAGATGTGAGGAGTGTGAGGCAATGACTAATACTAATAGTGAGTGAGTGAGTTCATTGTAATTTAGGTGGGATTCCCACTGTAAGTACAGGCCTGCTCGTGCTCCAGATCTACACAGCAAACAGCAAATACTTTCCACTGTCCCCTATACTGTGTGTGTTCAGCTGGTGCAGTGGCTGGGCAACACACACACAGACACACACAGCCCCTCCCCTGTTTGTGCAGGCAGCTCCCCATCAGTCACCTCTGGCTCAGACATGCTCAGAGCCCAGCCTGGGATCACAGACGGCAGGCTGTTAATAACAGGTAACTCCTCCCCTCTGTCCCCTGCTGGATGACCACCCCAAAGTTCACTTGCCTCTGACACATGCTTGAGCCATGTAATACTTGATGCTTTAATCTTATTGGCCCTCGATTCAGTGCACATGTGTAGAGCAGTCAGGGTTGAGAGCAGTGGTCAGATGGAGTGTGTTGTTATGTCTGTCTGGGGGAATGAAGTGTAGTGCTTTTAAAAGAAAAACAGCTTGTGAAAAGCATGCATGGGCAGGTGAGGTGATCATAGAAGACATGCGTTAATGATGTGGTATGTGTGTAAATAAATCACCTCCTCACCCAGAATCAACAGCCAAGTGGAAGTGGGAGGGTGTGATCACGCACAGACACACACACGTGTATTTGTGTATGTGTGTGCTTTCATGTATATGTGTGTGAGTGTGTGCATGTGTGTGTTCATGAGTGACTGACAGGTATGTGAGGAGGCCAACTGTGGGGGTTGAGGCTGGACGTTAGGAGAGTTTGAGGGGAGAGATGAGCCTCTTGCCAGGGGCATGCACTCCCTCCAGGGAACATGACACAGACAGTGGGACGGACCTGCTCCTGCCTCGTTACCAGCCAGCCAACCAGGGGGAGAGAGAGAGAGAGAGAGACATAGGGCTCCTTCTTTGTGACTGACTGAATGATAAACTCACTTCGTGAAAAAGTGACATCTGTGTTGAATCTGAGAGTGTAAAGTTAACTTTGAAGAAGCTGATCTGAAGACATTGTCCTCTGACATATTCATACACACACACTCACACACACCAAATGATCTCTAGTCAAACCCCTTCTCTGTCTCTTGCCCTCCCATACACTGCCTGACTAATGTCTAACTTTCATACCTCTGTGTTTATGAACGTACTGTGGTCTGGTGCATAGTATTTGTGCGTGTGTGTGGGGGGGTTTGGTGTGTGTATGCAGTGGTAAGGGAGGGGAGCGGTATGTGAGTGCACACATACATACAGACACACACACACACACACAGAGGGCTGTCCCTTGAGCCCCTGGTGGCTTTGCTCGGCTGATCGTGGCTGCCGTCCCTCGAGAGACTCGTTGCATGCAGATGGTCTGAGCAGTCAGGGGAAAAGTTTATGACAGCCCTCGCTCTGTTCCTCCTCCCCCTCTTCTCTCTCTCTCTCTCTCCCTCTCCCTCTCCCTCTCTCTCTCTCTCTCTCACAGTCTGGCTCACACTCTCTCCTCTCAGTCTGTATGCTCAGGCACATGGAGGTGACTACAGCCGTGGGTCTCCTTCTCTCTCATTTGGACTGTGCCGTTCTCTGAATAGTCTGCCCGTGAATTGGATGTGTTTTCTGTGAAAGGAGAGCGAGAGAGAAGGGCGGTGAAATCGTGTCTGGTGAATAACAGCGTTTCAAAGGTATGTGGTTCTTTGAGAGCAGTTTCTGTTTGAGAACAGTGCTTTTGTTTACATGCCTTCATAAACTCCGGTGCTTGACTTATAGCTCTGAAATCTGTGGGGGAAGATGAACACCTGTGTTTACTGCGTGGGTCGCATGGCTGTATTTCTGAAGGAGGAGATTGTTTCTAAGGGAATGTAAGTTAGAGACACTAGATGCAGTCAGACAAGTCTAAGTGTGGCTGGTGTTGCCATATTGGTGTGTGTGTGTGTATGTGTGGTTTGGAGGTCATACCTCTTCACTGAACAGGTCCTCTCATCCCCTTTCACTCATTATCAGAACAGCAGAGAGAGGGTCGCAAGCTATCAGTGTTTGTGTTTGTGTGTGTGTGTGTGTTGATGAACTGACTGTGCACATGTGTGTATATGTGTGTGTGCACAGTGACAGGGATGAGTTGTCTGTTGCTGCTTTCTCTCTTATCACGTCTATGTTTAAACCTTCTTCATCAGAAGAGCAGTACTATGTGTGTGTGTGTGTATGTGAGAGAGAGAGAGTGGTGATGGGCGTCTAACGGTCAGATTTTCATTGGTCAGATGTTTCTGAGTCAGGGACTATTTATGTGTGTGTCATTTCCCTTCCACACAGAAAGCCATGCCTGCTCAAACCCCACTGTGCACTGTGAGCTTGTTTCACTTCCCTGCACTACCAGTGCCAATTACTTAGCTGTTGCACCAAGAAGGACACTATTTTCAGCCCTAAAAACACAGCTTTGGGAATTTTTGGCTTGGGTGGTGGTGGTGGAGAATTTTTTTTTCAAGCAGTTTGAGTGGGATTTGGTGTCAGTTTAATTGAGTTCATTGTGCCGGAGCTGACTTGAGTTGTCACCAGTAGAAAGAGGCATTAGTGTAGCTGATTGGACTGGTAGAAGTTCTGTAGCAGACTGTAACTAATGGCTCACTGGGGACTAAGTGATGATCAGATGAATGTGCTGGAGATGGGAAGATATGGCAGAGGGAGGAGAGGGCAGGAGGAACTAGTAGAGAAGGGAGCTTTTGCTTTGGCTGGACAGTAGGGTGGCACAGTCTGGCTTTTGGTAAACTTGAATTTCAAGTCTTTGGTGCTTTCAAAAAACAAACATAAAAACAGGCATGTTGACGTGCACATACACTACACATTCACACATACACACACACACACACACACACACACAAACGCACGCATACCAAAATACTTTGTGGTCTCACACATGTATACTATTCACAGTTGAGAGAAATCCATTTGGTGCTGTAAGCTGGCATATCAGGTGTCCTGGCTGTGTGGAATGTGTGTGTGTGTGTGTGTGTGTGTGTGTAACATCAGAGGCAGGGTGATGTCTTTGTCACTGTCCCATTGCACTCTCCTGAGGGCATGGAGTCCGTCTTTGTCCTTGCAGTAGAGACAGACAGGGGGCCAGTGAGAGGGCTTGTCCTGGCACTGAGGATGGCAAGAATCACACCAAGCACTGGGGGAGGAGGGCACTTGGGATGTCTTCACCATAGGAACGGACAGACTGAAAGAGAACGACTTGGGAGAGACCCATTAACAAAGCCAGAGACAGACAGACAGACTGAGAGAGAGGGAGAGCGATCCTAGAGCTAGCAGACACTCATGTCTGGGTGTAGGAGCAGGGGAGCTGGGCAGAGGTGTGAAGGAAGGCAAAGATGAAGAGCTCTGGTGCATAAGAGAGATTCAGGGTGGGTGAGGGAAAGAGGAAAGATGGATAATGAATGTAAATAACCAACGGAGAGAAAGAGAAAACGGCAGTGGAGGGGGGGTGGGGGGTGGAGAGGGGGTGGAGGCTGAAGGGAGACTGTGGAGGGAAGCCTGTTTGAGGAATGTCTGCAGAGCCGGGGCTCTGCTGCAGTACCCTCAGATCAGGTTGCTGTCAGCTGTCGTGGGCGGCCAGGTCCGGCTTTGTGATATCTGTTCATCCTAAAGAGAGAGAGAGAGGGGAGGATAGAGGAGGAGGGAGGGAGGGAGGGATATACAGTATATGATCCCATACTGGACTGTACTGTATGTATATATGGAGGGTATGTTTGCAATTATGTAGGTGAGCTGTGGCATCACTGGTATTACAATGGGATCTGAAAGTGATCTAAATCAGTGGCCAGGTCTATGATTAGACTGGATGACATGACAGAGGAGAGCACACAATTACTGTATGGGAGGTGAAGTATTTATAGGATTGGCCAGCTTTATTTGAGGGGTTTATTCATACTGTGAGGTGGAAGAGGGGGAGAGAGAGAGGGAGATACTCACAAATATATCGTAGTGGAAAGTTAAAGATAGCTTTTGATGTCAGGGTGTTAACTTCATAATAACAGACAATTCTATTTGTTTGGAGTCTTAGGGCTGGGTGTGTGTGTGTGTGTTTGTTTGTGTGTGTGTGTGTGTGTGTGTGTGTGTGTGTGTGTGTGTTTGTATGTATGTTTGTATGTTTGTGTGTGTGTGTGTGTGTGTGTGTGTGTGTGTGTGTGTTTATGTGCACCAGGGACCAGGGACATTGGTGCGTGCTGTGCTGTGCTGTGCTGTGCTGTGCTGTGCTGTGCTGTGCTGTGCTCGGAGTGGCTCTGTTTGTGAACTCCAACTAGTGCGTGGCCTGTATTGACTGAGGGTGCACACAGTAAAGCGGCCCTGTCAGATGCACTCATCTTCAGGATGCTTCCTGCTTTGTCTGAAGGACCAATGGCTCTGCCGGAGACAGATCATCCCATATCCTCCTGCTGTAGAAGTGTCTAACCCTGCATGACTGCACACTGGACAGTCACTCTTCACTTTACCTCACACAAAACAACTGACTAATGCTTTCCTCTGACATTTCAATATGTAGCTTTGCACGCGCTGACACAATCACGTCTTTGCAGACCAAAATAGACAGCTCTTCTCTTTCTATCTTTTTTCCCCCAGTGTGATGTGATGTCTTCACTGACTGGCAGAGCCTCATTTCTCCATGGCTTTGTGCATGCATGACTCAGAGATCACAGCGTGCTGGGTCACAGTAGCAGGCTTTGACAAGAGTGGCATGCTACACTATGGGAATGACAAAAGTGCATTCAACCTGTGGATCAGTTGCTTGTGTTATTGCCCAATGGATCCACGGAAACTTTGAGAAGACATTTAAAGGCAGCTGAATAGGAGAGCAACTGGAAGGTGTGTGTGTGTGTGTGTGTGTGTGTGTGTGTGTGTGTGTGTGTGTTCTCTCTGTGTGTGTTCTGTGTGAGTGTGTGTGTTGTGAGATGTGGAGGGAGAAAGGAGAGAGATAGAGAGAGGTAGAGGTGTTCTCATCTATCAGCTCTCAGCTATCTCCCTTTCAGGCAAAATACTGAAAACTCACCCAGAGGTGTGAAGCCACAGTGCCTTGCCCTAAAAGCACCCCAGGTAGTGACATCATTCTCAGTGATGTGCTTACTGGTGTCCACAGCACACCTCTCTGGCCCTGGAGAGTGTCTCAGGGCTGGGAGTCGGAGTTCGACCTCTCTGTGACCTCTGTCCACTTTGAACATGGGCACACCTCATTTACACACACACACACACACACCACCCCAACCCCCGGCCCACCGCCTTCCGCTCCCCTCCAGCCCCCCAGACCCCCTCCCCTCGGCTCCACAGCAACTGTGTGTTAGCCCACAGTAGGGTTATATTTGTCTTTAGCGTTGGGTCCAGCATGTGGGCACCATTCCCCCTCTCCCACAGTCTCCAGAGTATATTTAAACAATTTACTGCATCACAGGGAAGTGAAAAAGCACGACTGGCACTGTGTCTAGTGTCTGTGTCTCCCCTGGGAGCCTTGGAGAATTCTGGATGTTTTTGCTGCTGTTGATGTTGTTTAAAGTATCAGATACAACCACTAATTCTCTGGAGTGCCTTTAATCTACTATGAACAGATGAGCTCAGTTGTATGGTGTGGGTATAATCTACTGTAGGTGTGTAAGATGCTCAGCACCAAACCCAACTCTACCCTGCTGCTTTCCAGGACCCCTCTGGCTCAGGCCTGTCAGAGTGATGGATCCTACCTCACTGCTAACTGCCATGTTTGAACAGTTCAGACCATTCACAAGGAATTCCGCACCATCTCACCACTTTCCTTTAAGTGTGTTTGTGTGTGTGTGTGTGTGTGTGTGTGTGTGTGTGTGTGTGTGTGTGTGTGTCTGTGTGTCTATTTTTCCTCTCCTCCCACAGTATCAGGGCAGAGATCACAGCTTTTGTCGACCATCAGAAATGTACAAATTGGGGCTTGGCTGCAAATCCCCCAAATCACCACAACCAGAAATGTTTGGCTTGTAGTGTCATGGCAGCTGTCAGAGTGCATCCTGTCACTGGTCCCCTTGCTCTTCTTCTACAGGCTTCTGAGCAGTGGCCATTAAAAATGAAGGGGTGCTGTATTTCAGTCCCATGATTGCCAGTATTCCTACCTTAAGGATAGCATCTGGCCCTCACTGGGTCTTATCTGTTCAAATTGAAATAAGGTGGGAAATGCAGGTCTCTCTGGTTAGATTGGAGGGATTTTGGCAGCTCCTGTGGAAACATGGACAGGAGTTCACCGACTGGAAGCCATATTTGTTATGAACTGCATATGTCTTCTCTGGCAGCATCCTACCACGGCTGAGGTTTTGATTTGGCCAGTATAAAACTTTGCGCAGTGAGATGTAGACTGTCATATGTAGCCTAGCTCAGCAAGTGTGGCTTGTGACTGCAAGGTGTTCATATTCAGTTCATAAAGCAGTAATATGTATCCTAATCATATGGATGGTTTTGATGGCTATTTTTTGTCTTCTCTACTCATTCCTTTCATGTCCAGTAAAAGGATTGCCCATTTAAAGGCTTGGTGGCCATGGTGTCACATAGGTTCAAATTCTTAAAGGGACTTGTGGTTTCCTCACTGGCTGTAGACTAATAAGACTGGGGAGATTTAACTTCAAAATGGTTCTAATGCTTGACTAACATCATACATTTGCAAAGTTTCCTCAGTGTTGAAGAAAACTATCAGATTAGATCGGGTCATCAGAGACATGGGCTTGTTAACTCTGGTCCAAATTGATGACTTTGAAATCAGTCATGGTGTGTTTACCTTTACAGTAATGGCAATTAGATGTTGACGTGGTCTGTTAGACTCCCAAGCGGTCAGACACATTGATGGTGCCCTATACAGTTCTATAGAATTGAAAAAGTGTAGATTGTGCCTCACATCACTGGGTGTGTTATGTAGCTTAACTAGCCTGTGCATTTTGGATGTGATGTGATGTGTCGGAGAGTGCTGAGCTGGTGGAACATTAGCTGTTAACTAGCTCCTGCTCTCTCTCTCCCCGTGCACCCAGCAGCTGTTAGACGGCTCTCATCCCCAAGACTTAGACAGACAAACAGATGGCCGGGGTAATGGCTCCTGCTGCCCCACTAGAAGAAGAGGAAAAAAAGACCACATTGAGGCAAAATAAAGAATTCATGATCGCAATTCACCAGGGAATCATCAGAGGTCCTAAGTGCTTGAGCACACTGTTGATTATCGGAGTCATTGCTGGTTTTTCCCCCTGCAGGCTTGTCTTCATACCTCTTAAACAGGTAGGTTTGCTGTGTGTTTTAGCCTCTGGGGCTGCCCAATCCTCCCCAAGGTTAATGCATCTGCTTTGGAGCATTAGCACAGCAACTATAGCCAGATTTGTCAATGGCATTGGCTATATGTCTCATGTTGGTGGGATGCTGCCGCTGGGAGGCCGTGAAACCAGAGCTGTCACTTTTCCCACATCTATGAGACTCCAGTCGGAGCTCTGACAAACACGGGGCCTGCCTCTTTGTGAACGGAGGGTCCTGTCACATTCCCCTGCTCCAGAGCAAACACACTGAGCAAGCAAAGAAAGCCAATAGCCCACTGCCATCCCTCACACCAGCCCCAGGCTGTCAATACCCACCCAACTGCCTGCGCTCTCCCACACCTCATTGTCAGTAACCACCTCCAGACCCCAGCCAAAGCCACCCTGCCTCTACATGCCCTCCCTAGCCTCCACTTTCACTTAGGACACATGCAAGAATTGAACTCTCAATGCCCTCTCTGTGTGATTCAGATGAAGTATCATAACAACATAGTTGATTTGAATGAGTTTACATAATTGATAGGCGTTGAATATTGACATAAACGTTTCACATAGACAAGAGAACTCTATTACCCTGTAAAGCAAAGACTCCGTTTTGCATGTCACAGTGCAAGCAATGTACAGAGCTACTCCTCCCGTGAGAGTTGGGCTGGCATCTACTAGCATACTCCCATGCCAGTGGCTATAGCACCTGTGAGGGAGCTCAGCGATGATCTGCTAAAGCCAGACTTATCCGGAGGCCGGGCGGCCGCTTGGTGTGTGTAAAAGCCCTTTCTCCCTCTGTCAGTAGGGGGGATCCTTTTACAGAGAAGCCCAGATGGGTCACAGCACCATGCCCCCCAGCCCCCCCTCCACACACACACACACACACACACACACACACACACACACACACACACACCGCAACACCTCTCCTCCATCACTCTGCTCCAGCTCATCTGCTCCTCCAGCTCTCTATCTCTCCATCTGAACCCTGCCAGACCCCCCCACCCCAGTATGCCTCTGTTTCTTTGCCAATACACTCCACTGCTAATGTACTCATCCAACAGCTCTCTTTCTTTACCCCTTCTGCCACAACCCTTCCTTTCTCTCTCCCCCCTCCCTGTCTCTTTCTCTCTCTCTCTTTCATCTTTGGCAATCTTGAGCACTGTCTGTTCCCTGCTGGGACACCGTCAACTAGATACTCAGTCACCCTCTGGACGTTCTACACACTCACTGGAAGCCAGCCTAGTTTCCCCATCATGACCCACTACACAGGAGACGACGTTCTGTCTCTCTGCCTCACCATCACTCGCACTAAATTGCCATGGGAACACCGAGCTGAGACCCAGTCCAGGATTTAGTTCTTGTGTATAGACGATTTATATTCTTAATCCAGTTACAGGGCAGTGCCTGACCTCAAATAAAAGGATAGGACATGCTTATTGGAGATTTATGTGATGTAGATGCATTGCTTTAAAAACAGTGACATACATTGTTGGCTACTATGATCAATCTCTCCCACTGGGCTTGAGTTCTCTGTGTTGTTTTCCATAGGAGAAAACAATCCCTAAGAGCTTGGAAATGGCAACTTAAATCTAATTTTACTTCCTGATCTTCGTCCAATTTCATAATGGACAAAGGCTGTTTTTTTTCTAAATCCTGGGGAATTAATGGGTAATAAATCAAACTGGACACAGGAATGGTTTTACTTTGTTTTGCAAAGTGCTGCTGTATCCTAGTATATGTATCCTCAGGAACAGTTTGTGTGGCTAGTCCACCTCTTTACTCTTGTCTGGCACAGGTGATCTCAGGTCAGTCCGGCAGGATTGATGAGCTGGTCCAGATAAATGTGTAGCATTTAAAGGGTGGCTGTCTATGATCTCAGACGAGCTGGGTTGCTTTTTTCCAGTCTGGAAGCCAGATAGTGTCAAAGGCACAAAGTCAAGCTAAAGTAACCAAGGGCATGTGAGTTGCATTGTGTGAACACAGACGACGTCAGCACCCAGACCCCTCTTTAGTACAGCCAGCACCAGAGTGAGCGTTCGGGCGGAATTTTAATGCTGTACTTGAGAGGAGAGAGGAGTAGAGGGGACCCAGAGAAGATATAGAGGGATCTACTTGCACCTGTGTGCATTCTGGAGCAGTGCTGAATCATTCGCTCCTTCCTGTGAATGAACCCTGAATGCTTTAGGGCACTGGTTCTCACACTGGAGTCCACAGCTCATTGAAGTTTGCTACAAAATAACATATAGCATCTAACAGAACAGATGGATATGAGCCTGTATGGTTAAACTTGAGTTGCGATTATGAGGGGTCCTTGGAAATTCTTCCACTCCATGAGGGGTCCTCGGTCCAATAAAGTTTGAAAAGCCCTGCTTTAGAGGAGCTAGGAGTGTGTGTGTTAGCATATGGAGACCAGTCATGTTGCACGAGCAGCTATTGTGCACCAGGCTGCCATTGGATTGGTCTCTCTCTTGGGAGTTGGAGTTGGAGCTGGGTCTGCTTCTCTGCAGAACACGAGATATTCTCTTTCCTGTTTACAAATACACAAGTTGAAGCCAAGGGATGTTAGCGATCACAGCTTCGCAGCCGTGTCTTTTCTCGGAGACTGAAGGTCAGCTTTTCCACTACCCTTTTCTCTCTGTCATGTTATTGGAGTCTATCTCTGTGGCTTGACTGACCGAAATATGAATCTCCCAGTTCTTCTCTGTCTCTCACACGCTCCCTCTCTCTCCTCATATATCAGAATGGAGGCCCGATTCCATTAAAATGCCAATATTTTCATTTTGATTGTTGTTCTTCTTTCTGCGTGAGTCTGGCCTGGGATGAAACGGTCATTAATAATACAACTTAGAAGTCCCCTCGCCTGCCCTGCCCCCTCTCCCCTCCTGGGCAGCCATTTGCCAGACTGGAGTGGATATTTTATTCATGAACTTCATCAATAAGCTCTTTTAGGCCAGACAGTGCCACAGTGTTTGGGGGGGCCGGAGGGGTACACAAGTGCCCCCGTCACCCTCTGAAAAGGCACATGCCACACAAGGCCAAACACACAGGGACCCTCAGCCCAGCACATATACACACACACACACACACACACACACACAAGACCCATCTCATGTCTGGACAAATCATTTCCATGTCAGAGAGTCAATTAGCATGTGGAGGCCCTCGAGGGCTGTTTTGGTACACCACTGCTTCCTCCCAGGTCCTTTTGTTTGAAGTGCCTGATGTAAATAACTCGACTGGATTCTCCTCTGGTCTTTGACGCGGGGCCAACTCTGTGATCGCTTGTATGTATTAAAAACGGCGTCTCTGAGCGCTTTTATTGGAGTCCAAGTGGATATATGGTGGACGTGGGCTGCCAAGGAATGAACCTGGAGGCGTTAGAAGCTCCCCCCCGCCCCCCCGCCGCCTCACGCTCTGAATTTACTGCACTGATTGTCCTGATAATGTCCTTGCGGGTGATGTATGCCACCTCCCAGAGGTTCAGATAGCCTGGGTCGTCGGGAGGCTTGCTCTTTTCCGACTGGCACTGTGTGGGCCACTCTGCTCAGCAGTGAGCACTTCCAGCAGACAAGCCTGATAAATCACAGACTAAGAGGGGTGGCATGTTGACAGGATTGTGGCACGAGACAGGAAACACACTCACACACCCATGCCCAAATATAAAACACATAAACATAAAACATACAGATCTTTGGCCCACAGTTTTTACATTTACACTGAGACACACACACACACACACATACACACGCCACAAGCACCTACACACACAGGCTGCATACACCAATGTCTAAAACACAGACATAGTGTGATGAGGAATGTTGGCATGGTAACTAAGCTATGTGGCTTGACAGAAAGGCACCATTGAGGGAGGGACACTGGGTCCACCCAGGGTGTGTTTGTGTGTATGTGTGTGTTTGTCCATGTCCACAGGGGTTTGTGTTATTTGACAGAGTTGGTTACTTATGATGAATTGTAGAGTGAGAGGGGAGGCTTACATTAAGTAGTATTGTCTGCTGTGTTTTTGTCCATGTTTGTCACACAGTATCTCAGAGGCAGTATCTCTTAGACAGCTAGCCAGTTAATAAGGAGCAAATGCGCAGGGTGTTTACAATTCTCAGTGATGACGCACTGATGCATCGCTATGTGCTGAAGACAGAACAGGAAATATATATTTTTGGCTCTTAACAGACCATAATGAAGAAGCAGATTGTCTAAGCACTGTTAGTCCTCAAGAGTCAGGTGATTGAGTTGGATGCAATGTTTCACTACTACTATGACGTTACTATGACACTACTGTGACATTACTACGACACAAGTCCTTGTGGAAACTGGAATCTTTATGCAATTCCACTGAAAATGATAAATTTGTCATCTTTGGGGTTACATTGGACTATCATCCTGAACATACTGCGTAGTTGCAACAAACTGGACCTCCATGACATACTGGAGGTAGATCACCTAGAAAGCATTTTATTGGATGTAATATTTATTGATATTAATAAAAGCAAATGAAATAAATAAAACAAGCCAAAAATGGAACCAAGGGATCTTAAAAAAATAAAGACATTTAGTTTTACAGTGGGAATTGCGGAGTTCAGTATTCATGCATTTGAGTTAGGCTTCTGTCCAGCCAAGAAAAGAAGTCCCCTCTCTCTGTTCCTCTTTTCATCTCTTCTCTCAATTTCTCCTTCCTTCCTCCTCTGTGCTGTGTCTGCTCTCTTTGGCCACCATTTTCACAGGCAGAAGCTCCTCTACAGCGTCTGGTCTTGTGTTCAATTTGGTTTTGCGCGTTCAAGCCCACCTTGCTACTGAGTAAGGCTGAGTAATCCCTTAGGACAGCCTAATGAAAACAAGAAAAGTGTGTCAACTCAGCTCAACTGAGTGGTGTGTGTGTGCGTGTGTGTGTGTGTGTGTGTGTGTTGGTGTATGGGTGTTCCTGTGAAGGGCAGCAGGATGTTGAGGGGGTGTGGTGCCAGTGGAACAGTACTGGGGTGTCTCCACACCACACTGCACTACACTGAACACACCAGAGCACTGCACACAAGCCCAGCACAGCACTTGTTAAGCAGACGGCTGCGGTGCTCCCCCAACACACACACACACACACACACACACACACACACACACCACATCTGGAACTCATCTGGAAGCTCCGGCGCTGGAGCGGGTTCGGGGAGAGCCCTTGTGACAGCGTGGCAGAAGCAGCAAGCTGGCGATAGCATCGCATGTGCACTCATTCACCTCACACCAGTCACACACTCTCATCACTCACTCACTCTCTCGTGTCACTCACTGTGGAGCTCACTCACTCACTCCCTCACTCATCTCTGTTGGCATGACTACACAGAGCTCAGAGTCATGGTGTTTACACTCATGTCAAATGAGCCATGGAAATGCAGCCTGGCTGAAATCTCTTTGAGGATCACTTGACCATGTTGGCAAGCGGAAGGCTTCGGTACCACCTGCCTGCCATGTAGTTATGCCATGCGGTTTGGTTGTTGATGTTTGATATATAGATTGTTGATGTTTGACGTATAGATGTTTTGAAACAATTCTTCAAATAGCACTGACCTCCTCTCTCTTTCATCTTGTTTCCAGTCCCTTCTGTCTGAGACTGGGGCCCTTGAGAGCTGAGCCTCTGATACTAGTTACACATGTGCTTAATCACTGAGCATGAGACAACTCGACTCAAGTGTTGCCATCCTGCTGTCAAGGAATGGTGTCCTCTCCTCTCCAATGGGGTGGATTTATGAAGGAAAGCGGCGGCTCATCCACACCAAACTGTTTGTTTTTGATGGTTTGTGTGAGGCAAAGAAAACAGCACAGCTTTGTGGCTGCCAGGCCTGGCCTCAGGTGTACGATGGGGATTCATGTACTCTGACAAAATGAGTGGAACACACACACACAGACACACACACACACACACAGAAAGAGACACAGGTAAATAACATTCACTTATGCTGAGTCCGTTAGCAGCAAATCCACATTGACAGCTGTGACATGATACCGATATCACAACGAACGATGGACACAGCAAGGCAGGAGCCTGTTGACGCGGCAGCTGAGGCAGACAGTGTTCTCTCTCTGGGCCTCCTGAAGGTTGAATTATCCACAGCCAGAGCAGGACAAAAAAATCGCCCAGGTCCAGATTTCCCCCGTGCCAGCACAGCTGTCAGACCATCGCCGGAATAGATGTCACTCATTTCCACCACACCTCTTCCCAAGCCACTTCAATGTCAAAGGATTTATTGTTTTTTATTATTTATTATTTATTTTATTATTTTGTTATTTACTTTGGTGCAACAGCACTCTTGTGTCCTGGCTCTGAGCATGCAGGGGGGTCTCTCAGCTCGAACTGAATAGACAGACAGACAGACAGACAGACAGACATTAGTGGTTGTGGCTCCTGGCCACAGTTTCACAACTCCTGTTTTTATCTGCGCTGGAAGGTACTCCTGTGGACTGTCTAATGTCTCCAGCAGTTGGCTGGGCTTCCACTCTCACTACCCCCCCCCCCCCCCCCCCTTCTCTTTCTATCTCTTTTTCTTTCTGTCTATCTGTTTTCTCATTCACCTGTGAAAAAAAAACACTTTTAAAAACAACTGCTCTCAGACTTGTACCTTTGACCCGACCTAGAGGAGTGGAAAGACTATCAGGCCCGGAGAGGTGGCTGCATTCTTTCTGCCGTCTGCCTGCAGCAGGAGGCTCCGGTGGCCAGAGCGCAGGGTTTGGCCTTGAGTGTCAAACACAGTGTCTGACTGTGTGTAAATTGGGTTCTGTGTCATCAGCTAGTAAAGGGATCAGAGGTTAGAGAAAGAGGCCTGGCCCCTGGTGTGTGTGTGTGTGTTTGTTGGTGGGTGGTTGAAAGACAGCCGGATGTTTTGTGCATGTACTCTGGCTTAATATGAACTCTCTAGGCTTTCATGTCTAACAGAACATTTGCTTATCAGAGAACATTCAAATCCCGAGCTACTGCAAAGGCTGTGTGTGTGAATGTGTGTGTGAGTGTGTGTGTGTGTGTGTGTGTGTGTGTGTGTGTGTGTGTGTGTGTGTGCATGTGCATGTGTGTGCACGCGTGTGTGTGTGTGTGCGTGCGTGTGTGCGTGTATGTGTGATGCATGTATGAGAGAGCTAGGGCAGCACAAGTCTCCTTCCTGTTGTGGCTTGTGTGTAGGTGTGAGAGGTGTCTATATTCTGCAGCAGAGGGTGAGAGACAGCAGGGGCTTTACACCCAAACTTTGATTAAAGACTCAGAAAGAAACTAAGAGAAATGTGTGTGTGTGTGTGTGTGTGTGTGTGTGTGTGTGTGTGTGTGTGTGTGGACGGACGAAAAAGTGTGAGCTGCACCGTGTGTGAGATGTTGTCTCATATCCTGAGGAAACAGTCCTAGTCCTAGTTCCTGTACATGGCTCAGTCCTCTCTGTGTGTGTGTTTGTTGTGTGTGCAGGGAAGCCCGGTGGCCTGCAGATGGAGGAACTAGAGGTGTCAGGGGGCGGCAGTCCCCACCACGGCCGCGGGCCGCCCATGGTGCTCCGCTGCGGGTGGCTGAGGAAGCAGGGCGGCTTTGTGAAGACCTGGCACACGCGCTGGTTCGTGCTCCGCGGGGAGCAGCTCTACTACTATAAAGACGAGGAGGAGACAAAAGCCCTGGTAAGTCCATTCCCTCCACCAACCTCCGTACCCTCCTCCACCCCTCCCCTGCACCTCCCTGCCCCTCCCTGACCTCCGCAGAAGCATTGCAGGAGCACGACCCCCCCCAGGCCGTGAACCACTGCGGTGGTTTAGAGGCGGGTGTCGGGTTCTCTGCTGCGTGGGCGAGGACAGCGTTATCACCGTGATGAATATCACCTCTCTAAGATGGCTCAAGGTGGATTATCCACCCACCCTGCAGGATCTTCTCACATCGGCCCTCAGACACACACACACACACACACACACACACACACTCGCACACAAAAGCGACAAGGGAAGGGGTCAGTTAGACCTGCTGAGTCTGCCATTGGAAGCTTAGATGCTTCTTAGCACTCTAAATGATCATGAAAACACCAGTCTGCATGTCGTAGCAGTCTCCTCTATGCGTGTGTATGTATGGAATGCTAGTCACACTCATGTCTGGCCTGTGCCTTAGCCACCTCTGCTGGACTACTTACACACTTTTAAAGCCATGGCAGTGTTTGATGTTTGAAGTGGACTGGCACGGCTAGTTGTTGTGCTTCCAACTTGCATTTAATGTGGGGCAGGGCTAAAGTGTGTCTGTGTCTGCCATGTCTGATGGGACAGAGCTATAGTATGTCTGTGTCTGTCATGTCATAATGAAATCCATCACTGTCAGATTACAGCTGCGGCACAGGCTGCTTTGCATTGCAGGAGAGTTCAACTGGATCATAGTCATGGCTTGTCATGTTGGGCAGATAAGCACATACAGGTTGCAGGAGTGATATTGTAATCTCTGACAGTAGGCTGTTGTCAGAAAGAGCATATGTACTATATGTGCATGAGTACATTCTCCTGTACATTATCTTTCATTTTGAAGTCATCTGAAGTAGTTGGGAGGCCAGGCACATGTGTGTGCCCCAAGTGCTTCTGTGCTTCAGTCACATCAAAGTGGGTAATACAGTGGATTGATGTTGGACAGGACACCCTCATTTGGGCTCAGTGATGGAACATTCAGCCATCCCAAAGCATTGGATGCGGCACTGGTCAGCCAGACAGACCCATTCTGGCTCTCATGCGTCCATGGATGGGTTGACACGGGTGTCGTATCCATGAGATAGAAGTAGGATTACGCTAAACCGGAGCATTAGCCCAGACAGAGTTGTGGCTGCTAACGCCATCCAAGACACAAACACTCTCCTGCAAGCCAGGCGAGCTGAAGCGCTGTGCTCTGTGAGCTGTCTCCGAGGTAATGTGGGGCTCCTGTCCCGTGCTTCTGAGAGTTGGCACAGCGGCATGAGAACCCATTTGTTTGTGTGCCAGCGTGTGAGAGGGGCTGCTGGAGTAAGCCAGAGCTCTAGTAAAGCGGAGGAGACATGAGGACAGCAGGGCTGTTTTTAGAAGCCCACACACTCACATGCTCTATGAGGAAGCTACTAGAAGGCGGAGAAAAAAAGAAGACAGAAGCCTGAAGTTTATGCATCTGTTTATTGAAGCCCATTTCGCCACATTGGTAAGTGGCAGTGGAGAGAGTGGGGACAAAGAGAGAGTGGCAGACATATGGGCCATAGCCCCAGACTGCATGCTCATCATCCCTCAGTGACATCAGCGCTGAGAATATATGTTGACAGAAGTACAATAGTGTGAGAGCAAGGTTGTTTTGACTGCCTCTCCCCACACTGTAACCAAGCGCTGGTGGAAAGATCTGCTTTGAGTTTTACACTCCTTTAATGGGGAACAGACAAATGAGTCACGCACACCGACAGGCACCCACACACACACACATACACACACACACAGAAAGAGAGACTCATGAGACACACTCAGAGATACACACACACACACACATAGATACGTATGCACACACAGACTCACAAGACAAACTGGAATACATGCACACACACACACTTTCTCAAGTTCCGTAAGGATGTAGCCAACCTCAGGCATGTGCACTGAGTGCGTCGGAGTGGGGCTAGATCTGGAGTGAAGCAGGAAGTGGGGAAGGTTTGTTTGGAAGGCTGGTCTCAGCCGCTTGGTGAGAGTAAGTGTGTGCTGATGGTCGGGGTGGAAATCCCTGCTGCTTGGCCATCATTAGTGAGCTCTGAGGAGAAGCGCACACACTCCAAGCTCTTTCATTTAGCAAGGTGCTCTACCTCCATATTACATGGCCCACTGAGCCTGGGATATTTTAATAAGCCAACTTTTCAAGTAATTAGGGAGAGAGAGAGAGACAGAGAGAGGATTTGGGTTTCTGAGTTCACTTTTAAAATTGTCTCTCATCTGTGTTAGAGAACGCATTATGGTATGTATGGTATGGGATGGTATGGTATTGTGTGTTTGTGTTTTGTATCTCTCCCCCTCCCCCTCTCTCTCTCTCTCTCTCTGTGTTTGTTTGTATGTAATTTTAGAAGACAAAAAGGGAAGTTTCATAAAGACATGCACCTTTGAGATTTTATTTATAAACAGTGGAGTCTGTTTGTGGTCAATTCTTTGCACTTTAATGTTTCACTTTCAGAAACCACAGCTGTGTGTGTGTGTGTGTGTGTGTGTGTGTGTGTGTGTGTGTGTGTGAATGTGTGTGTGTTCTGTATTTCATTCAAGGGATGTTTCTTTGCATCATGTCTTCCCATTTGATCAGGACAAGATTCAATATCAGGCAAGAAAAAGATTTTTTCCTTTTCAAGCTACGGCTTCAGAGTCGGCTTGAAAAACCTGAAGCTGCGATCTGAGGCAGCCATTCTTGTTTTTGATCTCCCATAACTTGGGCGATGTTCCGAATGCCAATGAGAGACGTTTATCTGTCACCTTTAGCCCAGCCAGATCCACAGACACTGGCATCAGGGATGGCTCTCATGAGATGGGTGCTTTGCCATGTTACTCTCCTGTTTCCACTTCTTTTCTCCTCGAGGACGGGGCAGGTGTGGAGAGGGTTATGATGAGGGCCTGGAGAGACTCTGCACCCAAGAACCAAACCTGTCTTCCCTTTTTTGGCAGATAGCAGAAATTGAATACTTAATGTTCATGTTTCCTGCATTTGCTAAGATTATAGATGTAAAACAGCAGGCAATGAAGACTGTTGGGGGAAACGTTCTGACGGTTAGCTGGCATTTTTCTGTAAATTCATATTTTATAAATGCATATGGTGAATGGAGTTCCCTAGGTCCCCTTTTGGTGAACGGAGTTCCCATTTTCCACTCTAGGCCAGTTTTCCATGCCAAAGCATCCCTCTATAGGGAGGCTGGAGGTTTCCTCTGCCCACGGACTCTGTGCAGCACGGCTGGGCAGGCCAGGACCACCTCTGCTCTGGCTGTGCTCCACACCCAGGCCCACACAGAAGGTCAGCCTGCCAAAGGCTGGAGGTGGGCGGTGGGCTGGGAGGACCTCCACTGTCCCACAATGCAGCTGTTGTTCTCTCCACCTCTGAATGAAAGTCCTTATGTCCTCATGTAAAACACGCTGTGTTCGGCCCCAGTCAGAACAATGGCATAAACTACAATACGAGAGCCTCTCTGGGACGGGGGAAAGCAGAAGGCTCGTTCTCTTTGCCCTACATGAAATACAACACCGCACATCAAGAGTGCTATGGCTGACAGCATGTCATCTGGTCATTTCGCCCCCCCCAGAGAAAACGTTTTTGAATTTGGCTTTCAATGGCCTCCCTTGTCCAAGGGAATGTGGGACTGATGTGAACTACAGCGTGTGGAGAGGGGGCACGCGGGGGGGGTGGGCTCAGGTGCATGCTTTGCTTCGGACATTTTTAGCAGAAATTGTGTCTGGTAGCTTCCGGACATGAAAAAAAAGACCAGTGGTACCTCATGGACTGTTTGTGTATTTTTGGACACTGTTTTGCTCCGGCATCTGTTCTCTAACAACCACATTATTCTAAACTTGCCGGTGGTAGAACGTTCTTGCATTGCCAACCTAAAAAAAACTGACAACAGCATTAGTTTTCTCCTTTCTTCAGCCATAACTTTTCTAACACTGCCACTGTAGGGAGGAGAGAGTGTCAGGAAACTGGGCCAAGAATGTAGCACAGACTCGTAATTGCTTTGACCCACAGACATAGGGCTATGCGGAACCAAGGTGTCCAACCTGCCCCCATCAACCACTAAACTCACGCTGCCAGCATCTGCCAGTGTTCCTCTATCTGTTGAGTGGGAGAGTCGGCCTAAATTTAGAAGTGAAGGTGTGGAGGAACTGTGGCTGGAATATTAAGGGCAGGTACTAATTGAGATGAAAATCTTAATCTCTTTTTTGCCTCATTTGCAGAAGTGCGGTCACTAACCCCAGCCATGTAGCTTTTTCATGTGATGTAACCCAATACATATTACATACGGACACAAGTGCATTTGTCAGTTGAGTATACAGTCATGTTATCACAAATATATGAAACCCATAGAAGCATAAAAAACACAAAACTTACTTGGATGGAGAGCTAGCTTTGGCATTTCCAGTGTCTGACCTCAGGTCAGGGAATGTTGGTCAGACAGACTAGTGACATCTCGTGGTGGGCTGATGTGTATGTCTGGGCAGTAGGCCGGGCGCCGTACCATGTGGAATGCGTAGAATAGCAACAGTATGGGTCAGTGGTCACAGAGGAGTACAAACGAGGCTACATCCAAGCACTAGGCACGAGCACGCCATGCCTTGCCACAACACACGCACACACACACACTTGTCATTCAGCAGTACAAAGGCTATTCTGTGTCTGGCAAGCACTGAAGATTGCATAATTATTCTAATCCGAGCCATTTATCATCTGGTTGTGTAATAATGATGCATACTCTGCTGTGTCCACTTTTAGAGAGCCTGCATTGTGTTGTCAGGGGCTGGAGAGAAGTATGGTTCATACTCAGTAAAATCAAATTTCACTGTTTAAATCAAAATGGCTTTTATTGCGCAGAGGAAAACAATGCCTGACAGCGTAAAATACTGGCGTAATTACCAATTTAATGTTGTTGCTTTTCAGTAAATAAACATTTTACGGCACACAGAGAAAGTTCCACTTATTGGTGTGGGCAAAAAGTCGAGGCTTTTGCAGAGCTGTAGTTTAGTGCTGAAGCGCCGGTGCCCTTGGCGTTTAAGATGCCTATTAAAATGACAATTTGAGGTTTAATTATTCATGTGGTAGTGCTGCTCTGCTCAGCTCAGCTCTGCTCTGCTCTGTGTAGATGAGAGGAATTAGAAAGCAGAATCATTAGCATGACCTCCAGCCTGTCAGGAGATACCCACGTCCCTCACATCTCTCATACACACACACACTCACTCACTCACTCATTTACTGACTCACTCACTCACTTCACACTTCTTTTTCCCTTTCTCTCTCTATCATTCACACACACACACACACACACACATTTACACACACAAAGAGATGTGTTCTATGCAAAACAGTACTTGTCCTCACAGGTTTTAGCCCGAGGCTGAAATGACAGCATATCTTTTATTCTACACTCTGTGTTTATTGCTCAAGTCACTGGGGTGCTCACACCATGACGCTCAGCACAATAAATAAAAACGCAGGCAGATGGAGGAAAAAAAAGCATGGTTTGTTTTGAACGCAGGGGTTATCTTGTTAGGAGGGCAAGAACAACCTTGAACCATGACAAAACAGGTAGGCCCATCCATGCAGCACATTTGACTACAGCTGACAGGCTACAGCATTTCAGCTGGGAGTTTGTGGATTGTTTTGAATCTGTTAGGGAAATAATTGACGAGAAGAGTTTGGGCCGGTAGCTGTGACCTTGTCTGTCTCAGTAGCCCCATCCCAGTCCACTCGCATGGCAAGCCTGAGGCCTGCCACTGTGACTGCACACAGCTGGGATGAGACGCTTGTTCTCCTGTGGACTAGCATGTCTGTCTCGAAGGACAGCCAAAAACATCTACTGAATATGGAGAAGTGCATTAATTGAGGGTTTAGCTGTGAACTAGTCAGTGTGATGAAGTTCTCAGCCAATATGTCTCTCGCCTCAGGAAAGTGGAATATTCTTTTACAACTCCACAGGGAGATCTTTTCTTCTTCTTTTGATATTTTCCTGAGAGCAGCTGTCCTCATTGAAGAACACTGTGTGCTCTTTCACAACAGAGGAGGCCAGAATAGTTTTACTTACAACCCTGGAAGACATTAAAGATGCCACACTCACCAGCAAGCCAATCTAAGAGTGAAATGATTACACATTACAGTGACATATTCACAGAGAGGAGGCTTCCCCCCCTTTTGCCCCCCCCAACCACACACACACACAAACACACAGACACAGGTCCTCTATTATGCCTGGCTCCGTGTAGGTGTCATAATTTCTCTGTGACAGATGAACCAAACCACGCGCGGGCCCTGAGATTTACCCTGCGCCATTTACAGGCGGGCCTGTTACCATTCATGCATCCATTAGTGCCGCGCTGATTATCCACAGGGGGAGAGTGGCAGAGCCAGGGGCAGGGAGTGAGACTCAAAGGCACTCCAAGGTGAGAGGCTGGATGACCTTGGACTTTACAGCCAAACTAAATGCCATTGATTATCATCAACATTCCTCTGCACTATGTGAGGATTTAAGTTTTCTTCCAATAATAAAGGCAAGGGTATCATCCAGAAGTCTTGTTCTGCCAAGTCTGTCAAACATTTGGCCAATTCTTTCATTACATTGTCTCCGTATTTGATAGATACTGGATGCTGATGGAATGTAAATCCCACGGGTGCTATCTTGTTGTACATTAATTTAGATCAGCACAGATAACTCAATGGCTTTATGCTAGTGTCAGAGGCACAAAGGCAGCTTCAGTACTGTTTCTGTGTTGGGGACCTCAGGGGTGGCTTCACTATTAAGAGATTCATCCAGTCCCTGCAGATTGTCCCTGGTGGTGACCTGCCATGTACCAATCTTTCAGTTTTAATTAAAAATGTCTCTGGGTAGGGATCAGGTGATGGACTCCCTCCAAGGATGTATGGTAATAGCTTACACATTGCAGCTCTTATTCAGCCCTGTCCTCCCCTTCACAGCACTGTTCCACACCAGAGCGCTCACTTTGAGGAGAGAGAGAGAGAGAGAGAGATGGGAAGGAGGGAGAGAGAGAGATGGGAGGGGGACGTTCATATTAAACCACCAAAGATAGATTTCAATTCTGGATATTGAACCACAGAATGCATCTATCCTCATCTAATTTTTTTCTTGATTGATCTCTCATTGCTCCTCTTTGTTTTCAATGCAACATGCTCTTGCTGAGTCCATTTGATGCTTATAGCTCTGGGTCTTTTTGCTTGTGCACTCAACAGAAACTTTCCTAGCGCACGTCTTAAACTCGGCCTGCTAGCGAGGGTCTTGACAAATGGGGGCTCTCTCCATGGCATCCCCATGGGTTTCCTCTTCCCCGCTAATTACTTTTGGAGATGTCAGGCTTGCTGTCATTTGCAGTGACAAGACAAACTGCCCTGTGAGCTGTGTTGGAACATGGGACTTGCGCATTAGCTAGTGGTGTAGTGCTTTTGCTTTGTGACACCAGAAAGAGGAGGAAATGTGAGAAAAGAATGATCCTATGAGAAACACCTTATGAAGGAGAAAAGCAGAAAAGACTTTTGAAAGAGGGAGAGAGAGAGAACAATTTCTTCAGTTGTGTTAATGAGTGACACTTTGTTTTGTCCCTTGCCTTCAGACACAGTCTGATGAATAATTATTAACTGTGTTAAAATGGTTTGTGTTTGTTCACTTATTCATGGCCTGTGGCCGCACCTTTCCCCATGTGGCTGTCAGCACTTGTTGACCTTCTTTTTTTCCTTTGTCTTTAACATGATCATATAGTGACTGAAGTCTATTAGGGGCCATACCCCCATGTATGAAATTAACCCTCTTGCATTAATTATCCTCTCTATATGCATCATGCAATTGAAGTGCTTTGCTAATTATCACCAGGAATGCCCTTATCTGGCTCTCATTTGCAAAGGCAATCATATAGCATGTAATTAACAAGCAGCTAATTAAATCTGTATTTATTGCTACCATGAGGAGGCACAGGTCTACTTCTTGGATTGGATATGCCTAATGATCCTGTTATGAGCAGTTGTGTTGAAGACCTAAGATTTGGATCTTCTCCTAATCTTGATGTTTTTTATGTGCTCGCTGTAGACTAGGTGCAAAGTGAGTAGCTCATCTATCATCTTCTTCCCATTATGAGATTTCTTCCTTCCTCCTAGGCAGTGGTGTGTGTTTTCAGGAAAAGGGCAACACTGACTTTTAAAGAGCTTTGCAGAGTTGGCCGTATGGCTCCAGATTTGCCAGGGGCTTGTATTAAGATTCAGGGGAAAAAGTGAGTGAGTTATAGAGTGATGTGGAGCAGCTGGAGCTTTGGTGCTAGTGAATACGGCCTCTAGTGCCAACACATGAAGGCAGAGAGGACAGATCCCCCTCCCCCTCACCTAAGCTTCCTGCCTTCCCATATCTCTTAGTTTTTGGCGGATGCTCCTAGCTAGGTTAGCTGGGATGATAAAGGAATTACATATTCATCCCCATCAGGCGCCACTGGGAGTCTCCTCAGGGACAACCTCAAGCCTTTTAGTTTTTGACAAGTCACCTGATCTATGATCTCCTTCTCTTGTCCTTTCTACTGGATCTACTTTGTAGTGCTTTCAAGTCTTTAAAGGCTGCTGACTAAAAGTACCTTCAGTACCTGAATGGAAGAGCTGTGGAACAATGGCAGGAGTGAAAAGCTCCATCTGTGCCTGTGATGCAATGCTGCGCTCATGAAGCTCCTATGAGAACAACCGGCTGCCTTCTAGCATTTTGGCATTTTCATGGGCCGAGTCATAGTTTGTGTTGGATAAAACTGTCCAGTTTTTTTTGTTCTTTCCTCACCACAAATCTTATTAAACTCTGGCTTCATATCGGGATGTGAATGTAAAGTGATCCCCCTGCCCCCCGGTTATTCATATATTATTAGCGCTTGCTCATTAGTATGCCGTGATAGCGCACGCCTGTTTTAAGCAGATGCGGCAAGTTTCTTGATGCTCCAACAAGGTTTGAAATATGACTTGAAATGCTTAAACAACCCTGGCCTCATGAAGCTTTTAATCCACAAGGCCGAACAGAGAGACGGAAAAGCGGAGTCATCTGCAGGTTGAAAGCATCCATGTCCTTGCCCACAGGCTACCATTCATGATGTATGCCAAGGCTGACAGATTATATTTTATCACTGAAATAATGGTAGAGGGTATCTGTGATTGCTCTCTCATTGTGAACCAACATGGTGACCTAAAAGACAAAGAAAAAAAACAGCAAAATCCACTGTGGACCTTCACTTTGGAACCCATGAAGGTGGTTGATATCCAAGACTTTTTCACCCCATTGATGTTTAGTCTTGTTCAGGTTCTTTGATGAGGTGGCTGAAATCCTAAGTGTAGACTGCATAGTGCAACGCAACAATGAGCGGGGCAACAGTGTTTGGTTTAGTCCCATGTCAGCCAGAACTACAGCTGTGTGCTCTCTAAATGTGTGCTCTCTGGGAGGAAAGAGGACAGCTCAAGCGACCTGGGCTGAAAAAACTAGGTCAGTTTTTTAAACAGACATCTAGTCTGGTAGCTCAGCAGCCATGGATGGGCTGTGGGCTGAAGCAAAGGAAATGAAAACCTGGCTGAATGTAGGTAATGGAAAGTTGAGGTTAATGACATTTTTTCTGAGCCTCTCAAACACGGCCTTGCTTCAGGTGTCACTACAGTGCACTGTTGGCTGTGGCAAAACTGATTCCTCTCCCAGTGTGTAGCTTTTACAAGATTACTCAGTGTTATTGGCTTGTGTTTGTGCTGCATGGCTGGACCGATGGGGTCTTTCTGTTACAATGAGAACACATTTGGCTTTCAAGCTTGGGTGTAACAATTGAGAGGAGATGGCATCTCTCCATTTCCAAATGATTTATAATATTGTTTGTGTTTATATTAAACTGCAACTAAGGGTTTTTAAAGGTATTTAGAGTTATGCTCTTCCCTTCAGGGTTAACGCCATAGCAGCAAGGTTTTTCCACTGGTGGCATGAACAGGTAAGGGCCTCCCAGTTCCTCCCTGCTACAACTGAGATGCCACTGACAGTGCAGTCCATGACTCTGCTGCCACTGAAGGCACACTTAGTATTGCTCTCAACCATCATCAGTAAGATGAAAGTGACCTCTCCCACAGTGAGCTAGATAGAAAAGGGGGGAGAGAGGAGGACATGATCACATGAAGGCAGGTCTCCCATTGCCTTATACACAGCTTCAGCAGCCATAGAGAAGAAGTCCAGGAGCTGACAAAGGCCACTAATGACCAGAGATGAAGGTGCTCGGTCTGCAACAGTCAAGGTTAAGTGCCCTTTTTATGGCTCCATGGCTGTCCTCTAATTGAGTTCTCCGAGGCAGCTGAGGCCCAGCCATTTGGAATATATTAGCTCTCTTTAGTGCATCAGTCTCCTCTTTAGCCTCCTCCACACTGGGCTGCTTTGCCTATTTGAAATCATGCATATACAGACTCAGATCTATGGGGGATTCCCTGAAGTCAAACAACTGCCTTTTCCAGCAGCTCAGGTTTTCTCCATACAAATATATATTTACTCCAGACCAGTGTTCATTACAGGGAAATGCCAGTGACATAATTATATTTTTTTCTCAAGCTCATCAGCAACTCTGTCATCTTGAAAGGAAATTCTCTTGTTGACTCTGAGGTAACCTCTGCCTCAAGAAATCCCCTCATCCTCATGGTAAACAACTGTGCTGTGAAAACACCCGCCAGCCTCCCAGCAATCCCTGTTCTGGTTTCCTGTGTCTGCTGCGGGCACAGAACTTCCCCCTGGCAATATGAATTTCCTTCAGCTGCTTACCAATGCTCTACCAAAGTATTTACTCCTGTGTCTCTGAGGCTGAAACAAGCCCAATAAAACAGCCAGAACTGCAGGGGGCGGTGAGGTGTGACTCCCCTGCTGAGAGATGTACGGCTGCTCCTTGGCAATAGCCACAGCAGGGACATGGTGATGGATGACCTCGTCAGCCTCAGCTTAGTGCTGGGAATTCTCTTGGTTGATGTGTGGCTCACAAGAATTCTGAATGTGGTTAGGAAAAGCCGTGCAAGGGCCATTTATTGGTGAAGGGAGGAGGGTGAAAATAAACTTGTTTATATTTAGCCATACACCAATTGCTATTTAGCAATAGCTTTATGTTGGACCAGTGGCTCAATGATTTACAATCTACTGTAAATTCTCCATGTGTCATTGTGTGTAAAACTGAAGTCCATAACTTTTAGAGTGGTGAGTTGGCCCAAGCCAGTCAAAGCCTTTATGCTCCAGTGGTCTCAGCAGGGTCTCTTTAGCATGTGTTTTGTATGGTATGCTTGGGTCTGTTTTGGTCCTGTGCATTACTTCAGCTACTGTTGCCTGGGGGACAAAAGAGTGAAGCTTTTCTGTTGTCGTGTGGCTCTGTGACTGGACTGGGAAGGTAGTTTATGATATTGTCACTGCTACTGTTTCCTCCAGGAGCAAAGATTTTTTGGGTGTTTTTGTTTTGCACCTGATGTGCTCCTTGTTTTGTGAGACTCTGATGATTGGCCACTTCTGGTTACACAGGTGATAGTGTGCAGTAACCACTGACTCCATCTGACACTTTTCACCGCTCTTCCATTATCAGGCGGGTGGAGGGTGTCTTTATGAGTGGAGTTCACATGCACTAAAGGTTGGGTTTCCTTTCTGCCTGTTCACATGTGGCAGTCATGCATCATTAAAGGCTTCTTTCACAGCAGGAAGCGGCCTTCAGATCTAGTGAGGGCTTATGAAGTAGGTTTATACACCCTAAAAAGCCACAGAGGCACAGCATGGAATTGTTCAAACATTTCAGATCATTATTCTTTCGGCATGGCGGGCACATGTGTCTGTATTTTGGCTTTGTTTGTTTTTACTTTGAGCGTCTTTCCAGTCTAGGCCATATCAAACTTGCGAGTTGTGTGTTCATAACCTCCTGGCACTAAAGAGCAGATTTGTAAATGTCTACTGAAGTTCCTTACCTGTACACTTCATTTAATATGTAGAGTGCTGAAAAGATGTGTTGGAACAGAGGCGTCTGTGTTGAGGCTTGTAAGGCTAAGCCTGCTCTGGTGAGTGCTAAAGGCATGCTTGAGTCCATGCAGGGCCACTGGAAGTCCACCCTGGGCCCCTCACTTCAGCTGTCGCCCCCACTGATAACACCATGTATCTGTGGCATCTCCGAGTGGACCTTAATTATGGCTCATACCTTATCTTAGGCAAACTAATCTCCTGGGAATGTCACCAATGGACCCGCTGTTGCAGAGTTCTTTTCTCACTTCACATGGCGTGTCAGATTTAGGACACTGTATATGAGAATCTAGCAGTGATTCGGTCTGCTTATGCTGAATAAGTGCATTCAGGGAATAAGCCGTTGGTAATACAGAAAAGTCACAGTGCCCCATTGATTTGAGGTATTGAATTCCCTGTGCAAAGGCAGCAGATGTATGCTATTGGTAACATTTGTCCTTGACTCATATTTTGGGTTCAGATTGGGTTTGTGTTAATAAATGCAGTACTTCATGTGAGAGAAGGCTTTTCTGGCCCTCCTACAGTAAATATCTAAATGCAGTTTAGGCTCTGTGTCCCCATTCTCTATCTGAAACCACATTTCCTGTGGTCTGTTGTAGCCTATATTCTATTAGCAACACACAAGACTCCATCTTCTCCCCCATCTCTCACTCTTTTTCTAACACACACGCACGAACCCTATACAGTACATATGCACAAAAAACATGACCATAGACACACACAAACAGAGTGAAAGGCAGATGAGAAGAGTAGAGGTGAGGTTGCCAAATGGAGATGAGGGGTGAGCTAAAGAGAACAGAGAGTGAAAGGAGAGAAGAACTGGTGGAGGAGAGGAGAGGAGAAGAGGGCAGAGTGTCTGTTTGTCAGACTAGCTGTGTGCCATGCAGTCTGCTATTAATACTTGGCAAGGTGAGAAAATGAGAATGTGCTGATGTTATGACTATTTAAAGCAGTAGCCTGCTGGTGAGTCTCATCTATTAGTTTAACACGACCTGACCCAGGCTGCCAGCAACGTGCACTACCAACAACGCCACTCTGTCACGTTTAATGACAACACAGCCCTCTTGAGACACAGACACACACACTTATTCAACTTCATTATTATTATTGTTATGTTCACACTCTAGTGGCAGGTCATGTCAAGGATATGAAAAGCTGCTGTCTCCAGCATGGATGGAGTGAGTCTCTGTCTGTAAAATCTCCTGTCCTTTCAGTGTTTTTGTCAAGAGCCTCCACACAAAGGCACTTCAACATTAGACTGCATGTAGCTAATCTCTCAGAGAACACATCAAACTAAATCATTTGATGTGAACCAAAGGGAGCTTCTGGCAGATAGTCAGGTTCATGATGAAAAGGGAAAGATTAAGAGATTATTTTATGACATTCACCAACATATAAAATATGAAAATATAAAACTGTTTGTGAAACTGATCTGTAATTATTATTCTCAAAATATTCTAATTGTGTATTTGGATCGCAGGTCCCCACAGGGAGCATTCTGTCACTCTTCACTATCCTATTTGAATAAATGCAAAAAAGCCCAAACATCTACTTTTATAATACCTATTAAAATAGTATTGGCAGTGAGTGTTCCCAGGGGAATTTCACCCTTCTCTTCCCTCAGTGGGTTGAATGTGCTTGTTTGTCAGTGCTGCTTCTCACCTCTCTTCTGCTTTCTCTAGGGGGCCATTTATCTCCCTGGCAACAGAGTTGCAGAACATCCAAGCAATGGAGATGAGGCTGGCAAGTTCCTGTTTGAGGTCATTCCAGGTAAGAAGAGAAATTCATCCCCTTTGGTGCCGTTTCCTGGGAGCCACTGACAAAGGACAATTACACTCACAAACTGAATGCTTATGCACTAGCAGTGCTGGGAAGGAGATTTGACAAACAGTTGTTAAATAATGTTTTCCACTTGACATCCCCCCAAAATTTGCCTCCCCTGACAAACAAGTGCAGTTGTGCATCCTCTTTGGAGCTCCCACTGAGGCACTTCAAAAGGAGCTTTGACATTGTGTGCGTGTTGTGAGGAGCTGGAGATGCTGTGCTTCACACATCTGCTGTGCGTGGCTCTTTGGCTGAGCGCTGTGGATGCCATTTTCTTCTCAGCTGGAGGAAACTGGGGCTCAGCAGCCCAGGGCATCTCTCCACCAACATCTGCAAGTCCCCATAGATGCCCTCTAAAGTCCAACCATGGAACACCATCTCTGTCAGAGAGAGAGAGAGAGAGACAGAGAGAGAGAGAGAGTGTGTGTGTGTGTGTGTATGTTTGTGTGCTGTGGGTGATGTGTTTGTCTTTTGAATTCTGGGGCATGGTCTGGTGGCCTGTAGGCTGGCGGCTCTCGCGGAAGCTTCCGGCTGGTCTTTGCTGAGTGAGCAGCGGTGCGTGCCGCTGCCTGAGTCCTTGGGCGTCCTCAGAGACAGGAAATTGGCTCCTGCTGCCCTGGCTCTCGCTGCCGGAGCATCTCAGTGCAGATGTCCCCCTCCTGTCTGGCTCTAATGGCCGATGATGAAGCGCACTGAGCAGGCACTTCTGTGCTGTCTGAGGGAGTCGCCTGCAGCCTCCACACTTCAGGGGGGAATTATGAGCTCTGTTAGCCGCTAGCATAGGCACTTTTCCTGCAGGCAATGGTGGACATGTCAGTTTGTCTCTGTCAGTGTCACTGGAGTCATTTTATATCACATTCAGCAGGGTGCAGACCCTCTGGACATAGACACAGCGCTACTGTGGCTCAAGGTGGGCCATAGGCATGTGCTTTTGCTCTGCAATTGTGGGCCCTCAGGGTTATGAGCCATGATGTTGACTCCTCTGAGTTTGCCTTGAGCTCAGCGGAATGTTCAAGGCCACCTGGACTAGTCGAGAGGATGGGGAGGCAAGGTGACCTAAAGGTGAGGCCAGTTGTTATAGGTTGTTTTGTTGTTGTTTTTTCTTTTTTCCCTCCCTTCCGAGTGAGATATGTGTGGAATGTTAGTCTCTGGAGAATTATTTTCCCCCAAACAGGCCCACAGCTGTGCTACTGGATCACCCAGCCAGCCTGGGTCAGGATCTATGGATGTCAGACTTCTTAAATATCCCGTCTGAGGAGATGCACTCCCCTCCCTCTGCCTGTTCTCAGGCTTTTATCTCTGACAGATGATAGGAAGCACAGGGATTGTACTCTAAACAAACAACTCCAGAAAGCATTCATCTTCAAAACACTTATTTGGAAAATCTATCAACTTGTAATTGCTTTTTAATTGAGTATTGTTTAATAATAAACATCAGCTCTATGCCCTTTGAAACCATCTTGATGAAAAGTGGAAAAAAATTTTTGGGAGGCATTCTAGTCATTGTCACAGACAGGATGTTGGATTGACTTCTGTTCATGCAGGAAAAGCAGCATGCAAAGTATGTTGTGGTGGCTTGATGCACCTCTGTAATTAATCTTACAAGCAGTGTTCTTTCCTGAATATAGATAGATTATATGTGTCATGCACATGTGAACGCAAACGGCATATATGAAAAAGGAATATTTACAAAAACGATATGTAAGGTTTGCTCAGAGAGTGCTGCAGTCTCACTCTGAGAAATCTTTCCACACTGCCACATTGTCTGTAAGCATTTCACCATCTTGCAACATATCTCATGATAAGTTCCAAGCCTGTGGTAAATTTGCCTCAGCCAAGGTGATTTCATGGCCCTTGAAGTCGCGTAACTTTTTGTTGTTGGACGCCTGTGCATTCACCTCTCAGTGCACCTTTATGGGATCCCCATAACATCTTTTGTTTCCTCCTGTCCTGCTATTGATTTATTGACTCTGCTGGCCCGTAAATGCCAACTGCTCTTTGTTACTGACCATATCACATTTCTGCAGACAATTCATCAATATGAAGTTCTATTACAGCACCTGTGATGTGTTGATATGCCCACGTTTCATTCATCTCAGTTGTGCCTCGGAACAAGAGCTTTATGTTTTGATTGACAGGCCCGTCGGTATTTGATGTCCAAATCCATCATAGCTTATTGAAGAGGTGAGGAACCAAGAGGATGCTGGGAGAAGGAGAGGAGGGAAGGCTGTTAAAAAGAGCACAGCATATCATCAGGAAGCATCAGATGTGTGTTCTGTCTGTCTGTGGGAAATAGTGCTTCTTAAGCTCGGCTCCAGGAGACCTCAGCCAGGAGACTACAGCTCTCCTCTCTGGCAGCCACTAGTACAGTCAGTCAGTGGGGTAGAGTAGCTTTCATCTTCATCCTCAGGGCCATGAGGAAGAACCTGGGAAAGAACTCTGGGCGCCAGAGTAAACACAATATTCAAATCATATTTTCTGGTAATGAGAAGCCAACATATTATCATACTGTAATCTAGTCAGTTGTTGTTTAGTGGAAGGTAGAGGAGTCCTGGTGCCATAGTCTAACATGCCTCTCCTTGTGCCTCAGCATTTGTGCCCAACTGAAGGGTGGTTCTAAATCCAGAAGGCCTGATCACTGAGGGGGAGATACATGCAGTAGAACACTGACAGCCGTGTGCCATAGAGTGTGCTAGACACTACACACATAGATGCTGTATGCAAAGCATATTACACTATTCAAGTCTGCAGGGAAAACTCTGAAAGCTCGAGTGGCTCGGTTAGCTGCACATTTGCTTTGAACAAAGTCTAACAACTGCTGTGAAACAACATGTGAGTTGCATAGCAACTGAGAAGCTGCCAGGAAATATATAAATTTATTAGCTGTTTGTCCCAAACTTTTGTTCTCTGAAGTACACTTTCCCACTTTAGTCATTAAAATGGCTCCATCTGTTAGTTGGATTTGACAGAGACTGATTTTGAGCGTTCCATCCCAAACAACTGTGCTGTTAAGGAGAAATGATTGAGCTAGTGCACTGCATCTGGAACAGCCATTTATCATCTCTCCAGAAGCCTGGTCCAGCACTCCTCTCCTGCCTGGTGAAACAGCATTTTTACAGCAAGAGCCAGTCAGAAATCCTTGATAAGAAACTTTGTTGCCTTGTGGTTTGTCGTCTTGCTCATGCACCAGTGCTTTGTGAGAGAGGCCCGCCAAATACCCAAATAGCAAAGAACAGCAGCTGTGTTTGAAATGCAAATCCTGAGCCCAAGAATAGCTGTGCCTGCGCCTGTCTGTGCCCCCTGAATCACGGCTACGACTGCAGCTTCGGCTCCACCACCTTAGCTTGCTTAGTGCTACCGTGGCAGTGGCTGAGAGAGAGAGAGAGACGCTCAGGCAGAAGTGAAAAGTGGGGTGTCAGCTGGGACGCTGAATAGGGAAGTAAAAATATGGAGGGGTTGAGATACTATGCACCTGCAGGGAGCCTGACGTCAACCACCTTACACACACACACACACACACACAAACACACGCACACAAACATATATTCAGAGCAGCATGGATTGCGGCTGTGTAAATGCTGTTCAGTGTCGTTTTACACCTTTATTAGTTGTGCTTTAATTAGCCTGCTGCAGTGGGAGCAGCCATTATCTCCCGGACCAAACCTGTAATGATGTGCAGACCTGGCGCAGCGCGTTAAACATGGAGGTCACACGCCGGGCCATTTACCACACCCATGGTTTTCTCAAGGAGGTTAATGCCCTGCATGTCATGGGGGGTGGGGGGGTGGAGGGGCAGATGGGATGGGTGTAGTGATTATCAAAGGGCTGCTGGAGTCAGGATTATTACACATTTAGCTTGCTGGAGCTAGGGCTTCAACTCACATGGTACCTCTGCAGTTTGGCAAAATCACCCGCACAATTAAAAATCAATTGGTTCATTAGCAGAAGTATGTATCATAAACAAATCCCCAGCAAATGTCTGCTATTAGACTGAATCACAAAGAAAAAAACATATTAACTGAAGGGATACGTGGGGGAATGGACTTGGCTGCCGTTCTCCAGAACGAAATTAAAGCAAATAACTTTTAGAGTCTGTAATTGGATGTTTTTGTAAATTACCTTTCATGTGGTCAGCCTGGAGGGGCTCTTTCATTCTCAGCCCACTGAGGAGAGATGAAATCCTATAGAGGGCGTCGGAGCGGGGCTGGGTGTGTGAAACCGGTGCTTACAGAGCAGTGAGCTGTTGCACTGCAGCCCCTCCTGCTGCTGTGGGCTGCCCAGGGCTTCCAGTCCCAGCATGGATGGGCTGGAGGCTGAGAGCACCACATCCGTCATCACCCACCGCCTACCAGCAACCCTCCATTGTATTGCATGCTTGGCTGTAATTTACTTCAAAGTGCAAAGCAATTTATTTTACATTTGCACTCCAACGCACCCCACTGGGAAGTTTGGATGCCAGTGGAACAGCACAGTTCAGCCATTCAGCCAGCCATTCAATCAGCCTGATTTCCAGTCTCGTCAGTCATTCCTCAATTAAGGCAGCAGCAAGCAGTGCTTTATGGAAAACTTCAACTACCTGACTTTCTACTCAGATTGCTCTCCAGTAAATAGAGGGTAGAGAAATAGCAGACACCTCTGGATGAACCAGCCAGGACACAGGAGGAGACAGATGCCATGACTGTGTGGCACTTGACACTGAACGGAGAGTTATGTACACCTATGTCACCACTGTAAGCCTGCTGGACATTTATTTACTCATGTACAGGAAACATTATCCAGTAGTTTTTCGATGCAAATGATTCCCGGTGTCATTTTATTAGGCCTAATGATGTTTCTGATTTCTTAATGACGTGTGATATTAAATTGTAATGCTGCAATAAAATGTTGTCTGAATCAAACACAACATAGGACGGCATTTGTCAGAAAGATTGGTCAGTAATTTCCCTCTCGTAATATGCAAACATGTACAGATAAAGTCAAACATCAACACAAACACACGCGTGTGTATCCTGTGTCCTCATCCCAATCCTCAGAGGTGCCGGTCTTTGGCAGGGGTGGGTGGGAGAGGTGGAAGTGTTGTGTCAGTGGGCAGGGGCTCATGCAGCTTTGAGGAGGTGCAGAAGGTCAGGCACTGAGGCTGCCAATGAAACCTCAGTCAGCAGCAGATCTCAGGGCCCATTTGACCTGCCCTTGCCCGTTCACAGAGCCTGAGAGAAACCCGATAGACCTGTGCTCTAGACACTGCCGGACTGTAAATACACAACTGATCCAGAGGGATGTGCCAACCATGCACACTGGCTGCAGTGCCACAGGGACATGTTGGCAGCCTCTTTTCCCCAAGAGAGGGCATCATTCCAGTAGGGCCGCTGTTGTGGTTGTGGTGTGTGTGTGTGTGTGTGTGTGTGTGTGTGTATGTGTGTATGTGCGTGTGTATGTGTGCGTATGTGTGTGTGTGAGCCCAAACAGGAGACTAATCTATATTTCAGAACATGTAGACCTTTCTCAGTGTGTTGAATTTGAAACCAATTTGAAAAGCACTAGAGGGAAACAGGTTTGTGTTGTGCAGGGCAAGAATACATTTTCAAGAGCTACGTAAGTAAAAAAAAAAATCAGTCTTGCCTGGTATGACTTTATAGCAAATTTTGTAGATATGATATGAAATCACATGTCAGTTTGCAAAAGGTCCTCTTGAATTGGAGTATTCAAATCCAAGGGATGTTGTAAATGATGTGTGTAGAATGGTCTGAAATCCGTAAGATCAGTGAATTAATCTGGAATAATTTCTCACATATCGTAAAAGCCTTTTGATTGCACAGAATGTTGGCTTGCTCTGCTGGCTGGTTTCGGCCAAAGCACATGCAGTATAATTGCTTACAGTGATGTGGAAGACTGAATGTCTCTTACTTATAGGCACCCTCTCACCCGTCAAAGGCTCAGACTCTATTTGGGATCCTTCTGTTTTAGTTCAAATGCGACAACAATTGTCAAGGCACTTTTGTCACCCTGTAGGGTAATCTTATTGGAGGGAAATGTTTGCATAATAGCTTGGTTTGGGTTAGTTTAGAATTAAAAGAACTTGTAATGTTTTAGAGCACCACTGTGGGTGTTGTCTATAAATGCAATTCCACATAATCTCTCCGGTGAGTAAAATTGCTTTGCCAAGTTAGTCAGATAATTTGCTGTTATTATTTCTCTCATCTAATTTACGGAAGAAGAAATAGACAGTGTTGCTTTTCCCTTGCTGTTATTGCGAAGCCTGCAACCAGCAGCGCCATGATAACACACTTTAGATAGCAGTCCAGTTCTAGCATCCCTTCTGTCCTAAC